>CM075982.1:67975438-68146502 GCA_038087875.1 Malacoraja senta
GCTCCTCCAATTTCCGGTGGTGCTCACTCAGGTGTTTTGTTTAGTTTGGTTGAGGGATCAGCGCGGAAACAGGCCCTTCGGCCCACCGACCAGCGATCCCCCCGCACACTAACACTATCCTACACACTCTGGGGACAGTTTTTACATTTCCACCAAGCCAATTAACCTACAAACCTGTACGTCTTTGGAGCGCGGGAGGAAACCAAAGATCTCGGAGAAAACCCACACGGGTCACGGGGAGAACGTACAAACTCCGTACAGACAGCACCCGTAGTCAGGATCGAACCCGGGTCTCTGACGCTGTGAGGCAGTTACTCTACCGCTACGCCACCAGTGCTCCAGCTTTCTCCCGCATCCCAAAGACGTGCGGGTTTATAGGTTAATTGGCCTCTATAAATTATCCTAAATGGGTAGGGTCCAGATATGAAGGTGGGATAGCACAGAACAAGTGTGAATGGGTAGGCCATGGTTGGTGTGGTCAGTGGGCTGAAGAGCCTGTTTCCACATTGTACAGTATCTCGAAACTAAACTAAACTAAAAATGAGCAAGACTATTCCCTAATGGACTAGTCTATTCCCTAAGCTCCTGCCCTTTTCTCTGTAACATTTACATTTTTCTTCTTCGAGAAACAGTATTCCACTTTAACTCTGGCAAAGCCTTACAGGTTTAGAGAAGCACTCGGTGTCTGATGTTCTGCTTTGAAAAGACGACAGCAAAAGTGAAAATTGAGGCAGGTTTGCTCTTTGAAACTCAGACTTTGTTTATTGTCGGGAGATTAAACCGAATTCAAGGAACACTCGAAAGGACTTGCGTGCACTTAGAAGTTTTATTTCAGTCGAATCTTTCCACGAATTCGAAGCATTCAAATGTGAAAGGGTAAAATGCTTATCCTTAGGAAAACTCCACTAGTTAGTGCGGCACTGTGGTGCAGCGGTAGAGTTGCTGCCTCACAGCGCCAGGGGCCCAGTTTCAATCCTGTCCACGGGTTCTGTCTGTACAGAGTTTGTACGTCCTCCCCCCTGTGACCTTGTGGGTTTTCTCAGGGTGCTCTGGTTTCCTCCCACATTCCAAAGACAATAGGTTAATTGGCTTTGGTTGTGTTTTTACACAAGATTCCAGCAATTGTGTATAAAATCGTGAGCGGCACAGATCGAGTAGATGCGCAGGTAGAACAAAATGCTGGAGAAACGCAGCGGGTGAGGCAGCATCTATGGAGAGAAGGAATAGGTGACGTTTCAGGTTGAGACCCTTCTATTCCTTCTCTCCGTAGATGCTGCCTCACCCGTTGAGTTTCTCCAGCAATTTTGTCTACCTTCGATTTTTCCAGCATCTGCAGTTCTTTCTTAAACGATTAGAAGGACAGAGTCTCTTGTGTAGAGTAGGGGAGTTGAGAATCGGAGGGCATAGGTTTAAGGGAAAGAGGGAAAGATTTGATAGGAATCTGAGGTCAACGTTTTCACACAAAGGGTAGTGGGGTGTATGGAATAAGCTGCCGGAGGAGGTAGTTGAGGCAGGGGCTATTGCAATTAAACAGATACATGGGTAAGGCAGGTTTAGAGGGATATGGGCCAAACTCCGGCAGGTGGGACTAGTGTAGCTGGGACATGTTGGTCGGTGTGGGCAAGTTGGGCTGAAGGGCCCGTTTCCATGCTTCTATCACTGTATAAGATTCTTGTGACTATAAAACAATAGACAATAGACAATAGGTGCAGGAGTAGGCCATTCGGCCCTTCGAGCCAGCACCGCCATTCAATGTGATCATGGCTGATCATCCCCAATCAGTTCCTGCCTTCTCCCCATATCCCCATATCTTCAAGAGCCCTATCTATCTCTCCCTTTAAAGTATCCAGAGAACCGGCCTCCACCGCCCTCCGAGGCAGAGAATTCCACAAACTCACAACTCTCTGTGTAAAAAAGTGTTTCCTCATCTGGCTCATCTTCCAAATGGCTTACCCCTTATTCTTAAACTGTGGCCCCTGGTTCTGGACTCCCCCAACATCGGGAACATGTTTCCTGCTTCCCCATTCTTAGGCCATTGTGTCAAAGCAATAAAACTTGATGAACAGGTTTACCTGGCTCTGACCTCCCTTCCATCGAGGGATCTATCGCAGTCGCTGCCTCAAAAAGGCTGGCAGCATCATCAAGGACCCACACCATCCTGGCCACACACTCATCTCCCTGCTACCTTCAGGTAGAGGAGCCTGAAGACTGCAACGACCAGGTTCAGGAATAGCTACTTCCCCACAGCCATCAGGCTATTAAACTTGGCTCGGACAAAACTCTGAACTTTAATAGCCCATTAACTGTTATTTGCACTTTATCAGTTTATTTATTCATGTGTGTATATATATTATAGAATGGTATATGGACACACTGATCTGTTTTGTAGTCAATGCCTACTATGTTCTGTTGTGCTGAAGCAAAGCAAGAATTTCATTGTCCTATCAGGGACACATGACAATAAACTCACTTGAACGTGACCTTACTACAGGTAGTAACCTTCCAGACATCCCTGGAGGTGCTGAAGTTTAAGAATATCTTTTGATTGTTACAGTGCCTCTCACCCTACTGAATAGTCATGTAATGGATCTGTTTGATCTGCTGGTGAATTAATTATAACTCGAAGATGTGATTGCCAGCATTCCTTCCTGTAACAAGCTAAACAGATGTAAGGACAGTTCATTAATCTTGTTGTATGTAGAGAGCTCAGATTTCTTTCCAAACTTGAAATGACGCTGCGTATCGGAGTTGTAATCTGAGTAGGAGACTTCTATGAGGCCGTCTTGAGCCATTGTAGAGGCCAATGAGTCAACGTTTAAAAATCGAGAGCTTCGGGATACGATCAACACCGCAGGTCTTTGCATGCAAGTTGAAATTCAGTGCAGCCAGCAAGGAATATGAGCCTAGAAATTAGATCGTCTGGTTGCTGCATTTTAAAGGATATCACATAGAAATCAGTTCTCTCCTTTTTTAAAAATAATAAAACATGTTTGCTCATTTTTGGTGGAGGTACGATACAATAGAACTTTGTGTCACACTGTGACACTTTGAGTCAGAACTTTGTGTCAGAACTGTGAGTATTTCTCACAGAGAGTGGTGAGTGTGGAATTCTCTGCCTCAGAGGGCGGTGGAGGCAGGTTCTCTGGATGCTTTCAAGAGAGAGCTAGACAGGGCTCTTAAAAATAGCGGAGTCAGGGGATGTGGGGAGAAGGCAGGAACGGGGTACTGATTGGGGATGATCAGCCATGATCACATTGAATGGCGGTGCTGGCTCGAAGGGCCGAATGGCCTACTCCTGCACCTATTGTCTATTGTCTAACTTCATTTATCCCAGGAGAGAAATTGATCTGCCAACAGTCATAAAACACAACAAGATGAATGAAACATTAAATTAAAGTGACGAGTGGAAAGGATTCGGGATGTGCAAAGATTTGGGGAGGGGAGAGGGGGAAGGGGGGGGGGGGGAGTCAGTCTACCCCACGACAGAAGGGGGAGGAGGTGTACAGTTTGATAGCCACAGGGAAGAAGGATCTCCTGTGGCGTTCTGTGCTGCATCTTGGTGGAACCAGTCTGTTGCTGAAGGTCCCACCCAACATAAAATTGGCCCTTGCACCTGCAAGCCTCATTCACTATAAAATCGCTGGCAATAATTCCAGGAATCATTTGCAGGTGATGATATCTTCAGTCTGCATGACACTCATTTATCACCTTGCTGACAGAAGTTAAAGCAATATGGCAGCACAGTGGCGCAGCTGTTAGAGCTGCTGCCTCACAGTGGCAGAGATCTGAGTTCAATCCTGACCTCGGGTGCTGTCTGCACGGAGTTTGCACGTTCTCCCTGTGACCTTCCACTGGGTGCTATAGATCCGTGCGGCCTCTGTAAATTCCCCCTAGTATCTGGATACGGAAGTGGGATATCACTGGTGTGAACGGGTGATTGATTGGATAGTTTTCTCTCGAACATCGGAGCTTGAGAGAAGACCTGATAGAAGTTTATAAAATGATGAGACATAGACAGTCAGAACTTTTTTCCCCCAAGGTGGAAACGTTAAAGACTAGAGGGCATGTTTCTTTCTTCAAAGCCTTTCATCCACATGCATGTAAATAGTAGAAATAACAAGTACTCAAGTTGGATCAGGTTCCAGCACCACATGCCACATTTCACTCAGTCCGCCTGGACCTACCTGATCTCCCAGTTGCCAAACACTTTAATTCACCTTCCCATTCCCACACTGACATTTCTGTCCTTGGCTTCCTCCATTGTCAGAGTGAGGTTAAATGCATATTGTAGGAATAGCATCTCATATTTCGCTTGGGCAGCTTACACCCCAGTGGTATGAATTTTGATGTCACTAACTTCAAGTAACCCTTGCATTCCCTCTCTCTCCATCCCCCTCCCCCACCCAAGTCGCACCAGCTTCTCGTTCTCACCTAGCAAACAGCTAACAACGGCCTGTTTCCTTTATCATCGTTGCATTCTTGCATATCGTTCATTCATTTGTTCTGAATCTCTCTACAACACTGCATCATTTCCCTCTCCCCTGACTCGAGTCTGAAGAAGGGTCTCGACCCAAAAAACGTCACCCATTCCTTCTCTCCAGAGATGCTGCCTGACCCGCTGAGTTACTCCAGCATGTTGTGTCTATCTGCCACTAAGTAGTGTATCATTATTTCCTGCATTTGACAAACACGCAAGCTTGTTTTGACAAAAGTTTGTTTCGTATGGCTAAATAAACAAAATAATTAACTGGGCTAAAGAGAAAGAAAAATGAAAACCATTAAGAATAAGGGGTAAGCCATTTAGAACGGAGATGAGGAAACACTTTTTCTCACCGAGAGTTGTGAGTCTGTGGAATTCTCTGCCTCAGAGGGCGGTGGAGGCCGGTTCTCTGGATACTTTCAAGAGAGAGCTAGATAGGGCTCTTAAAAATAGGGGTACTGATTGGGGATGATCAGCCATGATCACATTGAATGGCGGTGCTGGCTCGAAGGGCCGAATGGCCTACTCCTGCACCTATTGTCTATTGTCATCCTTGATTCAAACTTTCCTTTGTTGCTATTAGTTTAAAAAGAAGTACAATCCACTACACAGACCGTTTTAGTTTCTACGGTGCAGCATTTCTTAGCAAGCGATGAGAGGCACTGTTAAATGTGTTTGTAAAATTGTATAAATCATTCCTGAGGCATTGCTTGCAAAGTGCATCCCCCAGTGAGTGGGAAAAAAGACTGCATCTGCCAAACTCTGTGTGGAGTCCAATGTGGAACAGAAGCTTGGTAAAACTCCCCAGACTGAGGAAGGTAAGTTAGTAGCATTTAAGAGGCTTTTAGATATGAAGGGATATGGATCATGTCCAGGCAGGTGAGATTGAGGGAGTGCAGCATAGCGGGACTGACATATGATGAAAGAATGGGTCGACTGGGCTTGATTTCACTGGAATTTAGAAGGATGAGAGGAGATCTTACAGAAACATATAAAATTCTTACAAGGATTGGACAGGCTAGATGCAGGGAAAATGTTCCTGATGTTGGGGGAGTCCAGAACTAGGGGTCACAGTTTAAGAATAAGCGGTAGGCCATTTAGGACTAAGATGAGGAAAAATGTTTTCACTCAGAGAGTTGTGAATCTGTGGAATTCTCTGCCACAGAAGGCAGAGGAGGCCAATTCACTGGATATTTTCAAGAGAGTTAGATTTAGCTCTTCGGGCTAACGGAATCAAGGGATATGGGGGAAAAAAGCAGGAACGGGGTTACTGATTTTGGATGATCAGCCATGATCATATTGAATGGTGGCGCAGGCTCGAAGGGCCGAATGGCCTACTCCTGCACCTATGTTTCCATGTTTCTATGATGCAGTTCTGGTCTCTCCATTACAGGAAGGACGTGGGAGCTTTGGGGAGGGTGCAGAGGAGGTTTACCAGAACGATGCCTGGTTTAGACGGTATTAGCTGCAGGGAGAGGTTGGATCGTTTTCTCTGGAATGCCGGAGGTTGCGAGGAGACCTCATAGATTCTACAACATTATGAGAGGCATAGATATGGTAGACTGTCAGAACAGTGTCTACAAGGGTGCCAACAGTGGAACTGGTGGGGCGACTGGGTGGGGGAGGGGTAGAGAGAGTGGAGGGGGGAGGGGGGGTATGCAGGAGTTACTTGAAATGAGAGAAATCCATACTCATACCGTTGGGTTGTAAGGTACCCAAGCGAAATATGAGGTGCTGTTCCTCCAATTTGTGTTGGGGCCTCACTCTGACAGTGGAGGAGACCCAAGACAGAAAGGTCAGCGTGGGAATGGGAAGGGGAGTTAAAAATATTTGGCAACCAAACCCTTTGACTTCCCAACTATTTGCCTCCTCTGCATATTTGCTATCAGTGACTTGTGTACAAGGGCGACCAAGTCTCTTTGTCCATCAACACTTCCCAATCAAACACCCATAGAAATAATACCACATCCTTCTGGTTTTTGTCTACCTAGATGGAGACTTCACATTCATGCACCTAATATGGCATTTGCGCACCTTTTGAACATTTAGCCTCGAGGCCCCTTTGCAGGTCAATCCATAAATTCCCCCGTTTATAAAATGACAACCAGAAATGTACACAGTTGCTTCAGTGCCCTCTAGCCACCATTCATTGCAAGTTTAGTCTAACTTCCCCACTTTTAAATCCGATCCCCTATTAGTTTAGTATTGTTTAGAGATGCAGTGTCTAAACAGGCCCTTCGGCCCCCCAAGTCCCCCATGCCGATCAGCAATCTTCTATCCTACACATAATGGACAATTAGCAGAAGCCAATTAACCTACAAACCTGCACATCGTTGCAATGTGGGAATAAACACTGTACACTGCAAGAGCCAGGAAGCCAGCGGGTAAGATCATCTCTGACCCCTCTCACCCTGGCCACAAACTCTTTGAATCACTTCCCTCTGGAAGGCGACTCCGGACTGTCAAAGCTGCCACAGCCAGACATAAAAACAGATTTTTTCCACGAGTTTTTCCCACCGTTTTAGTTTCTACGGTGCAGCATTTCTTAGCAAGCGATGGGAGGAACTGTTAAATGTGTTTGCAAAATTGTATATATCATTCTTGAGGCATCTCTACTCAATAACCAAAAATCTGTAGCCTCCTTTTGCTCTGATATTCTATTTAATTCACATGTTTAATCAAGAATGTTTTATTATTAATGTTCAATGTTTTATGTGTCACTCCTCACTGTCACTGTATGTCATGTTGTCACTTGCGGGCAGAGCACCAAGGCAAATTCCTTGTATGTGAATACTTGGCCAATAAACATTCATTCAAACTGGAACACCTGGTGAAAACCCACACGGTCACAGGGAGAATGTACAAACTCCGTACAGGAAGCCCCCGTAGTCAGGATCGAACCCGGGTCTCTCGAGTTGTCAGGCAGCAACTCTACCGCTATGCCACCATGCTGCCCCTATCCTTAGTGCTTAGTTTTACTAACCAGTGGCACATCAGACTACATTTTCTCCATTTCTTCTTTCTGTCCTCTACATCCCAATCAAATTATCAACACTTCTTGCAAACACCTTACATGCATTTTTTTTTATTTTTTTTGCCAGCAATCACAAAATTAATCAAATACCTATTCCATGGTTTCCAGTTTGATTTACCTATACTAGGAAATAAAATGGCAGAATATGTTGTACACATCATAAACGTTCGCACATCATACAGTTTTTAGTTATTAAAACTCAAGGCATGCTCAATTAAACATGCAATTTATTTTGCAATATGCTCAATTGCAAGACTATTACTCTCTAAACAGAAAACAGGATTGTAAACATATAAGGTGCTAACTCCATCATTGTTCAACATTACTTAACTTAAAATCTACTGTCATACTAAAATATATACAAGTAGAGGAATATTGGATCAGTTAAATGTCTGTTAAAGGTGTGATTGGAATTTTGTAATGGCCAGTAAATTCTGAGGACAATATATTAAAAAATAGAATCTTATTACATATTAATATTCTGGGAACGATACATTAAAAATGGGAGACACAAAGAGCTGGAGTAACTCCGCGAGTCAGGCAGCATCTCCGGAGAAACATGGATAGGTGATGTTTTTGGGTGGGGACCCTTCTTTAGACTGGATTGAGTGTCGAACCAAATGGTGATCTACCCAAGTTCTCCATAGATGCTGCCTGACCCGCTGAGTTACTCCAGTACAATGTGTCTTCTTTTGTAAACCAGCATCTGCAGTTCCTTGTTTCTATGTTAAAATTGGATTGGGTTCCGCACCAACTGTTGTTCTGAGTCTGGGAGCTCCAGAGAGTGGAAACACGGAACTGCACATGCTGGTTAATACACAAAAGTGCTGGAGTAACTGAGCAGGTCAGGCAGCATCTCAGGAGAACATGGATAGGCAACGTTTTAGATCCAAAACATCACCTCTTCAGGTTCAATCTACCTGAACCGAGTTACTCCAGCGCTGGGTCCTTCTGCTACCCGAGAGCCTATTTCAGCATCTTAGTCTACTGTCTGCCTCCGTATTGAATTCTAACCGCCTGGATTTTAAAAAATCTGCACACATTTTGTGAATTTAACGAATACGCTGAGAGATTCTCTGTTGCCTTGTAAGTGTTAAATGCACTGACCTGCAGCAATGCTAAAGGAAGCACAGTAAGCACACTTCACCTTTGGAAATTCAAGGGACGGAACCAAATGCTTGCAAAGCATTCTTGGCATTAAACACAGCATCCGCAGTTCCTTCTTACACGAGAGATCACATAATAACCTTGAATAAACTCCAGCTGAAATTGATAATTCAGGATGGTCTGGTTTTAATTTCTGCGCAACAAACCTTCTCAATTCTGACTTTAAGTAGAAATAAACAGACTGCTGCAAAGCAAAGGTAGACAACAACAACAAAAGCTGGAGTAACTCAGCGGGACAGGCAGCATCTCCGCAGAGAATGAAGAATGGGTGACGTTTCGGGGTCGGGACCCTTCACCAGAGATGCTGCCCGTCCCGCTGAGTTATTCCAGCATTTTGTGCCTATCTTCGGTTTGAAGCAGCCTCTGCAGTTCCTTCTTACACGTTTCGTTTGCACCGAAGCAAATTGGAATTCGGATCGATTTATGAACCCATGGGAAAAATGATGATGTTTAAGAAGGAACTGCAGATGCTGGAAAATCGAAGGTAGACAAAAGTGCTGGAGAAACTCAGCGGGTGCAGCAGCATCTATGGAGCGAAGGAAATAGGCAACGTTTCGGGCCGAAACCCTTCTTCAGACCAATCATAATGATGATGATGATTGGTTTGAGACAAGCAGGCCTCTCAAATTAAATGGTTATTCGACAACATTTACATTTTTTCCCCCCAAAGAAATAACACGATGCATAAAAGTAGTCAGGCAGAAAGTGAGATTCCTTTGCTTACCATTTAGCATGGTACACTTGATCGTCCGCAATACTGTGAATCGGAGCAATTGGTGATCATTGTTAGACTTCTCTGGTGCAATAATTGCACTTCCACGGACCTGAGCACCTCTCCCACTGAACGTCAATGCAATGGTCCAGAGCGTTGGCTTTTTTTCTGATTAATCCCCTTCAGTCAACTTCATTTTGCGTCGCCTGTGCTTTCTGCTCTGCGCCGAGTGCCATGACCAGAGTAAGAGACAGACAGCTCGCTGCCTTGCTCACACCCTCGATATCATTCCTTTCAGGCTTGACTAACTTCAACAAACTTCCGTGACCACTTTCACTTTCGCCTGTTGTTTGGGGGGAAGAAAAAAAACTTGGCATCACGTCCTTTAACGTTTTCTTGACAACGGGTCTTGTCCTTTCTCTCCGCTGCAAAGTGATAGACAATAGGAGTAGGCCATTCGGCCCCTTCGAGCCAGCACCCCTGGCTTTTCACTTTTGTTTTTACTAGCAAAAAGTTTGACTTTTGCCGATAGATTTAACATGTTTCCACTGTAGTAATAGATTGAATGTTCTGTTCTCATCTGGGCATCACATTCTCATGGCTTAACAAACAAAAAATACAACTATATGATAGTGCAATAATAACACGGACCATTAAACTTTAATGATCCAAATCAGATGCACTGCATCCTCATTTATGTTTGAACACATGTTGTATTTGACAAAATAATTATGAATGATGCAGTGACGCAGCTTGTGAAGTTGCAGCCTCACTTTTTTTTTTTTAAAATTCTTTGAAAATAGGCGCAGGAGGAGGCCATTCGGCCCTTCGAGCCAGCACCGCCATTCACTGTGATCACGCCTGATCATCCCCAATCAATAACCCGTGCCTGCCTTCTCCCCATATCCCTTGACTCCACTAACCCCGAGAGCTCTATCTAACTCTCTCTTAAATCCATCCAGTGAGTTGGCCTCCACTGCCCTCTGTGGCAGGGAATTCCACAAATTCACAACTCTCTGGGTGAAAATGTTTTTTCTCACCTCAGTCTTAAATGACCTCCCCTTTATTCTAAGACTGTGGCCCCTGGTTCTGGACTCGCCCAACATTGGGAACATTTTTCCTGCATCTAGCTTGCCCAGTCCTTTTATAATTTTATATGTTTCTATAAGATCCCCCTCATCCTTCTAAACTCCAGTGAATACATAGATACATAGAAAATAGGTGCAGGAGTAGGCCATTCGGCCCTTCGAGCCTGCACCGCCATTCAATATGATCATGGCTGATCATCCAACTCAGTATCCCGTACCTGCCTTCTCTCCATACCCCCTGATCCCTTTAGCCACAAGGGCCACATCTAACTCCCTCTTAAATATAACCAATGAACTGGCGTCAACTACCCTCTGTGGCAGAGAGTTCCAGAGATTCACCACTCTCTGTGTGAAAAAGTTTTTCCTCATCTCGGTCTTAAAGGATTTCCCCCTTATCCTTAAGCTGTGACCCCTTGTCCTGGACTTCCCCAACATCGGGAACAATCTTCCTGCATCTAGCCTGTCCAACCCCATAAGAATTTTGTACGTTTCTATAAGATCCCCTCTCAATCTCCTAAATTCTAGCGAGTATAAACCAAGTCTATCCAGTCTTTCTTCATATGAAAGTCCTGACATCCCAGGAATCAGTCTGGTGAACCTTCTCTGCACTCCCTCTATGGCTATAATGTCCTTCCTCAGATTTGGAGACCAAAACTGTACGCAATACTCCAGGTGTGGTCTCACCAAGACCCTGTACAACTGCAGTAGAACCTCCCTGCTCCTATACAAGCCTAGTCTTTTCAATCTTTCCTCATAAGACAGTCCTGCCATCCCAGGGATCAATCTCGGGGCGATGCAGGTTCAATCCTGGGCTTGGGTGCTGCCTGTGTGAAAATTTGCAATTTGTCCCTCGACTGTGTGGGGTTTTATTCCACATACCAAAGATGTACTGGAGGTGAAGCAGTCACTGTGTACTGTCATTTAGTTTGGAGATACAGCACAGAAGATCATAAGGTCATAAGGAGTAGAATTAGGCCATTCAGCCCATCCAGTCTACTCCGCCATTCAATCACAGCTGATCTATCTCTCCCTCCTAACCCTATTACTGCACTAATCAAGAATCTATCTATCTCTGCCTTAAAAATATCCACTGACTTGACCTCCACAGCCTTCTGTGGTAAAGAATTCCACCTCCGACTAAAGAAATTTCTCCTCATCTCCTTCCTAAAAGAACGTCCTTTAATTCTGAGGCGAAGACCACTAGTCCTAGACTCTCCCACTGGTGGAAACATCCTCTCCACATCCACTCTATCCAGGCCTTTCACTGTTCTGTATATTTCAATTAGATCCCCCCTCATTCTTCTAAACTCCAACGAGTACAGGCCCAGTGCCGACAAATGTTCATCATAGGTTAACAGGTCTTTGGCCCACACCAGCCTTTGATCACCCGTTCACACTAGTTCCATGTTACCCTTCTTTCTCATCCACTCCCTACACACTAAGGGCAATTCAAAGAGGCCAATCAACTTGCAAACCCGCACGTCTTTGGGACACGGGAGGAAACCCACATTCAACGTGCAAACTCCACCCAGACAGCACCCGAGCTCAGGAACGAACCCGGGTCGGTGTGAGACAACGGCTCTACCAGCTGCACAACAGTGCGGTGTCCAGCTGTGTAAAGATGGTCAGCATGAACTCTGGGCAAAGGGTCTGTTTCCGTGCTGTCATTGACTGTGTGTGTCTTTTGAAAACATTTTGATACATGATTGAAACCAAGTGTGAAAATGTTATACATCAGAAACCTATAAAGAATGAGAATCAGAAAAATAGCTTCAGGCATTTAGGAACACCATCCTCAAATCCCCCAGCCATTAGCCGCTGTGCCTTCAAGGTCACTGGGTCTGCATCTTGGCAACGACACTCTTGTGTTGTGTGAGCACCAGCAACACATGGACACCATTACGTCAAGAAGGCAAATCATCAGCATTGCTCAAGGGGACAATTCGAGGTCGGCCTGTCATGCTGCGTTGCAAAACAAATACTATTCATCATCATCATGGTTGAAAACATCAACGGGCACGGTGCCATACAATGCCATGTACGACAGTGATCGCAACTTCTACTGAAGTGTGGATGGCCGTTGGCTCGCTAGGAGCTCATCCGCCCTTTGACAGGTCTTGTTTTTGGTCCTCCTGGGGGGGGTCCACAGCCCCCTCCTCACCTGGCAAACCAGGTGGGGGGAGACGGTTTAGTCGTCGACTGTCCAACCATGGAGCAGGTAGCACGGGAATACATGGTACCGTTGGTGGAGTGGGACCCCCCCTCCCCCTCCACCTAACATAAGCTACTATTAAGCTACAATAGATCTCAAGCTTAATCTAAATCCAAAACTAGAGGGCGTAGACTTGAAGTGAGAGGGGAAGCATTTCAAATTCCATTTCTTCAATGGAAGTTTAGTTTAATGTCACATGTACCGAGGTACAGTGAAAAGCTTTTGTGGCTTTAACCAGTCAGTGGGAAGACAATACATGATTACAGTCGAGCCTTCCATATTGACCATATAAAGGTCAAAGGGCAATTGTAACTGTGACTATTATATTGCATAGATCCAGAATTTTAGTCCTAGAGCTGAACAGTATGGAAAACAGGCCGTTCGGCCCATCTTGTCCATGCCAATCAAGCTGGCAAATTGGGCAAATCACATTTGGCCCACAGCCCTCTCAATCCTTCCTGTCTATATATCTGTCCAAATGTTGTTTAAAATTTCATAATTGTATTCACTTCCAGTTTCTTCTGGCAACTCATTCCAGAGGACTACCCCAGGTGAAGATGTTGCCCAAAGTCCCTCTTCAATCTCTCCCCTCGCAAGGTTTAGACAATAGACAATAGGTGCAGGAGTAGGCCATTTGGCCCTTCGAGCCAGCACCGCCATTCAATGTGATCATGGCTGATCATCCCCAATCAGCACCCCGTTCCTGCCTTCTCCCCATATCCCCTGACTCCGCTATCTTTAAGGTCTAGAGTCCTCCCCTGGGGTATAAAGACTAAAGGCGTTCACTTTATCCATGGTATTTATTATTTTCTGTTTTCCATCCGTTTCCTTCCATCCCCATCAGGTAGATCGGTTGCAATTCATCACCGCAAAAGACACTTTGTGATGTACTTGTCCTGGCTTGATTTAGATATATACGAGTTCAGGTGGAACATCACCTGGTATATGGATACTCTGGATTTGAATAGCGCTGAGGAACAGGTTCATTTACTTGCAGATGCTGCATACTGACTCTGCACACAGCCGCTGAAATCATTTGCTGACGCCAGGCCTATCTCACCCCACACAATGATATTCCAATCATAAGTTACGCAAGTCACAATTGGGGATAGGGCAGTTAGAATTTAGCTGAAAACGCATGGAAAAACCCCCCATCAGTATTGCAGGTTTAAGAAAGAACTGTAGATGCTGGAAAAAAAATCGAAGGAAGACAAAAATGCTGGAGAAACCCAGAGGGCGAGGCAGCATCTATGGAGCGAAGGAATAGGTGACGTTTCGGGTCGAGACCCGAAACGTCACCTATTCCTTCGCTCCATAGATGCTGCCTCACCCGCTGAGTTTCTCCAGCATTTTTGTCTACCGTCAGTATTGCATGATTGTTCTTTAAAGGACCACGACCTGTCTTGCAAACTGCGTGACCACACAAAAAGCCAGCAAGACTGCACATCCAACACGTTGTGTGAAAAGCTTCTGTAAATGCAGATAGTTGACGTCTTCACTGGAATTATTTTCACTTTAAATCTTTATTAAAAAGTAAACATGCTTACATGTCCTTTGACAGATAATAAAGGAAATTTAAACAACTTGCTCAGACAAAACACTGAAATATTTCACACATTTTCTCGTATCATTTACGTCTTCTATAGCAACAGGATCAATTTTTTAATGATATTTAACTTCATAGTTTATATCCTTTAACGTTTACCAGCTCCTACACTAAACGCCATCAATTTAGCTTTTCAAAATAAAAGTCCCCACTGTTCAATAACACTCATTCATTAAAAAAAAAAAAGTATCGTACACAGTGACAAAAGTTCTTACCCAGCAGAAAATGGTGCAGGAAAGATGGGATAAATATCATGTCATTAAATTACACAGGGGACAGGAAGACAGAGCACAGATTCTGATCTCTGCGACAAAGTACTATCGACTATTCCAATAAAAAATATAAACACTAATATCTCGACACATTCATTCAAAATGTATTTTTTATTTGAGCGGCCACGAGCACAAGAATCTCTCCAATTTTTCTCTGCCAGTTCCTGATGTCTTTGGACACTTCACACCACAGCTCCCCGTGTCTCGGCTCCGCGTTTTCACACCGCCTTTTTACGTCCTCGTGCTGCTCCTGTGAAGAAATAGTTCAGCAGTGACTAGCGGGCGGCCGCAAGGCTCGGTGCTGGCACCCCAGTGATTTACAATCTATATTAAGGATTTAGACATGGGGAATTAAATGCGACATCTCCACGTTTGCGGATGACACAACGCTGGGTGGCAGGGCGAGCTGCGATGAGGAGGATGCTATGAGGCTGCAGGGTGACTTGGATAGGTTGGGTGAGTGGGCAGATGCAGTGTAATGTGGATAAATATGAGGTTATCCACTTTGGTGGCAAGAACAGGGCGGAACATTATTATCTGAATGGTGTCAGATTAGAAAGTGGGGAGGTGCAACGAGACCTGGGTGTGCTTGTACATCAGTCACTGAAAGTAAGCATGCAGGTACAGCAGGCAGTGAAGAAAGCTAATGGCCTGTTGGTCTTCATTGCGAGGGGATTTGAGTTCAGAAGCAAGAAGGTCCTACTGCAGTTGTACAGGGCCCTGGTGAGACCACACCAGGAGTATTGTGTGCAACTTTGGTCTCCTAATTTGAGGAAGGACATTATTGCTATTGAGGGAGTGCAGCGTAGGTTCACCAGGTTAATCCCTGGGATGGCGGGACTGACATATGATGAAAGAATGGGTTGAGTGGGCTTGCATTCACTGGAATTTAGAAGGATGAGAGGAGATCTTACAGAAACATATAACATTCTTAAACGGTTGGCAGGCTAGAAGCAGGAAAAATGTTCCTGATGTTGGGAGAGTCCAGAACCAGGGGGTCACAGTTTAAGAATAAGGGGTAAGCCATTTAGGCCAGATGGGACACAGGGGAGGCGTTGGGGAGGTGGTGGAAATAGGTGGGGGAGGGACGAAAGAAAGAAGGGAGACTTTTCCCTGACTAAGCAAATCACAAAACCTTAATACATTATAACAGCTACATGGATAGGACAGGTTTAGAGGGATATGGGCCAAACGCAGGCAGGTGGAACTATAGATGAGACATGTTGGCCAGTGTGGACAAGTTGGGCCGAAGGGCCTATTTCCATGCTAAGTCTCTATGACTCAATAGACAATAGGTGCAGGAGTAGGCCATTCGGCCCTTCGAGCCAGCACCACCATTCAATGTGATCATGGCTGATCATCCCCAATCAGTACCCCGTTCCTGCCTTCTCCCCATATCCCGCTATGTTTAAGAGCCCTATCTAGCTCTCTCTTGAAAGCATCCAGAGAACCTGCCTCCACCGCCCTCTGAGGCAGAGAATTCTACAGACTCACCACTCTCTGTGAGAAAAAGTGTTTCCTCGTCTCTGTTCTAAATGGCTTACTCCTTATTCTTATACTGTGGCCCCTGGTTCTGGACTCCCCCAACATCGGGAACATGTTTCCTACCTCTAATTCAAGCATGAACCATTGAACTGCCCAGTGGGTGCGTCGATAAGCCGTTAGTTTACCTCCGTGCCGTGCTGCAACTCAAATTTGTAAAACAAAGCCCAAGCATCTCCCAGGTCCGGGTCGATTTTCACAGTCCTGTGGAACCATTCTCTGGCCTTGGTTACCTTACGCTCACTCCAAAACAATCTGAAACACAAACACAAAAACATTGAAAAGCAAAAAAAGGCAGCCTTCGTAATCCTCTGCTCGCCAAGTTTCTGAAATACTGAGCAGAGAAATTAATTGCTTTGGCAGTGAAGGGGGAGAGACTGAGCAAATGCATCAAAGAGAATGGGGAAGACAAATCAGACTCACGCATGTTAGTAAGTTTAAATAATTATTACTTTGTGTTTGTAAATAGTTTTATGGAATCTTAAAGTCAAATCGAGGAGAGGCGTTTGGGGTAGATGGAGGGAGGGAGGGAAGGAGGTAGAGAAGGAGGGAGGGAGAGAGGGAGGGAGGGAGGGAGAGAAGGAGGGAGGGAGAGAAGGAGGGTGGGAGGGAGAAGGAGGGAGGGAGGGAGGGAGGGAGGGAAGGAGGGAGAGGGAGAGAGGGAGAGAGGGAGAGAGGGAGAGAGGGAGAGAGGGAGAGAGGGAGAGAGGGAGGGAGGGAGGGAGGGAGGGAGGGAGGGAGGGAGGGGGAGGGAGAGAGGGAGGGAGGGAGGGAGGGAGGGAAGGAGGGAGAGAAGGAGGGAGAGAAGGAGGGAGAGAAGGAGGGAGAGAAGGAGGGAGAGAAGGAGGGAGAGAAGGAGGGAGAGAAGGAGGGAGAGAAGGAGGGAGAGAAGGAGGGAGAGAAGGAGGGAGAGAAGGAGGGAGAGAAGGAGGGAGAGAAGGAGGGAGAGAAGGAGGGAGAGAAGGAGGGAGAGAAGGAGGGAGAGAAGGAGGGGGGAGGGAGAGAGAAGGATGGAGAGAGAGGAGGGAGGGAGAGAAGGAGGGAGGGAGAGAAGGAGGGAGGGAGAGAAGGAGGGAGGGAGAGAAGGAGGGAGGGAGAGAAGGAGGGAGGGAGAGAAGGAGGGAGGGAGAGAAGGAGGGAGGTAGAGAAGGAGGGAGGTAGAGAAGGAGGGAGGGAGAGAAGGAGGGAGAGAAGGAGGGAGGGAGGGAGGGAGAGAGGGAGGGAGAGAAGGAGGGAGAGAAGGAGGGAGGGAAGGGATAGATTTGTATCTCCCTACATTACAAGATACTAAGTGATCAAAAGCACCCTTGAGTGTGATAACAAAGAACTGCAGATGCCGGTTTATACCAAAGATGGGCAGAATGTATTGGAGTAGCTCAGCGATTCAGGCAGCATCTCTGGAGAACATGGACAGGTGACGATTCAGGTCGGGAACCCTTCATTAACCCTTGAAGTATCTAGCGTACAGTGTACAGATTGGCTGTTATTGTCCATGTATTGCAACCATTTAGAACACCCTTACCTAAATTTCAATTTACAAATAATAAAGGTAAATTGCAGATGTTTAAATTGCAAAATTATTTCATATGAACTGGACATGCATTTCAATTTTAAAAATATACCCTGCTAATTCTGAGCTACATGTACACTCCTGTTTAACGATCGTTCTAGCTTAGTCCAAATGTAGAACTATCATCCGACCATTTCCAACGATACTTTGTCAAGTCGATTCAGATTCCATAATTGCACTGATACAGAATGGCTCTTTTTCCCACAATGCCAATTCGGACCATGTGATGATTCTTAGTTCAGAAACACAGCACTGAAACTTCAGCACAACGAGGCCATGCCGATCATCAATCACCCATTCCCACTAGTTTTATGTTAACTCATTTTCTCATCCACTCCCTGCACATTAGGGGCAATTAACCTGCAAACCCGCACGTCTTTTGGATGTGGGAGGAAATCCATGTGGTCACAGGGAGAATGTGCAAACTCCACACAGAAAGCACCCAAGGTCAGGGCAGTAGCAGTGAGGCAGAAGAAGCACGCTGTGTCCCTACGCCACCTTATTCATACAAGCCCTCTCCCATCAGGCAAGGGGTACAGAATTGTGAAAAGATTATGGGACAGTTTCTTCCCAGCTGTTATCAGGCACCTACCATCCTATCGACAACTAGAGTGGTCCTGAGCTACTATCTACCTCATTGGAGACCTCCGAACCATCTTTAATCGGACTTTATCTTGCGCTAAACGTTATTCCCTTTATCATGTATCTGTACACTGTGGATGGCTCGATTGTAATCATGTGTAGTCTTTCTGCTGACTAACTAGCAGGCAACAAAAGCTTTTCACTGTACCTCAGCACAGGTGACAATAAACTAAACCATCACATTTATCCCCGCCGGGCAAAAAGACAAACACGTCAACGTACTTGGCCACCGCCAGGAGGACATGAGGATCATGCTCACATTTCTTCAGAGCATCGACACTTTTGGTCTTTCTTTGTGGTCTTGCTTCCAAGAAAACAGCTTCAGCCCAAAGTATACCTACAAGTGAAACATTTGGACACTCAATGGAACAATGCAATGTCTAAAATAAGCAATTCTGGATCTTGCAGTATTGGTTACAACAATATTGGAACATTGCATTATATTTTTACTGTGATATCCAACCGCTCGTGCCTAAATTCAGGCAATTCAGCCAAAATAGACACCTCATGATTATTGCATTCTCAGCGGGTAATTCAAAATCATGCAAATTAAAACATATATAAACAGGCTTAAATTTGAGTACGTTATTTAACAAGTACAGCGCGTGAATTCGGTTTTGGTAATAAATTAAAAAGAGCGTTATTTCAATAGCGCATAAATCCAACATGCGTAAAACGCAAAATGCCTCTACCATAATAAAGTTGCTAAAATGATAAATCACAAGGTCGGGAACACTTTGCAATTGTCAAACCGAGCGTAGTTAAAAAGTTATAGAGCTGCATAAATCTTGTGTGGTTTAACAGGGTAGGACATTTGGAGGTAGAATAATAGGTTAGATCCTAATAAGTTCTCCTTAGACGTACAGGTTTTTAGGTTAATTGGCTTGGTGTAAATGTTAAAAATTGTCCATAGTGTGTGTAGGGTAGTGTTAATGTGCGGGGATTGCTGATCAGTGTGGACTCGGTGGGCCGAAGGGCCTGTTTCCGCACTGTATCTTTAAACTAAACTAAACGTCAGAGCCCACAGTAAGGACATACCAAACTACTCTGTTTTTATCTCTCATTATCTTATAAACTACTGCATTCCAGACCGAGAGCCACAAGCAACTATAGTGGTTCTATTCTAAGCAGCCAGGTTGAGAAGGCAGTGTTCAGACTCAGAAGTTCTAAGTCAGAGTGGAGCACACGACAGCATTGCTTTCTTTGCCACAACCCATGGATTGGTTTGACGAGTGGTACAGAGAAGATTAATGGCAGGAAGAATGCACAAATCTGTTTTAATGGAGAATAAACGTTATAACATGACAGATTAATCAGTTTATTACAGTTTCATATTCTTCAGAGTTAACATTATTGGTTAATTATACTCCATTAGGTAGAACCATAATTGCTCGAACAAAGAAAACTGCAATAAGCGGTGATGCAGTCAGATAATCACTCAGGAAAAATCAATGCGACTACCGTTTATAAAAATGACATGATTGGCATCAGGCCTACATCACGGCGTCCATGTTACAATCCAGCTGAAATCAGATTGAGGAATACTAGGACTGGAGGAGCAGGTTCATGCAATGTCTTGGCCAAAAGTGTTATATGAAAGCCAAAAGTGGCAATTGGTATATGAAAGAGTACAAACACATATTGGGAGGGAGGAAATCATGCTGCCAGCAATTTGCTTAGAGCAGCTAAATACAATGCCATTTGCTGGTATTGAGTAATATATTCTATGTAATCGGGTGGATTTTATAATGAAAAGAACATAAGTAGAACAATGCTGTTCATTATGAAACACAATTTCTGGTTACATTTCCAATCGTGTCACATGTGACAATAATGTATCATTCATACAAATGTGGAAGCCCAGGAGTTACTGCGCAAACTGCCCTGTTCCGTTAAAAGCTGTGCTATCTGGATACTTTGCCAAGAGATCTAACATTTATACTCATAGAATGGCATGAAGTTGCAATATTTGCCTAAACTAACCCAACAAACATGCCAAAATAGACAATAGACAATAGGAGGTAGACAAAAATGCTGGAGAAACTCAGCGGGTGCAGCAGCATCTATGGAGCGAAGGAGATCTGCAGTTCCTTCGTAAACACAATAGACAATAGGTGCAGGAGGCCCTTCGGCCCTTCGAGCCAGCACTGCCATTCAATGTGATCATGGCTGATCATGCCGAATCAGTACCCCGTTCCTGCCTTCTCCACATATCCCCTGACTCCGCTATCTTTAAGAGCCCTATCTAGCTCTCTCTTAAAAGTATCCAGGGAACCGGCCTCCACCGCCCTCTGACGCAGAGAATTCCACAGACTCACAACTCTCTGTGAGAAAAAGTGTTTCCTCATCTCCGTTCTAAATGGCTTACCCCTTATTCTTAAATTGTGGCCCCTGGTTCTGGACTCCCTCCAACATCGGGAACATGTCTCCTGCCTCTAGCGTGTCCAAACCCTTAATAATCTTATAGGTTGGCAAGGGCTTGATAATGCCTTGTACTAGGAGCATTAAGGGCCTATCCCATTTACGGGATTTTTTTCGGCGACTTGCCGGCACCCGTCATACTTGTAGCAGGCGTCCGAAAATTTTCAACATGTTGAAAATCCAGCGGTGACCAGAAAAAAGTACGACTCTTTGGGCGACTACTCACGACCATGCAGGCGTCACCCCGCGGGGGGGGGGGGGGGGGGTGAAGTGGGACAGGCCCTTTACAGGTTAGGTGAATTTTGCTGATACAATATTGCAATTCTTTCCAAACAATCTTTCTGGGACTAAAAATTTTACTTGTAGAGTCAGGATGTCCAGTTCCTTTCTCAATTAATTATTTCTGCATTTTTTAAACCCTTTCTTAAAATAGTTTGTTCTTCCTCCCCAAACAGTTTTACATTTCTTTCTTTCACTACGTGTCAGATCGGACATTGAATTGACGACTGATTGATTAAGGTTAAGACTGCGCTCACATCAACAACTTTTCAGTCTATGAAGAAACAACAAATTACTTTGTTGATATTCTGTTCACATTGGTCTCTGATCCCTTGTACAATTCTGTACACTTTGCTAATCAGGGATTGTGCTTAGGTCTGGCAATATTCTACTGGACTGTATGTAAGAAAAGAATCCGACTGTGCATTTGCATATCTGACAATAACCAACGGAACATTGAATCTTCTGTCTCTCTCCAATTAGTTCCAGCACAAAACTTCATAAGCTTAGTGTTTTTACTTTCAATACAAATTAAATTTCTTGCTCGGACAGGAAGGCTCTGCAGAGGGTAGTGAGGGGAGCAGAGAAGATCATTGGCGTCTCCCTACCCTCGGTACAAGAACTGTTCCTGAGCCGCTGTCGGAAAAAAGCTCAAAAATTGCCAAGGACAAAATGCACCCCCTCCACATACACCTGGATCTCCTGCCATCAGGCAAGAGATATCGCAGCATCAAAGCCCGGACTACAAGACTGCTAAACAAACAGCTTCCTGCCATATGCTGTGAGGCTGCTAAACAGCCACTCTGTACTCAGTCACCTGATTCTGCGGCTTGGCACGGACACGATAATAACTGGCACTGGCCACTTCAATAACTGGCACTGGCCACTCAAATCAGCCACCCCGGACATGTTTATGATTGGTCTTACTGTATTTTAACGTTGTTTGTATCTATTTTAACTTATACTGTTCCATCAGGGACTGGATTGTTTTAGTGTTGTTATTATTATTATTATGTGTGAAATGTTTTAAACGTCATGTGCGATGCTCCGGTATTCCCTGGGAAACGTCTTTACGTTTTGCACTGCACAACTGTTGCTTGCAAGATGACAATAAAGGAATTGAATTGAATTGAATTGAATAGTACGGGTGTCAGAGGTAATTCTTGATTAGTACGAATGCTCAGGTAACAGTCAAGCAAAATGTGTGTTAACTGATACCGCTGCTTCCCAAGCATCAGTCTAAATAAATATTGGCCCACACATTAAAAACTCCAAATGGGTCGCTTACTGTGGGAGTTTTTGAATGCGGGACCTTGATCGATCACTATAAACACGTTGCTTCACTCATATTAAATTACACGCAGCAAAAGCAAACCAAATTTCTAAAGGAAATGAAAGAAAACCTCTCTCAAATGCAACCAAGTGTAACGAGCTATTTGACATAATGACAAGGTAAAGTGGACAAAATTGCCAAGCTAACTGGATATGCTCATATTATTTCACTGCAAGGCCAAAATATAAACTGAATCAGTTCATGACGATCAAATTTCACTATTTAAAAATATCAAGTCCATTTTGCCAATTAAAATGTGACCCTTGGTGTTGTTGTGAATGCCTGTTTTTATTAAATGTGTCTATTTTCCAGGATGATGAAATCTGAATTGCTTTTATTTTAGTTTAACCACTCATACACTCTTTGGACTTTATTTTACACTTTACAGATAAAGCGTGGAAACAGGCCCTTCGGCCCACTGAGTCTGCGGCAACCCATGATCACCCCGTACACCAGCACTAACCTACATTTTATGGACAATTTACAATTTTACAGAAGCCAATTAACCTACAAATCTGTACGTTTTTGATGTGTGGGAGGGAACCAGAGCACCTGGTCACAGGGAAAAGGTGCAAACTCCGTACAGACAGCACCCATAGTCAGGATCGAACCCGGGTCTCCGGCGCTGTGAGGCAGCAACTCCACCGCTGCTCCACCCACTACAATAACCCACATGAAGTCGCCATTTTAATACCAAGTTTATAAAGTATCATTGAATTGAAAAGAATAATCTTTGCATTAATGAAAACCATTATCCTTAAAACATGCATTTTCTTTGGTTATTGTCACATTTTGTTCCAAATTGTAGTCAGTTTTTCGAGTTTTTACCATTGCACTACAGAGAAATCCATAAATCTAGAAAAAAAGTTTAAAACATGCTGAGCATAATGTGGTCAAGATCATTTTAGTTTAGTTTAGTTTAGAGACTCAGCACGGAAACAGGCCCTTCGGCCCAATGAATCCGCACCGACCAGTGATCCCAGCACATTGTCACTATTCCACACACACTAGGGACAATTGACATTTATATCAAGCCAATTAACCTATACAGCCGTACGCCTTTGGAATGTGGGAGGAAACAAAAGGTCTTGGTGAAAACCCACGCGGTCAGGTGGAGAATGTACAAGCTCAGTACAGACTGCACCCAGTCGGGATCGAACCCGGTTCGCTAGCGCTGTAAGGCAGCAACTCTACCGCTGCGCCACCATGCTGTCCCTGGAGAGACTAAAATGTGTAACAACGTCCATTTATACGCCTCCTGAAAGTACTTTGGTAGCAAGAATGGGAAATGGCAATACAAACTAAAGACAACAGTTCTATAACTGGTGTAAGAACGAGGAGATCTGGGGATAAATATACGCACGTTTCACCAAAGATGATGGTGCAGGTTGAGAAAGTGGTTAGAAGAACAAGGAAGTCATGCTACAATTGGGAGTAGTTTGTTCAGTTCTGGGCATCACAGTTCAGGAGAGTAAGAGGTTTTGAGAGAATGCAGAAACAATGAACTCAAAGATTCCAGAGATTAAGTGCTGGAGTAACTCAACAGACCAGGCTGCAACTCTGGATGAACATGGAAAGATGACCTATTGTGTTGGAACCCTTCTTCGGACTAGTTTAGTTTTTAGTAAAGAACAGACTAAGTGGGATCCGTTGGGCCCCAGTCACACGGGAGGCCTGGTCCACCCAACGCAACCCATTCCCCAACGCAATTACTAGTAGGCTAGATTATTGTAACGGTCTCCTTGCAGGTCTTCCGAAAAAAAACTGTCAGGCAGCTACAGCTTGTTCAGAACGCTGTTGCTAGAGTTCTAACAAAGCCCCAAAAATTTGAACACATTACACCAATTCTTAAATCCTTACATTGGCTCCCTGTATGTCAGAGAATTGATTTCAAAATCCTGCTGCTCACCTATAAATCACTACATGGTTTAGGGCCAAAGTATATCACTGACATGCTTCCATTATATAAGCCTTCTAGACCAATCTGAGACCAATCTGTTAGTGATTCCCAGAGTAAATACAAAACATGGGAAAGCAGGATTTAGTTACTATGCAACAAATAGCTGGAATAAACTTCCTGAAGATTTAAGACTTGCCCCTACTTTCACCACTTTTAAAACAAGACTGAAAACTTTTATGTTTACTTTAGCTTTCAGCTAAATCTTAACTACATTGCACTTTTAACTTTTGCACTTTTCTATAATGCATTTTTAACTTTGCTTTTATTTTCTTTTAATTCTTCTATTTTATTTCATTTTATTATTTCATTTTATTGTATGACATGTTTTTATGTGAAGCACTTTGAGTCTGCCTCGTGTATGAAATGTGCTATATAAATAAAGTTGCAGTTGCAATATTCCACCACTCAACTGTTCCCTCAACACAACCCGTTCCCCCAAAGCAATGTTCCACCACTCGGGGGGGGGGGGGGGGGGCCTGCTCAACACACTCTGCACGGGCTGCTCAACACAATCCGCCCCTTTTATTCTCCTCGCCGCGTTATTGACAGCGGGTTCCGGAAGGGGTGATTTTTACGATTTTTAAACCTTCATTACTTTTGTACTATTTCACCGATCGGAACAAAACTTATTTGACTTGCAGCAGAGGAGAATGGTGAGTAAGGTGGCGAAAAATCGTAGCGCTATGGGGATCGTTTTTGCGCAAATTTAATTACAACGCCGAGCGGAAGTGGTCAAGATGAGAGATTTAGTAATAGTAAAGAATTATTGCAGGTCCACTTCTGGGAACAGCACACACAGAGTCTCCTGGCTTGGGCGCCATCTTTTCTTATCACCATTTTATTATCACGTGTACCGAGATACAGTGAAATGCTTGTTCTTCAGTCAAACCAGACTCTACACAAGGACACTGGATCCTCTTCTGGAACAGCATGAAGAGTCACCAAGTTCTGGCGCCATCTTGCCTTGCAATTCCCTTGTTTATTAAAAAGATATAAAGCACGCCTGAAAAACCCACAAAAGCTTTGGTATCACCTTCTATGCATGTTAACATTATTAACTCATGGTCTGTAAAAAGGTCGTTAAAGAATTTGAAACTTGTCCATAAGAATTCTTCAACTTCTGGATTGCATTAGAGTTGGTAAACAAGGATTCCCTCAAAGTGATGTCAGAGAAGGGGAGGTTCATTCCAGGGATCACAAACTCTTTATGGGTAGCAGTTTTGGCACTAATTTCTGTGGCAGTCCTAAACCCTTTTTACAAAGACTGTTCCTTTGATGAACTTTGATCTCACACACCCCACCCCACCCTCTCTCCTCTACGCCCCAAAATGTGGATTAACGCATGATACCAAGAAAATATTTTTTTGGCTGGGTGGGAAGTGAGTGTTATTGCAAACACAGCTTTGCTGCCAGGTTTTATAGCGCAGATTCAAAGACTGCAACTTCTCACTTCAATCAACCTCTCACAAATTACCAGCTTCACATTTCAACTGTTCCAGGGGGAAATGGCAAAGGAAAATAGGTTCTGCCACTGATGGAATTTGCAAAAAATTGTACAAGCTCTTCGCCAATTCTGGCTACTTTTGTTGGTTACAATGTCCACTATTCTGACTGCAGGAGTCAGCGAACTCCACCGTGCAACTATTAATATAAACATACGGATAATTCTCCAAAATCTAAGTAAACAGAGAACATCAGGCTTCACGACAATGTCAATAATTTACATAAGCATGTTTAGTTCAGTTTAGTTTAGAGATACAGCGTGGAAACAGGTCCTTTGGCCCACCAAGTCCGCTTCGACCAGCGATCCCTGGGACAGAAGGGACAATTTCCAATTTCTACCGAAGCCAATTAACCTACAAACCTGTACGCCTCTGGAGTGTGGGAGGAAACCGGAGCACCCGGAGAAAACCCACACAGTCACAAGAACGTACAAACTCCATACAGAGAGCACCCGTCATTAGGATCGAACCCAGGTCCCTGGCGCCGTGAGGCAGCAGCTTTACCGCTGCGCCACTGTGCCATCCAGTTGTCATTGGGTTTTAGAATAAACATTAGTGACATGTGCGACATTATTTAAACATTGTGCATGCTCTCCTCTATATATAGATATATTTGTTAAAACAAAATGGAAGCCAACTAACATACCAAAATGAGAATTAGTTTTCATGTGTTTATTAAATGAAAGCACCAGATAATCTGTGTAAACATTGTAATCCTGTACTTTTAAATAACCTACCAGAGTTTGAACATTCTTGAAGAGCCTTTGCCATTAATGTATTTGAAATGTTCTTCAGGCCAGCCCTATATTCCAATCTTACAGATTCCAACCTGGTAAAATATAAATATTTAACAGTAAACTATTCAGTTAAAAAACCCAGAAAAACAAAGGCGTAATTAAATGAAATGGCGTGAGCAAATAAAAAGCAATCTGTTTTAATTGAATATTTTAAACAGAAGCAACATAAGGTCCCATTGCACTATTTTACTAAACTGTGTTCTATCACGCAGGCATCTGCCACTGTCGTGTTGGTAATTAAAGTCTCATGTTGTTTTTCATACCATAACTCCGGATTCTGTGGGTTTTTCAGGCGTGCTTTCTCTAGTATGGCTCGAGCTCTTGTAAGGTTGCCAGCTTTCTCTTCAAGTCTGGACAGAAGCAACCAGAGGGGGCTGGAATGGGGACATTTCTTTAACTGTGCACAAAACACATACAATACATTATTTCATGGACTTTTCACATACAGTGCCCTGCATAATGTTTGGGACAAAGATCCATCATTTATTTATTTGCCTCTGTACTCCACAATTTGAGACTTGTAATAGAAAATTACAATCGCATCTGAAGAGGGGTCTTGACCTGAAACGTTGCCTATTCCTTTGCTCCATAGATGCTGCCTCACGCGCTGAGTTTCTCCAGATTTTTGTCTACCTTCGATTTTTCCAGCATCTGCAGTTCTTTCTTAAACATGTGGTTAAAGTGCACATTGTCAGATTTTAATAAAGGCCATTTTTATACATTTTAATAGATTTAATAATAATAGATTTTATTTATATAGCGCTTTTCACCATGTAGGAATTACAGCAGTGTTTATACGTAGTTCCCCCATTTCAGGGCATCATAATGTTTGGGACACAGCAATGTCATGTAAATGAATGTAGCCATGTTTAGTATTTTGTTGCATATCCTTTGCATGCAATGACTGCTTGAAGTCTGCGATTCATGGACATCACCAGTTTCTGGGTGTCTTCTCTGGTGCTGCTCTGCCAGGCCTGTATTGCAGCCATCTTTAGCTTATGCTTGTTTTGTGGGCTAGTCCCCTTCAGTTTTCTCTTCAGCATATAAAAGGCATGCTGAATTGGGTTCAGATCGGGTGATTGACTTGGCCACTCAAGAATTGACAATTTTTTAGCTTTGAAATACTCCTTTGTTGCTTTAGCAGTATGTTTGAGATCATAGTCTCGCTGTAGAATGAACCACCGGCCAATGAGTTTTGAGGCATTTGTTTGAACTTGAGCAGATAGGATGTGTCTATACAATTCAGAATACATTACGCTACTACTATCGGCAGTTGTTTCATCAATGAAGATAAGTGAGCCAGTACCTTCAGTAGCCATACATGCCCAGGCCATAACACCCCCACCACCGTCTTTCACAGATGAGGTGGTATGCTTTGGATCTTGGGCAGTTCCTTCTCTTCTCAATACTTTGCTCTTGCCATCACTCTGATACAAGTTAATCTTCGTCTCATCTGTCCACAAGACCTTTTTCCAGAACTGTGGTTGCTCTTTTAAGTGCTTCTTGGCAAACTGTAACCTGGCCATCCTACTTTTGCAGCTAACCAGTGGTTTGCATCTTGCAGTGTAGCCTCTGTATTTCTGTTCATGAAGTCTTTGACAAATCCACACCTGACTCCTTAAGAGTGGTTCTGGTCTGTCGAACAGGTGTTTGGGGATATTTCTTTATTATAGAGATAATTCTTCTGTCATCAGCTGTGGTCTTCCTTGGCCTGCCAGTCCCTTTGCGATTAGTAAGCTCACCAGTGCTCTCTTTCTTCTTAATGATGTTCCAAACAGTTGATTTTGGTAAGCCTAAGATTTGGCTGATGTCTCTAACAGTTTTATTCTAGTTTCCCAGTCTCATAATAGCTTCTTTGACTTTCATTGGCACAACTTTGGTCCTCATGTTGATAAACAGCAATAAACGTTTCCAAAGGTGATGGATAGACTGGAGGAAAGACTAGGTGCTGAGAGCTCTCTTATACAATCACAATAATACTTTATTAGCCAAGTATGTTTTGCAACATACGAGGAATTTCATTTGCCAAGTCAGTCATACAAATAAAAAGCAACAGAACACACAAAACACATTTTAACATAAACATCCACCAGAGAGACTCCTCCACATTCCTCTGTCAGGGGCCTCGAGCCCTCCATTGATGGGACGATCTTCACTCCCGTAGCCGGCGGAGTTTTGGGCCCTCCACGTCGAGACAATCCAGCTCCTCTGCATCGGGGGGGGGGGGGATGTCAGCTCCCCCGCGCCGAGCGATCAAACCCCACGTCGGGGCTGGTCGAGCCTCTGCGTTCATCAGAGCTCCCAACTAGCCTCTCCCGAGATTGCGAGCTCTTGATGGTAAGTCCGCAGGCCGTGGTTGGAGCGATCCCAGGCAAGGGATCGACTCCGATAGTAAATCCCCGCCTCGCGGTGGGGCCCAAGGTCAGTCCGAGGAGGCCTCCATCGATGAGAGGCTGCGAAGCGACTGGAGACACCTCCCGGTAACATCGCGTCTCCAGCACGGCAAGAAACTGGAAAAAAGCTCCCCCCCCCCCAAATAAAACAAACCGGAGAACATTTACACAAACTTATAAAACGCACTCAAAATAAAAAAAGACAACAAAAAAAAACAGGCTGTTGGCGGGGCTGCCAATTGTTCGGTGCCCCTGGTGACCTGCATGAAGGAGGCAATTAAACACACCTGAGCAATTACAAACACCTGTGACACCATGTGTCCCAATTATTATGGTGCCCTGAAATGGGGGTGGACTATGTATAAACACAGCTATAATTTCTACATGGTGAAACCAAAATGTATAAAAATGGCCTTAATTTAAATCTGACAATGTGCATTTTAACCACGTGTAATTTTTTTCTATTACAAATCTCAAATTGTGGCATACAGAGGCAAATAAATAAATGATGGTTCTTAGTCCCAAACATTATGGAGGGCACTGTATGAATGCAAGCAACATAACTTTAATGGAATTTAGAGATACAGCATGGAAGCAGACCCTTCGGCCCACCGTCCACGCCGATCATTGATCACACGTTCAATGGTTCTTCCATACTCTTTTAAAATAGCTTACTCGTGTACAAGTCACCATATTTTGGCGCCATTTATAACAAGAAAAAACGCAAAGTTCGGTCCACATGCTGGATGCACTGGCACGGCCCCCAATCCAGCCAAGCCCCAGGCTGCAGCAGGGCCTCCATCACATTCAACTGGCTCAGCCCACGACTTCTGTTATCTCACGTTTGCCTCCACTCTCGACACACCAAGGACAATTTACGGTGACCGATTAATCGACAAACCCACACATCTTTTGGATGTGTAAGGAAACCAGAGTGTGCAGAGAAAACCTGTGCCCACACAAGGAGAGCGTGCAAACTCCACACAGACCTCACCCGAGGTCTGGATCAAACCCGGGTGTCTGGTGCTGTGAGGCAGCAGCTCTACTGCTGTGCCACTATGCCACCCAATATTGAGGGGAAAAAAAAATCCACATTAAGGGAACGAAGTTAACATGGGTTTAGAAAACGATTGAGATGTGTTTGTGTGGATGTAAAGATTTCTGGTAAATATGTTTTAAATGATTGTACATTTAATGGCTACAAATCATACGTACCCCTTGATTGTAAGATTCACGAGCCTTCTCTGCATTTTCAACCTGGTCTTCAATTTGCCCTTTCATCATCCACAACTTCGGAAAGTCTTCGTAATGTTTAAGTGCTTCATCACACAACTCCCGTGCACGAGGAATGTCTCCCAACACCCATTCCAATTTCACAGATTTCATGAAAACCTACAACGTGCATTAGAATCACCAGAAATTACCGCTTTATTTCAGCTAAAAGAGGAAAACATCAATATAATTAGCATGCCAACTGGAAACCAAAATGTGACCTGTAATCCCCATGTTCCAAAGATTTTTATTGGGATTAATTCTTTGCTGGGCAACATGAAAAATGATCTAAAGTCAGTCTTAGTTTAGAGCGTGGAAACAGGCCCTTTGGCCCACCGAGTCCACAGCGATTACCCCGCAACACCAGCACTATTCTACACACCAGGGCCGATTTACAATTTACAGAAGCCAATTAACCTACAAACCTGTACGTTTTTAGAATGCGAGAGGAAACCAGTGTACCTGGAGAAAACCCACGTGGTCACAGGGAGAACGTACAAACTCCGTACAGACAGCACAAGTCGTCAGGATCAGACCCGGGTCTCTGGCGTTGTAAGGCAGCAACTCTTCAGCTGCGCCACCGTGTCGCCCAGTCACCGTTGGGCTTTAGAATAAACGTTGGTGATATGTGTGACATTATTTACATTATTCTTGATCTCGTTTGTGTAAAATCAACTATTATTCCTTGCTAGAGCATGGACACAACACTTGCTGTTGGTAAAAGGCAAAGAGGGTCTGGAACTCCTGTGCATGCACTGACAAATACAGAAGTCTCTAAATTAATCAGCAATCACTAGCAATTTACTTCACTGCTGGCTTCCCTCCAATATCCAGGGACTGATTCCTAAGGCAATTCTGCATTTACATTCACACCGTGTGATGGTGGTGGGGAATAGAGAGTTGGAAGGGTGGACAAAAAAAAAAAGTAGAGGCAGTGGCTAAAGGAATGGCTTTTGGATTAGTGCCAGGTTAGAGTCATCGGGCAACGAAACAGACCCTTCAGCCCAACTCATCCATGCAGACCAAAATGCCCCATCTAATCTAGTCACATTTGGCCACTTTTGACCCACACATCTTTGAGCGTTTCTTATCCCACGACATATCTTACTCTTGCTGTCGGAGCACTGCTCCGAGCTTTCGCCAGAAGTCTCCGTGCTCTTTCATACTCATTGTTCTCAGACTCCAATTTAACAGCTGCCAACCAAATTTCTTCACTGTTGGGGTTAGCCTATTACATAACACAAATGTAAAATGCATGAGTAATATCTTTACTAAACACATTAATATTTCACTCATCTTTTGTAGCTGAACCAATTTTAAAGCAAAATCATCTTAAAATAAACAATTTTATGTCTCAACCTTTAGAAAATGTCTCAAGTACTTTAAATATAATTTAACGGAAAGTTATTTTGCTACTGGCAAAAAAAGCATAAAACATACATCATTTTATTACTCTTATCTATATATACAAAATGAATGATCAAGAAGGAACTGCAGATGCTGGAAAATCGAAGGTAGAGAAAAATGCTGGAGAAACTCAGCGGGTGAGGCAGCATCTATGGAGCAAAGGAAATAGGCAACGTAAGAAGGAACTGCAGATGCTGGAAAATTGAATCCTTTGCTCCATAGATGCTGCCGCACCTGCTGAGTTTCTCCAGCATTTTTGTCTACCTACAAAATGAATGAGACACTTCTATAAACAAAAGCCATACCAAATTCACACTAATCCAAATATTCATAATCTGTTTCAAAATATCTCTGAATTTTTGTTTTAATTCAAAATTTAAATTCAGTTTAGCCACCAGTATAGTTTAGTTTATATATACAGCATGGAAACAGGCTCTTCAGCTCACCGAGTCCATGCCGACCATCAATCACCCATTCACATTAGCTCTATGTTACCTTACTTTCATATTTAGACGAGAGAATTAAATGTAACAATTTAGACGAAGGAATTAAATAAATGTGACATCTCCAAGTTTGCAGATGACTCAAAGCTGGGTGGCAGTGTGAGCTGCGAGAATGCTGAGGCTGCAGGGTGACTTGGAAAGGTTGGGTGAGTGGGCAGATGCATGGCAGATGCAGATAATGTGGATAAATGTGAGGTTATCCACTTTTGGTGGCAAGAACAGGAAACCAGATTATTATCTGAATGGTGTCAGATTAGAAAAATGGGAGGTGCAACGAGACCTGGGTGTGCTTGTACATCAGTCACTGAAAGTAAGCATGCAGGTACAGCAGGCAGTGAAGAAAGCTAATGGCCTGTTGGCCTTCATTGCGAGAGGATTTGAGTTTAGGAGCAAGGAGGTCCTACTGCAGTTGTAAAGGGCCTTGGTGAGACCGCACCTGGAGTATTGTGTGCTGTTTTGGTCTCGTAATTTGAGGAAGGACATCCTTGCTATCGAGGGAGTGCAGCGTAGGTTCACCAGGTTAATTCCTGGGATGACGGGACTGACATACGATGAAAGAATGGGTCGATTGGGTTTGTATTCACTGGAATTTAGAAGGATGAGAGGAGATCTTATAGAAACATATAAAATTCTTAAGGGATTGGAGAGGCTAGATGTAGGAAAAATGTTCCAGATGTTGGGGGAGTCCAGAACCAGGGGGTCACAGTTTAACAATAAGTGGTAGGCCATTTAGGATTGAGATGAGGAAAACATTTTAACCCGGAGAGTTGTGAATCTGTGGAATTCTTTGCCACAGTGGAGGCCAATTCACTGGATGTTTTCAAGAGAGATTTAGCTCTTAGGGCTAACGGAATCATGGGGTATGGGGAAAAAGCAGAAACGGGGTACTGATTTTAGATGATCATGGCTCGAAGGGCCGAATGGCCTACTCCTGCATCTATTTGTCTATGTTTCTGTTTCTATATCCACTCCCTGGACAGTAGCGGCAATTTTACAGAGGCCAATTAACCTACAAAGCCGCCTGTCAATGAGATATGGGAGGAAACCGGAGCACTCGTACGAAACCCACGCGGCCACAGGGAGAATGTGCAAACTCCACATTGGGTCTCACATTTTTAGCAAAGACATTAATTTTCATCCAGACTGACCTGAAAAGCAAGGGCCAGAATACTTCTGGCTGCAGGAACATCCCCAGCTAACCACTTGGACTTGGCACCCATTAACCAAAGAACTTCTGCTTTTGGACAGTGAGCCACAGCCCTCTGCAAAAGACCTTCCAAGGATTCCCTGAAAAAAAAAAAATTCCTCTCATGGTCAATCCAAGAAAACGTGCATAATAATCAGAGTCATATAGAACGGAAACAGAACCTTCAGCCTAACTTGACCACGCAGGCCAACATGCCCCATCCACACTTCTCCCACCTGCCTACGTTTGGCCCTTATTCCTCTGAACCTATCCTATCTAAATGCTTGTTAAACGTTGCGATGGTACCGACCTTAACTGCCTCCTCCAGCAGCTCGTTCCATACATCCACCACCCTTTGGGTAAAAAGTTACCCCTTCGGGTTCCTATTAAATCATGATAGACACTATTCCAATAGTCGTGTGTGCAGTTTCCTATACTTTTACTGTATTAAAATTAATTTACATCTTACACCCATGCATTAATTATGTTAATAATTAATTTCATAATCACTTATAACCTGCTCCCTCCACACATATTTTGAATATATCAACGTGACACCGTCCCAATCTGTCCCAGTTCTTCATAAAGTGATAGAGCGCAGAAACATCCCTTCTGCCCAACTCGTCCATGCCGAGCAAGAAGCCCCATCTAAGCGAGTCCCATTTGTCTGCATTTAGCCCACATCCCTCTAAATCTTTCTTATCCAATTCTTCCCAAATATTTTTTAGTCAAAAAGTTTAAAAATATAATCAATGCTTGTAACATTTCTTGCTGAGCAATTCATATCATTAAGTGTCGGAAGGAACTGCATATGCTGGTTTACACCGAAGATAGACACAAACTGCTGGAGTAACTCAGCGGGACGGGCAGCATCTCTGGATAGAAGGAATGGGTGACGTTTCGGGTCAAGACCCTCCTTCAGACTAAGGTCTGAAACGTCACCCATTCCTTCTGTCCATAACATTAAGTAGTTGTTAGAAATGTGATTGTGTACTGGCAATTTCCATGATAATGAAATACAACAAATGCAAACTAACCCGTACACTCAATCATTTATTAACTTTGATTCCTAACATCCAGAGCTCTAGTTTTTTTTGCTAATTATCAATGTTAGAACTGTTTAATAAAACATTCAATAACTTAACATCAAAAGGAAGAACAGTGCACGACTGTCCAGATTTTTAACAAAGTCAAAGCTACATGAACATTTTCCCCAAGGACCGTGTATTATTTATTAAATAGGTCTTAAGCTCAAAAGGTAATCTCAAGGTATCTAGTGTGAAAGTGGCAGAGCAGTCTGAAGAAGGGTTTCGGTCCGAAACGTTGCCTATTTGAGTCTGAAGAAGGGTTTCGGCCCGAAAGGTTGCGTATTTCCTTCGCTCCATAGATGCTGCCGCACCCGCTGAGTTTCTCCGGCACTTATTCTACCTTCAGAGCATATCCAAGTGCTGGATCAACTTCCACAGTAAATTAAACTGATTGCCTAATACTGTTGAGCTTTATACAAACCAAGCAATTACGGCCCGTTACAAACCAAAACTATTAAATGGACTACCTGGGAAGGGACACCTGTTTAAACTATTTCATAAGATGTTTGCTCTTCTACACCAGGGCTTATCATTGAACTGGGGCAAGGTCAAAAGGATGAAAAAGGAATGCAAGGAAGTTTCTTCCCCGACTTTTAAGTTGTGAAACTGTTTCATCTAATCTAAAGGTGGAAGATAGATGACAATTAGAAAACAATGGATTAAAAACAAGCATTGAATGCTCATGGGAAGAGTGATGCACATCCCAGGTCAAATGTTCACAAGAATCAATAAAACTTGATGCTGGAAATCTGAAAAACAAGAAACGCTGCTAGCACCCCTGGCAAGAAAATCATGTTTAAAGTCACAGATATTTCATCTCAACACATTGTTCTTCCCTTCAGGAGTAAACGGCCATGGACTGATTTGCAGCACATTATGAATGAGAAACGGCAAAAGGAAACATAAAAGGAAAATATAGGGAATGATGAACTCCTTTTCAAAAGTGCTTAAATCACTTCGCTGTAGGCCAATCAAGATTTACAATGGTAACAATTTTACTTGCTTCTGCTTTATTTAAATGCAAAAACAGCAACTGGATTCAGGCTGTAAATGTTAGTTAAGTAACCCAACAAAGTATCTCAGACTACAAATCCAATTTGAAGAAGGCCCCTGACCCAAAACTTCACCTATCCATGTACTCCAGAGATGTTGCCTGACCCGCTGAGTTACTCCAGCATTTTGTGCCTTTAAAAAAAATATAACGATTTATATTATAAAAATATAATTTCTGACCACGTTCTCCAAGTACAACGGTGCTGGTGTTATACTTCAACTTCATCGTACCTGGTGCCGTAATTCTTTTCAAAGTAGGCAGCTCGTAACCACACGCTTTTTTTGCTTGGGAAGACCTGGAGTGCGTGAGCATAGATAGCTCTTGCACATTCAAGAGCTCCGTGGGAAATGCACTATGAGATGAAACGATAAAAAGAGGGAAACAAATTACATGGTGAAAATCAGAATCTGACATTTTTCGGAAGAAATAGGTGTGGAACTATTTACAAAACTAAAAACATAATGGGTTGAACCATTAATCTGGATCTATCGCAGTCGCGGCCTCAAAAAGGCTGGCGACAGCATCAAGGACCCACATCATCCTGGCCACACACTCATCTCCCCGCTACCTTCAGGTAGAAGGTACAGGAGCCTGAAGACTGCAACGACCAGGTTCAGAAACAGCATCTTCCCCACAGCCATCAGGCTATTAAACTCAACTCAAACAAAACTCTGAACATTAATAGCCCATTATCAGTTTATTTGCACTTTATCTGTTTTATTTATTCATGTGTGTATATATTTATATAATGGTATATGGACACACTGATATGTTCTGTATTCATGCCTACTATATTCTGTTGTGCTGAAGCAAAGCAAGAATTTCATTGTCCTATCTGGGACACATGACAATAAACTCTCTTGAATCTTGAATCTAATCTGAAGAACGAAACATTTTCTACCGCTGAACTCTGGTCATGTTAAAACAATCTAAATCAAAGTAAATAAACAATAATTCACATTTATGCCATGATCATCAACAAATAACCTGATGGAGACAATTTCCACTGGTTTAACTTAGACGATGCATGTGGATGTGCAGGGAATGGGGGAATACGGTTCATGTGCAGGCAGATGAGATTAGTTCAGTTTATTGTCATGTGTACTGAGGTACAGAGAAAAGCTTTTTGTTGCGTGCTAACCAGTCAGTGGAGAGACAATACATGATTACAATCAGTAGATAGGATTGTGGCGGCATTAGTGTACTGCATAGGTGAGGTCTGTTGTGTGATTTTACCGGGATGTATACAAAACAAAGCATTTCACTGTACCTAGGAACATGTGACATTAAGGTATCATAGAATGATTGACAATAGTTTAGCTTGGCATGATGTTCAGCACATACATTGTGGGCTGAAGGACCGTTCTTGTGCCGTACTTTTCTATGTTCTCTTATTCAAGTGGGAGAATCCGGTTCATTCAAGTACATCGACATCACACTGCTGTGTGGACATTTGTTACTGACATACACAGCAACCATACATCCAGTCAAATCGGCACCAACTCGGGGAATGATGTCAAACCCAACCACCTTTTCCATTCTTTCCACTTGTTTCCGACTCTGTTTTAAGTACTTGTCCGAATCTTCCCTAAAATACTTTCTCCACCTCAACCATTCCCTGTGATAGAATATGCTCTGATGTAGTAAACGGTTTACTTAATGTTTCGTATGATCAAGCTTGTTATTCCCCAACCAGAAAGCCAATGCATATTACGAAAACGCTTTGGCAACAGTGACTACAAGATTAATTTGATATGGTGCTTTTTTAAAAATTCTCTTTCCTCCTTACTTCAGAGGGAGAACAAAATCATGGTTTGAAATTTAAGATGTGAATTGAAAAACAATTTGAATGTAGTAAATAAAACTGATCAATTAATGGATAATCCCTAGTGCACATTGATGCAAAGGCTCCACATGAATGATTTTGTTTGTCCTTTCAAACAGTTGTAGGAGAACATATCTCCTTCTATCATGTCTTCTATCATGACCCATCAATGATATAACATGCACAATTGGCACCGCTCAAACAGTGCAATGGTACATTTAGACGGTAATACAGACACTCCCCGACTTGCTTGTAAACAAATGAGGTATAGGCTGCAAGAAACTGAGAGAGACCTGTATACAATAGACAATAGGTGCAGGAGTAGGCCATTCGGCCCTTCGAGCCAGCACTACAAGTCAATGTGATCATGGCTGATCATCCCCAATCAGTACCCCATTCCTGCCTTCTCCCCATATCCCCTGACTCCGCTATCTTTAAGAGCCCTATCTAGCTCTCTCTTGAAAGTATCCAGAGAACCGGCCTCCACCGCCCTCCGAGGCAGAGAATTCCACAGACTCACAACTCTCTGTGAGAAAATTCAAACCAACAAAAATAGGGATTCAAAAGGCATCAAATGCATACTAAGATCAAGAATGTCAAGAGCGTTTTATTGTCGAGTGTTCTAGAAAGGAACAGTGACATTTTCTACTTGTAGCAGCGTAACACGTCTGTAAACACACTACTCAAGAAATAAGGTGTTAAGAGAATTTAAAAATGCACCATATCTAATAGGTAATGTTTTATGCATATACAGTAATGAGATAATGAGCTTAAAGATGGAAAAAGTTAAGATTATTATGGGAATAAGAAAACTGTATGGATATGCTTATACAAGTAAAACATCTTTGCACTTAAGTCACCATGAAAAATAAAGCATTCCATGAATTTTAATGTTTAAGAAGGAACTGCAGATGCTGGAAAAATCGAAGGTAGACAAAAATGCTGGAGAAACTCAGCGGGTGAGGCAGCATCTATGGAGCGAAGGAATAGGTGACGTTTTGGGTCGAGACCTGAAACGTCACCTATTCCTTCGCTCCATAGATGCTGCCTCACCCGCTGAGTTTCTCCAGCATTTTTGTCCACCGTGAATCGTAATGTTCCCTTTTAGGTGTCTTTTTTCTACAAAAACCTTCACACTTACACTTTCCGCATCCTCCATCCAAGCGTGCTTTCGATCCTCCTCTTCAATGCCAATTCCAATAACAGCTCGAATGATCGCCTGGCAAGTGGCAACACTGCCCGCTCTGTCACATTCTTCAGCATCCTTCAAAGGGAAAGGACGAAAGATAACACAAAGATGTTCAACAAGTAAGTAAGTAAGTTTATTGGCCAAGTATTCACATACAAGGAATTTGCCTTGATGCTCCGCCCACAAGTAACAACATGACATACAGTGACAGTCACGAATGACTCGGAAAACACTAAACATTAATAACAATAAAACATTAATGATAAAACACCATGATCAAGCATGTGAACCAACAAAATACCAGATCAAAGGCTATAGGCTACAGATTTTTGGCTGTTGAGTAGAGCAACTACTCGTGGATAAAAAATGTTTATGTCTGGCTGTGGCCGCTTTGACATTCCGGAGTTGCCTTCCAGAGGGAAGTGATTCAAAGAGTTTGTGGCCAGGGTGAGAGATGAACTTGCCTGCTCGCTTCCTGGCCCTTGCAGTGTAAAGTTCATCAATGGAGGAGAACAACGAGAATAGAACCAGATTTGCAGGAGGTAAAAATCGCGCAAATCACTATTCTCGTTACTACATTATCTCCAAAGGAAACAGCCAGTAAATTTGATTGCGGTTCTGGAGGATGACATATGGCAAATGTTCTCGGTTTAATTTCTGTTCAACATCTGCCAGAACAGACATTCGTGAGTCGATTATGAAATTTATGTCAGACTTGTTATGCAGATGGTACAATTAGACCAAATTTGTACAGACCATAGGATAAAGCAACCAAAATGCTTTGTCAGTGGCAAGGGAACGGCAGACTCATTTCTTCAGTGCAACTTGATTTTTGATGAATAACTCAAAAAAATTCCCCACCGCAGAAATCATAATACAAATTGGTAAACCGAAAATATTTCTTTAATGCCGCTAAATCACTCACCGCTCTTGTTGAAATATAGTGTAAACAAGTATTAAAATAACATTTAATGTTGCTTTAGTCCCAGTTAAAAGGCTTACAATTTTTTTTCCAGAATGAACACTGTAATTGATATCGTCAATTTTGCTGTTAACTACATATTGCAGAAAGTGAAACTTGCTTGTAAGTGGCAAAATCATTCAGGAAGCCACCATCTCAATCTTGAACCCAGGAAAGATATCTCAGCAGCTATGCATCATCAATCCTACAGATATAACTGCTTTCGTTCCAGAAATGGGCTTGGCAGGATGAGGATCAACTGTCATGTCAGTCGCATTTCTTGACCAAGGACCTTGCAGTCTACCTCAAGATGCCAACATTTCAATATATCACAATCTTGCAGGAGAAATTGCTTCAGAAACTCAACTATTCTGCAACATTATCATCTTCATACTCAGCTGCTGGGAAAGTCACAACTAAAAAAATATTGGCTTTCTTTCAAGAATGCTGGGCGGCACAGTGTTGCTGCCTTACAGCGCCAGAGACCCAGGTTCGATCCTGACGATGGGTGCTGTCTGTACGAAGTTTGTGGGCTCTCCCAGTGACCTGCGTGGGTTTTCTCTGGAAGCTCCGGTTTCCTCCCACACTCCAAAGATGTACAGGTTTGTAGGTTAAATGGTTAGGTAAAATTGTAAAAATTATCCCTGGTGCATGTAGGATGGTGTTAAGGACCTGTCCCACTTGGGCGTCATTTGCGCGTCACGCAGATGGCACGCGAAGATTTTGTACATACCAAACTCCTGGGGCGCCGCGCCGACTGCCTATGTCACCACGCACTATGCGCTGATCACGCACGTGACGTGCGTCGTGCCGCGTAAATGATGTCGCGTAAATCACGCGCAAATGACGCCCAAGTGGAACAGGCTTTTTAGTGTGCAATTGATCGCAGGTCGGCGTGGACTCAGTGGGCAGAGGGCCTGTTTCCACTCGGTCTGTATCTTTAACCAAAACTTATGGTTGCTTTTAGTTTGGAGATGCAGCGTGGAAACAGGCTCTTCGGCCCATTAAGTCCACGCTGACCATTGATCACCCATTCACACGAGTTCAATATTATCCCATTTTCTCATCCACTCTTGACCAGTGGACAGAAGAATATATAAGATCATGAGAATAGATAAGGTAAATGCAGAGGTTTTTATATCCAGAGGAGGGGAACCAGAGGGCATAGGTTTACAGTGAGAGGGGAAAGATTTAATAGGAGCCTGAGGAGCAACTTTTTCCACGTAAAGGGTGGTGGGCATATGGAACAAGCTACTAGAGGAGGTAATATCAACAACATTTAAAGGAAATTTGGACAGGTACATGGATAGGAAAGTTTAGAAGAATATGGACCATGCTCAGGTAGGTGGGACTAGTGGAGACGGGGCATCTTGATCGGCATGGGCAAGTCGGGCTGAAGGGCCTGTTTCCCTTCTGTATGCCTAACAAAGATTGTAATTTTTGGCTAGCAGGTCTCATCTATGATTGTTATTCATTAAGAACTACCTAGATACACGCATGGTGCTATTTTACACACCATTAACAAAGTTAGTTTTGTTAATAAATCCAATGGCATGTCCACAAAATATAATTTATAGCGCTGTTATAGCATTATAATAAATAAGACATGAATGAACTATTTATTTTAAAACAACCAAAGGCAGCTGAAACAAAATCACAGTGGTTTTAAGAAAAAAAATTAAAACATTCAAAGGACGCCATAACATCTGGAGAAAATTCATTTTAACATCAAAAGTGTCTTTGATCAACTTAGCAGTGAGCCACATCCAAAAGCATACTAGTCAGTTCTGCACGCAATTACCAGGGATAAAAAAATATCCTGATTCATTTCTCAAAATAAAAAAATACACTAACTTCAGATTACACAAAAATTCATTTTGCATGACACTGTAGAAAATTAATTACTAAGGTTTTAAATATGCAGGTTGCTGGATGAGACTTCTCAAAACCTACACTTGGAAGTCATCCAGTTATCTTATTCATAACTTGCAATATTAACTAAACGATGGCTCAAGATGTCAAAATTAGCTTATCATTGTTAGAATTTTCATTTCCACTCAGTTGGGAAAGCAGTTGTTAAGATTACGAATTTCTAAAAATCAGATTAATTTTGTTGAGTGTGATTTGATATCAATTTTGATGAGAGCAGCGAAATGCATTGGCCACAAGATGCTAGTTTTTCCTCTTGCTTTTCTCTTTGGCGTGTCAATTGTAATCGGAACTTCCACAGCGTGCAAGATGCTCCGAGGGAATTCAGCTTTCTTCATAGTTCACAGGGAAAAGTGGCTAAAAATGTTAAAGGTCGGTGGCTGAATCAACAAATTCTTAAGCAAACTTTAGCAGGGGCAAACAGAGGAAGCAAACAATGGGATACTTAGACACGAAGGGTTGCAGATGCTGGTTTAGATAGTGTTCAGACAGAGCCATGACGCGAAGATCTCAAATATCCTCAATTAGAAGAAAATTATGAAATGTCATAGTATCTCGTTATTCCTGTGGAAAAGCTTTGCACTTCTCCGACCTACCCTCATGTGAGGTATGTGACATCGTTAGCTCTTTGATGCCATCAATAACATTACCCGGTGGCCCAATAACTTAAATGATATAGTTACTGGTTATTTCACGGTGCAAAGCATATGAGTAGCAGAACATTACCTTTTAGTCTGGGTCTGGCAGACTGCAGGTATATCAGATTAACCCCGCAATAGAACTCAAGAGATAATTCAACCTGTGAAATGACTGTTGGGGCTCACGTTCAGATGTAATTACCTGAATCCACTGTTCTCTATTAATTTCCACTCCATTTGCTCGAAGTGAAGTTATAGCTCTGTCAATGATCTTGTCGACCATCTGAGTGTTTCCATTAGCTTCTTCCAGTTTTGCCGCAGTAATCCAGATGTGCCGGTCGGTTGGGATGTTCTCTCTCGCTTTGTTCAGCACTTTCCGAGCATTTTCGTAGGTCTCCAACCTTGCTAAAGCAAGCCATAGCTAGAAAACAGAAGAACATCAGATTCCCAACTTGACGAACGGTCTACCTGAAGTACCAAAGAGTTATTTTCTTTAACCGTTGACCCAAGGAATTACCTCAACGCTGGTAGGACAGCATTCGACAGCCCTACTGAGCATAATCCGTGCATCCTCTGGTTCCTCCAGTTCCACTGCTGCTTTCCATAACCGCACAGAGTTTGGTACATGCTCTAGGGCTGGAGAAAATATGTTTTATATAATTGGACAATTGTAGATTGACTAAACTATCCACTTCCGCCACCACATATACAAAAAGAAAATTTAACTGGTCTGTAATAAAATACTTAAAACTTTCATTGCATTTATTTGTCTGCATTTCGTATAGGGTGGAAGCCTGAATAATTATCTGAAAGTGATAGATTTGCTACTGTAAATATAACAAATTTGTATCATCATTAGGATATTAAAATCTATAAACGATTAATTGCCCAAAGAATACATAAAATAATTTTGTGCAGTACAATAGCTTAAAATTGGCTAGTTGATTTTGGGAAGGGTCGTTGCTGCTAATATTCTAAGATATTCTAAGATTATTTATTAAAAATGTAGATCCAGCGCAGTACTGAGCTACTATCGACCCCATTGAAGACCCTTGGACCAGACTTTACCTTGCACTAAACATTATTCCCGTTAGAGTCAAGAGTGTTTTATTGTCATATGTCCCAGATAGGACAATGAAATTCTTACTTGCTGCAGCACAACAGAATATGCAAACATAGCACATAACGGGAGAAGGAAAAAAGTTCAGTGTATGCATACACATGCACACATACTCAATAAATAACAAATACAGTGCAATAATAAGTCTGTTGCAGTTCAGCTTATTTGTTGTCATGTTTAATAGCCTGATGGCTGTAGGGAAGAAGCATGCATCTCTACACTGTGGACAGCTTAATTGTAATCATGTTTTCCGATGACTGGTTAGCACACAAAAAGCTTTGCACTGTACCACGGAACATGTGACAATAAACTAAACTAAAAAAGTAAATAAAGTAGAACGTGTATTAAAATTGGCGAATTGTTTTGGATGGGGTCCTTGCAGCTAATATTCTACCTCTGGATTAATTAAAGTGATGGCCAATGAAAAATGTGTCACCAACTCCAGGTGTCTTATTTGTAAATGGAGGTGATTTGACCAAAAAGACGCAAAATGTTCCAACATAAACTTGGTTTGTACCTTTTCGCAAAACACGCTTCTTTGCTCTGATGTCAGTCTCTAATTCTGCTGCACGTATGTATATGCGGACGGATTGTGGCAGATGGCGGACAGCATTAGCTACCACTGCTTTAGCCGTGTCGCCAGGCTGTAGTCGAGCTGCCTCCAACCAAACATCTTCACTCTAGAAACATGCACAAATACATACTGAAAATAAATCCATGACTCTGTCCGACGTCATCTGTTGCCGGCTCCGATTTGTTCGAACCTTTTCTTGATTCCAGCTCCTCTTCCTTACAAACAGCCTGAAGGGTCCTGACCCAAAACGTCACCTATCCATTTTCTCCAGACATGCTGCCTTTCAGCCTACCGAGTCCGCGCCAAACAACAATCACCTGTACACTAGTTCTATGTCCTACACAATAGGGGCAATTTACAGAAGCCAATTAACCTGCAAACCTGCATGTCTTTGGAATTTGTGAGGAAACCAGATCGAACCCGGGTCTCCATTGATTGTGAGGCAGCAACTCTACGCTGCGCCACTGTGTCTCCCCATACAAGATGAAGAATGGAGATAATTTGAATAACCTAAAATTGTATAGAGTCCTTATCAAATACCCAAGTGAAAAGCATGCTCAGAGCTCGATACCAAGTCATCTAAAAATATTGATTACCTTTGGACACATCTCTGTTCCTTTCATAATTAAGTTACGAGCCACTTGCAATTTGCCTGTTACTTCCTCAAGTCTTGCAGATGCAATCCACGCTGGAGGATGATGAGGGTTGGTTTCACGCACTGATTTAAGCAGCAATCTGGCTTTTTTTATGTCACTGTAACAAAATAGGATAACACCATAAGTAGGTATTGTTTTAAACCATTAAAGTACCAGCCAAAGTACAGTGCAAGGAAATGAAAGATATCCAGTCGTCTAGAGTGTAAAAAGAGGCAATTCTGCACTGATAATTAAAGAGTGCTTCATTTCTTCAGCTTCCTGGTGTTATTAAGAATGTTATTAAGCTGGAAAGAATGAAGGGAAGATTTACAAAGTTGTCAGGACTTGAGATGCTGAGCTACAGGAAGAAGTTGGACAGACTGGGACTTTATTCCTTGGTAGGTCAAGGGATGATCGTATAGAGATATATAAAATCACGAGGGAAATAGATAGATAAATGCAGTTTTTTATCACGGGTAGGGAAATCAAAATCCAGAGGACTTGGGTTTAAGTTAAGAGGGGCAAGATTTAATACAAACCTGAGGGGCAATTTTTTCACTCAGACGGGTACATGGTTAGGAAAGGGTTAGAGGGATAGGAGCCAAACTTGGGCAAATGGGACTAGCTTAAATGGTACATCTTGGTCGGAATAGATGAGTTGGGCTGAAGGGCCTGTTTCTATGCCGTATGACACAGACTCTTATCAACTTAATTCCTAAACAAACAAATCAAAGTACTGGATGAACTCGGTGAGCCAGGCAGCATCTACGGTGGGAATAGATAGATTACTTTCGGGTTTTGACCCCCCTTCAGACCTGTCTATTTCCATTTCCTTCCACAGATGCTGTCTGACCAGCTGAGTTCCTCCAGCAGTTTGCTCAAGAATCTAGTATCCGCAGTCTTGTGTCGCCAATCAACGCCCTATATGGCCACAATACGTAGCCTGATAAAACCAGCTGCAACCAGAAAACGTGGGTTTAGGGTGAGAGGGGCAAGATTTAATACAAAACTGCAGCATTTTACCTATAAATATGATTCTGGAATTTTGGATATTTTCATTTCCTTCAAGAACCTCAAATCAGGAACATTTTCCTGCCTATTATATGATTTAACTTGAAATTTTCAGATGGAAAGGAATGAAGTTAAGTAATCAAGGCGGGCCACGGATTTTGATGTGTCGTTTCATTTCTACATTTCAGAGTAGACCAATATTAAAAATTAAAATTATATTTTTAAGATCCCAAGGACTCAATCGGGTTAAACTAGATGTATGATAAAGATCAAAGTTATATTTTATTTACAATTACAATACACTTACTTAATATCTCCACCATGTGTTGGAATCATAGAGTTCAAATCTGTCAAATAACCTTTAGGATCCACAACAGTTTGTCCACTGACAGAATCAGACACCTTCAGGAAAAAAAAAAATATTTATGTTGTCTGAGGAATAATAGGAGGCAAATTTTAGACATCTTTGTACAAAAGTTTAATGAAATTGTAACTATGTTATCCCCATTAAGCAAGAGAACATATGAAGTAGGAATAGACCACTCGGCCCATCAAATGGGCCGCTCTGCCATTTAACCATGTCATGGCTAATATTTTAACATAAAACACAATTTTTTTGACCAGTACTCATATCTCCAATTCCCACAAATCTATCCACGACTCAACTGTACAGTTCTCTAGTGGAGGATTGCAAAGATTAACAACTCAAAGTGACCAAATTGCTCCCGTTTTTTTAAAAACATAAATGGCCAACCCCTTACAATGAGACTGAGATTCCTTAATTCTAGACTCGTTAGCCACATGAAACTTTCCCTGATTCTAATTAGTTGAGAATTTTAACTTTTACAACGTGGTAATTCTTCAATTTTTCTAAATTGCACAGAGGTTTTCCGCTTTACATTTGGTATAAATTTGGCACTCATCGAACCATATTGCTATCAACGTACTTGACTCAATCTCATATCCATCAGGGTGTTTCGGGCTTGGCCGATTTTCCTCATGTCCAACTCTCCTGATCCAGGTGTCGTCCCGCCTGGGTAAGGGGTATTCAAGCCACTGGGATATGGCGATGTCAATCCAGAAAATTGCTGCAAAAACATTAATCATATTAAACATTGCTCCGGATTAAGTGAATCATAATAGGAAAAAATATAAACCCTCTTAATTATGCCACAATGTGATTAAATTAGAATGCATAGTATTTGCTTTCATGGCAACTGATTATGTTTCTTTTCTTTTAAATTCACAAACCTCTGCTGAGAATCAGATCACAAACTCAGCAGCTCATTGACAAGGGAAGACGCTAAATGCTAAAGTAACTCAGCAGGGCAGGCAGTATCCCTGAGGAACACAGAGAGTAGGAGAATAAAAGGACGTGCTTTTAGAAAGGAGATGAGGAATTCCTTTAGTCAGAGGGGGGTGAATCTGTGGAATTCATTGCCACAGATGGTGGTGGAGGCCAAGCCATTGGGTATTTTTAAGGCAGAAATTGGCAGATTCATGGTTAATAAGGAATAAGGAACCCAATGAGGAAAAACCTTTTCACACTGAGAGTTGTGAGTGTGTGGCATTCTCTGCCTCAGAGGGCAGTGGAGGCTGGTTCTGTGGATGCTTTCAAGAGGGAGTTAGATAGAGCTCTTAGGGATAGCGGAGTTAAGGGATATAGAGAGAAGGCATGAACGGGGTACTGATTGCGGATGATCAGCCATGATCACATTGAATGGCGATGCTGGCTCGAAGGGCCGAATGGCCTACTCCCGCACCTATTGTCTATTAAGGATGTCAAAGGTTATGGGGAGAAGGCAGGAGAATGGGGTTCAGAGGGAAAGGTAGATCAGCCATGATTGAATGGCAGAGTAGACTCGATGGGCCAATTGGCCTAATTCTGCTCCGATGACATGTATTTATGAGAGGTGTCATTTTATGAAATTTAGCAAAATAAGAGGTCATAAATGCATTTTAAAATATACACGGACAGGTACATGGATAGGAAAGGTTTAGAGGGAAACTAGGTGCTCTAGTTTCCTCCCACATCCCGAAGTAGTGCAGGTTTGTAAGTTGATTGTAAAATAGTAACTGTAAATTGCCTCTAGTGTGTAGGGAGTGGATGAAAAAAAGTGGGATAACAGAACTGGTGTGAATGGGTGACAGATGGCCGGCGTGGACTTGGTGGACCAAAGGGCTCGTTTCCATACTGTATCTTTCAGGCTATTCAAGCACCAGATGGGTCAAATGTGGGCAAATGGGACTCGCTTACGAGGCATCTTGGTGGTATGGACGAGTTGGGACAAATGGTCTGTTTCTGTGTTTTATGACTAGCTTACTGTTAAGTAAACCAGATACCAACACTAAGCACTTACAAAATATTTGTATTCCTGGGTATTAAAGCATGAAGAGGTACAAGAGTTCAATTTGCTGTCGATGTTTGCTCTGTGCCACTAACAAATAACACAATTAATACTTAAAATTGGAAAAGATACACTGCCATCTGGTGGTCCAAGTCAAAGATAATTGTGAAGACGCTGCAATTTTCAGGGGGTCACATTCAGGGGGGTGGAATAGATTAAATATTTGGGTGATAGATATCAAGTAATACTGACTGTTTGTCTGGGGTCCACAGTGGTGTGTTGTTCTCCAGTTTGCAAATGTTTGGCAAAGAAGCTGTCTGGTACGGGTGTCAGTTTCTCATAGCGAGGGTTCCTCTGACGTTTGTTACGAGCATCACCAACTTCAGGAATACTCAGCCATTCTTCTTCTGTAACTTCGGAAAGTTTCCTCTGGAGAGATTGCAAACATCAGAGCGTTTCAAGAGAGCCGAGAGCGTTTAATTGCCATATGCACCAGGAATGGATTAATGAAATTCTTACTTGCTTGCGGCTATCCTGGCCCATTAACACAACAAATTTGACAACACACGCAAAGTCGTGGGATTCCTGCCATTTAAATGATGAATGCCAGTCGCTCTGCTCCAGTCAAATTTACTTTCAAATTAAAACGTAACGGAAAACAGGACCTTGCACACATTGCGATAAAGGAATAGTACACGGGTCCACATTATCTGTACTTTACTTGGCTCCCATTTGCAGCCACATCACCCAGTGTGGGGCCAAAAGCTAGTGAACTATTTGCCCGTGTAGCAGAACGAGATTACAAATTATGCAGGAATTAGCCAGACACTTAGAATTAAGCAAAGAGATAATGTGGAGAAAATAGCATTAGAGATGCAGCTTTATCCTAAAAGGCAAAAGAACTACCTTCAGATCAGAAAACTGCTGCTGGATTTTTGGACGTTCCATACGGTACTTCTCAATTTCTTCCTTCTCGCGCTGCTCCCTTGGAAAGGGAGCATAATTTTATATTAAAAACAAACAGGCAAATAGAAAATACCTTCAATTCATAAAATTGAATAGATTTTTCAACTAAGTTTTGGAACCAACTTAAAAAGTAATTAGCATCCAAAAAAACCTTAATTGAAACTTACACCACAACCATTTTCATGAGAAACCTTTTATATAATATAATACATCTGCTGATAATAACAAGGAGGCGCAGAATATACCCATAGTATACAAACGTATAGAGATTCAGAGCAAATGTATTATAACATTGTTTGCCATTATGGTAAGCACTAAAACATAACATGATCATTCATGGGCGACCACAGTAACTTTGTTGATGTTAATGTTTTGGATTTTAAAAATCCATCCATTCAGCCACAATAAGAGTGCAGACACAACTCATTAATTGGGGATTCTCAGCTGATGGAATAGGGATGATTTTATTTTAGTTCATGTTTTTTAAATTATTATAAATTAACTTTAAACCCAAAATGGTATAATACAAGAGGTCATTACAATGAAATGTTGTAAAGATGTCTTAAATTACTTCACAGCATCTGGTTAAATTAATTAGATTTAGAAGCAATTATACAGGTACCAATTGATTTAACTCATACATTAAATACCAAGGACCAAGATTTTCAACGTTTAAGCACTAAACAAAGCTGGTCCATTGCAACCATTATTTAGTGCCGGCAAGAGTGTCGTGAAACACAGTGAAGAACACCACAGCCCAGCTCTAGGCAACTGTGTTCCATCATGCAATGGATCTGCCTGGCTCTGATCATAACTGGCCTGGACTTTGAAAATGGCGCCAAAACCTGGTGAAGCTTGCATGTCTCAGTGGATTATTTCCCTGCATTTTAAACAAATCGGGGATTGTGCTTGGGTATGGCAATACTCTACTGCACTGTATGAAGAATAGAATTTCACTGTACGCATATTCATGTGATAATAAAGAACCAGTTAAAAATGAGGTGCAATTTAACATCAAATTGAACTTCCTTTGTTAAAAAAAGCAGGAAAAAAACACTACCAAACATGGCGGTGCCAACATTATATGCAAAATGAATTTCACTATGTAATGTTTAATTGGATATATGACAATAAATATCCATTGAACCATTGATAACAGGAGTGGGGCAAACACATGCTCAATATATTTTTTTCCATCCAAAAATAAAACGGATACAAATCTCTCTCTCTGTTGTCCGCAGCAAACATTGTGCTGGAACAGCAAATTAAAATGTATTATGGTAAAATCCACTGCTAAAGTGGCATGTGAAAGATGCAGGCGATTACTCCAGGACTACCAGGTCAGCAATCTTGCAGGATAGCGTGCAAATGACAAATTGCAACAATTTGCTGGATGGTTTGTACCTCCTTGCTATAGCTTAGAGAAAAAGACACTTCATTTCAACCGTAATTTTATTAATTTGCTGCTCTTGACATTAATTGCATTTTCAACTCCTTTCATTATGGGATGGCAATAAATGCCGTGTTTCTTGATGATGTTTTTCACCCAGTAATTTGGCACAAAAAGTGCTTGAGTGGAGGCAATGGTGACATTGTGGTGCAGCCATTGGAGCTGTTGCTTCAGATATGATCCAGAGCTGTATAGCTGTGTGGAGTTTGCACACTCTCTCTGTGGCCCTATGGGCATCCTTTGGGTATGCCACTTTCTTTACACATTTTCAAAGTGGTAGCTTAATTGGCTGATATATATTACCCCTTAATGTCAGTTATGGAAAAAGAAAAATAAGACTTGAGAGATACAGCGGGGAAACCGGCCCTTCGGCCCACCAAAATCCGTGCCGACCAGCGATCACCCCGTACACTAGCACTATCCTACACCCTAGGGACAATTTACAATTTTACTGAAGCCAATTAACCCACAAACCTGTGTAGGGAAGAACTGCAGATTCTGGTTTAAATCGAAGGTAGACACAAAATGCTGGAGTAACTGGAGAGAAGGAATGGGCGGCGTCTCGGGTCGAGACCCTTTTTCGGAATGATCTGAAGTCTGAAGAAGATGTCTCGACCCGAAGCGTCACCCATTTCTTCTCTCCAAAGATGCTGCCTGTCCCGCTGAGTTACTCCAGCATTTTGTGTCAACCTACAAACCTGCACGTCTTTGGTGTGGGGGAGGAATCCGGAGGAACCTGAGGAAACCTACATGGTCACAGAGAGAGCGTACATACTCTGTACAGATAGCACCCAAAGTCAGGATCAAACCCGGGGCTCTGGCGCTGCATGTTAGCAACTCTACCGCTGCGCCACTGTGCCACCCAAATATTTGCTATAATTACTCATCATTTCTGAATGAATTGCACTGTAGCTTACAGATGAAACTATAACATAGGACTCAGTATTAATTTATGAAAGTCAGTACAATCTTAATCAGATAGTAAGTGGTAGGCAGAAATTTGCATTAGATATGTACCACAGTATACTTCTGCGAAATAGAAATAAATATTTGATAAAACCGTGAAATTATGCTTCATCTATCATATTTCTGCAAAGTATTCCCATGAGCATCCATATGATATCCATTACGCAAAGCTGAAGTGTAAAATCAAGTTAGAGCAAGCAAACATCTGGATTAACATGCAACAATATCCCTTGTTCCATATCATGCGAAATCAGCTATAATTTATACTCTTAAGCAGTTCCAATTATATAGTCCATTGAAAACATGTAATGGACACATGCACTTTATCATATTGAAATGCAACACCCTATTAAAATATAGCAGTAGTCAGAATAGAAGCTGTAAGTAGACTTCATTAAGGATCATTGCAGGGATTGTAACTGTTTAAAATTTGTAACAAAAACAATTTCCAAATTTGCAGACATTTGTGTTGTTTTTCCAAGGGAAACATGGTCAATACTGACGGAGACGGCAAAAATTCACTAAAAATTCACAACTCATATTGGAATTTTTTAAAACTTGTGTAGAGTTTTGTCCTAAAAATGTATATTACCACATATTAACACTAAATGGGGTGAAGAACACACACAAACCAACAAACAAGTGCAAGGACACATGGACAGCGAACCAAGAATGGGACTTTATTTCAAGCAGTACATAAATTAAAAGCAGACCAGCCGTGCAAAACATCCCATATTATAATGCCAGTTGTTTTCTTTTGTCCTGTTTTAGTTAAATTTTAGTTTATTGGGTTGTGTATGTGTGGTGTGGGGGTGAAACATGATTTTTGTCTCTTCCTTCGGGGGAATGCGACTTTTTCTTGTCGTATCCCCCTTCTCTGTCTCCGCCTGCGCTGAGGCCTAATGGCGGAGCTGCTGGCCTCCAACTGCGACCGACCGACCTCGAGGCTCCGGAGGCAGAGCCAGGACTTACTAGCGCGAGGCTGGCAGACTTCGGGGCTGCGGTGGCGTTCCGGCGGTGGCGACCGAGGACACGGGTGGCGACCTGAATCCGGAGGCTCGGCCGCGGGCCCGGTGGACGACATCGTCGGGAGCTCGGTCACAGGTGGGTGACCTGTTTTTCTGGAGCTCCCGCAACTACAACTACAGTTGCGTCCGCTGGACTGGAGGGCGGCAGCTTCGGCCACCCCGGGCCGCGGAGTTTGAACCGGCCCGTCGCGGAGCACGGATTCAGCCGCGGGACTGACTTACCATTACCCGGCGGGGCCACAACATCAGAAGCCTGGATCGCCTCAGCGCAGAGGAAGAACAAAGAAGGAAGAGACAGAGACTTTAAGACTTTTGCCTCCATCACAGTGAGGAGGTGCCTGGTGAACTCACTGTGGTGGATGTTAATTTGTGTTTATTGTGTGTTTTGTTATTTATTATTATATGTATGACTGCAGGCAACGAAATTTTGTTTTTTACCAAAAGGTCTGAATGACAAATAAAGGAATCTCTAATCTCAAAGAAAGGCTTACAAATCTAACAATAGAAGTTAGGTTCTACCAACCCAGTGAATATGGATGAACTCTAAGAGCATGATTGACCAACAAAGGATATTCCTTGAGCATGAAGACAAGTAGAGGAATCAATGCTGGTGCATTTACTAGATTGGCATTTTATGATGGAAATTGGAAGGATTTTTTTTTCACTGAGTGTTGTGAATCTTTGGAATTCTCTACCCTAGAGTTAGGAGGCAGAGTCATTGACTACATATATTTAAGGAAGACAGTGACAGACATTTGAACTTTATGTGAGTCAAGGAATATGGGGAGGGAGGAGGAAAGTGTTATTGAAAGCAAGATTGGTTTGGCTGTGATCTTGAATTACGGAGCAGGTTTAAGAGACCAACTGGCCGACTCTTGTTTTTTTTTTTTAAAGGTCATTAAATAATCAAATAGTGAATTTATAAAAACCATACAGCGGCTCGTGAGTCTGATGCAAAAGGGTGTAGTCGAGCCGTAGAGAATAGGGTTAAAAAAATTATCCAATGAAGTAACCATTACCGAGTACAATGCCACTGTGCGGAAGAATGGGATGAGACTTCAGTAGGCAAATGTCCCATCATGAACTAGTTGGGCTGAGTGGCCTACTACATGCATGCATGCATATGTAATTTTCATACCTTCTATCTTTTCTTCTTTCATCCATTCTCTTGTCCAGTGCAGCATAGATTGCATCAGCTTCTTCATCATCTTTTTCATATGGTCCACTTGAGAATAAACTCCCAGCATATCCGTTAAACTTAAAAATAAAATTATTTCAGTATCACCAAACTACCAAGCATAGATAAGCAGAACATTAATAATGCGTGCCAGTGGACAAAATCTCCAGCTGGACATTTGTTAAATGTGATGTTAAATGGAATTTTTACCCAAAGACGTTCTTTGTATTGATTTCCATTACAACTATTCATTCTAAAGGGAAAGGCCACGTTTGATCAGCCTTATTAAATTACTTGAGAAATAATAGAAAAAGTAAAAGGAATGTCGTAGAAGTTCCTTAACTTAAGGAACTTCTCTTAACTTAAGCTAACTTAAGAGCTAAACACTGCAAATGTTGGAAATCTGAAAAATAGAAAATATGCTCAATTGGTTCAGTATCATTTGCAGAAAAGCGGCATTGCATGGTAGCAAAGTCACTACCTTATGCCTCCTTTCTGATAGCCTCGGAAGCTCAAAACCCCTGGATTCGGTTAATAACCTCATGGTTAATGTTGGAGGGTGCGTGTCGTTAAGGGACATGAAAAGATACGAGGCAAGTTGAGTGTGAAACAGTAAAAATTCAGGTGAGGAATGCCAAAATATGTTTTATGTCATCTTCATACCTGGACTAGTAAAGGAAGCAAGATGCAGCTGTATATAGATAGGTGTTGCTAACAATACTGTTATCACTTAATGTTAACTCAGAAATAAGAACCACAATTTAAAAAATTTGCCGATGACACCGAAGGTGAACATCCAGAAGTGGTAGTGCATGTCGGCAGAAGCTGTTGGGACAGAAGACGTGTTTACACTGAGTGGCGGACTGGCTTGCGATGCGAATAGGGCTGTTGAGCCAAAACCAAAAAGGCCTAAGGCAGGCAACGCCATTGTAGTGGGAGACTCCATTGTGAGAGGTACGGACAGGGGTTTCTGTGGCAACAGACGGGATGCGAGGATGGTGTGCTGCCTTCCTGGTGCCAGGATCCAGGATGTCACGGACAGAGTGCAGAAAATCCTGAAGGGCGAAGGTGAACATCCGGAAGTGGTAGTGCATGTCGGCACAAACGATGTCGGAAAGAAGGGGATGAATATTCTGCAGCGTGACTTTAGAGAGCTCGGAAAAATGCTGAAAAGCAGGACCTCCAGGGTTGTTATCTCCGGTTTGCTTCCAGTTCCTCGTGCTGGTGAGAGCAGGAACAGGGAGATACGGGACCTGAACGTGTGGCTCAGGAACTGGTGCATGGGGCAGGGATTTAGATTCTTAGATCACTGGGATCTGTTTTGGGGTAAGGGGGAACTGTACAAAAGGGACGGATTGCATCTTAACAGGTGTGGGACCAGCATTCTGGCAGGCAGGTTTGCCACTGCTACACGGGTGGTTTTAAACTGAATAAGGGGGGTGGGGTGTCAAATGGGATAGTGGAGGATGGAGTTAAAGGGAAAGGGTTTCTTAAATGTGTGAGCGTAGAGACAGAGGAGTGTAAAATGAGGGTAGAAGCAATAGGTAGCAAGGTGAAAAGTAAAAGTGGAAGACAGACAAAACCAGGGCAAAAATCAAAAAGGGCCACTTTTCAACATAATTGTATAAGGGGTAAGAGTGTTGTAAAAACAAGCCTGAAGGCTTTATGTCTCAATGCAAGGAGCATTCGTAATAAGGTGGATGAGTTGAATGTGCAGATAGCTATTAATGACTATGATATAGTTGGGATCACGGAGACATGGCTCCAGGGTGACCAAGGCTGGGAGCTGAACATCCAGGGATATTCAATATTCAGGAGGGATAGAGAGAAAGGAAAAGGAGGTGGGGTAGCGTTGCTGGTTAGAGAGGAGATTAACGCAGTGGAAAGGAAGGACATTAGCTTGGAGGATGTGGAATCGGTATGGGTAGAGCTGCGAAACACTAAGAGGCAGAAAACGCTGGTGGGTGTTGTGTACAGGCCACCTAGCAGTAGTAGTGAAGTTGGGGATGGCATCAAACAGGAAATTAGAAATGCGTGCGACAAAGGCAAAACAGTTATAATGGGTGACTTCAATCTACATATAGATTGGGTGAATCAAATTGGCAGGGGTGCTGAGGAAGAGGATTTCTTGGAATGTCTGCGGGATAGTTATCTAAATCAACATGTAGAGGAACCAACGAGAGAGCAGGCTATTTTAGACTGGGTATTGAGTAATGAGGAAGGGTTAGTTAGCAGTCTTGTTGTACGTGCCCCCTTGGGCAAGAGTGACCATAATATGGTTGAGTTCTTCATTAGGATGGAGAGTGACATTGTTAATTCAGAAACAGTGGTTCTGAACTTAAAGAAAGGTAACTTTGAGGGTATGAGACATGAATTGGCCATGATTGACTGGCAATTAATTCTAAAAGGGTTGACGGTGGACATGCAATGGAAAACATTTAAAGACTGCATGGATGAACTACAAAAATTGTTCATCCCAGTTTGGCAAAAGAATAAATCAGGGAAGGTAGTGCATCCGTGGATAACAAGGGAAATCAGGGATGGTATCAAAGCGAAAGATGATGCGTACAAATTAGCCAGAAAAAGCAGCATACCAGAGGACTGGGAGAAATTCAGAGACCAGCAGAGGAGGACAAAGGGCTTAATTAGGAAAGGAAAAATAGATTATGAAAGAAAACTGGCAGGGAACATAAAAACTGACTGCAAAAGTTTTTATAAATATGTAAAAAGAAAGAGATTAGTTAAAACAAATGTAGGTCCCTTGCAGTCAGAAACAGGTGAGTTGATCATGGGGAACAAGGATATGGCGGACCAATTGAATAACTACTTTGGTTCCGTCTTCACTAAGGAAGACATAAATAATCTGCCGGAAATAGCAGGGGACCGCGGGTCAAAGGAGTTGGAGGAATTGAGTGAAATCCAGGTTAGTCGGGAAGAGGTTTTGGGTAAATTGAATGGATTAAAGGCCGATAAATCCCCAGGGCCAGATAGGCTGCATCCCAGAGTACTTAAGGAAGTAGCTCCAGAAATAGTGGATGCATTAGTAATAATCTTTCAAAATTCTTTAGATTCTGGAGTAGTTCCTGAGGATTGGCGGGTAGCAAACGTAACCCCACTTTTTAAGAAGGGAGGGAGAGAGAAAACGGGGAATTACAGACCAGTTAGTCTAACATCGGTAGTGGGGAAACTGCTAGAGTCAGTTATTAAAGATGGGATAGCAGCACATTTGGAAAGTGGTGAAATCATTGGACAAAGTCAGCATGGATTTACGAAAGGTAAATCATGTCTGACGAATCTTATAGAATTTTTCGAGGATGTAACTAGTAGCGTGGATAGGGGAGAACCAGTGGATGTGGTGTATCTGGACTTCCAGAAGGCTTTCGACAAGGTCCCACATAAGAGATTAGTATACAAACTTAAAGCACATGGCATTGGGGGTTCAGTATTGATGTGGATAGAGAACTGGCTGGCAAACAGGAAGCAAAGAGTAGGAGTAAACGGGTCCTTTTCACAATGGCAGGCAGTGACTAGTGGGGTACCGCAAGGCTCAGTGCTGGGACCCCAGCTATTTACAATATATATTAATGACCTGGATGAGGGAATTGAAGGCAATATCTCCAAGTTTGCGGATGACACTAAGCTGGGGGGCAGTGTTAGCTGTGAGGAGGATGCTAGGAGACTGCAAGGTGACTTGGATAGGCTGGGTGAGTGGGCAAATGTTTGGCAGATGCAGTATAATGTGGATAAATGTGAGGTTATCCATTTTGGTGGCAAAAACAGGAAAGCAGACTATTTTCTAAATGGTGGCCGACTAGGAAAAGGGGAGATGCAGCGAGACCTGGGTGTCATGGTACACCAGTCATTGAAAGTAGGCATGCAGGTGCAGCAGGCAGTGAAGAAAGCGAATGGTATGTTAGCTTTCATATCAAAAGGATTTGAGTATAGGAGCAGGGAGGTTCTACTGCAGTTGTACAGGGTCTTGGTGAGACCACACCTGGAGTATTGCGTACAGTTTTGGTCTCCAAATCTGAGGAAGGACATTATTGCCATAGAGGGAGTGCAGAGAAGGTTCACCAGACTGATTCCTGGGATGTCAGGACTGTCTTATGAAGAAAGACTGGATAGACTTGGTTTATACTCTCTAGAATTTAGGAGATTGAGAGGGGATCTTATAGAAACTTACAAAATTCTTAAGGGGTTGGACAGGCTAGATGCAGGAAGATTGCTCCCGATGTTGGGGAAGTCCAGGACAAGGGGTCACAACTTAAGGATAAGGGGGAAATCCTTTAAAACCGAGATGAGAAGAACTTTTTTCACACAGAGAGTGGTGAATCTCTGGAACTCTCTGCCACAGAGGGTAGTCGAGGCCAGTTCATTGGCTATATTTAAGAGGGAGCTAGATGTGGCCCTTGTGGCTAAAGGGATCAGAGGGTATGGAGAGAAGGCAGGTACGGGATACTGAGTTGGATGATCAGCCATGATCATATTGAATGGCGGTGCAGGCTCGAAGGGCCGAATAGCCTACTCCTGCACCTAATTTCTATGTTTCTATGTTTCTAAACGATGTCGGAAAGAAGGGGATGAATATTCTGCAGCGTGACTTTAGAGAGCTCGGAAAAATGCTGAAAAGCAGGACCTCCAGGGTTATTATCTCCGGTTTGCTTCCAGTTCCTCGTGCTGGCGAGAGCAGGAACAGGGAGATACGGGACCTGAACGTGTGGCTGAGGAACTGGTGCACGGGGCAGGGATTTAGATTCTTAGATCACTGGGATCTGTTTTGGGGTAAGGGGGAACTGTACAAAAGGGACGGATTGCATCTTAACAGGTTTGCCACTGCTACACGGGTGGTTTTAAACTGAATAAGGGGGGTGGGGTGTCGAATGGGATAGTGGAGGATGGAGTTAAAGGGAAAGGGTTTCTTTAATGTGTGAGCGTAGAGACAGAGGGGTGTAAAATGAGGGTAGAAGCAATAGGCAGCAAGGTGAAAAGTAAAAGTGGCAGGCAGACAAAACCAGGGCAAAAATCAAGGAGGGCCACTTTTCAACATAATTGTATAAGGGGTAAGAGTGTTGTAAAAACAAGCCTGAAGGCTTTGTGTCTCAATGCAAGGAGCATTCGTAATAAAGTGGATGAGTTGAATGTGCAGATAGCTATTAATGACTATGATATGGTTGGGATCACAGAGACATGGCTCCAGGGTGACCAAGGCTGGGAGCTGAACATCCAGGGATATTCAATATTCAGGAGGGATAGAGAGAAAGGAAAAGGAGGTGGGGTAGCGTTGCTGATTAGAGAGGAGATTAACGCAATGGAAAGGAAGGACATTAGTTTCGAGGATGTGGAATCGGTATGGGTAGAACTGCGAAACACTAAGGGGCAGAAAACGCTGGTGGGTGTTGTGTACAGGCCACCTAACAGTAGTAGTGAAGTTGGAGATGGTATCAAACAGGAAATTAGAAATGCGTGCGACAAAGGCAAAACAGTTATAATGGGTGACTTCAATCTACATATAGATTGGGTGAATCAAATTGGCAGGGGTGCTGAGGAAGAGGATTTCTTGGAATGTATGCGGGATAGTTATCTAAATCAACATGTAGAGGAACCAACGAGAGAGCAGGCTATTTTAGACTGGGTATTGAGTAATGAGGAAGGGTTAGTTAGCAGTCTTGTTGTACGTGCCCCCTTGGGCAAGAGTGACCATAATATGGTTGAGTTCTTCATTAGGATGGAGAGTGACATTGTTAATTCAGAAACAATGGTTCTGAACTTAAAGAAAGGTAACTTTGAGGGTATGAGACGTGAATTGGCCAAGATTGACTGGCAATTAATTCTAAAAAGGTTGACGGTGGATATGCAATGGAAGACATTTAAAGACTGCATGGATGAACTACAAAAATTGTTCATCACAGTTTGGCAAAATAATAAATCAGGGAAGGTAGTGCATCCGTGGATAACAAGGGAAATCAGGGATGGTATCAAAGCGAAGGATGATGCGTACAAATTAGCCAGAAAAAGCAGCATACCGGAGGACTGGGAGAAATTCAGAGACCAGCAGAGGAGGACAAAGGGCTTAATTAGGAAAGGAAAAATAGATTATGAAAGAAAACTGGCAGGGAACATAAAAACTGACTGCAAAAGTTTTTATAGATATGTGAAAAGAAAGAGATTAGTTAAAACAAATGTAGGTCCCTTGCAGTCAGAAACAGGTGAGTTGATCATGGGGAACAAGGATATGGCAGACCAATTGAATAACTACTTTGGTTCCGTCTTCACTAAGGAAGACATAAATAATCTGCCGGAAATAGCAGGGGACCGCGGGTCAAAGGAGTTGGAGGAATTGAGTGAAATCCAGGTTAGTCGGGAAGTGGTGTTGGGTAAATTGAATGGATTAAAGGCCGATAAATCCCCAGGGCCAGATAGGCTGCATCCCAGAGTACTTAAGGAAGTAGCTCCAGAAATAGTGGATGCATTAGTAATAATCTTTCAAAACTCTTTAGATTCTGGAGTAGTTCCTGAGGATTGGCGGGTAGCAAACGTAACCCCACTTTTCAAGAAGGGAGGGAGAGAGAAAACGGGGAATTACAGACCAGTTAGTCTAACATCGGTAGTGGGGAAACTGCTAGAGTCAGTTATTAAAGATGGGATAGCAGCACATTTGGAAAGTGGTGAAATCATTGGACAAAGTCAGCATGGATTTACGAAAGGTAAATCATGTCTGACGAATCTTATAGAATTGTTCGAGGATGTAACTAGTAGCGTCGATAGGGGAGAACCAGTGGATGTGGTGTATCTGGACTTCCAGAAGGCTTTCGACAAGGTCCCACATAAGAGATTAGTATACAAACTTAAAGCACATGGCATTGGGGGTTCAGTATTGATGTGGATAGAGAACTGGCTGGCAAACAGGAAGCAAAGAGTAGGAGTAAACGGGTCCTTTTCACAATGGCAGGCAGTGACTAGTGGGGTACTGCAAGGCTCAGTGCTGGGACCCCAGCTATTTACAATATATATTAATGATCTGGATGAGGGAATTGAAGGCAATATCTCCAAGTTTGCGGATGACACTAAGCTGGGGGGCAGTGTAAGCTGTGAGGAGGATGCTAGGAGACTGCAAGGTGACTTGGATAGGCTGGGTGAGTGGGCAAATGTTTGGCAGATGCAGTATAATGTGGATAAATGTGAGGTTATCCATTTTGGTGGCAAAAACAGGAAAGCAGACTATTATCTAAATGGTGGCCGACTAGGAAAAGGGGAGATGCAGCGAGACCTGGGTGTCATGGTACACCAGTCATTGAAAGTGGGCATGCAGGTGCAGCAGGCAGTGAATAAAGCGAATGGTATGTTAGCTTTCATAGCAAAAGCATTTGAGTATAGGAGCAGGGAGGTTCTACTGCAGTTGTACAGGGTCTTGGTGAGACCACACCTGGAGTATTGCGTACAGTTTTAGATACATAGAAAATAGGTGCAGGAGTAGGCCATTCGGCCCTTCGAGCCTGCACCGCCATTCAATATGATCATGGCTGATCATCCAACTCAGTATCCCGTACCTGCCTTCTCTCCATACCCCCTGATCCCTTTAGCCACAAGGGCCACATCTAACTCCCTCTTAAATATAGCCAATGAACTGGCCTCAACTACCCTCTGTGGCAGAGAGTTCCAGAGATTCACCACTCTCTGCGTGAAAAAGTTTTTCCTCATCTCGGTCTTAAAGGATTTCCCCCTTATCCTTAAGCTGTGACCCCTTGTCCTGGACTTCCCCAACATCGGGAACAATCTTCCTTCATCTAGCCTGTCCAAACCCATAAGAATTTTGTACGTTTCTATAAGATCCCCTCTCAATCTCCTAAATTCTAGCGAGTATAAGCCAAGTCTATCCAGTCTTTCTTCATATGAAAGTCCTGACATCCCAGGATTCAGTCTGGTGAACCTTCTTTGCACTCCCTCTATGGCTATAATGTCCTTCCTCAGATTTGGAGACCAAAACTGTACGCAATACTCCAGGTGTGGTCTCACCAAGACCCTGTACAACTGCAGTAGAACTTCCCTGCTCCTATACTCAAATCCTCTTGCTATGAAGGCCAACATACCATTCGCTTTCTTCACTGCCTGCTGCACCTGCATGCCTACTTTCAATGACTGGTGTACCATGACACCCAGGTCTCGCTGCATCTCCCCATTTCCTAATCGGCCACCATTTAGATAATAGTCTAAATTGGTCTCCAATCGATTCCTATATACTTACCAAAGAAGTTTAAAAAAAAACTCGACTCAGATATCACTAATTTTATATGGGACTATAAATCACATAGAATACAAAAAACTCATCTGAATAAACCTAAAGTATTAGGGGGTTTAGCACTACCTAACTTTATGTATTATTATTGGTCAGTAAATATTAAAAATATGATTCAACTGATGGATAACTCCGCCCAGCAAGTGGACTGGATTGTAATGGAGAAAGAGGATTGCTCCTCTGGAAACATTGGAGCGATCCTCCTTTCTCCAATGAAATTAAATAACATAAATTATAATAAGAACCCAATTATTCATAGTACAATCCGAATTTGGAAACAAATAAAACAAAATTTAAAATTAAGAAATTTATCACTTTTATTACCTATAGTTAATAACCCTTCGTTTAATCCCTCTATTATAGATAAAGCTTTTACACATTGGGATAATCTAGGAATTAAAACGCTTGGTGACTTGTATGAAACTGGAAAATTACTTTCATTTCAACAATTACAAATAAAATATAAACTCGGAAATAATCAATATTTTAAATATTTTCAAATATGCGACTATTTGAAAAAATATACAAAAGATCACTATAACAACCCAGTAGATGTATTGGATGAGGCAATGCAGATAAAAGCTGAATCAGCAAACTTAATATCATATTTGTATAATATTATCTTAAATGTACAAATACCATCTACGGAGGATATCAGAAGAGACTGGGAACAAGAGTTAGCTATTAAAATTTCAAAGGAAAGTTGGAATGAACACTTATTAAACGTGCATAAATGTTCGATTAATGTAAGACACACTTTAATACAATTTAAAATTTTACATAGATTATATTATTTGAAAACTAAAATTCATAAAATTTTCCCAAATGTATCATCTATTTGTGATAAATGTCAATCCCAAGAAGCTACTATAGCGCACTCATTCATTTTCTGTACAAAAATTCAAAAATTTTGGAATGAAATTTTTGAAATCTTTACAAAGTTATTTAAAATAAGACTGATACCCAAAGCAGAATGGATTATCTTCGGAATAACGGAAGATGGCCCAGAACTAAATGTGTTTCAAAAGAAACTAATGGACTATGGGTTAATAACTGGAAAAAAGCTAATTCTAAAATTTTGGAAGAAGGCTCCAATACCAACTATAAATATGTGGACTTCAAATATGTTCGAAACATTACACCTAGAGATAAGACTCCTCCTAGCAGGTAAACCAGATCACTTCCACCTGACGTGGTCTGCATTTATAGAATTATTACAAATATAGGGTGCAAAAGTACTTTAAAAAAAAAAAATTGAGGTCAGGTAAGGGGGGGTGCTAGTTGAAGAGTTGGTATGTCCCATTTACGTAATGCTCATAAAAATATTTGTTTCTCTCTTGTTCCTCTTTCTCTTTCTCTTTCTAGGGTCTATTTCTTAACTCTTTTTCTTTTGTTTTTTAATTTTGCTCTTATAGGGTCTTCGTCCTTTTTTGTTGTCACATTTTCTACACTTTCACTTTTTCCTTCACTTTCTTCTTCCTTTCAATCTTTTCTTTTTCTAGTGTAAAAAATAAATGGAGTACATTAATTGTAAGAAGACATAAGTGACGAGTACTAATGTATGTGGTTGTAATGTAATGTACTTCTTATAAATAAAAATTTAAAAAAAAAAAAAAATTGGTCTCCAAATCTGAGGAAGGACATTATTGCCATAGAGGGAGTGCAGAGAAGGTTCACCAGACTGATTCCTGGGATGTCAGGACTGTCTTATGAAGAAAGACTGGATAGACTTAGTTTATACTCTCTAGAATTTAGGAGATTGAGAGGGGATCTTATAGAAACTTACAAAATTCTTAAGGGGTTGGACAGGCTAGATGCAGGAAGATTGCTCCCGATGTTGGGGAAGTCCAGGACAAGGGGTCACAGCTTAAGGATAAGGGGGAAATCCTTTAAAACTGAGATGAGAAGAACTTTTTTCACACAGAGAGTGGTGAATCTCTGGAACTCTCTGCCACAGAGGGTAGTCGAGGCCAGTTCATTGGCTATATTTAAGAGGGAGTTAGATGTGGCCCTTGTGGCTAAAGGGATCAGAGGGTATGGAGAGAAGGCAGGTACGGGATACTGAGTTGGATGATCAGCCATGATCATATTGAATGGCGGTGTAGGCTCGAAGGGCCGAATGGCCTACTCCTGCACCTAATTTCTATGTTTCTATATGTTTTACAAAAGACACCATTAAAGTACTGGCGGTACCTCATAACTTCATGGAGTGTGGGGACCCACTAGAATGGTCAGCATTTATAGCTTGTTCCTAAAGCTCCTTCAAATCTCTGTAATTCTTTTGATGAAGGTGCTATTGGGTGGAGAATATGAGAATGAATGTATATTAGTGATGAATTAAACATCTTTCCACGTGGAGAAGTCTAAAATCAGGGGTCGTTATTACAAAATATTCACTAACATATTTAGCATAGAACCATTCCCATGGAATAGTTATGTCAAGAAGCATTGATAAATTTCAGATGAAGTAAGCGCGAGCACACAAGGAAGAAAGTAGTAGGTGAATTGAAGAGCCTTATAAAAAGATAGAACGTCAGCATGGTTGAATAGCCTGTTTCGTCATAAAGAACGTCATAGTCATACAACACAAAAATAGGCCCTTCAGCCCAGCTTGCCCATGCCGACCAAGATGCCCCATCTTCACTAGTTCCACCTGCCCGCATTTGGCCAATATCCCTCTAAACCTTTCCTATCCATGTACCTGTCAAAATGTCTTAAATGTTGTTATTGTAATTGCCTCAACTACCTCCTCTGGCAGCTTGTTCTGTATGCCCACCAACATCTATGTGAAAAAGTTGCCCCTCAGATTCTTAATAAATCTTTCCCCTCGCACCTTAAACCTATGCTCTCTGGTTCTTGATTCCCAACTCTGGGTAAAAGGCTGTGCATTCATCCTTTCTATTCCCCTCGTGATCTTGTACACCTCCATAAGTTCACCCCTCATCCTCCTGCACTCCAAGAAATAAAGTTGTAACCTGCCCAACCTCTCCCAATAGCTCAGACCTTTAAGTCTTGGCAACATCCTCATAATTTTTCTCTGCACTTTCCATAACAGCTTAACATCCTTCCAATAGCAGGGTGACCAAAACTGAACACAATACTCCAAATGTGGCCTTGCCAAAATCTTGTACAATTGCAATAAATCATCCCAACATCTATACTCAATACGCTGACTGATGAAGGCCAAACTACCAAGAGCCTTTTTAACTATCCTATCTACCTCTGACGTCACATTCAAGGAACTATGTACCCATATGCCAAGATCCCTCTGTTCCACATCACTCCCCGTGGCCTTGCCATACACACTGAAGTTCCTGCCTGGTTCGACGTCACAAAACGCAACTCGCACTTATCTGCGTTAAACTCCATTAACCATTCCTCATCCCATTTGCCCAACTGATCCAGATCGTGCTATGATTTGTGATAACCATCTATGCTATCTACATTACCACATGTTGGGTCATCTGCAAACTTACTAATCATACCTTCTACATTCCCATCCAAATCATTTGCCCAGCACAGATTCCTGATGCACACCACTAGTCACAGGCCTCCAGTGCGAAAAATATTTTATCATCACCATGTGTAAAAGATATGAGTGGCAATTTGAAACAAAGATAATAAAGCAAAATAAAACAATAGAATGCAAGGCATATACCTCCAAATGGCCCCATATGCAATATGGAGCATCTGGTTGCACTACCCATATGTTCATTTTTAATCTGGGACAAAAATATTTTCTTTTATTGTGTGTGTATACAAATGAGCTGTTAGTACCTCATCATAATTGGTGTCATTCAAATCTTCATCGTCATCATCTGCTTGATTCTTTTTCATTTGATCGCCAACAGTTCTTTTCCCAGGGGGAGCATGCCGATCATCAACTGGGTCATTGGCATCTCGCGCAGGTCCAATATCAGAACGGGTTGTGAAACCAGTGGCACTAATCAAGTACAAGATTTAATTAACAAGCAGGGAATGAAGTGATTCAGTATTTGTATTATCCTGTCTATTTTATAGTTATAGTTCATATAAGCTTTTTTTTTCCTGAAGGGGAAATCTTACCATGTGTGTGTACAAAGTGTAGTTACTGAAATAATAAAAAGCTTTAGTTTATAATTGATGGTAGTTGTCAATATCAACATAGAATAAAAACGATTGTATTTAAATATTCCCAACTAGAACATAGAACAGAAACAAGCCTTTAGACCCACAATATCTGTACCAAACATGACAAGTTTAACAAAACTGACCGCACATGATCCATATCCCCCCTGTCCCTGAATATCCAAGAGCCAGTCTAAAAGCCTCATGAATGTCACTATCGCAACTGCCTCCTCCACCACCCCTTAGGCAAGACTTTCCAGGCATACACCACTCTGTGTAAAGAATATGCTAACATTTTTTTAAACTGTTCTGATCAGCAATTAAAGTTTCATCTTTTGATAGAAGACTTTGCATTTCAATTATGTTTCAACTTTTCATGTGAGAAATTAGAAATCTAAACACGTATTCATCAATATTTAAATATTTTCAAATTCTGTCGTGCTGGTAAACGTTCTTCAGGTTAAGCAACATGCTACATTTCAACATTTAGACTTAACGTCATGCGAGTTTGTCAATGGAACTTATGCTTTATATAGCTGAAGACCATATTCTGCACTCTGTATCTTACTCTTTACTCTATCTATTGTACTAGAGTTTGACTTGATTGTATTTATGTATAATATCTGATCTGTTTGGATAGCATGCAAATACATGCTAGCTTTCTGTACCCAGGCAACTGTTTTTCATGTTCACGTGCATCTAGATGTAAACGAAATATCCCTCATGCACAAACTACATCCCATTCCTTTGCTGTTTTGTTTTATATATTAACTAATGTGCAAATTATGCAGTAAAGTTATTGTTGCAGGCTCTGACCACATGGTGGTGGAGTGGGAGATTGCAACCTTCACGTGGTCCGCCCTTTTTCGACAAATGCAATCAACCTGGCTCGCACAATCAAATAGAACAAGTTGTCCTACAACTTTAGGCTGTGCACGCCATACGCAAGAAGAAGAACCACATGGTGGTTAAGTGGACCATGTATCATTCTTTTGAGATCCCTTATTAAAATTCAGATTCAGATTCAGATTCAACTTTATTGTCATTGTGCAGTGTACAGTACAGAGACAACGAAATGCAGTTAGCATCTCCCTAGAAGAGCGACATAAATATGAGCAGTGAATAAATAAATCTAATCTAATAAATCCTGGTGGGAGGAGTGTCCGGGGGGGGGGGGGGGGTGTGTGTGATTGGCAGTCACCGAGGTACAGTGTTGAGTAGTGTAACCGCCGCAGGGAAGAAGCTGTTCCTGGACCTGCTGGTCCGGCAACGGAGAGACCTGTAGCGCCTCCTGGATGGTAGGAGGGTAAACAGTCTGTGGTTGGGGTGAGAGCAGTCCTTGGCGATGCTGAGCGCCCTTCGCAGACAACGCTTGCTTTGGACAGACTCAATGGTGGGGAGTGAGGAACCGGTGATGCGTTGGGCAATTTTCACCACCCTCTGCAGTGCTTTCCGGTCGGAGACAGAGCAGTTGCCATACCATACTGTGATGCAGTTGGTAAGGATGCTCTCGATGGTGCAGCGGTAGAAGTTCACCAGAATCTGAGGAGACAGATGGACCTTTTTTAGTCTCCTCAGGAAGAAGAGACGCTGGTGAGCCTTCTTGACCAGAGTTGAGGTATTGTTGGTCCAAGAGAGGTCATCGGAGATGTTGACCCCCAGGAACCTGAAGCTGGAAACACGTTCCACCTCCCTCCCGTTAATGTGGATGGGGGTGTGCATGCCGCCCCTAGACTTCCTGAAGTCTACAATGAGCTCCTTGGTCTTCTTGGAGTTAAGGGCCAGGTTGTTGTCAGCGCACCATGCTAAAATTCTAAGGATACAACCATTTATTTGTAATTCTTTGCCTCGCATTTACTTTATGTGGGATCCCTGAAAGTAATGTACTAATGGAGCACCATTATTAATGAGAACATGTATTAGATATATTTCCCCAATGCTCCAGGCAAACCAAGAATAAAGTCTACATGACCATTTATCAAATTAACAAGATTGCTTTAGGATGGGGCCATTTGTAACTTGGGCCATTTTCACTCAACTACAATTTAACAAAAAAAACCAAGATTTTTCGACAAAAATGCTTCCATTTAAATGGCTCCAAAATTACTCATGTTATTCTTCTAAGGCTGTAATAAACTGTTCGTATTCTCCCACCCCCTACATCTTCAATGATAAATCGACCTTGGAGGGAGGACAGCAAAGGTTCAAAATGACAGATGTTAAACAGATCACTTGAAGACAGGTTGCATAAATTTGGTTTGCGATGCCTTATAAATTATGCAGTTAAAGTGTGATCCTTTAATTGAGGTCCTAAAACACAACAGAAATAATTTAAAATATGAAATGTAAAGGACAAGCCATTCTAAATTATCAAACGGGTTCTGTTTTTACAGAGGTCAGGGCAGAATTTGTTGGGTGTGTCCAAGAGGGATGCTTGAAAGAGTGTGTGAATAGTTCTACAAGAAGGTGCATACTGGACCTTGCAATGGAAAATGAGCCTGGCCAAGTAAACGGTATTTCAGTGAGAAGAGTGACCTCAACTCCTTTGGTTATGAAAGAGGATAGGTCTGGACCTGGGGGTCCTAGTACTAAATTAGGGGAGGGCAAACTACAGGATTATTAGGTAGGAGATAAGGAAAGTAAACTGGGAGTAGTTGTTGGACAAGTATACATCTGACAGGAGCCCTTTAAAGACCAACTGGTCAGAGCTCAGAACTGGCATGCCCCAGTGAGCAAGCGGGACACGGATGGCAAGATAAGGGAACCTTGGATGACGCAGGAGGCTGTCATTTTGAGCAGAGATGAAAACGGAGCATATGTAAGGTTTGGGAAGAAATCAGACAGAGCCTTTGATGAATATAAAGAAAGCAGGAGAAACTCAAGCAGGGAAATAGGAGGGCCAGAAGAGAACATGATATGTTAGCGGCAAGTCAGATTAAAGAGAATCTCAAGGCTTTTTGATGTTAAAATCAAGGTGGTAACAAAGGAGAGAGTAGTATCATCCAAGGACAAAGGAGGGGATTTATGCTTGTCATCAGTGGATGTAGGCAGACAGGGTGCTAAACAAGTATTCTGCATCACATTCACCAAGGAGAAAAACACAGAGGGGAGAGAGAGATCAGTGTGGGGTATACTAATAGGTCAGGCATTTTGAGATAATGAAGGAGATGGTGCTGGATCTCATGAAGAACATTAAGGTGCGTAAGTCCCCAGGGTCTGATGGTATCTATCCCAGTTTATTGAGGGAAGCTAGAGAGATTGATGGGACCTGAATGAAGGCCTTTGTACCCTCTTAAGCCACAGGCAAGGTCCTGGAGGAGTGGAGTGGTGCCAGTGTACTTTTGTCCCAGAAGGGAAATAGGGATAATTCATGAAATTGGGGGGGCGATGATCCTCATATCAGCAGTTGGGAAGCTATGGAAGAATATTTAATTTCATTTGGAAAACAACGGGTCAATTAGGGACAGTCAGCATGGCTTTGCATGTGGCAGGTCACATCTAACAAACCTGATTAGATTTCTGAGGCGGTGACAAAGGTGATTTTAGGTTAGGGCAGTCAATGTTGTCAAATTACTTACTAAAAATCCACATAGACAAGATCCCTCATGGTAGACTAATCCAGGAGATTTAAAATGTATGAGATCCACTGTAATTTGGTACCCGCTGTGATTTGGTAGTTTGGATTTAAAACTGGCTTGGAGTGTATTAGTTATAAGGAGAGGTTGGACAAACTTGCATTGTTTTCTCTGGAGCATCAGTGGTAGAGATGCAACATGATACAAGTTTTTAATATTATGAGTGGCATAGATTGACAGCAGATTTTACGATAGTGACATTTAAGAGGCTTGTAGAGGGCCACACAAATATGCATGCATGGAGTGATACAGTTTACGTGCCGGCAGAAGGAATTAGTTTATTTTGGCATTCTGTCTGGCACAGATATAGTAGGCTGAAGTGCCATTTGTTGTGTTGTAAAGTGGAGGAGCAGTTTGCAGGATGGTATTGAGAACCTCAAAAATCTATCAACGAGGATCACAAAGCCCTTGTAAGCATTGTAAGGAACAGACTACCTCGCATATGACTCATTTACTCACTTTCTGCCACCGGTGGAAGAATCAGGGTTCCCACATTAGACTAATTAGATACTCAGAAAATTTGACTGGATACAAGTTATCTTCAATCCCAAGGAACTGCCCAAGAAAATGCTCATTTGTATTTTTTTTACCCTAGAAAACAGCCTGACCGATTATGGGGCGACTGTCTTTGGACTCAAGCCAGGGACCTATAAAGCCGACTCTGGCCACAATCATTTCACAAACTCAACACATGGATAGTGACATGTCAGACCCCAAACGTCACCTGTCCACTCCCTCCACAGATGCTGCCGGACCTGCAGAGTTTGAGCATTCTGATTTTTTCACATAAAACAGCGTTTGCAGTTCTGTGGTCTGCCTTTTATTCCAACAAGCCTCCAATCCCTGTGACAAGTTTAATATAGGATTCTGTTCACATGTCAACACAACCAATGAAGCATCCTGTCACAGTGACATAAATGGGGAAAATTGAACAAGTCGATGAAGGTAAGATGACAGCTGAAAGTGTCTTAATTATGAACAGAGGGGATACTGACTAAGATGAGTCTGAAGGGTTCCAACCCATTGGAATTCTCAATTTCATTCCCTCCAAAGGGGCTGCATGATCCACAGAGTTATTCCACACTTTTTTGTACACCAACATCTACATTTCCTAGTGTCAGTTGCATTCAGAGCAAGTCACGTACTGCACAGGAACACGTTATTCGGCCCATAATGTCTGTGCCGAACATGACGCCAAGACTGAAGAAGGGTCCCTTATCCATGTCCTCCAGGGATGCTGCCTGACCAGATGAGTTACTCCAGCACTGTGTCCTTTTGTGTAAACCAGCATCCTTTTTTTCTACATGATGCCAAGACCAACTATTAACTGCATGCACATGATCTATATCCCTACATTCACTGTATACGGATGTGCCTCTGTAACAGTATTATAAATGCCACTCGTGGTGTGTGTTTGGATCTTCAACCGGACCGAGAGTCCCCCCAGGGCTCCCCCCTGCACGTCTCCCATACCCCCTCCCATAGCCCATCTCTCTCCCTCAGGGGCCCATCCATCTCCCTCCCAGGGTGGGTCTCTTTACCCCTCGGGGACCTTAATCTCTACCTCTGGCGGGGGGGGCATTCCCTCCACACTCCCTGGACCCGTCACTACCCTTCCTAGGTGCCCGCCTCTCTACGCCAATGGGGGCCCTACTCTCTACCCATGGGGGCTCTACTCTCTACCCCATGAGGGTCCTACTCTCTACCCCATGAGGGCCCTACTCTCTACCCCATGAGGGCCCTACTCTCTACCCCATGAGGGGGGGGGCTACTCTCTCCCCCTGGGGGGAGGGGTGGAGGAGGGGGAAGTGGAGGGGGAGGAGGAAGGGGGAGGGAGGAGGAAGGGGGGAGGGAGGAGGAACGGGGGAGAAGGAGGGGGGAAGGGGGCGCCGCCTCTCTCTCTCTCTCTCTCTCTCTCTCTCTCTCTCTCTCCCTCTCACACACCCTCCCATCTCCCCCCCCACTTCATGCTCGGCGCCAGTCACCAGCCAGCAGCCACTCACCCTCTGCCCAAGCCGGGCACGTAGCCGAGCGGCGCCGGCATGCCGAGGAACGGCTTCTTCTTCTTGTTCAGCGTCCCGGTGAGGGTGGGACCGCCGGACGGCGCGGGCGCTGCTGCTCCCGCTGCTGCTGCCGACGAGGCCGAGCCCGGGGCGGACGATGCCGCTCCCGTCGCCGCTGCCATCTTGGACCCAGGCTGCATCCCGACGGGCACTGCGGCCGCGCGGCATGCTGGGAACCAACCAGCTCATTAACCCCCCCCGCATTAACATATTCCGCGCATACATCTACATACATTACGCATAATTAACCCGCCCAGGCCCTGGTGCGCCTGTGCTGGAGTTTGAAGCAACAACCAAGATAAGAGCAGGGCAACAAATACTTTTACCACTAAATAGTTCCACAGACTGTTGGCAAGGAGAGACACACGGACAAACAAAAAGAAAAAAGTGGCTCCTCTGGATTTATTTGGACATTGATTAATTGAAAGGAATTAAGGTTAAGTTCATAAGTTCCAGGAGATGCTTTTCTGGGCAACAATCTTCAGTCAGAAGATCATAAGGTCATAAGTGATAGGTTTAGAATTATGCCATTCGGCCCACTCCGCCATTCAATCAGGGCTGATCTATGAGGTTCTGATGAGGGATGTTCTTGAGCAGACATCTTGCTGAAAATGTCTGCATCTATTCCAATCTCAACATAGTTATTTGGGCAACGAGTTATTATGAATACGTGGTAGATTGTTAGTGGGACTCTGCTCATGAAGAGGATTTGAACAATGCCTGAGACCCGGGTTTGTTCCTGGCCCCTGCTGCTGTCTGTGTGGAGTTTGCACATTCTTCCTGTGACCGCATGGGTTTCATCTGGGTGATCCGATTTCATCCCACAGATGTGTGGGTTTGAAGGTCAATTGGCCTCTGTAAAATTGCCCCTAATAGAAACATACAAACATAGAAAAATAGGTGCAGGAGTAGGCCATTCCACCCTTCGAGCCATCACCGCCATTCAATATGATCATCGCTGATCATCTAAAATCAAACCCATTCCTGCTTTTTGCCAATATCCCGTAATTTCATTAGCCCTAACTATCTTGAAAACATCCAGTGAATTGGCCTCCACTGCCTTCTGTGGCAGAGAATTCCCCAGATTCACAACTCTAGGTGAAGAAGTTTTTCCTCATCTCAGTTCTAAATGGCCTACCCCTTATTCTTAAACTGTGACCCCTGGTTTTGGACTCACCCAACATCGAGAACATTCTTCCTGCACCTAGACTGTCCAATCCTTTAAGAATTGTATATGTTTCTATAAGATTCCCTCTCATCCTTCTAAATTCCAGTGAATACATGCCCAGTCGACCCATTCATTCATCATATGTCAGTCCCGCCATCCTGGGAATTAACCTAGCGAACCTACGCTGCACTCCCTCAATAGCAATAATGTCCTTTCTCAAATTAGGAGACCAATATTGCACACAATGCTCCAGGTGCGGTCTCACTAGGGCCTTGTACAACTGCAGTAGGACCTCCTTGCTCCTAAACTCAAATTATCTTGCAATGAAGGCCAACATGTCATTAGCTTTCTTCTCTGCCTGCTGTACCTGCATGCTTACTTTCAGTGACTGATGAACAAGCACACTCAGGTCTTGTTGCACCTCCCCTTTTCCTAATCTGACACCATTCAGATAATAATCTGCCTTCCTGTTCTTGCCACCAAAGAGGACTACCTCGCATTTATTAACATTATGCTGCATCTGCCCTGCATCTGTCCACTCACCCAACCTATCCAAGTCACCCTGCAACCTCATAGCATCCTCATCGCAGCTCGCCCTGCCACCCAGCTTTGTGTTATCCGCAAACTTGGAGATGTCACATTTAATTCCCTCGTCTAAATCGTTAATATATATTGTAAATAACTGGGGTCCCAGCACCGAGCCTTGCGGCACCCCACTAGTCACTTCCTGCCATTCTGAAAAGGACCCGTCAATTCCTACTCTTTGGTTCCTGTCTGCCAACCAGTTCTCTATCCATATCAATACCCTACCCCAATACCATGTGCTCTAATTTTGCACACTAATCTCTTGCGTGGCTTTTTGAAAGTCCAGATACACTATACCCAAGGTGGAGGCAGTGAGATAACATAGAACTGATGCTGACGGGTGATCAAAGGTCATCATGGACTCTATGGGCCGACTTTCCTCACTGTATCTCTAAACTAAACTAAATAATATGCAATCCCAAAATTCCACCAGTAGCATTGTGTTTTCAGTATCTGCAGAGGGACACAATCCATGAATGTGCTAAGGATATATTGAAAGAGGAGCACGTTGCTGTATATTGGTTTGGGCTTGTGGTTCATATTCCTTTGACATTAGGGACCACTATTAATGTGAACGTGTAGAAACAAAAGAAGTGCAGATGCTGCTTTATACCAAAGATAGACACAAAGTGCTGGAGTAACTCAGTGGATCAGGCGGCATCTCTGAAGAAAATGGTTGCATGACGCTTCGGGATGGGACCCTTCTTCAGACTTAAAGTGGTGGGGGGGGGGGGGGGGGGAGGGCTGAAGAGCTGGAGGCGAGAAAAAATCAGGACCAATGAGGGCTGGCCACAAATGACCTCAGGCAGGGTGGTGCTGGTAGGCTCATTCTTGGTATAGTAGCTATTACCTTTAGTTTACCTTTAGTGGTCTTGTAGTTTAGCCACGGCAATACTGTATGCTTCAGTTCTGCTGTGTATCAACTGCACCAATAAATGGCCTTCCTTGATTTCTTTGATCCCAATCTAAGTGATTTACAGTGTGTAATGTTGCTCGGTGTGAGTGCAAAATGAGTGTAGTGCTCCACACTGACGACAAAGATGGATTCCTTCTGGAAGTCTCTGCTCCCAGTGGAGGAGCTGGACCTGTTTAAAGAAATGGAGCCCGGTAGTTTGCTGATGATTTTGGCTCAGTCGCTGAAACAGCCTGCTGGACAAGCAGAGACACAAAATGCAGGACTAAATACTCACAGGGGAAGCTGTGAACAGCAGCAACACTGGAACAAGAGGATCTGACGATTAAGAGGATGAATGAGAATACAGAGGTGAACTTCACAATTCAGAAAGGGGACAACGAATGCATTGACGTGTTAATGATTCGAGAAAGTACCCAAAGTCAATGAATATAAAAGTGATAATAATCAGGCATACAAATTACAAGAAGATCTAGAGTGAATTTAAGGGGAAAATAAATGAGACGCTATGGTAAAAATCTATGAGAACGATCCATTAATACATTCCTTCGCTCCATAGATGCTGCCTCACCCGCTGAGTTTCTCCAGCAGTTTTGTCTACCTTCGATTTTTCCAGCATCTGCAGTGCTTTCTTAAACATTAATATCCTATTGCTCTGGATATTGGTAATATTGATGTGTGTGTATAATATAAATAACATGTTAAATATTTTTTTTTAAACACATAATGCTGAAGTAACTCAGAGTGGGTTAGGTAGTGTCTCTGGAGAACATGAATAGGTGATGTTTCGGATCAGGACCCATCTTCAGACTTCGGTTAGATGTTTACTATATGCGCAAGCAAAGAGAATCAAGTGTTAACCAGGAATCTGCCTTCAATTACTTCTGAGAAAAAAATATCTATCCTAGATGTGGGTATTAAGGGTTTTTCAAAACTTTTGGTAAGTCAATAGGTGTTTCTGGTAATTAGTAAGGATGATGTTAGGAATAATAATGCATTTATTAGAGCAGCAACACGAATGAAGCAAATAGCCTGAGGGCAGACGAGGAATCATGCAGGAAACTAGATCTGGAAGCCTGTTGAACATAGCTTTGGGGAGGGAAGTATCTTGTAGAGAGAAAACTGAATATGAAGAAGCCTGCAAAGCTGGAACTAATTAGAAGAAGCTTTGAAATCGAAGACATGAGGAGTACGTGCTGCAATATAGTGGAATCTATTGAGGCAACAGTGAAAATATTCATATATTTATGCTCAGTTTAGGCCCTAACCATCGATCAACCGCTCGCACTAGCTCTATGTTATCCTACGTTCTCATCCACTTCCCGCACATTTAGGGGCAATTTTGCAGAGGAACAACTAACCTACAAACCTACATGTCTTTGGGACGTGGGAGGAAACCGGAGCACCCGGAGCAAACCTACGAGATCACAGGGAGAACGTACGAACTCTGTACAGTCAGCACCCATAGTCAGGATTGAACCGGATGAGTCTCCGACGCTGTACAGCAGCAACTCTACCGCTGCGCAATTGTGGACGCCCTTTTAAATTGGAAAGACATTAAATATGAATTATTTCATGGATAAAGAATTCTCACATAGCCAAGGAGTGAAACATTGAAACATTCCTAGCAACATCTTCCTTTATGTATGTCGTGATTTACTTTGGATTTCTGGGCCAAATCTAGATGAAATTGTAGAACCAAAGAACTGCAGATACTGGTTATATCAAAAATAGACACAAAGTGCTGGAGTAACTCAGCGAGTCAGGCAGCATCTCTGGAGGAAAAGAACGGGTGATGTTTCGGGTCAGGACCTTTCTTCAATCTGAAGAAGGGTTCCGACCTGAAATATCACCCATCCTTTTTCTGCCTGACCAAGATGAAATTGACCAACTTAGCTGAGCACCTGTGATCCTAACACTGTCTCAATTTCCCAATCATTTTAACTGTTTTTAAAATTAAAATATGATTAATATTGTTTAAAAAAAATAATGAAAACCATTAAAACAAATTAAAAATTGTTCTTAAATGTCCTCACCTGAATAATCGTCATACAGATGATGCACATTCTTCAGCAGAGATTTAAGGCAGAGATAGATAGATACTTGATTAGTACGGGTGTCAAGGGTTATGGGGAGAAGGCAGGAGAATGGGGTCAGGAGGGATAGATAGATCAGCCATGATTGAATGGCGGAGTAGACTTGATGGGCCGAATGGCCTAAATCTGCTCCTATCACATGAACTTATGACCTTATGTGCAGAGTCAGGCACATCTGTAGAATCCCATGTGACCTATTTCAGTTCCAAATTTTGCTAAAGTTGCTGGCAATTCCACGTTCTCTTGCTATGATTAATAAGTTGTTAAATAGTATCTTACCAACAACTTTCTGTAAATTCACATAGACAATGTCAATACATACTCCAAACCCACCATGTTTATCATTTAGAGACAGAACGAACTGCAGATGCTGGTTTAGGAAAGAAGGAGTAACTCAGCAGGAGAGACAGCATCTCTGGAGATCATGGATAGGTGATATAGCAACAAGGAACTACAGATGCTGGTTTGCACAAAAGGACATAAAGTGCTGGAGTAACTCAGCGGGCCAGCAGCATCTCTGGAGAATGTGGATCGGTGACATAGAAACAAGGAACTGCAGATGCTGGTTTACATAAAAGGCCACAAAGTGCTGGAGTAACTCAGCCAGTCAGGCAGCATTTCTGAAGAACATGGATAGGTGACATTTCAGGTAGGGACCCTTCAGATTAATTGTGGTGGGGATGGGGAGGAAAGCTGGAAGAGGTGGAGGCAGAACAAACCCTGGCAAGTGATAGGTGCATACAGGTGAGGAGGGGTAGAGATTGCAGATGGTTGGACAAAGGCCAAAGATGAAATGATGTGAGATAAGGATAGAAAATGTAGCGAATGTATCTAATCTTCCTGTACTTGCAGTTGGCTTGATTTTATTCATGTACTCTTCTATTGATTTGATGGAATAACACAAAAATAAAAAAACATTTCACTGTATCTCGGTGCACGTAACAAAAATAAACCAATGTAATAGCTTCACTATAATCTGAAGAGGAAGATCTGATATTGCACAGTACAGATGGTGATAACATCAATTAGCTAATTAATACTTTAATGATAAAGTATTGGTGAAACCAACATAAATATTAATAAAAGAGCAGTTTTCAAAACATTTTAGATTTAAAACATTTTTTAAATTAATTGAAGATTTAAATTTGGAATGTAGTATATATTATTCATTTATACCTTCTTGCTGGCAGTGAATATAATTACATTGTTTACAATATATTTGACTGACACCTTTGATATTTTCATTCATTATAATACTGGAACTTGATTCAGCAAAGTCTAATATAAATTCACCTCTCCTTGCTACTTTCCTCCAAATTCATGCTGCCATTAATGTTACTGACAAAGAAATGCTGTTAATATCATGCCAATAGGCTTGAAGCCTCTGACTATCATTCATTCCACATAACTGTAGTTTGCATATGTGGCAATTATCCAAGCAAATCCTATGAATCTTTTATCCTTGTGCCGTTCTGCACCAGACAAACTTAGGGAAGGAGAAATAAGCTGTGCATGGCTGCTCTGGAGACATTAACTTACAGATCTCATGTGTGTGCTTTTCCAGTTAACGACACTCTTTCTTCAAGATTTGACAGAAGCTATAATCTTGTATCTGTGCCTTAGGATTAACGACGAGAAAGGTGAGGCGAAGCTCCCAAGCCAAAAGAATAACCAGAAAGCACACAGTTTGTAATTGTTTTGATACCAATACTTCAAAAGATGAAAGTCCCGTTCTAGCTCCAGGAAGATTTATGAATATTTCATTTATTTTTGCATTCTTGCAAACATAATGGATTTCCAAACACAATGCTATTCCAGATGCAGATGTTAAAAAAAAAGCTTTAAAAAGGCTAAATTAAAGCCTTGTAATGCAGTTGCTAAAATGCAAGCTATTTCTATTATGTATAGAATGTAACAAGCATTTCGTAGTATAATAGCATAAAAATTACCAGCTAAATGCACGAATAAATTGACTGACATCTTTTTGATGATTATTTTAATAGAATAAAATGAATGGATAAACAGCAGACTGAAGCATCAGGAATGACTATGTTAAGTGCTACTAATATTGGCAACACCAATTTTGAAGCTTATTTTTTTCAATGACCTGACACAATATTAAATCTACCATAAGTAAATACTTTGGCTATCATTGCTGACATGTCATTTTACTTCCATGGCAGTCGATTCACCTTGTCCTGAGTTGACCTACAGGATTGAATTATCACGCTGTTGTAGAAGGCGAACGATTGATAGGAATCGAAACACAAAGTGCCGGAAGAACTCAGCAGGTCAGGCAGCAACTGTGGAGGGAATGGACAGACGGCCTGACCTGAGTTTCTCCAGGACTTTTTGTCAGATCAGATGTACCATAAATAAATACCATGAAATCAAACTCAAGTACAATAGACAGAGCAAAGGGGAAGATACAGAGCACAGAATAGAGTTCAGCGGGTGAGGCAGCATCTATGGAGCCTCACCCAATGAGTTTCTCCAGCACTTTTGTCAACCTTCGATTTTCCAGCATCTGCAGTTCCTTCTTAAACAGAATATAGTTCTCTGCATTGTGGCACATCGGTTCCATAGACTAGTAATAATAACCCTTTAAACAGCAAGGGCTGTAGAAAGGTAAGAGATGGTTTCTCTAAGCTGCCAGAAAATGATTACACAAATCATAAGTTCTGGCTATTTAATGTTTTGTACATATTAAGCAAGTAAGTGGTTAGATATTATAAAAGTAAGTAGTTAGATATTTATTAAAATGTTAACATAACTCTATTTATAACAGGTAGACAAAAATGCTGGAGAAACTCAGCGGGTGAGGCAGCATCTATGAAGAAGCATCTATGCTTCTCCCCCCACCCTCACATCAGTCTGAAGAAGGGTTTTGACCCGAAACGTTGCCTATTTCCTTCGCTCCATAGATGCTGCTGCACCCGCTGAGTTTCTCCAGCATTTTTGTCTACCTTCGATTTTCCAGCATCTGCAGTTCCTTCTTAGACATCTATTTATAACAGAGCTGTTTCTGGTGTGGGAGATTGCAACCTTCACGTGGTCCGCCCTGTTTCAACGAATGCAATCAACCCGGCGTGCACAATCAAGTAAGATCAAATAGAACAAGTTGTCCTACAACTTAAGGCTGTGCACGCCATACGCAAGAAGAAGAAGAAGATCTGTTTCTGTGACGGTTTTCATTAGTACACCAAACCAGCGCCTCGGAACTGATAAAAGCTGTATTTTCACATTTTTAGCATTTAAATTTGCAACATTTGTTGATTTTATGCTTTTTAGTTCTTAGCTTTATGCATACAAAAGGTTTAGCAGGATATGGGTCACACACGGGCAAATGGGACTAGCTTAGATGGGGTATCTTGTTCGAATGGACAAGTTGGGCCAAAGGGCCTGTTTCCATGATGGATGACTCTATGACTCTATGTAAAGTTAACTGGAAAGCAACATGATTGTCAAGTTGTGTGTAACTGGAGAGGTTCAGAATATGGTGGTGCACTGCTAACAGGTTCCATTTTGAAACTCAAGCGTAAAGCTACAAAGTAGAAGGGTCTCGACACGAAACATCACCATAGACCCTGCCTCACCCGCTGAGTTACTCCAGCATTTTGTGTCTACCAGTAAAGCTACAAGACTTGATAATTAACCTACAATGTGAAAGTAAACCAAAAAAAGAAAAATACAGTGAATTTTAAAAAGCCAAACTTGTAGATACAAGGAACTGCATGCCCTGGTTTACAAATATAGATTCATAGTGCTGGTGTAACTCAGCAGGTCAGGCAGCATGTCTGGAGAAAGACACAAAAAGCTGGAGTAACTTGTCTCTCAGACAGCATCTCTGGAGAGAAGGAATGGGTGACGTTTCGGGTCGGGACCCTTCTTCAGACCAAATATGGATAGGGGACATTTCGGATCTGAAGAAGCGCCAGCCATGTTGTCAAAAGATGCTGCCTGACCTGCTGAGTTCAGAAGTCATTGGAGCAAAATTAGATACAAAAAGCTGGAGTAACTCAGAGGGTCAGGCAGCATCTGGAGAATTGATGATGTTTTGGGTCAAGACTCTTCTTCAGACTGAGAGTCAGGGGGAAGGAAAAAGAGAGATATAAAAGGTACGTAGAAGAAATGCCATTCAGCCCGTCGTGTCTACTCCGCCATTCAATCGTGGCTGATCTATCATTTCCTCTCAGCCCCAGACTCCTGCCTTCTCTCCTTACGACAGCACTTTGGATCTTTGTTTAACCAAGCACAATTTCAAAAGACAAAAGCTTATTACCTGAGGAAAGCTTTGAGTGGAAGGAAGGCGACAGTCAGGAAAATGCAATGGTAATTAACCTCCCTGCAAGCTTCTTTGATCATTCCTTGTTCCATTCTTCTCCACCATTGCTCTCAGTTTTACGGGAATGCATCAAAGCTTCACACCTACCACAACTGGTTGTTAAATTCAGAATAACCATGCTGTTCCCTATAATTAAAAAAAAAAGTCCCAGTGAAGATTTTTTGTTTACTGCCTAAAAGCTGGCATTGGGCATGAAATGCTTTCTGTCATATATATTGCAAAATAATACATCTAGTGTGTAATTAAGGAATTTCAATAGCACAGACACATTAATAATGTGGAATCAAAATATCTCATTATTAATTTATTACCTTGTACCATCTAGACAAGGTGATACAAATGCTAAATACGAAGAAGGGTTCCGACCCAAAATGTCACCGGTCCTTTTTCTCCAGAGATGCTGCTTGACCCGCTGAGGTACTTCAGCACTTGGTGTCTATCTATGGTATAAACCAGCATCTGGAGATTAGTTTTTAGTTTAGAGAAACAGCACGGAAAAAGGTCCGTGCCAACCAGCGATTGTCCCTCACACAAGCATGAGGGACAATTTACAACTGTTCTGAAGCCAATTAACCTACAAACCTGTCTGTCTTTGGATTGTGGGAGGAAACCAGAGCACCTGGAGAAAACCCACACGATCACCGAGAGAACGTAAAACTCTGTACAGCACCTGTGGGTAGTCAGGATCGATTCCAGGTCTCTGGCCCTGTAAGGCAGCAACTCTACTGCTGCACCACTGTGCCCCCACCCCCCACCCCCTAAAGTATGTTGTTTCTCTTTAGGTTGCCCTAAACTTACTTTCTGAACAAGAAGAACTTAACTGAAGCAGACATTTTTGTATCTCAAGTTATTATATCCATCAATGAAATAAATATATTTAAGGAATAAATAGGTAAATACTGAACCAAGATGGAACACGTAAGGGCCTGTCCCACTTAGGCGACTGCCGGCGTCTAGGCTTCCGCCACATGGTCGCCGTGGTGTCGCCTGTATGATCGTGAGTCGTCTCCTCAGTCTCCCAAAGAGTCGTAGCGTTTTTCTGGTCGCTGCTGGATTTTGAAATGTTCCAAACTTTTCGGTGACATTTGGCGACCGTGGGCTTGTTGTAGCTTGTCTTCTCCTGACGTAGGTGCTATCGTAGGTTATCGCCATGATGGCGTAGTTTGTCGTTGTTGCCGGTGCTGACTTTGGTGAATTCCATTGTCGTAGTCGCCGGCCGTCGCCTACAGAATCGCCTGTGGGACAGGCCCATTAGTCCAGTCACCGTTTTTTCGGCAACCTGCTACGACTATGACAGTCGCCGGCAGTCGTCTAAAAAATCGCCTACTGGGACAGGCCCTTTAAAAGAAGCAAATGTGTGATGTGATCTTTAGGCCCCCTTCAGTCATGCCTGACCATGGGTGTCTCCAGGGTGATATTCCCTATATGGAGGACACCTGTGCGTGACTTAGTTTAACGTGGGGAGACTGGTGCACAGACAGCCACCCCACGGTCCTTGACAGATCTGGGTCAGGATCGAGTGGCATGGAGTCCAAGACGACCAGAGACCCTTTTCTGCTGCAGCCTTCCAACGCCTTCCCAGCCGTTGTGACGCTCCACTAAGGTCAGCCATCGTCCTGTTCCACCGTTGAGGTCTTGGTTGGATTGCTCTTTGTCAGAGACCTCCCCCTCGACCTTACCACCATGGGTGGCCCTACCAGGAACATAGCTCCAGATGGCATCGCTCTCAGGATCTCAGGTCCACACAAGCTTCTCCCACCACAACAAGGTGACAATCCACGGAGTGGTGAGATACAGTATGAAAAAGCAGAATGAAATGTGGACAGACTTTACTTGGGTGAAACTGGCATGAAATCGAATGGAATGCACAAGCTAGAATTGGAAGAAGACAAAAATGCTGGAGAATCTCAGCAGGTGAGGCAGCATCTATGGAGCGAAGGAATAGGTGACGTTTCAGGTCCCAAAACGTCACTTATTCCTTTGCTCCATAGATGCAGCCTCACCTGTTGAGTTTCTCCAGCATTTTTGTCTACCTTTGATTTCTCCAGCATCTGCAGTTCTTTCTTAAACAGCTAGAATTGGAAGATCAGATTCCAAAATTAAGCGATCATGTTCACAGAACTAAAGCCACGATGGAAGTATTTGAAGAAAGAAATAGGTATTTTTGACAAAATATTTTAGCATGCAGGTAATTGCAAATTGGGGCAATTGGAAGGAAACATTCTGTTGTAGAACCATGGGGTAATGGCTGATATTCTGGGTGGTGGAAGGGCTGGTATAAATGAGGGGACAGTTAGAGAGGGGAACATGGGCACCCACATCTGGGAAGCCAGAACTTGAGTTTCTGAAAAGATGGATATAAAACAGGAGGGAACAACATATTCAAGGTTCTTAATATTAACGTTAGGACAATGGGTAGAGTTGACAGTTACCTTGATAACGAGAAGCATGACAATAATGATTTTGAAAATGAATGTCATTGTCAGGTTAGAGGAGGCCACAGTGGTTACGTTACCAGAAATATAGATACCCGAAGATAACAAAGGCAGCACCAAATGGGAACCTGTTTTCAAACTATAAGCCTAGCTCGGGGTTCTAATGGCATGACATCTGAGAGAGAAAAAAAAATCTTGTGTAATTGAGAAAGTTAATAAATCTTTTTGAGCTTATTATGCTCATTGATGAAATTGTTAGAAAGATACAGGGTGGCGCGGTGGCACAGCGGTAGAGTTGCTGCCTTACAGCGCCAGAGACCCGGGTTCGATCCAGACTATGGGCGCTGTCTGTACGGAGTTTGTACGTTTTCCCTGTGGCCATGTGGGTTTTCTCCAGGTGCACCGGTTTCCTCCCACGCTCCAAAGACACACAGGTTCGTAGGTTAATTGGCTTCGATAAAGATTGTAAATTGTCCTTAGTGTGTAGGCTAGTGTTACGGGCCTGTCCCACTTACAATTTGTTTATTTGTCTTTTGGACAAATTTGTCGTTTGGACCCCTTGAGGTCCAAACGAAATGTCGTTTCTGCAGCCATACATCACAAAACGAAGAAGACCGGAGACACAACACAATTTACACATACATCCATCACAGCGCTGTGATGGAAGGCAAAAACACTTATCTCTCCACTGCACTCCCCCCCCACGATGTCAGAGTCAAAGTCAAAGCCCCCGGCGGGCGATGATGATTACCCCGCGGCCATTAAAGCCACGCCGGGTGATGCAAGGTCGCACACCGGGTCTTGGTGTTAGAGCCCCGGCGCGCGCCCGCAAAGTCCAGCGGCCATTCCAAGCCACGCGGGGGGATAAAGCCCCGCTCCAGGTGCTCTTCAACCCCGCAACTCGGGCGGGAGAAGTCGCCGCTGCGGAAGCCCCGAAAAGCGGTCTCCCACCAGGGGCCCGCGGGCTTCCGGTGTTGCCATCCGCCAGACCCGCGGCCGTAGCCTCCGAATCTCCGGGGGTCGGGTCGCAGCAGCGCTCCACCACAGCTCCACCTGCTCCGGACTCTTTAGGCGACTACCAGGGACTAGCTTTAATCGAATTCGCCTACGACAGCTGGCGACAACCTACGACAACCTACGACAGCAGAAATTTGTCGCCACTGTCGCCGAACATTTTTCAACATGTTGAAAATTTTGCGGCAGTCGCCTGTGGTCGCCCAAAAAATCGCCTAAGAGGGACAGGCCCAATAGTGTGCGGGGATCGTTGGTCGGCGTGGACTTGGTGCATCTCTAGACCAAACCAAAGTAATAGAGCTTGGAAACAAACTCATTGGCCCACCAAGTTTTGGTCTCCTAATCTGAGGAAAGACATTCTTGCCATAGAGGGAGTACAGAGAAGGTTCACCAGACTGATTCCTGGGATGGCAGGACTTTCATATGAAGAAAGACTGGATAGACTCGGCTTGTACTCGCTGGAATTTAGAAGATTGAGGGGGGATCCTATAGAAACTTACAAAATTCTTAAGGGGTTGGACAGGCTATGTGCAAGAAGATTGTTCCCGATGTTGCGGATGTCCAGAACAAGGGGTCACAGTTTAAGGATAAGGGGGAAGTCTTTTAGGACCGAGATGAGAAAAAAAAATTCACACTGAGAGTGGTGAATCTGTGGAATTCTCTGCCACAGAAAGTAGTTGAGGCCAGTTCATTGGCTATATTTAAGAGGGAGTTAATCTTTAAGAGAGAGGGAATCTGTGGCCCTTGTGGCTAAAGGGATCATGGAGAGATGGCAGGTACAGGATACTGATTTGGATGATCAGCCATGATCACATTGAATGGTGGTGCAGGCTCGAAGGGCCGAATGGCCTACTCCTGCACCTATTTTCCATGTTTCTATGTTTCTAAGTCCATGCCGAGCACCTATCGACCTTTCACGCTAGTTGTAAAAACAATGAACTGCAGATGCTGGTTTACAAAAAAAGACACAAAGTGCTGGAGTAACTCTGCATCTTCCCCTCTGTTTTGTATGTGAGTTTGACTGGGCTGTATTTATGTATGGTATACCTGCTCCGTTTGGATAGCATGCAAAGCAAAGCTTTTCACTGTACCTCGGTGAGACGTGACAATGGTAAACTTCAACCTAGTCATGAAGGGGATGGGGCGAGGATCTATCGATTCTCAGTCAGTGTAATCAGGAAATCACCGCTCCATTGAAACCCTGGTATGAATATCCAGGTAGCTTGAACCAGTGGTGCAAAACGAATGGTCTAAATGTTACGATCGCTACCTGATTGTATAAAAGAAGCCCCATGCATGCTTATATTTTTGCCTTCATCGGTTGGAACTGTGTATAATATTTTGACGATTGCAATTTAAAACAAAATAACTTTCTGCATTCAGACGGTGCCTTTGAAAGTTGGTTAAGAAGGAACTGCAGATGCTGGAAAATCGAAGGTAGACAAAAAATGCTGGAGAAACTCAGCGGGTGCAGCAGCATCTATGGAGCGAGGGAAACCCTCGCTCCATAGATGCTGCTGCACCCGCTGAGTTTCTCCAGCATTTTTGTCTACCTTTGAAAGTTGGCCCGATTCCGCGCACACACACACACAGGGCATGAATAATCGGTGTGATCGCCGTTGTGCATTCGTTCTCCTGGTCTGAAGCTCAGGTGGGGGGAACGCCAGGAACCCTTTTCCCTTGGCTTCTCAGAGGGATAATATACAAGTTGTGACCTGCATTTTAAGGACCGTCAGCATCGACCAGGTTCCCCATTCCTCGTGTGCTGAACCGCCGCCTGGTTGGAAGACTGTGTGTGTGTGTATACACAAAGAACCATTTCACATCACTGGCGACGTGACGTTTGGGGATTTAGTGTCTGTGTGTGTGTGTGTGTGTAGATTGTCACAAACCCAGCAGTTTTGAGAGGAGGCACCGGGTTGTATTTCCGGTGGCCTGAAAGGCGATCAGGGAAAGGGGTGTGTGTGTGTGTGTGTGTGTGTGCATGACCTGAAAAACATCCTGATACCAGCCCAGCAGCAGCAGCAGCAGCAGCAGCAGCAGCAACAGCATCCCTGCAGCCGCCCGACCAGGATGGCAAGCTTGTGAACTGTCAGCATCCGAGGCAATGGCTGTGGACGGTAAGTCAGGCAAGACACAAAGAGAGACAAGGCGTTAAAGAGAGACAAGGCACTGTGTGCTTTGTGGAGGCTGAGCATTGTATGCATTGCTCACAGCGTAACGGACAGTGCTCGCTGAAGACATTCATTGCCATGTTAATCCGAACATAAGGGTAACCCGCTATTCTGTCGACCTGTCTGTGTCGTTGATTTTAATTCTGGTGCACAGATCATAGCTGGAGACTAAAGTATCCGGAGGCTTCCAGCTGTTGCCGACGGCGATTCATCAGGTCCCTTAACGTAGTTTTTTTTTTAACATAAGCAAATGTGGTTAAAAGATACTGTGACAAAGTGATGATCCCATTTGATCGATATGGACCCACGACGCGGATTTGTCTTTTTCTTCCCTTGTATTCCGCGGTTGGGAAGCTTTAATCTGGGATCTCATTTCGCTTGTCGCTGCTGTGTGTATGGATACGAGTCTGCGGTGATTTATCTGACCAAAGAACACTTTTTTAAAATGCAGTTTAAAACTTATAGGTGGCTATTTGTTAATTCGTCCGCCTCGGTTTGTGGACCGACCTCGTCTTGCTTGGTAGTCGATTAAAATCGTTCGTTTTTGTTAATTTGTATTGATTTATTTGTTAATTTAGATAGGACTAACAATTACATTGCAATCATTAGATTTACCACAATTGTGTAGAGGAATGCATGTAATCGTGTCTCAAAAGATTTCATGTCCTAGTGAAGAAAAGATTATTTATTCTGTCTCCATCATCTCCAAACATAGTTAACTGAAGGATCTTAACTGTAAATATAATGGATTAACAAAGTAATATTAAACCCAAGGGCATTTAGTACCTTGGCTCCCAGTTTCTCTCTGCCCATCATGTGTGATGTGCCATTAGAATGCCTTGCTGCATTGGGATAAAGGGTGGTGGTACATATACAAGTTGCTGCCTCCTCAGTTCTTTGGAGGCAAAGTTGACTTGTCAAATATTTCTCGAAAATAGACATCAACATTCACATCTCGTCAATCCTCTAACGAGACAAGTCACAACTCTCTGATCCTTTGGCCTCACACCTTCTCTGGTCTTTGCCCGACCATCTGCCTATCAACCCTCCCCCCACCCCTTGCCCCAGTTCTTCCATGACCTGTGTAGAAAAAGGAACTGCAGATGCTGGTTTATACCAAAGATAGACAATAAGTGCTGGAGTAATTCAGTTGTGGGTCAGGCAGCATCTCTGGAGAATAAGGATAGGTGACATTTCAGGTCAGGAGAAGACCAATCCTTATTCTTCAGAGATGATGCCTGACCCACTGAGTTACTCCAGCACTGTGTGGGTCTGAAGAAGGGTCTCGACTCGAAACATCACCCATCCCTTTTCTCCAGAGATGCTGCCTGACCCATTGAGTTATCCCAGCACTTTGTGTCTATCTTCATCTAAGACCTGCCAGACTTTGTTCTGCCCTGCACTCTAGATTTCTTTCACCCCTGTAATCAGTCTGAAGAAGGGTCTAAACCAAAAACATCACCTACCCATGTCCCCCAGGGATGCTCCCTGACCAGCTGAGTTACTCCGGCATTTGCTGTCTTTCCATGATGAACTAATTGTTTTGGTCAGCGCTGAACACATTGAAAACCGCAATGAATGTCTAGCCATCACCTGTGTTTATAAATACTCAACCTGTACGCAAATTATTTTGAATATTAGAAATAAAAAATTTAATCCCCCCGCCCCCATCATCTCAGTATTTTCTTCAAATTACATTTCTCGTTTATTTGAGGACAAGTTCTTAAATTTGAGGACAACTTTGCAGGTCTAAGTCCTGTAAGCAATGAGACTGAGGGTTATTGCATTTTGATGTGTTATTTCTCATGCTTAAACTGGTTTTAGAATAAAAGAGGAATGCAGGGACGACTTGTGCAAACTTCATAGGATATCGCTTGACAAACAAACTAATTAATTCACAGAGAAGTATCCGTCTGCAATAGATCAACTCATTTCTCTTTTCACTCTACCCCTAGGCTTACTATGATTTGGATGAGAGAACAGATCAATAATGAATTCTGTGTGAGATACAGATACCGTTAACGAGCCATGAACACTGTGTTATTAATGTGAATATGGATATATTGCTTTAAGTGTAACATAAATTTTTAGCTTATTGCATTTTATTAAAATACATTGAGTATTTGAATTTACACAAAACTGCTGGAGAAACTCAGCGGGTGCAGCAGCATCTATGAAGCGAAGGAAATAGGCAACGTTTCGGGCCAAAACCCTTCTTCAGCTAAGTTAGCTTTCTAATTTTTGAAAATAAATGGCATTTAAATTTCTGGAAAAATGCAATAATTGAATATAAAATATGGCTTACTGGGATAAAATTACTTAATAATCTGCAGTTGTTGACATGGAGAGATTTGATGAAGTCATTTGTCTTCTCAGCATTCAGAAATAAAGGCAGTAAATGAGGCTAATGTAATAGAGAGAGATTGCTCGAGAAACATAATTGAACTTGGTGAATGGATGTACTGAAGTGGAGGCGTGACTCGATTGGAAAATGCTTGTTGGATTCTCATTGTTAATTTGCTGAGTATAAGCCCCTGCCAGAAAGCAAAGCTAAAACAAACGTCAATGAAATTAATTATATTGAAAGGGACGTGCAGGTTTCGCAATCACTCACACACAGCTGGAATAGACATTTATTCACAGCCAAATCAAAGGACAAGGTGAACAGTGAGCAGGCTAAACACTTGGACATCATTATCCCCAAGCTGTTGGTTTTGAGTGGGTTTGAGAGGAAGTGATTGACTGGTGGGGGAGTGTGGGTGGCGACGTGTGCAGTTTAAAATTCTTAAATCATGTTACACACTGGTGAATTAGTCAGGGTCAACACAACATTTTAGAATGTGAAAATAATCAATTCAAGGCATTAAAGCAAGTATACAGTGATGCACCTGGTAGAGCCGAAAACAGTCACAAAATGCTGGAGTAACTCAGTGGGTCTGGCAACATCTCTGGGTTGAAGGAATGGGTGACGTTTCGGGTCGAGACCATTCTTCAGACTGGAGAAGGGTCTTGACCCAGAACGTCACCCATTCCTTCAACCCAGAGATGCTGCCTGTCCCGCTGAGTTACTCCAGCATTTTGTGTCTATCTTCGGGTTAAACCAGCATCTGCAGTTCCTTCCCACACACCTGGCAGAGCCGTCGCCTCACAACCCCAGAGACCGGGGGTTCGATCCCGACCTCGCTGCTACCTTTTGTGGTGTTTGCACGTTCTCCCTGTGACCACATGGGTTTCCTCCAAATGCTCCAGTTTCCTCCCACGTCCCAAAGACATGCCAGTCACCAGGTTATTTGGCCTCTGTACATTGCCTCTGTACATTGGAGGGAATGGGGGAGAGAATACAATGGGGTGAGTGTGAATGAGCGGTTGGTAGTCAGCACAGACTTGACAGGCCGAAGGGTCTAGATCCCTGCTGTAACTCTCTATTAACAAAGCAAAAGATAATTGATTTACAAATAATTGATAAAATTATTATTGATTAATATTGATTGATCCAATTATTTCTAAATAATAAAAATTAAATATTGACATAAAATATTCCAAGAACACTCAATGTTTCTACATTGCAGTATTTCAACATTTGGAAAGATTGACATAAATGGGCAGCTTCATCATTCCTGCAATGGTGTTTGGAACAATTATTAAAATAGCTCATATGGCAAATTTTCAAAAGGTGAAGTGCATATTTATTTTAATAAGTGGGTGCTTTCACACAAATTATTTTAGCTTTCTCTCGGTGTTCAAATGTTATACTCGGTTTTACAAGAATAATGTAATTCTGCAAATGAGGATGTAATATGTGTGATATGTTGGAGCTGCTTAACCACTTGCTTAAGGCACGAAGATATCAATAATATTTCATAATCTGCAGTTTGCAGATACTTACCATGAAATCACAAAGCAAACTGCTGCATTGTAAATGTAACCAAATCAATGGCTCCAATTAGAAGTCAGTCTCTGATGGCTATTACCGTAGCACAGACAGAGAATAAATATTCAGACCATTTCCTTTGAGGATGGAATATGAATATTAAAGTCCTACTTGACATACCAGTTAATACATTTAAATTATGGAACAATCAAACACATGTTTGTAACCTAGAAACATGCTCTTTTTCTTCGACATGCAGCGCACTTTTTCTGGGAAGAAGCGAGGGAATTAAATCGCCAATGAAAGAGTGCAAAGAGAAATTAGAAGTGAATTCCAAGAAGGAGAGTTTAGTTTAGTTTAGTGATACAAGTTCACAAGTTATAGGAGTAGAATTAGGCCATTCGGCCCATCGAGTCCACTCCGCCATTCAATCATGGCTGATCTCTGCCTCCAAATCCCATTTCCCTGCCTTCTCCCCATAACCCTTGACACCCGTTCTAATCAAGAAACAGCGCGAAAACGAGCCCTTCGGCTCACCGACTCCACGCCGACCAGCGATCCTTGTACAGTAGCACTATCGTACACACACTAGGGAGAATTTACAATTTTTACTGAAGCCAAATTAACCGACAAACCTGTATATCTTTGGAGTGTGGGAGGAAACCGGAGCACCTGGAGAAAACCCACGCGGTCACCGGGAGAACGTGCAAACTCCGTACAGTCAGCACCTGTCGTCAGGATCGAACCCGGGTGTCTGGCGCTGTGAGGCAGCAACACAACCGCTGCCCCACCGTGCCGCAAGAGGTTGGAAAGACTTGCATTGTTTTCTCCGGTATCCCCAGAGGTTGAAGGCAGACCAGACAAAAGCATATCGAATTATGAGAGGCATAGACAGCGAGATCCCTTTCTGCAGGGCAGAAATGTCAAATACTGGAGGGCACAGTTTCAAGGTGACAGGAGTAAAGTTTAAAGAAGATGCAGCGGGTGCCTGGAATGTGTTACATGGGGTGATGGTGGAGGCATATATGATCATGGATTTCCAAGATGTTGCCCAACCCAGGCGACTAGTCTGTGTGCTAGCCAAAGAAGAAGATCTACTATTACATATTCCCATCGCCCCACACTTTTAAAATCCCTTCAGCAATATTTCAGACTTTGACATTCCCTGATCATGTATCTGTACAGTACACTGTAAATCGCTCGATTGTAATCATGTATTATCTTTCTGCTGACTGGATAGCACGCAACAAAAGATTTTCACTGTACCTCGGTACACGTAACAGTATGAGGCACAAGCATATGCAAAAAAAATGAGGGGTTATGGATCCCATGTAGGCTGCGGAGATTAGTTTAATCTGGCATCATGTTCGGCAAGCACATTGGGCAAATGGGTCTGTTCTTGCACTGTACTCTTCGATGTGCTATGATCTTATTTGCACTCCCAGTTACTGTATCCAGCAGTGTGTAATGCATATGAGTGCTTACAGAGCATGTAGCAATTAAATATTAAAGCCTTCAACAGGTAGGAGAGACCTTCTTTCTAAATCACCAGTGATCTAAAAGCCTCTCCAGATGCTTCATAAAACAGCTTGACATCTGATTGTACAAACTCGTCATGAATTATCCAGCCTCATCTTTTTTTCTTCTATTTCCCAGGTATTCTTGCTCTGTTTCTAAAATCAGCGTTGTTCCTGACTTAGAATGAATGCAACAAATCTCACCCTTCTTAAGCTTGTCAATATCAGCAATCCAGTTGCTGCCTTTTTGTTTGTAACCTTTTAGACAGTTATGGAGAAAATTTCCTTGAACTCAATCACGTCTTTTTGGGCTCAGAAAATGCCAGACTTATCGCCCACCTCTTTCTGTAATTGTAGTTTTTGCATTTTATGATCAGTCAGCATTTAGTAAAATGCTTTATATTAAACAATTCTATAATCATTCAAGGGTAGGTAGTTTGTAATACCAGCTTTCATATTTTATAATCAGTCAGCGTTTAGTAAGGTGCCAGATATTAAACATTTCTATAATCATTCAAGGGGGATGGTTTGGGATCGATCGACTGATCGATTGATTGAATGTATGAGTGATTGGTTGATTGATTGATTGGTTGAATGATTGAATGATTGAATAAATGGTGGATTGAAAGAAAGATACAACATGGAAACAGACCCTTCGGCCCACCAAGTCCATGCTGACCATCGATCACCCGTTCCATATTATTCCGCTTTCTCATCCACTCCCTACACACTAGGGGCAATTTACAGAGGGTCCAATTAACCTACAAGTCTGCACATCTTTGGAAGCACCCGGAGGAAACCCACACAGAGGGAGAACGTGCATACTCCACGAAGACAGCACCCGAGGTCAGGATGTAACCTGGGTCGCTGGTGCTGCTAGGCAGCTGGTTGCAAGTTATTTATAAAGATGATTACATAATGTAGCAATGTGACAATGGGCTTCAAAGATAAAATGATAATGTGGAAATCATCAATAATAATGAAAAATAAATAATTGCTCCTTTGTTTAAAAAATGCTAATTGCAAAGATTTAGCAACTGCCATTTGCCTGTTCATGACTTCATATAACTAAGTACTTATATGAAGAGTTAATGGACTTTTTCCTTGTGCCACATTGAATTTCTGCCAAGCCAGTCACAGGCTTGTGTCATCTCAATGTTAAACAGTGTCAATTTTCAGACTGAGAAATGTACTTTGCAGTTTTTAGTTTTAACATTGCATGTAAAAGCTGTTGGAATTTTAATAAATGGTGCAATTAGGAAGGTAAAAAATTATTCTGTTCATGAATAGGTTGGAGATATTCCCGTTGATAATTAGTTGAAGTTAAGAAGCATACTTCACGGAACAAAATGATTATTGTCTATTAAACAAAGTCATTAGGGTCCATCAACGAATCATTCTTAAGCTTTACTTGGTTATACTTAATTTTACTAAATGCAGGTAACATTTCTCAACACATTTCACTATGTAAAGAAAATGTAGGCTTTGATATTTTTCAAATATTAGGAAACCTAATTATACAAAGAACAATTATAACTTTGCATTTGGTTATTTTCTCTTGCACATGTAGTAAATATAAATTTGCATCTTTAAATTTCTCGAATGATTGACTATTTGTACTTATTTCGCTTGGGTAGTTTACACCCCAATGGTATGAACATTGACTTCTCCAATTTCAGGTAGTCCTTGCTTTCTCCCTCCTTCCCCTCCCCTTCCCAGCTCTCCCACAGCCCACTGTCTCCGCCTCTTCCTTTCTTCTGCCCCCCCCCCCCACATCAGTCTGAAGAAGGGTCTTGACCCGAAACGTCGCCTATTCCTTCGCTCCATAGATGCTCCCTCACCCGCTGAATTTCTCCAGCATTTTTATCTACCTTCGATTTTTCCAGCATCTGTAGTTCTTTCTTAGACTATTTGTACATGATTAGAATCTAGAAAGTTAAAAATGGAGACATAGGGAACTGCAGATGTTGAAATCTTGAGGCAAGATGCAAAGTGCTGGAGTAACTCAGTGGGTCAGGCAGCATCTGTAGATTGAATGGATGGGCAATATTTTGGCATCAGGAACATTTTAAATTCAACCAAAAACATCAACTATCCATGTCCTCCAGAGATGCTGCCTGATCCGTTGAGTCACTCCAGCACTTTAAAAAAATGAACCAGCACCTGCAGTTTCCTTGAGGGTCTCAAAAAGAACGAGTGGCAGATTGAATGCATTGTGAGGGAAGAAGGGAAAAATCAAACAAGGCAGATCATTTAGATAAGAAAACAAGAAAAAAATATCAATTTTGCTTTCTCATTCAGAAGTGAAATAGAACTGTATATATATATATTATATGTATGTTTGCTCTGACTTCAAACTGCCTAATTTCCACAGGAGAATGCTATTAGTATTTTGAAAAAAGCGTTTATCGCATAAGGAATAACCAATCCATTTATTTCAGACGGCAATCTTAACAATGTTTTGAACATAAAAATCATTGTGAATTGCCATGCATATGATGCATAATGGTACTATGGTAGGGATGCATTGATTTTATAATTCTCTCCAGGCCTCTTTTCATCTGATTGATAGCAGTGTATTGCAACTAATGGATCTGTGCTATTGTGAGTAGAATTTACACAGCTCCAAACCTAACCCAGCCTTTACAAGTTCAATATTTTACTTCAGCTCATTTTTAATGCTTGCATTATACTCTAGGGAGCAATTTTTTTTCACACCTTTCTAATAATGATGCTCAGGGAAAACTGAATCAGATTACAGAGTATATTGGACCTTTCCCTCCAATCTTAAGTCAAATTGTTCCTTGTCAAAAATAAATTAACTCCTGAGACTGTCATGACTTTTGTTCTGAATGGGGAATATCCTACACTTGCGAATAACTGGACCTCCATCACTAATTGAGTCATACGTCATTCACTAAATATTCAATGCAACTTTCCTGAGTTTTTAAGTAACGCAAGTAGAGTCATGGCATCGAAACAGGCCTTTTGGCCCAACTTGCCGATGCTAAACAGGTTTTATTACTGAGCTGGTCCCATTTGCCTGCATTTGGCCCATTTCTCACAAAATCTTTCCAAAACAGTTACCTGTCTAAGATTGCATTGTTTATGCCTCTACAGCTTTCTCAGACAGCTCATTCCAGACCAGCACCATCCTCAATGTGAAGAAATTGCCCCTCAGGTCCCTAGAGTCATAGAGTCATAGAGTGCTATAGTGTTGGAACAGGCCCTTCGGCCCAACTCGCCCACACGGCCAACATGTCCCAGCTACACTAGTCCCACTTGCCTGCGCTTGGTCCATAACCCTCCAAACCTGTCCTATCCATGTACCTGTCCAACTACCTCCTCTGGCAGCTTGTTCCATACACTGTGTGAAGAGGTTATCCCTCAGATTCCTATTGTCTTTTCCCCTTCACCTTGAACCTATGTCCTCTGGTCCTCGATTCCCCTACTCTGGCTAAAAGACTCTGTGCATCTACCCGATCTATTCCTCTCATGATCTCTTGAATATTTCCACTCCTACCCTAAGCCTATGCCCTCTCATTCTGGACTCCTCTACCTGGGAAAAAGACTATGACCATTTGATTATGTCTGCTTCTCACGATTTTCTTAGCCTCAATAAGATTACCTCCCAGCCTCCTACGTTCCACGGGGCATAAACGTCCCAGCCTATCCACCCCTCGTTATTCATAACTTTAGCTCTCGAGTCCTGGTTACATTCTGGTAAATCTTCTCTGCACCATTTTCAGCTTAATGACCTCCTTCCTATAGCAGGGGCAACCGGTAAGGCACGCAATACTCCATCTCACCAATGCTTGTACGGTGTCACGGTGGCGCAGCGGTAGAGTCGCGGTCTTACAGCAAAATGCAGCGCTGGAGACCCGGGTCCGATCCCGACTACGGGCGCTGTCTGTGCGGAGTTTGTACATTCTCTCCGTGACCTGCGTGGGTTTACTCCGAGATCTTCGGTTTCCTCCCACACTCCAAAGACGTGCAGGTTTGTAGGTTAATTGGCTTGATAAACGTAAAAATTATCCCTAGCGGGTGTAGGATAGTGTTAATGTGCGGGGATCGCTGATTGGCGCGGACCGGGTGGGCCAAAGGGCCTGTTTCCACGCTGTATCTCTAAACTAAACTAAACATCGGCCTTCATCAGTCAGAGTATTGATGAGGTTTGTAGCTTAATTCGTACAGGTTTGTACTTTCTCCTTCTTCTTGCGTACGGCGTGCACAGCCTAACGTTGCAGGACAACTTGTTCTATTTGATCTTACTTGATGCCGGGTTGATTGCATTCGTCGAAACAGGGCAGACCACGTGAAGGTTGCAATCTCCCACCCCAGGTTTGCACCTTAATTGGCTTGATTAATTGGCTTGATAAAAATGTAAAAATTGTCCGGTATAAAATTGACCAACTTCCAGTGTAGTCCCTGGTGGACTCTTCGGAAGGTACAAGGTACAAGGTACAAGGTAATGTAATCTACAGTCTTGGAACTATTTTCTCTGGAAGTATTTGTGAACTGTAATGCTAATGTAGAACTTCCATTGTTTTGACCGGCCCCACAATTTTACTCTTCAGTTCCCCTTCACTTTGCTCTGTGAACGGTAGGGAAATATGTTTGTAGATATTTATAATTTTAGATTTCCATCATTGTGGTTTTCTCCTTATCTGAACATAGAACAAGATAACGCAAGAACAGGCTCTCGGCCCACAATGTCCATGCCGAACAAGATACCAATCCCTGCCTGGACATGATCCATATCCCTCCATATCCTGCATATGCCGATCCAGCGCTGACAGTGCGTTCCAGGCACCCACCCATCTTTGTGTTAAAAAAAATTGACCCACACACTTCACCTTTAAATTAAACCCTTCTCACCTTTAAGCTCTCTCCTGTAATCCTTGATATTTCCAACCTGGAGAAAGGTTGTGATTGTCTACCCTATCTATGCATCATAATTTTATACACTTCCATCAGGTCTCCCTCAATCTTTAAAGCCTCGGAGAAAACAATCCAAGTACGTTCAGATTTTCCTTATAGCTAATGCCTTCTTATCCGGGCAATTCTATTGCATCTCTTCTGCACCTCGCCTAAACCCCTACCTTCTTAGGCCCCCCACGGTCATGGCTGACCATGGGTGTCTCCAGGGTTGGAGGATGCCTGTGCGTGACTTTGTTTAACGTGTGGAGACTGGTGCACAGACAGCCAACACACTGTGGTCCTTGACAGATTTGGGGTCAGGATCCAGTGGCATGGAGTCCAAGACGACCGGGGACCCTTTTCTGCTGCAGCCTTCATCCACCTTCCCAGCCGTTGTGACGCTCCACTAAGGTCAGCCATCATCCTCCGCCTGTTCCACCGTTGAGGTCTTGGTTGGATTGCTCTTTGTCAGAGACCTCCCCCTCGACCTTACCGCCATGGGTGGCCCCACCAGGAGCATAGCTCCAGACGGCATTGCTCTCAGGATCTCAGGACCACACAAGCTTCTCCACCACGACAAGGTGACAATCCACGGAGAACGCCTACATCCTTCCTGTAATTGGGTGACCAGACAATGTGCAATACTCTAAATGTGGCCTCACCAAAGTCCTGTAAACCTGCATCGTGCCTTCCTGACTCTTATACCCAATGCCCCGATCAATGACCACCTTAAGTACTTGTGTTGCCACTTCCAGGGATCTGTGGACTTGGTCCCCAAAAATATGGGGATGATCAGCCATGATCACATTGAATGGCGGTGCTAGCTCGAAGGGCCGAATGGCGTACTCCTGCACCGATTGTCTATTGTCTATTGTCTCCATACATCAATGCTCTTAATGGTCTTGCCATTAACTGTCTACTTTCCCTTTACATCCAACCTCCTTGTTTGGTTTCTCTGTCGCTCTTCCCCTCCAGTGCGTCACCCAAGTAGCCAGATGTGAATTAAAATGCCGAGAGTCAGCAAGCCATCTGAGACTGGAGTCAAAGCTAATTGAGTTCTCACTTGACATACACACACAATCATTTAGAAATCGCTAAATATCTTTCTTCTTGGAATCGATAGCACAGGAGCTCCAGGGCAGGCTCATGCCTCAGTTGGCCTCTTTGGCAGGCTGATAGTGTGTTTGCTTCATTACAACGTTGGAGTTTGAAGGGTTCAATTAATAAGTTGTTGATTGTGATACAGTTGTTCTTGTTGTGGATAAGGTTAGCGTTCCTCCTCAGCAACTCACCCGCTCACTTTCCTTTCCATTTTCAGGGCTTCCCATTTCAGCTTTTGCCGAAATGCCCTGGGACAAAACGTGCAAACCGATGATTTAAACTGCGGCTTGCAAGATGATTCCGATAACTCCACCTGGAATGATGGAGGTGGACAACGGTCATCGGGAACTAGGAACATAAAACTCCTACAACAGCCAGGAACAGAACATTTCCAGGTAGCCGGAGTGATTTGTATCATTCTTGTTTGACACTTCACAGCATCCAATAGTTAATTCTGCATGTTGCCCAACAGTCAGCTGAAATATAGATTTTATTTGATACCCAAAATAATGAAAAATCTGATAAATACTGCTCAAAAATACCATTGTCTTCTCTCTGTCATTTTAAATGATCTATTTCCATTATCCTTCACTCTTTCCCCATTTTTTACATTATTAAAAACTTAATCTCATTTCCTATTTTTATCTCTTATCTATTATTTTATTTACACATTTTCTGTCAGTTCATTTTAACGCTCAATATCTTTAAAATATGATGTTCCTTGCCCTTTCTTTATTGTGTTGGTTTTAGCTATATTATTACTTAACTGTTTGGTGAATTTATGCTTTTGTCATTTCTTTTCATTTATCCTTTTTTTTGTCTCTTATCTTTCAGTTAATGTCACTTCATTAATATCTGAAAGATAGCCAGCTTCTAAATGTTGTTGAAATCACGTCTTTTTTTCTTTGAAGTTCCAGTCTTACTTCTGACAAAGCCAAAGTATCTGTAGATAGGGCAGTCACGGTGGCGCAGCGGTTGAGTTGCTGTCTTACAGCGAATGCAGCGCCGGAGACCCGGGTTCGATCCCGACTACGGGCGCTGTCTGTGCAGAGTTTGGACGTTCCCCCCGTGACCTGCTTGGGTTTTCTCAGAAATCTTCGGTTCCCTCCCACAATCCAAAGACGTACAGGTTTGAAGGTTAATTGGCTTGGTAAATGTAAAAATTGTCCCTAGTAGGTGTAGGATAGTGTTAATATGCAGGGATCACAGGTCGGCTCGGACCCGGTGGGCCGAAGGGCCTGTTTCCGCGCTGTATCTCTGTATCTAAACTAAACTAAATGTTGGCCTTCATCAGTCAGAGTATTGAGTAAAGAAGTTCAAGAAGGAACTGCAGATGCTGGAAAATCGAAGGTAGACAAAAATGCTGGAGAAACTCAGCGGGTGCAGCAGCATCTAAGGACAAAAATGGGAGAAGTTGGGAGGTCATGTTACAGTATAAGACATTGGCTTCAGTTTTGGTCACCCTGTTGTAGGAAAAACGTTGCTAAGCTGGAAAGGGTACAGAGAAGATTTACGAAGACGTTACCAGGACGTAGGTATCGGAAGACGTTGAGCAGGCTAGGACTTTATTCCTTGGAGTGCAGGAGGATGAGTGGTGATCTTACAGAGATGTACAAGATCAGGAGAGGAATAGATAGGGTAAATGCACAGAATCTTTTACTCAGAGTAGGGGAATTGAGAGCCAGAAGACATAGATTCAAGGTGAGGGTGGGAAAGATTTAATAGGAACCCAAGGGGCAACCTTTTTACACAAAGGGTGGTAGGTGTATGGAACGAGCTGCGGAGGAGGTAGATGAGGCAGGTACTATCACAACATTTAAGAAACACTTAGGTAGATACTTGGAAAGGATAGGTTTAGAGGGATAGGGGCCGAACACAGGTGGGTGGGATTAATATGGATGGGGCACGTTGGATGACGTGGGCAAGAGACTGCCGATTCTGGAATCTGGGAGCAAAAAAAACCCAAAGTACTGGTCGAAGACGCTAAGTTAGTCAAGTACTTTGTTTCTCTTTTTGTGAACCAGAATTTGCAGATCATTGTATCTTCACTAACAGCATGTTTGGTATCATGCTTAAGATTCACAAACACACCACAAATTACAGATTGTATCTCCTTTTGCTTTGGCGATATGAATGAACAGCTCATGGAGAATATCAATGACCCATTTAGGAAATGTTCTAGAGGCTGATAATAACGTAGTTGTTTTCTCCAATGTCCAAAACTCTTCACCAAAAAGTAATTCACATTTGTAGAAGACATTTGTTTTTCTCAGCAGGAGACAAAAGGGCTTTTGAGATACAAGAATGAGAATATGTGGCCTTTATGTGGAGTATGTCAGACAGTCAATTGATTTTATTTTTACTGTTTGCCAGATGCATGGAGTTAGAATGTAATGAATTCCTTAATTGCAGGATGAAGTCCATTGAAATTTTTAACAGTAGATCAAAAGCTGTACTCATTCTGTATTCATGCTGTTGTTGTAGTAGTGAAAATGCCATGGCCTTTGACTCTAAGAAAACTACAATGAGGTTTTGTTCCCAGACTAACTGCTCTCGATAGAAATATACAACACATGTTGATCTGTCAACAGGCAAGTTATGTCATTTTAAATGCTTTAGTTTAATTCTGGTTTCAATTTAAAAAAAGATGTTTAATTGTTTAATGGACTTTGTACAGTTTTTAGATGTTTTTCAATGTTGCCAAGTGGCAAGCGTATTCAGAAATAGTCAAGACATGGCCTGAGAAACTTGTTCACTGGCTAAGCCAGGGGAGAGGATTAGCATCCTTGCTGCACAATTATATTATGTGATGCTTTGTCCAGCTTCCTCACTGGGCACTCTGGTTCAGATAACAATGCTTACCAGTAACTTAATACCGAAAAATTCACAAAAGTTAATCGTGCTTTCAAAAGAAGGGTAAATCAGATGGTGAAGAAGGTTTTTGGCGCACTGACCTTCATCGTTCGTTGAATTAGAGATTGGAACATGATGTTTACAGTTGTGCAAGCCGATGGTGCGGACACACTTGAAGTAGTGCGTTCAGCTTTGGTCACCCAGCTATAGGAAAGATACCATTAAGTCGGAAAGAGTGCAGAGAAGGATGTTACAATGAAGGACTGAGGGCATAAGCTACAGCGAGAGGTTGGGCAGGCTAGGACTTTCAGATATGTGGACAGATACCTGCATAGGAAAGTTTAGGGGGATAAGGGCAAATGGGACTGGCTTGGATCTGGCATCTTGGTCAACATGGACGAGTTGGGGGCGAAGGGCCTGTTTCTGTGCTGTATTATGGCGGCACATTCGTGCAGCGGTAGAGTTGCTGCCTTACAGCACCAGAGACCCGGGTTCGATCCTGACTGTGGGTGCTGTCTGTAGAAGTTAGTTCGTTCTCCCTGTTGCCTGCATGGGATTTCTCCGAGATCTTCGGTTTCCTCCCACACTCCAAAGACGTACAGTTTTGTACGTTAATCGGCTTGGTATAAATGTAAATTGCCCCTAATGTGTGTAGGATAGTGTTACTGTGCTGGTCGGTAAGTACTCGGTGGGCCGAAGGGCCTGTTTCCGCGCTGTATCTCTAATCGAAATTAAACTACTCTATCACTCTATAACACCACCAAAGTCTGTCCAAAGAATCGAGTAAGATAATCTGTGCAAATATGTAAAAGGCTTCTAGTGTAAATAAAGGTAGTTCAATCTAAATATTTAATCTAAAGAAACTGTTGTAAGTAAAGTATCTGGATTGCCGTGCCTTGAATTTATTTAAACGTCTGAAAACCCCCCCACAAAAGAATTGCTCTAGTTATCCTAATTTCCAGCAGTCCAACCATCATCAGTCACCAGAAACTACTGATCAGGAACATCATACAATGAATCCAGGCAAATTTTAATTAACCATGATGAAGAAGTCCCATGCAGGAGTGATAATGAAAGCGGTGAAGCATAAAATGCTTCTGGCAAGTGGTTATTTTCTTGCTAAACCTTAGAACTTTATCCTTAATGTAATAAGGTTGATGAAGGATTGTGAGCCTGCTTTCAATAATTCAGTGCTTAACCTTGTAAATGAAATGGTCAAAATCCTTTATGTGTAAGATAAATGATTCGAAGCATTGAAATTACAAATTCAGGTGACGCATATTAGTAAATTAAACCAAGGCAGGACTTGCATGGGAAATGGCCGGGGCCCTAGAGTGCGGTAGAGCAGAGAGACCTTGAGGTACAAGGACACAGTTCCCTGGAAGTAACGACACGTAGACAGGATGGTGAAGACACAAAAGGACACCAAGTGCTGGAGTAACTCAGGCAGCAGAGGTCAGGCAGCCCCTGGAGAAAAATGGATAGGTGATGTCTCAGCTCGAGACCCTTCTTCACACTGGTTGTGGGCGAGGGAGAAGAATAATAGATCGGCATTGGTGAGGAGGGGGGGGGGGTTAATAAGCAGATGGGTGGAACAAAGCCCAGTGAAAAGAACAGAAGGCGTGAGACAGGTTTAAAGATTTGTGGATTGTGAAGCCAGATGGAGGAAAGTAGCAGGAGTGGGGTGGGGTGTGGTGGAGGGGTTGGGGTGATGGTGTAGGGAAAAATAGATGGGAGTCCAGGTGGGACACAGGGGATGGAGGGGGAAAGAGGGGGTGGGGTTTGGGGTGGGGGTCAGTGAAAGTGATTTGCATGCATGGCGAAGAGTCTGGAAAATGGGAGACGGAAGAGGAGAACATGCTACAGCTGTATGTCATTGGTGAGACCATATTTGAAGTATGCGCAGTTCTGATCACCCATTGTAGAAAGGACGTCATTACGGTGGAAAGTTGCACAAAAGATTTGCCAGGGTGTTACCAGGACAAGACGGCTTGAGTTGTAAGGAAAGGCTGGATATGCTGGGACTAGTTTTCCGGCAGCGCAGGAGGCTGAGGGGTGACCTTATAGAGGTATATTAAATCATAACACACAGAGATAGGTGAATGGTCACAGTCTTTTTCCTCAGAGTAAAGAAGTCCAGAATTAGAGGGCAACATTTTAAAAGTGAGAGGGGCAATTTCTCCAAGCAGAGGGTGGCATGTATACCAGCTGCCAGCTGCATGTATACGAGCTCCACATATACAAGCTGCCAGAGGAAGCTGTACAAGTAGGTACAATAGCAATGTTTAAAAGTACACAGGTTTAAAGGTTTGTGGATTGTGAAGCCAGATGGAGGAAAGTAGCAGGAGGAGGGTGGGGTGGGGGTGGAGGGGTCACGGTGGCGCAGCGGTTGAGTTGCTGCCCTACAGCGAATGCAGCGACGGAGACCTGGGTTCGATCCTGACTGCGGGTGCTGTCTGTACGGAGTATGTACGTTCTCCCCGTGACCTGCGTGGGTTTTCTCCGAGGTCTTCGCTTTCCTCCCACACCCCAAAGACGTACAGGTTTGTGGGATAATTGGCTTGGTAAATGTAAAAATTGTCCCTAGTGGGTGTAGGATAGTGTTAATATGCGGGGATCGCTGGTTGGCGCGGACCCGGTGGGCCGAAGGGCCTGTTTCCGTGCTGTATCTCTAAACTAAACTAAACAAGCACATGGACAGCAATGGTTTCGTGGAAAATGGTCCAAATTAAGGCAAATGGTACTAACTCTGAAGCTATCCAGGCATACATATTAAAATATATAATTTCATTCAGTTTTAACGAATCTGCACACTTTGCAATTGATGAGATTAGAGCAGCACAACATTGTGTACCATCCAATTCTACTTGCCATTCAATTTTAGCTATTTATCACGGTTCCCTAGTCTATGTGGAACAACATCTTAGCAAAACGTATTGAACAAGTATAAAATCATAAGGAGAAATGATAGCAGAATGTTTTACGCAGGGCAGGGGAATCAAGAACCAGAGGACATAGATTTAAGATGAGGTGAGAGATTTAATAAGACCATTGGAATGGAGTGGTGGCCAATTCCCTGAATGCTTCCAAGAGACAGTTAGATAGAGCTCTTAATAATAGCGGAGTCAGGGGATGTGGCGAGAAGGCAGGAACGGGGTACTGATTGTGGATGATCAGCCATGATCATATTGAATGGCGGTGCCGGCCTACTCCTGCACCTATTGTCTATTGTCTATTGTCTATGAGGAACAACTTTTTTACTCAGAGGCCGTCATGTAGGTATGTTTGCAAAGTAGTCATTGTTGGTGTATGGGAAATATAGAAGCTAATTTGTGCACAGCAGTGTTCCACAATTTAAAAATGAATGGACAGGAAAAGGTTAGAGGGACGTTGGCCAAACGCAGGCAGGTGGGACTCGCGTAGACGAGGCATCTTGGTTGGCATGTGTAAGTTGGGCTGAAGGACCTGCTCCTGTGCTGTTGGACTCTAGGAGTCTAAGAGGGCATTCTATTGTATACGGCAAGCAAACCAAGGTGGAGACACAATGAACTGCAGATGCTGGAATTTAGTGAAGAACACAAAGTGCTGGAGTAACTCAGTGGGTCAGGCAGCATCTTGAGAGACAGGGAAAGGGGCCATTTCGATGACCCAAACCTAACCATTGCCCATCCATCTTCTCCAGGGATACCGCCTGTCCTGCTGAGTTACTCCAGCATTTTGTATTCTTAGCAAACCAAGGTACTAATTAAGACACAACGTATTGTACTGCAGTTGGATTCTTTGCAGATCTCAAAGATTTTGTTGGACAAAAAACTATATGATACCTAACATTGTGCAAGTGCATCAGTGTCAATCAGGTGTCTGTTTAACTATTTGTTTTAAATCCTATAATGAAACTTATCATACAGATGAAACTATGTAGTGTGTGTCATGTAGTTAATGTCAAGATCAAACTCAATTCATAATAAGAGTTGATTTATTCAGCAGCAGTTAAATTAATATGTCTTTATTTTTACCTGAACAGTGCAAATTGTCTCCTACTTGGCGCTGTTTAAATGGCATTCATTACATACACTGTCTGACTTGTGGCAGTCATATTACAAAGATTATATGTACTGTATTTCTTCCTCCATCAATTAGACTGGAATGGCTCTATAATTCAGACAGGTATGAATGGAAGGTAAAACACAAAGTGCTGGAGTAACTCAGCGGTTCAGACAGCAAGGGCCGAATGACCTACTCCTGCACCTATTGTCTACTGTCTATTGTCTATTGTCTATCACAAGCGGACTCGAATAGGTGACGTTTTAGGTTGTCTTCTTCAGACGAAGAAAGGCACAAAGTGCTGGAGTAACTCAGCCGGTCAGACAGCATCTCTGGAGCATACAAAATACACAAAACGCAGGTGTAACCATAAAAATGTACACAAAATGCTGGAGTAACAATAAAAATGGCAAAGTGCTGGAATCTGAAGAAGGGTTCCAATAGACAATAGGAGTAGGAGGCAGGAGTAGGCCATTCGGCCCTTCAAGCCAGCACCGCCATTCAATGTGATCATGGCTGATCATCCCCAATCAGTACCCCGTTCCTGCCTTCTCCCCATATCCCCTGACTCCGCTATCTTCAAGAGCCCTATCTAGCTCTCTCTTGAGGGGTGTAAGCTACCCAAGCGAAATATGAGGTGCTGTTCCTCCAATTTGCACTGGGCCTCATTCTGGCATTGGATGAGGCCCAGGACAGAAATGCCAAATTGGGAATGGGAGGGGCAGTTGAAGTGCTGAGCAACCGGGAGATCAGGTTGGTTAGTACGAACTGAGCGGAGGTGTTGGGCGAAGCGATCGCCGAGCCTGCGCTTGGTTTCGCCGATGTAGAGAAGTTGACACCTGGAACAGCAGATACAGTAGATGTGGTTGGAGGAGGTGCAGGTGAACCTCTGCCTCACCTGGAAAGACTGATTGGATCCTTGGATGGAGTCGAGGTTGGAGGTAAAGGGACAAGTGTGGCATTTCGTGAAGTTGCAGGGGAGAGTTCCCGGGGAGGGGGTGGTTTGGGTGGGAAGGGACGAATTGACCAGGGAATTATGGAGGGAACCTAAAACATTTGCAGCTAAACTCTTAGCCCAAGTCCCACTACATCCCACTCTGCCTCGTCCACTGTCAGAGAGAGAGAGAGGCCACACGCAATTCGGAGGAACAGCACCACATATTTCTCTTGGGCGTGAACGCTGATTTCTCTAAATTTTAAGTAATTCCTGCATTCCTTCACCTCCCCTCTCTTTCCCCCTCTTTCGCCCTCGCCGTCCTACCAGTTCCGCTGTTCACATCCTTGTCTCCCTCTTGTTATCACACCTTCCCCAGCCAACAATGGACCATTGTGGGCTCCACCCTTCCTGAGGTCATCTGTTGCCGCCCCTGATTTGTTCTGGCCTTTTCTCGCCTCCAGTTTATTTCCCCCCCCCCCCCCCTTCCCTGCCGTCCTCTTTCAGCCTGAAGAAATTGTCCCGACCAGAAACGTCGCCTATTCCTTTTCTCCGGAGTTGTTGCCTGACCCGTCGAGATGCTCCAGCATTTTGTGTCTATCTTTGGTATAAACCAGCATCAGTAGTTCCTTCCCACACACGTTTTGAAGTAATGCCTGTGGGTCATTGTGCACAATACATAACTGAAGGCCTCAGGGATTCATGTTAGACACATTATTGTTTACCAGATTTCTATTCAGCACAAAAACTGCTGTATAAGACCCAAGTTTATTTGTAGCAGCGTTTTGTGAACGCAGCTGTGTTGCCTTGCCTATGAACACAGCAGGTTACCTATACATAATGACCCTGACTTTGATGAAACAAAGCAAGGAAATCCAAATATTGCATGGCATTAATCATCAAAAAATCATCCAGTAAATGTGGCAATGATGGAATAGTAACTGCAACAAGTTGCTGACGGACCTACGCCACTCTGTCATTTTCTTGAAGTTGGTGCATTACCACTCTATCACCTCTGGTTTAGTTGTGTTTAGTTTATTGTCACGTGTACCAAAGTACAGTGAAATGCTTTTCGTTGCATGCTAACCAGTCAGTTGAAAGCAAATACATGAATCGAATATAGGAGCAAAGAGGTCCTTCTGCAGTTGTACAGAGCCCTAGTGAGACCACACCTGGAGTATTGTGTGCAGTTTTGGTCCCCTAATTTGAGGAAGGACATTCTTGCTATTGAGGGAGTGCAGCGTAGGTTTACAAGGTTAATTCCCGGGATGGTGGGACTGTCATATGCTGAGAGAATGGAGCAGCTGGGCTTGTACACTCTGGAGTTTAGAAGGATGAGAGGGTATCTTATTGAAACATATAAGATTGTTAAGGGTTTGGACAGAGGCAAGAAACATGTTCCCGATGTTGGGGGAGTCCAGAACCAGGGGCCACAGTTTAAGAATAAGGGGTAAGCCATTTAGAACGGAGATGAGGAAACACTTTTTCTCACAGAGAGTGGTGAGTCTGTGGAATTCTCTGCCTCAGAGGGTGGTGGAGGCAGGTTCTCTGGATCCTTTCAAGAGAGAGCTAGATAGGGCTCTTAAAAATAGCGGAGTCAGGGGATATGGGGAGAAGGCAGGAACGGGGTACTGATTGGGGATGATCAGCCATGATCACATTGAATGGCGGTGCTGGCTCGAAGGGCCGAATGGCCTACTCCTGCTCCTATTGTCTATTGTCTATTGTCTATCGCAATCGAGCCGTCCACAGTGTACAGATATCTGATAAAGGGAATAATGTTGAGTACTATTGAGTACTGATAAATTCAGTACTATTGAAAGTAGTCCGAGGGTCTCCAATGTGGTTGATAGCACTGTCTGGTAGTCTGGTACCATAGTAGGTGGTTCAGTTGATTCAGTATTTAAAGAGATCACAGAAAATTGAGTTTAATGATTAGCACCAAAATGCCTTTCGAACAATACATGTGTCAATGATTACCAGCGAACATCTGTAGCCCAGGGAGGGAACAATTCTATATCTCATTACTTTAGCTTGTAAATAGTTTTAGGATGTTTAAAAATACCCAAAGTGACTTATTTTTATTTTCTGTTTCTGAGACTATTCTTACATGCGTGCACATACTCACATACACATTTACACATACACACCCATACGCACATACACACGCACTCATACACACATATACGGACACACTCCCACTCACACACACATACACACATATACACATACACACTTACTCACATACACACGTATACTCACACATACCCGCATATACGCATTCATACTCACATACACATATACACATACACACTCATACACACATATACTCGTACACACACACACATATACGCATACACACTCACAAACTTATACACATACACACTCATACACACATATACACACACACTCACACACATACACATACACACATATACGCATACACACTCACATGCACACATATACACATACACACTTACTCACATACACAAATATACACACACACATATACACACACACATATACACACACACACATATACACACACACATATACACACACACACATATACACACATATACACATACACACTTACTCACATACACACATATACAAATATACACACACACACATATACACACACACATATACACATACACACACATACTCACACACACATACACACTCACACACACAAGTTCTGTCTCTGTAATTCTCCTTCTGCACAAAATATTTGATTCACGTTCTAATTCATTCTCTTTTTAGTCCACCTCCCCCTCCTGCAAATAGACCCAAAATATTGGAGTAACAAAGTATTGGCGGGACAGGCAGCATCTCTGGATAGACTGAGAGACTGACGAAGGTCTCAGTCTGAAGAAGGGTCTCGACCCGAAACATTACCCATTCCTTCTCTCCAGAGACGCTGCCTGTCCCGCTGAGTTACTCCAGCATTTTGTGTCTATCTTCGATGTAAACCGGCATCTGCAGTTCCTTCCTAACACATTCCCCCTCCTGCAATCCTTTAATCACATTGATAAGAGATGCAGCGTTTTCCTTTTGCGTATCAAGGTTCAGTTGTATTATAGCTCCCCTTCGTGCTCTTCCAGGCATGTAATTCCAGTTTCAAAGTTCATCGAAATTAAGACCTAAACATACACACCAGTGCAATTAATGAGCCGCGCCATTAGACACTTCTTCCAGCAGTCGGGGTTTTTGCTGTTTATTAGTTATTGCCTGCACAACTTTGTTGAATTTCACGTTCAATTTCATGTTGAATTTTGTGTTTATTATGTTATCTACAAGGACTGTGTTTCGAGGGTAGACACAAAATGCCGGAGTAACTCAGCTGGGACAGGCAGCATCTCTGGAGGAAAGGAATGGGTGACGTTTCGGGTCGAGACCCTTCTTCAGACTGTGCTTCGAGGCCTGTTATACTTACATAGATACATAGAAAATAGGTGCAGGAGTGGGCCATTCGGCCCTTCGAGCCTGCACCGCCATTCAATATGATCATGGCTGATCATCCAACTCAGTATCCCGTACCTGCCTTCTCTCCATACCCCCTGATCCCTTTAGCCACAAGGGCCACATCTAACTCCCTCTTAAATATAGCCAATGAACTGGCCTCAACTACCCTCTGTGGCAGAGAGTTCCAGAGATTCACCACTCTCTGTGTGAAAACGTTTTTTCTCATCTCGGTCTTAAATGATTTCCCCCTTATCCTTAAACTGTGACCCCTTGTTCTGGACTTCCCCCAACATCGGGAACAATCTTCCTGCATCTAGCCTGTCCAACCCCATAAGAATTTTGTACGTTTCTATAAGATCCCCTCTCAATCTCCTAAATTCTAGCGAGTAGTTCATTGTTCCGCTTCCAGAACATATGACAAGAGTCAAGAGTGTTTTATTGTCACGTGTCCCAGATGGAACAATGAAATTCTTACTGTCAACAATATAATAAATGAGAGTTATGATAAACTGTAGTTCAGAGCTTATTGAGGTTGTGGTGTTTAATAGCTGAATGGCTGTAGGGAAGAAGCTGTTCCTGAACCTGGACATTACAGTTTCCAGGCTCCTGCACCTTCTTCCCAATGGCAGGGGTGAAATGAGTGTGTGGCCAGGGTGGTGTGGGTCTCTGTAGTCTGACCAGTGTGGTGTGGGTCTCTGTCGCTGTGGGACCATTAAACACTTGACTTTATACAATGAGCCAGTAGATAGAGGTGCTCCATGAAAGAACAGATTTTCTTTCCCTTAGACAGACACAAAATGCTGGAGTAACTCAGGGGGACAGGCAGCATCTCTGGAGAGAAGGAATGTGTGACGTTTCGGGTCGAGACCCTTCTTCAGACTTTTCTTTCCCTTGCTTGGGTTATCTCAAATATCTGCCACAACTGAACTACTTGAGATATTCTGCTTCTCACAGACACCAGTAATCCAGGTCATTCTTAAATCTTCCATGAGAGTAGTGCGGTTTACAATATCTCACTACCATGTTGACTGGAGATTACTACAAGCAGGGCAGGCCACAATCCACATTGATACTTGGATTCTGACTTCACCAATCAATATATTTAATTTGTGAATCATCAGAAGCTATTCTAAATAACGTGTTATATCCAAACAATTTTAGATTCTGAACAAAACCAGAATACCCCAGACTATTTTATTTTAAAATGAGACTGTAAATGTATAAAATCCTATTGCAATTAACTCTTGTCACTCCCATGTTTAAATAAAACAGCAAAAGATATTCTGTTGCTCATATTAAATTCTCCCATTTTTCTCAGAATTGGCCAGAACATTCATAGAATCGTACGGCATTAATTTGGTTACTAATATTTTTATTCACAAGCTATTTCTTACAATCTTTCTTTTTCTCTTCATGTTCTCTTCAGTATTTTTTATGCTTTGAACTAATTCCATTTATAAACAATGTACGGACTCTGCTTCAACTTATATTTCTGTGACTGAGAATTCTGCAATCTAAAATTCTCTTCATAAATATATTTTTGTATCTCTCCATTGTCCTTTTATGGCCATGTTATATCTTCACCGTGTGTGTCAAGGGATACAACTGTTGTGTTCTTGCTAATCACTAAGACTTGCAGTTCATAGGTTCTAAGAGCAGAATTAGGCTGATCTATCTTTCCCTCTCAACCCCATTCTCCTGCCTTCTCCCCATAACCCCTGACACCCGTACTAATCAAGAATCTGTCAAACGGCAACTTAAAAATATCCGCTGACTTGGCCTCCATCGTCTGTAGCAATGGATTCCACAGATTCACCACCCTCCGACTAAAGAAATTCTATCTTCCATCATATCACCTCAAACTTCTCAAATATTGTTACAAATCTGATATTTTTACTCTCAATTCATGATACTCAAGGTAATGTTCCAAATTTTTAAAAAGGTTATGAATCGTTGTTCAATAGACAGCATGGAAACCGCCCCTTTGGCTCACCGAGTCCACACTGCCCATTGATCATCCATTCACACTGGTTCAATGTTATCCCACTTTCACATCCACCCCCTACACACTAGGGGGCAAGTTGCAGAGGCCAATGAACCTAAAAACCCGCACGTCTTTGGTCTGTTTGGATAGCATGCAAAACAAAGCATTGCACTGTACCTAGGTACACGTGATCATAATGAACCAAAGCCAGAGCACCCGGAGGAAACCCATACGGTCACGGGGAGAACGTGCAAACTCCACACAGATTGTTCCAGAGGCCAGGATCGAATCCGAGTCTCAGACGCTGGGAGGCAGCAGCTCTACCTGCTGCACCACCGTGCCGCCCCTTATCAGTTTGTTATCAGTTTCTGGAGCTTTTCTGTTCAGCAAGCCTCCGCAGTTCCTCTTCTATTCGAGTCCACACACTAGATGAGAAGTTGTTCAGCCAGAGCTGAACACACTTCTTGGCATCTGCACGCAATGGTGTCTGTCTTGTCGCTTCTTGTGCTTCTTGTGTGTGGTGGTGGAAACAGGGCCGCGACGTGAACGCTCTTTCCTTGACCCCAGCCTCCACAGTTATTCCAAGTTTCATCCCTTCAGATTTTTCTGCTCGCTCTGGTGTCAGCTTTTCTACAGCTAACTATGATCAATAAGTGTATCATTACAGTCACTTCCCAGAAGCTGGCTCAGGATTAGCAGTAGCATGGGTGTTTGGTATTATCTGTCTCAATGCATAGATGGAGTCAGAGCAATACAACATTGAAACAGGCTCTTCAGCCCATTGTCTTTACGCCAACCAAGTTGGCATTCTGGGCTGGTCCCATTTGGCTGCATTTGGCCCCTCTAAACCCTTCCTATCCATATATCTGCCAAATATCTATTGAAACTCATAATTTTATCCACTTCTATAGCTGCCCCCTGGCAAGTCATTCCAGACGCAGACTACCCTCAGGGTGAAAAGGTTGTCCCCCAATGTTCCACCGGACTCTCTCTTCGCACCTTAAGGCTAGGTCCCCTAATTGTTGAATCCTCTACTCTGGGATAAAGACTGTGAGCATAGTTATACAGAGAAAGATGAAGCCAAGATGTGAAGGAAGGAACTGCAGAGGCTGGTTTAAACCGAAGATAGACACAAAAAGCTGGAGTAACTCAGCGGGACAGGCAGCATCTCTGGAGAAAAGGAATAGGGACGTTTCGGGTCGAGACCCTTCTTCAGACTGACGACTGAAGTCTGAAGAAGGGTCTCGGCCCGAAGCGGAACCTACTCCCTTTTCTCCAGAGATGCTGTCTGACCCGCTGAGTTACTCCAGCTTTTTTGTGCCTATCTAAGATGAAACCAATATGTGTTTAATAAAATCTGAAGATGTAGTAACCTTCATATCATATCCATAAAATCAAGAGGCAGTTGAAATTTGAGACATACTGTAAAAGCATCCAAGTTCAAACTCATTGCTTATTAGTCTGAATATGAAATCTAAAAAGACACACAAGTAGAATTCTACATACGTAAGGAGTATTCTTAGAGTGTGACTTTAAATGTGTGACAGTTAAAATGATTTCACTTTATTCTTTCTTTAAAATGCTGCAATAAATAACTGAAAAGACTATCTACATTTTACAATCAGTATCGTGACTTAATCGGAGACACAAGGAACTGCAGATGCTGGTTTATTAAAGACTCCCACAAAGTGCCGGAGTAACTCAGCAGGTCAGGCATCATCTCTGGAGTACATGGGGAGACTGAAGAAGGGTCCCGACCCGAAAAGTCTCCCATCCATGTTCTCCGGAGATGATGACTGACCCGCTGAGTTAATCTAACACTTTGTGTCCTTTTTCTGTGACTAAATTACATTTTTTTTAATTTGTATTTTTCTGTTCTTTGGTGTGCCGAGTAAGATCGCTACTCGTGAGGCATTTCACTTTGAACACAAGGCTTTGTTTGAATTGCATATTTGTCATAGATTCTAATTGAAAGTCAAAACTGTGGCCGACTCAGCGACACTGGCTGAACGGAAAACGAGTCTCAGATCTCAGCCTCGATAGAAAGAATATAAGGATGTTGGTGTTGTGGAACAGTGTCATTTGCTGCATGCCTTTCTTAGAACGTGGAGCAGTAAGGCACAGCATCAGGCCCCTCAGCCCACAATGTCTGTACCGCACATACATATCTGCCTGCACATAAACCATAGAAAACATAGACAATAGGTGCAGGAGGAGGCCATTTGGCCCTTCGAGCCTGCGTCGCCATTCATTGTGATCATGACTGATCATCCACAATCAGTAACCCTTGCCTGCCTTCTCCCCATATCCCTTGATTCAGCTACCCCCCAGAGCTCTATCTAACTCTCTTTTAAATTCATCCTGTGAATTGGCCTCCACTGCCATCCGTGGCAGCGAATTCCATAGATTATGTGCTCTTTATTACTCGTATGGCTGTATGGCGATCACACATTTCACTGTACCAATTGGTACGTGACAAATAAATGTATCTTCTATCTTGTATCTTGTAGATTCACAACTCTTAGGGTGAAAACATTTTTTTCTCATCTCAGTTTTAAATGGCCTCCCCTTTATTTTTAGACTGTGGCCCCTGGTTCTGGACTCCCCCATCATAGGGAACATTTTTCCTGCATCTAGCTTGTCCAGTCCTTTTATAATTTTATACGTTTCTATAAGATCGCCTCTCATCCTTCTAAATTCCAATGAATACAGCCCAGCCTTTCCAATCTTTCCTCATATGACAGTCCCGCCATCCCGGGGATTAACTTCGTGAACCTACGCTGCACTGCCTCAATAGCAAGGATGTCCTTCCTCAAATTAGGAGACCAAAACTGCACACAATACTCCAGATGTGGTCTCACCAGGGCCCTGCACAACTGCAGAAGTGCCTCTTTACTCCTATATTCAACTCCTCTCGTTATGAAGGCCAACATGCCATTAGCTTTCTTCACTGCCTGCTGAACCTGCATGTTTACTTTCAGTGACTGGTGTACAAGGACACCCTGGTCTCGTTGTGCTTCCTTTTTTCCCCAATCTGACACCATTGAGATAATAATCTGTCTCCTTTTTCATGCTGCCAAAGTGGATAACCTGATATCCTTCCATTCCCTTCCATTCCATGTGGCTCTTACATAGAAACAGGAAATGGGTGCAGGAGCAGGCTATTCGGCCCTTCGAGCCAACACCGCCATTCAATATGATCATGGCTGATCATCCAAAATCAGTACCTCGTTCCTGCTTTTTCCTCTTCTAAAGTTTCGAATGTACTTTCGTATTTGCCTCCACCACAACCCCTGGGAGCACGATCCAGGCACTAACCAGCCTCTGTGGATAAAACAATCTTGCTCCGCACATCTCCTTTAAACTTTGCCCCTCTCACCTGAAACCTCTGCCCTCTAGCATTTGATTTTTCCATCTTGGGGAAAAAGGCTCTGACTATCTATCCCATCTATGCCTCACAGAATTTGATATACTTTATTCTTTTATTTATCATTTGAATATCAAATGCAAAACCAGAATAACAATAAGATTCAGTTAGTAACAATGAAACTAGGAAAATGTATTATGGCAGCTTCGAAGCAAATTTGTCATTTATATTACAATTTTTATTTTTAGAACCCTTTTCTTCAAATTTTTGCCATTGCGCCACAAGTGGAAAATAATCCTTTTCCCTGGAAAATAACCACAGTTTTCAAAGGCAAAATAATCAGAGTGATTTATTTTGCAGAAAGACAGTTCCTTTCCTTGTAAATTGCAATTGCACATCGAGTGAAACGTTTTTTTAGGAAGAATGTTGATCATTTTTGACATTTCAGAAATCTTGTGGAGATTGCTATATTTATTTCCCACTATTATCCACTCTCCACTATTGCTTATTCTCGCACGGCAAGATTACAAGATTCTACTCATTTATTTTTTTTCCCCTTTCTCTCCCTTTCCACACCATCTCTCCTGCGCTGATATGTCAGCGAGATTGTCAGCACTTCATTTCTCAAGTCCCTCCCTTCAAAAGAACTGATGATGAAGCTGTTTTTTTTTTTTGGTCTCCAGTCCTTGTACATGTCAAGCTTCATGATGATCTTTTCCACCGTATCCCACTTGGACCCTTCTACATTGATTCATTGTTTCCCCTGTCAAAGTTTGTATTTAGATGCCAAGTTACTGCAGTCCTTCTTGACCTCTTGCTGTTTGCGATATAATGGACGTTCCTATTTTAGTGCAGGATGGCTCGACTTCTATCTACTTCCATGCGGGTAACACTTATCCCGGGAGAGTCATAGAGTTGTTTCAAGGTTTCAAGGTCAAGGTCATTTTTTTGTCACATGTGCCAATTAAGGTTCATCACCGGCTTTGACCTCCCCACCGTCGAAGAGGTCTATCGCAGTTGCTGCCTCAAAAAGGCAGCCAAAACCATCAAGGACCCACACCATCCTGGCCACACACTCATCTCACCACTGCCACCAGGAAGAAGGTACAGGAGCCTGAAGACTGTAACGTCCAGGTTCAGGAACAGCTTCTTCCCCACAGTCATCAGGCTATTAAACACAACGAATAAACTATAAGCTCTGAACTGCAAAAGACTATATTATTATTTGTTATTTGCACTACATTTGTTATTTATTGAACTTTTTCTTTTTTTTCCATTTTATACAATGTTCACATATTCACATATTCTGTTGTGCTGCAGCAAGTAAGAATTTTATTGTCCCGTCCGGGACAATTGACACTAAAACACTCTTGACTCTTGACTTGTCTTGAGGTACAGTGAAACTTGAGTTACCTTTGAGTGGAAACAGGGCTTTCGGCCCAACTCATTCATGCCAGCCAAGGTGTCTTCCCGAACTGATCCCATTTTTTGTTTGCATTTGACTGATATCCCTCTAAACCATTCTTATCCACATACCTGCCCAAATGTCTTGGTACCTATCTAACTGGTTTTCATAGACACACCACTCTCACCACTTCATGTGTGAAAAACCTGCCCCTTGGTCATAAGGTCATGACGAGTGATAAGAGCAAAATCAGGCCATTCGGCCAATCAAGTCTACTCCGCCATTCAAACATGGCTGATCTATCTCTCCCTCTTAACCCCATTCTCCTGCCTTCTCCCCATAACCCCTGACACCTGTACGAATCAAGAATCTATCAATCTCCGTCTTAAAAACTATCCATTGACTTGGCCTCCACAGCCTCCTGTGGCAAAGAATTCCACAGATTCACCACCCTCTGACTCCAGAGATTCCTCCTCATCTCCTTCCTGAAGGAACGTCCTTTAATTCTGAGGCTATGACCTCTAGTCCTAGACTCTCCCACTAGTGGAAACATCCTCTCAACATCCACTCTATCCAAGCCTTCCACTATTTACATTTTGAAGAGGTTCCCCCTCATTCTTCTAAACTCCCCTTTAAATCTTTTTTTCTCTCACTTTAAACCTTTGCACTTTAGATTTAAATTCTATTTACACTGGGGAGGAAAAAAACCTGGGCAATCCACCTTATCCATAGTTTTATCTCCCATAGATTGTTTTCAATAAATGTTCAGGCCAAGCAGATCTACTTAGTAAAGATCTACATTACTTGATGGGATTTTACAATCACCCTAACTAGAATTCAATTAATCTAACAATTCAAAATAAAGTAATAATATATATATTTTTGGTCAAAATCTCACGTGAACTTGGTTAAAATGATGCCTTTTGTGCGTTACTCTGTTAATTTCACTGCATTTTGTGTTGCTAATTTCACAATACATTACAGAAATGAACACTGGGCAGCACAGTGGCACAGCGGTGGAGTTGCTGCCTTACAGCGCCAGAGACCCGGGTTCGATCCTGATCTTGGCTGCTGTCTATGCGGAGTTTGCACGTTTTCCACGTTGACCTCGTGGGTTTCCTCCCACATTCCAAAGACGTGCGGGTTTGACAATAGACAATAGGTGTTGAAGAAGGAACTGCAGATGCTGGAAAATCGAAGGTAGACAAAAGTGCTGGAGAAACTCAGCGGGTGCAGCAGCATCTATGGAGCGAAGGAAATAGGCAACGTTTCGGGCCGAAACGTCGCCTATTTCCTTCGCTCCATAGATGCTGCTGCACCCGCTGAGTTTCTCCAGCACTTTTGTCTACCAATAGACAATAGGTGCAGGATTAGGCCATTCGGCCCTTCGAGCCAGCATCACCATTCACTGTGATCATGGCTGATCATCCACAATCAGTACCCCGCTCCTGCCTTCTCCCCATATCCCTTGACTCCGCTATCTTTAAGAGCTCTATCTAACTCTCTCTTGAAAGCCTCCAGAGAATTGGCCTCCACCGCCTTCTGAGGCAGAGAATTCCACAGATTCACAACTCTGGGTGAAATGATTTATCCTCATCTCCGTTCTAAACGGCCAACCCCTTATTTTTAAACTGTGGCCTCTGGTTTTAGACTGCCCCAACATCGGAAACATAATTGGCTTCTGTGAATTGTCCCTAGTGTGCAGGACAGAACTAAACACAGACCCTGCTATGACCATTCATCACCCGTTGACACTAGTTCTATGTTATCCAACTTACTCATCCGCTCCTTACGCAGTCGGGACAATTTACAGAGGCCAATTAACCTACAAACCTGCTCGTCTTTGGCATGTGGGAGGAAACCGGAGCACCCCGAGGAAACCCACGTGGTCACAGGCAGAACGTACAAACTCCACATAGACAGCACCTGAGGTCAGGATCGAGCCCGGGACTCTGGCGCTGTGAGGCAGAAGCTCTGCCGGCTGCGCCCCTGTGCCGCATTTTGAGTTCTGAGATGGAGTAAGCGATGACAAGTCCCAGGCTTGTTCAAGTGTTCAAGAGCGAGATTAGAGACCTAAGAGCAGCAGATATGGAGGTCAGAGACCTCCAGGCAGCACGAAGGTGTAACGGGTAGAGCAACTGCCTTACAGCGCCAGAGACCCGGGTTTGATCCTGGCTCTGGGTGCTGTCTGCACGGAGTTTGTACGTTCTCCCCGTGTCCTGCGTGGATTTTCTCCGAGATCTTCGGTTTCCTCCCACACTCCAAAGACGTGCAGGTTTGTAGGTAAATTGGATTGGTATAAATATATAAATGTTTAAAAAAATAGTCCCTAGTGTCTGTAGATTAGTGTTAATATGTGGGGATCGCTGGTCGTTAGGGCAGTGGGCAGGTGCTATAGACCTGCACGGGAAGGTAGACGCTCCCGCCCCCACGAGTCTCGGGCAGATGGGGCTCGTCAGTCTGGGAAGGCAGTCCATCTAGGAGAGGGAAAACTCTGATTTAAAACCTCCACCGCCTTGTGGCCATATCCAGTCATGGAAAATGCTCCAGGAGTAAACCTCAAGAAAATCCGGAGTCGGAGCCCCTAAGACAGTTCGTCGTTGTCTACAACCTCGCTCTGGCAGCTCCTGCGATGGCGCTGCTGTTCCTTTGGATCGATCAGCGACGTGGAGAGGGGGGACGTGCTGCATGGCCAACAGCCTGTCCTCCATATGACATCGCCCAGGCTTGCAACCGACCAGGATGCATCACCCATGGTCAGTCATGGCCGAGAGGGGCCTACTACTACTACTACAGGTCGTTGCAGACTCAGTGGGCCGAAGGGCCTGTTTCTGCGCTGTATCTCTAAACTAAACTAAACTAGATCTAAGAGAGGAGATGGCTGTGACAAGCTGACCCATTGTGATAGAGGCTTATTCTTTACAGAATCGGGAGTGTTCTCAGGATTGCAATTTAGGCAGCATCTCAACATTCAGCTACATCCAAGTTATTTGCTGATCAATTTTCTTCTCCAATTGCTGTAATTCCACAAGTGCTTGGTGCACTCAACAATGATTTCAGTTTACAAAAGCCCACAGGCAGTGCGTACATTTATTCATTGTGGCCATTTGTGCAATTTCTGGAGAGAAAACATTTAAACTCTTCTCATATTAAGAAAACAACATTTAAATGATCCCATTGAGTTATTGTCTGTGGAATGTTAGACATTACAATCGGCATGGACAAACCGGGAATAAGAGTTTGTTTCTGTGTTGTATGGCTCTACCATTGGTCCCCTAATTTGAGGAAGGACATTCTTGCTATTGAGGGAGTGCAGCGTAGGTTTACAAGGTTAATTCCCGGGATGGCGGGACTGTCATATGCTGAGAGAATGGAGCAGCTGGGCTTGTACACTCTGGAGTTTAGAAGGATGAGAGGGGATCTCATTGAAACATATAAGATTGTTAAGGGCTTGGACACGCTAGAGGCAGGAACCATGTTCCCGATGTTGGGGGAGTCCAGAACCAGGGGCCACAGTTTAAGAATAAGGAGTAAGCCATTTAGAACGGAGACGAGGAAACACTTTTTCTCACAGAGAGTTGTGAGTCTGCCTCAGAGGGTGGTGGAGGCAGGTTCTCTGAATGCTCTCAAGAGAGAGCTAGATAGGGCTCTTAAAAATAGCGGAGTCAGGGGATATGGGGAGAAGGCAGGAACGGGGTACTGATTGGGGATGATCAGCCATGATCACATTGAATGGCGGTGCTGGCTCGAAGGGCCGAATGGCCTTCTCCTGCACCTATTGTCTATTGTCTATTGTCTATTGTCTATTGTCTACCACTAAACAATGATGCATTTTAGCAACAGAATCTGACGGCTTGGTCTGATGCAGGAAGACTGGTGTTATCGGGAATCTGAACAATAAAACAGGCTACATTGAAAGATAAAATTAATACCTGCTGCGTGAAGCCTTTCTTATCAAAGGCAACGTAAATAAATAAATTGAAAATAGGTTATAGGTAGACAAAAATGCTGGAGAAACTCAGCGGGTGAGTTAGCACTTTGGAGCGAAGGAATAGGTGACGTTTCGGGTCAAGACCCTTCTTCAGACTGATGTGGGGGTGGGGGAGGGGGGTGGCGGGAAGAAGAAAGGAAGAGGTGGAGACAGTAGGCTGTGGGAGAGCTGGGAAGGGGAAGGGAAGGAGGGAGAAAGCAAGGGCTACCTGAAATTGTTCATACCGCTGGGGTGTAAACTGCCCAAGCGAAATATGAGGTGCTGCTCCTCCAATTTGCCGTGGGACTCACTCTGGCCATGGAGGAGGCCCAGGACAGAAAGGTCGGATTCGGAATGGGAGGGGGAGTTGAAGTGCTGAGCCACCGGGAGATCAGGTTGGTTAGTGCGAACCGAGCGGAGGTGTGGGGCGAAGCGATTGCCAAGCCTGCGCTTGGTCTTGCCGATGTAGAGCAGCTGACACCTAGAGCAACCTCTTCTTTTCTTCTTACCGTCCCCCAGCTCCACATCGGTCTGAAGAAGGGTCTCGGCCTGAAACATCACCTCCATAGATGCTGCCTCACCGCTGAGTTCCTCCAGCATTTTTTGTCTACCTTCGATTTTTTTGCAGCATCTGCAATTCTTTCTTGAAAATAGATTATGTTCACTTGCAACCAAGATAGTTTAGGATGTATCGCACCTCTGTTGCTACTGCTGTGGGTGGCACAATACCACAACTGGCAGCTCACTGCTTCAGTGACCATGTTCAATCCTGGTGTTGTCTATCCAAGTGTGTTCTCCCAGTGGCCATGTAGGTTTTTATCCGGCAGCTCCTGTTTCGTCCCGAGTCCTAGATATGTGGAGGTCCATCGGCCGCCGTAAACTGTCCTTGTCCCCAGTGTGTAGGTAAATGGGAGAATCTGGGAGGAATGAGAAACACAGACAGGGTAGATAGTCAGAACCTTTTTCACAGGGTGGAAAAGCCCAAAACTAGAGGGCATGGGCTGAGGTGAGAAGGGGCAACATTTTACGTCTGTACGGACGGAGTTGGTACATTCTCGCTGTGACCACGTGGCTTTTCTCCAAGACCTCTGGTTTCCTCCCACACTCCAAAGTGATACAGGTTTGCAGGTAAATTGGCTTCGGTGAAATTGTGGATTGTCCGTAGTGCGTAGGAAAGTGTTAGTTTATGGGGTGGTCGCTGCTCAGCACGGACTCGGTGGGCCGAAGGGCCTGTTTCCGCGCTGTAACTCTAAAGTCTAAAATTTAAAGGAGATGTGCGGTGTAAGTTTTTTTTTTTAAAATTATTTTTTCATTTTTCTATTTTTTAAAAAAATATTTTAATTTTATTAGAAGTAAGTACAATTGTATACAATCATATTTTCATAATACATTTTATGTACAGCTTCTTATTAAAAAAAAATTTTGTAATAAAGAAGAAAAAGAAAAAAGTTAGATAATGAAAAATAGAAAAATGTGAGATATATAGTGTGTGAAAAATAAAAATAGAGAGTGAAAAAAGAAAGTTGAGACATAGAAAATAGAAGAAAGAGAGTAAAAGAAGAAAAGAGAAGAAAAGAAAATAGAAGTAAGGAGATCATTTATAATCTTGACCATCCCCAGTCACGGCTTAGCTTTTACACCTGTGTTGCACCATATGTTTCCAAAAAGACGACAAATGGAGACCAACTCGTAAGTTTTTTTTTATACACAGGTACTTGATACATGCTTCCAGTGATGGTGGTGGAGACAGATACAACAGCCATATTTGAAAGGCTTTTAGATAGGCACATGGATATGCAGGGAATGGATGGATATGGATGCGTGCAGGCAAAGACTATTACTTTAACTTGGCATTATGTTCAACATTGACATTATGGGTCAAATGGCCTGCTCCTGTGCTTTAGTATTCTATGTTCTATATATTTATGGGAATGTGTAGAGAAAAAAAAGATAATGTAGGATGAGTCTAAATAGGTATTTGGTAGTTAGAATGTGTAAGAAAGAACCGCATAGAAAATAGGTGCAGGGGAGGCCATTCAGCCCTTCGAGCCAGTACCACCATTCATTGCGATCATGGCTGATCGTCCGCAATCAATAACCCGTGCCTGCCTTCTCCCCATATCCCTTGATTCCACTAGCCCATAGAGCTCTATCTAACTCTCTCTTAAATCCATCCAGTGATTTGGCCTCCACTGCCCTCTGTGGCAGGGGATTCCACAAATTCACAACTCTCTGGGTGAAAAAGTTTTTTTCTCACCTCCGTCTTAAAGGGACTCCCCTTTATTCTAAGACTGTGGCCCCTGGTTCTGGACTCGCCCAACATTGGGAACATTTTTCCTGCACCTAGCTTGTCCAGACCAAGCAGATGCTGGTTAAAATCGAAGGTAGACACAAAATGCTGGAGTAACTCAGCGGGACAGGCAGCATCTCTGAAGGGAAGCAATGGGCGACAATTCGGGTCGAGACTCTTCTTCAGACTGATGTCAGGGGAGGGGGCGGGACAAAGATAGAATGTAGGCGGAGAGAGTAAGACCAGCGGGAGAACTGGGAAGGGGAAGGCGATGGAGAGAGAAAGCAAGGGAGATAGAATGGACTGAATGGCCAGCTTCACTCACTCTATAACTCATCTTGTATCTCTCTATAACTTTGTAGATGAGTACTTGATGATTCGTGTGGACTCTGTACAGCCTGTTTCCGTGCTGTGTGTTCCATTTTTATTTTTAGCATTCACAATATGTAAAGTGGTAAACATTATGTTTCTGCAGAGATTTTCTTTGAGTGTGATCTTGCATTAGCAGTGCCTCCGCGGAAAAATGTCATTACTCTAAAATGCACTGGTGTAAATTGAGTTTCGAAGGTTAAAGTCAAGTATTTGGGTTATAAAATAATGGTACACCAAGTTTCGCTGCTGGCCTTTATAACATGCCATGATTTGGATGCCTTCGGTGATGCATTATGGATGCACCATAGAAAGCATCAGATCTGGTTGCATCTCCATCATCCACTAGTGTGGCAACTGCTCTGCTCGAGACGGCACGATATTGCGGAGTTGTGAATGCGGCCCAGTCCATCACCAAACTGGGTGAAATTGAATCGGTAGTAAAGAAAGCAAACTCAACGCTAGCATTTATTTATTTATTTATAAAAAAATTTAAAACATTTATTTGTGTTAGAAGTAAGTACAATAATGTGGTACCACAGTACCTAATAATTGTTGACATATTACATTTCATATACAACTTCTTATTTTTAATTTAATAATATAGCAAGAGTAAGGGAGAAAGGGAGAAAAGAAGAGATTGATATAGAGTGTTGCGTGAAATAGAAAGATAGCCCGAGAGAAGAAAGAAGAAAGAAGAAGAAGTAGAAAGAGAAAGAGAAAGAGAAGAAAAAGAAGGGGAAGAAGAAGAAAGAAGAAGAAGAAAAAAAAAAAGGGGAAAAGGAGATTGAAAGCGATATATCTATTTGATGTTAGCATTTATTTCAAGAGGGCTTGCATACAAAAACAGGGATGTAATGCTGAGGCTCTATAAGGCCGTATTTGGAATATTGTGAGCAGTTTTGGGCACCGTATCTGAAGAAGGATTTGGGTTCAGAGAATGTTTACAAGAATGATCCCAGGAATTAGTGGGTTAACCTATGACGAGCGTTTGTCGGCACTTGGGCCTGTACTCGCTGGAGTTTAGCAGAATGAGGGGGGGTCTCATTGAAACATATAGAATAGTGAAAGACTTGGATAGAGTGGATGTGGAGAGGATGTTTCCACTAGTGGGAGAGTCTAGGGCTAAAGGTCATAGCATCAGAATCAAAGGATGTTCTTTTAGGAAGGAGATGAGGAGAAATTTCTTTAGTCAGAGGGTGGTGAAATCTGTGGAATTCTTTGCCACAGAAGGCTGTGGAGGCCAAGTCAGTGGATATTTTTAAGGTAGAGATAGATAGATTTTTGATTGGTACAGGTGTCAGGGGTTATGGGGAGAAGGCAGGAGAATGGGGTTAAGAGGGAGAGATAGATCAGCCATGATTGAATGGCGGAGTAGACTTGATGGGCCGATTGGCCTAATTCTACTCCTATCACTTATGACCTGATGACCTTATGACCAAACCAGCCATTCCCCCATTGACTCCATGTATACTTCACACTGGCTCGGGAAAGCGACTAACATTATCAAGGGCCACGCACTTGTCGGTCATTCTCTCTCCTCTCCTCTCCATCTGGGCAGAAGCACCAGACTCCAGAATAGCTTCTTCCCCGCTGTCATCGGATTCTTGCACTGGCCTCTCACATCGGACCGTCCGTAGTGGTGACTACGGAGGGTCAGGGCCCCGACCACGGGTGAACAAGGGAGGAGGAGGTGGACGGTGAAGAAAGCTGTGGTGGATGTCTGTGTTGAATTATGTTGTGCATTGTGTCCTTTTTTAATAGTAACGTTGCATGGTGAATTACATTTCACTGCACCTTACGGTGCATGTGACAAATATATTTGAAATTGAACTTGAACGAACTTGAATGAATGACTTCAGCATCTCCCCTATCCACCTTATTGCGACCCTTGCAAATGTATTGTCTGTACTTCCTCTGTAGTTGTAATACTGTGTTCTCTTGTCTATTTCCTTACATGCAAGGTGCATGCATGGCCTGGATAGCATGCAGAACAATCATTTTCACTGTATCTGGGTACATATGACGACAATATTCCAATATTTTGATTCCAATTTCTCTGTAACAACCCTGTTCTCATTCACTTTGGGCAACCTAGTATCTGGTGCTGTAAGGCAGCAGCTCTACCACCTGGTCCAATGAGGGATCTAATTCAAAGTCAAAGTCAAAGTCAAAGTCAATTTTATTCGTCATATGCACCCGAAGGTGCAGTGAAATGAATTTGCCAGCAGCGATACACTTAAAAAAAGAACACACAATCCACAATAGAATTGAACACAAACATCTGCCACAGCATTCTTCACTGTGGTGGAAGGCAAGAAAGTTCAGCCAGTCCTCCTCCTTTGTTCATCCGTGATCGGGGCCATGAACCCTCCGTAGTCGCCGCTACGGACGGCCCGGATGTACAGGCCCTCTCGTTGGGATGATCCAAACTCCGACGTCGGGACGGTCGAACACACTCCGCGGCTTGGAGTGCCCGAATCGGCACTTTCCTACCAGAGACCGCGGCTTCAGGATGTTACGGGCCGCAGGCTGGCGGTCGGAGCTCTTTGGTTTGGTTTGCGGAGTTTGTTGCAAAAACAGTTTTGATTGATTGAATCGATTAAAAGACGTAGTATAGATATAGTACAGATGCTGGTTTAAACCGAAGTTGGACACAAAATGCTGGAGTAACTCAGCGGGGAACAGGCATCATCTCTGGGGAGAAGAAATGGGTGATGTTTCAGGTCAAAATCCTTCTTCAGACTGAATATATATCCACACGCTCGCACACTCACAATCACACACATATATTCTGATTTTCTGGATATTCACCCATTGGTACTTGTCCATGTGGCATCATGGCACTTTTGCACCTAGCATGCAGAATTGGAGAGGTGCCTGAACCCTGCCGCTGATCAAGATCTGAAGTAGAATTCAATCAACTTGGAGTGGAGGCAGTGCTGCCAAACTGGGAACGGTTAAGTGTTTCAAATCAGCATTGGGTTTGGCAAACATTAGTATGCTGATTCCTTGCAAGCCGAATAAATCACAAGCCCTCAATTGCTGCCATAATTACCAAGCGATGGACCTGGGTCTTCAGGGCAAAGCTGTGAAAATGATGTCAATATAAGTTTCTAATTGGTAATTTTGCAGCCATGTATTTTAGATTAAACCACGCGGACACAATCGCAGCATGGTTTCTGTTTAATCCCGCAGCTCATTCGCATCCAAAGTGTGGAGAATATTAGCTCAGCCAGCAGTTACCGTGACTTCTCAGCTCAAGGTTCTCTGATCCACTTCTAATTCTGCTACGATATACAAACAGAAAACCCATTTAAATTAGCCCCTGTAATTCGTCTCTCAGGTGGAAATGACTGACTGTTCAAAGGAAAGGTGGTGTGCGATATTATTAAATGTTATTTTGGTTTTCTATCCATTCCTTGCCACATTGTTACCCTATTTGAGTTAAATTAACTGCGAGTTTTACTTGGAACACCAACACTGGCCGAGGACATGAATGATGTCTCAATATTCTGTTTAAGGAAGAACTGCAGATGCTGGAAAAATCGAAGGTAGACAAAAATGCTGGAGAAACTCAGCGGGTGAGGCAGCATCTATGGAGCGAAGGAATAGGCGACGTTTAGTGTCGAGACCCTTCTTCAGACAGATGTCGGAGGGGAGGGGGCGGGAAAAAGAAAGGAAGCGGCGGAGACAGTAGGCTTGTGGGAGAGAGAGGAGGTTGCTAAACTGTCTTCGGAGAGAGGAGGAGAATTTCTTCAAAGTAGGCATACCTTGAGGAGATGTTGAAGTGGAGTAGACGAAATGTTAAGAAAGAACTGCAGATGCTGGAAAAATCGAAGGTAGACAAAAATGCTGGAGAAACTCAGCAGGTGAGGCAGCATCTAAGGAGAGAAGGAATAGGCAATGTTTCAGGTCGGGACCCTTCTTCAGACTAATGTCGGGGGGGGGTGTGAGGGGGGGGGAAGAAAGGAAGAGGCAGAGACAGTAGGCTTGAATATTTTATCAATATTCTGAATCAGTTAAAAAGAAAAACTGCTAACATATACTCCAAAGATGTGTTTAAATCTTAAAATGCTTGCTGGAATTATTAAATGAGGCGTATAGCAGGGCAACAGGTTCCTCAGCCCGCAGTCAATCAAGATGTCCATCTGAGCTAGTTACATTTTGGTTCCTGTCCAAATGTCAGGAACCAAAATGTCACCTATCCATGTTATCCAGGGATGCTGCCTGGCCCACTGAGTTACAGCAGCACTTAGTGTCTTTATTTGTAAACCAACATCTGAGGTTCCATGTTTCTGCATGGCCTTAAAAATATCCATTGACTTGGCCTCCACAGCCTTCTGTGGCAATGAATTCCACAGATTCACCACCCTCTGACTAAAGGAATTCCTCCTTATCTCCTTCCTAAAGGAATGTCCTTTAATTCTGAGGCTGTGACCCCTCTGCTCCTAGACTCTCCCACTAGTGGAAACATCCTCTCCACATCACCCTTACCAGGCCTTTCACTATTTGGTAAGTTTCAATGAGGTCCACCCCTCATCCTTCGAAACTCTAGCGAGTAGAGGCCCAGTGCCACCAAACGCTCATCATACCCACTCATTCTTGGGATAATTATCACTACTGCCCCACAGTTTGCACTCTAGCAGAGCTATGGCATAGTAGACTTCATGATTTTGGGATGGCCTTCATGGAGGAGAGAGTGGAAAGGGGGCAGTTGAAACAAAAGCTAGCGGGAAGTGAAAAGAGAAGCAATTCAGACAGTGAACAAGTGACGGTAAAGGTGGACACACAACGCTGGGGTAACTCAGCAGGCCAGGCAGCATCTCTGGAGAGAAGGTATGGGTGACATTTCGGGTCGAGACCCTTCTTCCTACACAAGTGACGGTAAAGAATTGATATGCCAGTATGACACAAAATACTGGGACATTGGTGGAATTGTATAATATGTCGTCAAAAGCAATATTGTGGAGGCGAGGTTAGACGTGCCCATGTTGACCAAGTAATTGCGGAGGGAGACACATCTGAACACAGTGAAGAAAAGTGCGATGAAAATTTTATCTCAGAAGTGGTGTGGTATCAAACTCTGAAGAGGAAACACACGTTGACAGTGAGTTGAGACAAGATCCCACATTCTTCAACTCAAGGCGTAATGACAATGACAGAACATAGTTAAGAAGGCCTAAGCCTCTGAAAGGACCAGATCGCGGATTGAATGTGTATTTTTTTCACTCCAGAGGAATAGCAGTGCGATATGATTGAGTGCGAGTTCATAAATCAATCATGAGCATGTAACGTACTGACAACCTCGGCACATGTGATCGAAGCTTTCATGTCACTTTGTTAGTGTGCAGCCAAGTGTGCAGCCCTTTTCACAAGTTTCTGGCATCCTCCTTACATTATTGTGGTTTTAACTTACGAACACCGCAAGACTGATTAACTGGCCACCTCCAAGTATACTGCAGCATGGTCATGAACTTATTGTGTAGGAAGGAACTGCAGATAGAGTCATTGAGACAGGCCCTTCGGCCCAACTTGCCCACACCGGCCAACATGTCCCAGCTACACCAGTCCCACCTGCCTGCGTTTGGTCCATATCCCCCCAAACTTGTCCAATCCATGTACCTATCTAACTGTTTCTTAAACGCTGGGATAGTCCCAACCTCAACTATCCTCTCTGGCTGCTTGTTCCATACACCCACCACACTTTGTGGAAAAAAGTTACCCCTCAGATTCCTATTAAATCTTTTCCCCTTCTCCTTGAACCTATGTCCTCTGGTCCTCGTTGCCCCTACTCTGGGCAAGAGATTCTGTGCGTCTACCCGATTTATTCCTCTCATGATTTTATACACCTCTATTAGATCACCCCTCATCCTCCTGCGCTCCAAGGAATAGAGACCCAGCCTACTCAACCTCTCCCTATAGCTCAGACCCTCTAGTCCTGGCAACATCCTTGTAAATCTTCTCTGAACAATATCCTTCCTATAACACGGTGCCCAATAATGAACACAATTCTCTAAATGCGGTCTCACCAACGTCTTATACAATTGCAACATGACCTCTCAATTTCTATACTCAACATAGACACAAAAAGCTGGGGTATCTCAGCGGGACAGGCAGCATCTCTGGAGAGAAGGAATGGGTGACGTTTCGGGTCGAGACCCTTATATCTCTGACTGATGAAGGCCAAAGTGCCAAAAGCCTTTTTGACCAACTTATCTACCTGCGACTCCACCTTCAAGGGACCATGCACCTGCACTCCTAGATCCCTCTGCTCTACAACACTCCCCAGAGGCCTACCATTCAATGCGTAAAAGATGCTGGTTTAAACCGAAGATAGACACAAAATGCTGGAGTAACTCAGCTGGACAGGCAGCATCTCTGGAGAGAAGGAATGGGTGATTTCTCGGGTCCCACTGAGTTACTCCAACATTTTGAGTCTATCATGAAGTTATTGTCTTCAGTTTCGGTGCTCGGTTTTCCTCACATGATTAACTCCAGTCAATAAACAATAGACAATAGACAATAGGTGCAGGAGTAGGCCATTCGGCCCTTCGAGCCAGCACCGCCATTCAATGTGATCATGGCTGATCATCCCCAATCAGTACCCCGTTCCTGCCTTCTCCCCATATCCCCTGACTCCGCTATCTTTAAGAGCCCTATCAAGCTCTCTCTTGAAAGCATCCAGAGAACCAGCCTCCACCGCCTTCTGAGGCAGAGAATTCCACAGACAAAACACTTCTGAAAATGAAAGAGTCTCACCAGACCTAGGCAATATTTAGGTGTAGCCTGATAAGTGGTAAATAACATGCAGAGACCATAAGCCCCAGGCAAGGATCTCTCCTGCAGACAGAATCTACCACCTGCCTTGACAGTCAATTGCTTATCTTTTGGATCCTGTGGAGTTGCTATCGACCAGAAACAGTAGTTTAGTTTTGTTTATTATTGTGGCATGTACTGAGGTGCAGTGAACAACTATTTTTGGTTGCGTGTTAACCAGACAATGAGGAGACTGTACATGATTACAATCAAGCTGCCCCCAGTGTGCAGGTATAGGATAAAGGGTATGGTAAACACAAAATGCTGGAGTAACTCAGCGGGTCAGGCAGCATCGCAGGAGAGAAGGAATGGGCGATGTTTCAGGCCGAGACCCTTGGAGGGGAGGATGCTCCTCAAACTGCGGAGCATCCTGGAAATTACAGCTCACCCCCTCCATGGCGCACTGGTCAACCTGAGGAGCACCTTCAGCAACAGACTGGTTCCACCAAGATGCAGCACGGAACGCCACAGGAGATCCTTCTTCCCTGTGGCTATCAAGCTGTATAACTCCTCCCCCTTCTGTCATGGGGTAGACTCAAGTCAAGTCAAGTGAGTTTATTGTCATGTGTCCCTGGTAGGACAATGAAATTCTTGCTTTGCTTGAGCACAACAGAACATAGTAGGCATTTACTACAAGGCATTCTATAAATATATACACAATGGTCAATATACTGATAAAGTGCAAATAACAGTATTGGCTAGTAAAGTTCAGTGTTATGTCCGAGCCAGGTTTAATAGCCTGATGGCTGTGGGGAAGTAGCTGTTCCTGAACCTGGTCGTTGCAGTCTTCAGGCTCCTGTACCTTCTATCTGAGACTGAGACTGAGACTGAGACTGAGACTGAGACTGACTCCCCCCACCCCCCCTCCCCCCCTCCCCCCCTCCCCCCTCCCCCCTCCCCCCCCTCCTTCCCCTCCCCCCCCCGCCCCGCTCGCCCCCAATCTTTGCACATCCCACAAGCCTTTCCACTCATCACTTTAATTTCATGTTTCATGTATTTTGTGTTCTTTATGACTGTTGGCAGATCAATTTCCTTCCTGGGATAAATAAAGATCTATCGTAATGTATCGTATGCCCCAAATACACCTGCCTACTTCTCGCCCATATCCTTCTAAACCTCTCCTATCCATGTACCTGCCCAAACGTCTTTTAAACGACGTGACAGTATCTGCCTCAACTACCCTCTCTGGCAGCTAGTACCATATACCCAGAAAAAATATTGCCTCCTAGGTTGCTATTAAATCTTTCCCCCCTCACTTTGGCCTGGGTGAAATTGCCCCTAATGTGCAGGGATTGAAAGAGAAAGTGGGATAAGGTAAACGAGTGTGAATGGGTGATCAATGGTCGGCGTGGATTTGGTGAGCCTGTTTCCATTAACAAACAAATCTTAGAGAGTGACAACGGATAATGTGACATACGCACCTTGTGAATGGATGTTGCTTTGACTGGATTGAGACCACATAGACAATCTTCACTATGAATTTTCCACAATTATCTCATTTGGCTGTGATCTATTTAAGTACATCCCAGAAATGAAGGCAAGAATTCCCAGGATGGCGGGACTGTCATATGTTGATAGAATGGAGTGGCTGGGCTTATATACTCTGGAATATAGAAGGATGAGAGGGTATCTTATTGAAACATATAAGATTAATAAGGGTTTGGACACGCTAGACGCACGAAACATGTTCCCGATGTTGGGGTAGTCCAGAACCAGGGGCCACAGTTTAAGAATAAGGGGTAAGCCATTTAGAACGGAGATGAGGAAAAACTTTTTCACACAGAGGGTTGTGAATCTGTGGAATTCCCTGCCTCAGAAGGCAGTGGAGGCCAATTCTTTGTATGCTTTCAAGAGAGAGTTGGATAGGGTTAATCTATACTCCCAAGCCTTTCCTGACATCCTCTGAGTGAGGGCTACATGTATATATGTATGTAGTTTATTTTGCTTGTGCTATTCTTATAACAAATGTAAAGCACTTTGGCCAACGAGAGTTGTTTTTTAAATGTGCTATATAAATAAATGTGACTTGACTTGACTTGACTTAAAGATAGCGGAGTCAGAGGATATGGGGAAAAGGCAGGAACGGGGTACTGGTGTAGATGATCAGCCATAATCACAGTGAATGGTGGTGCTGGCTCGAAAGGCCGAACGGCCCACTCCTGCACCTATTGTCTATTGTCTATAAAACGTTTCGAAAAGCACGTTATCTAAATAGTGATAAACTGCAGAGGAATCTGAGTGTGTTTGCATAATATTTCTAGCACCAATCTGTAACTGAGATACTCCAGCACTTTGTGCCTTTATCTGTGAATAATAAATTGTTACACAGACTCAAGATATGCCATAAAAACATTTTCTTGAATATTGTTTTTACATCCTGTCTTTCATCGTGTGGTAACATTTGTCAGCATGCATCTTAAATAAATTACAAGTTATCAACAAATCAATGAGAACAGGACGCTGACAGGCTGTGGATATATTGGTATTTCCACAGAGGAATTCAGCAGTATTAATCAAATTCACAGACTGTGCCAGGAAAAAAAATGATGGTATCATTTTCCCCAACGAATGGCCAGAAAAAGAATATTATGGCTTGTATAATTTTGCATGTCACGATTCTTCGATGACCATTCTTCATTTTTCAAAGGCTGAAGTAACTCAGCGGGGCAGGCAGCGTCTCTGGAGACAAGGAATGTGTGACATCTCGGGTCCAGACCCTTCTTCAGACTTCCTCTCGACCCGAAACGTCACCCATTTCTTCTCTCCAGAGATGCTGTCTGTCCCGCTGAGTTCCTCCGACGTTTTGTGTCTAAGATCAGTGTAAACCAGCATCTGCAGTTCCTTCCTGCACATTCTTCCGTTTTTGTTGTTGAAGATTGTAGGGTTGATGTACGGGAGTGACAGGAAGGTGGAAGTGAGAGGTAGCTCCCGTATTACTGAGTCTGATGAAGGGTCCCGACCTGAAACGTCACCTATTCCTTTTCTCCTGAAATGCTGCCTGACCTGCTGAGTTACTCCAGCATTTTCTACCTATCTTTAGCCTATAACAATGCAGGATAGACTCAATATACCAATTTTTCTTAGTATTTAGTTTAGAGATACAGCGTGGAAACAGGCCCTTCGGCCCACCGGGTCCATGCCGACCAGCGATCCCCGCGCATTAACACTACCCTACACACACTAGAGACAATTTTTACATTTACTAAGCCAACTAACCTACATGCCTGTAGGTCTTTGGAGTGTGGGAGGAAACCGAAGATCTCGGAGAAAACCCACGCGGTTACAGGGAGAACGTACAAACTCCGTACAGACAGGCTGGCATGGTTGCGCAGGGGTAGAGTTGCTGCCTTACAGCGAATGCAGCGCCGGAGACCCGGGTTCGAATCCGACTATGGGTGCTGTGTGTACGGAGTTTGTACGTTCTCCCTGTGAACTGCGTGGGTTTTCTCCAAGATCTTCGGTTTCCCCCCCACACTCCAAAGACGAACAGGTTTGTACGTTAATTGGCTTGGTAAATGTAAAAATTGTCCCTGGTGGGTATAGGATAATGTTAATGTGCAGGGATCGCTGGTCGGTGCGGACCCGGTGGGCCGAAAAGTCCTGTTTCCGCGCTATACAGTGGGTGTGGCGGTGCCTAACGGCAACGGCTCGACTACAGTCGTCCGTCTTTTAAAAAAAATTTTGTCTTGTTAAATGTACGTCTTGAGCTTAGTTTTTATTATTTTTTAGCTGTGTATATGTGGGGGGTGGATGGGGGGATGTGGGGGAAACCGTTAGTCTCTTCCCTGTACGGGGACCCGACTTTTTCCCTGTCGGGTCTCCGATGTCGTTGGGCCTAACATCGTGGAGCAATGGCGGCGGCCTCTGGCCGGGACCAACCTGATGGCTCCAGTCGCAGAGCCTGCGGACCTGACATCGCGGAGCTGGCCGGCTTCGGAGCGGGGAGAGCTGTGGTGGCGCGCGGCTGCGACCTGATTTTGGAGTTTCGGAAGCTCCGGTTGCGGGCCCGGTGGACAGGAACATCGGGAGCTCCAGGTCCCTGGTGGGAGACGGCTTTTCGGAGCTCCCGCAACGGCAACTTCTCCCGCTGGAATCGCGAGGTTTGGAGGACACGGAGCGAGGCCTAACATCGCCCGGCGCGGGTTAGCGGCCACGGGACTTACCATCGTCCGTCGGGGGCTCTAACATCGGAGCCCCAGTTCGTCTAGATGCTGCAGTTGGACTGCGGGTTGGACTGCTTGAACCGCGGGGTTTAAAGGACACGGAGCCGGGGCCTAACATCGCCCGGCATGGCTAAATGGCCACAGGACTTACCATCGTCCGCCGGGGGCTTTAACACCGGAGCCCCAGTTCGCCTCGACGCTGCAGTTGGACGGGTGAAGAATAAAGGGAAGAGATAAGACTTTGCCTTCCATCACAGTGAGGAGGTGTTGGAGACTCACTGTGATGGATGTTTATGTAAACTGTGTTAAGTGTGGGTCTTGGTTATTTTGTAATGTAAAAAACTGTAGTAATGAAATTTCGTTCAAGCCTTGGTTTGAATGACAATAAATAGCATTCTATATCTCTAAACTCAAAACAGCCTTCTTCCACTCATGCTCCAGAGATTCAGTGCTGTCTTACATCGTTCCTGCTTGAATTTTTCTTGTCCTTGTGAATGAAAAGTGTAAAGGGCCTGTCCCACGACCATGCGACTGCATGCGGCAAGCGAGACCTAACGTGGTCGCTTGAGCCGTACGGCCTCGCGGGGCCGGTCCCACTTCGATCGCCGGAGCCGTATGGAGTTGTGCGGAGCTGGTCCCGACATTGCGCGGGGCTCCGAAAAACTGACACTGTTCAAAAATTCCGCGCGGCAACGGCCTGCCGGCCCACAGCTGCCTCAACGCCGTACGCACCGCCTCGACGGGCGAGCGCACCGTCTCGACACCGTACGCAGCGTCTTGATGCCGTACGTCACGCGCGAACTTCCCGCGGACTTCGCTCGAACTTCACGTCACTCACTCGACCTCCGCGCGGCCCCCGCTTCCGGTTTGGTCGCGCTTGCTGCATGCAGTCGCATCCTGGTGGGACAGGCCCTTAACTCGTGTCTGCATCTGTTTCTCAGTGGTAGTTATGATACCTTCAGTTTGTCAATCCACACGTTTAGGATTGCTTTACAAAAGGTAGAGATAGCAACAGAGGCAATCATGAAAAGCACTTGAGAGCAGGTATGAAGACAATGTTCCAAGAGTAATTTTGGAGCATGCCCTATATCTGATCTTGCACCATTTCTGCTGCATGAATAAGCCAAGCAATGCAATGCAATGCTGTCAGCTTCCCCCGCGGTGACTGAACTTGCTAAACCAAGAGCCAGAGTGAGAAGATGGGAAATAATCACGGTCAAAACGTGAAGTGCCGGAGGAACTCTACGGGTCAGGCAGCTTCTGTGGAAGGAATGGAGAGGTGACATTTCAGGTCGGGACCTTTCTGTCCATCACAAATCATCTGTCCATTCGGGCAGCACGGTGGTGCAGCGGTGGAGTTGCTGCCTTACAGCGCCAGAGACCCGGGTTCGATCCTGACTAGGGGGTGCTGTCTCTACGGAGTTTGTACGTTATCCCCGTGACTGTGTGGGTTTTCTCCAGGACCTCTGGTTTCCTCCCACATTCCAAAGACGTACAGGTTTGCAGGTTAATTGCCTTCGGTAAAATTGTAAATTGTCCCTAGTGTGTGTGTGTGGGATAGTGTTAGCGTTCGGGGTGATCGCTGGTCGGCGCTGACTCAGTGGGCCGAAGGGCCTGTTTCCTCGCTGTACCCCTAAACTAAACTAAAACTAAAATGTCCTGCCTTTTATAAGTGATGACCTAACCTCCGAATTTGTATTCAGCGATCTTCACAGAAGCAGCAAAGGGTGCGCAACTCTCACTAGTTTTTAAATCCTTCCTGATACTTAATTCGACACATGTAAGCATGACTGTATGCTTATATCTCATTATACCTCCATAACAATTATGTGAAATCATGCTCAATTTTTGTTCTATTCTCACCATTTCCCTTATCTTTCCTATAATATGCACCTTACCGCCTTAAATGATCATTACTGACTCTGAATAATCGAGCAAATTAGTTCCACTCTCTTGATTTTTTCCCTTTTTGCCAAGCCAATATCAACTATTCAAGTCCTCTTCCAATTCATTTATGAATGTTAACATTATATTCATTACTTAAATCTGTTTTCACCACCATCTTAGATATTGCGCCAGGCATCACAAGGACTTATGATCATTTGTTAAGATACAAGAAACTGCAGAAGTTAGAACCTTGAGCTAAACACAAAGTGCTGGAGTAACTCAATGCATCAGGAGAGTTTTAATAGGCGATTTTAATTTTCACATTTGGGGGAAAAAAATCAAACAAAACATAGCTCAGAGGCAATATATTACTGGAGAAACAGGGGAACTGCAGGTGCTGGTTTACAAAAAAGAGACACAAAGTGCTGGAGTAACTCAACAGGTCAGGTAGTTCATAAATTAAACTTTAGGAGCAGAATTAGGCCATTCGGACCATAAAGTCTACTCCGCCAGTCAATCTTAGCTAAGATAGATACAAAATGCTGGAGTAATTCAGCAGGACAGGCAGCATTTCTGGAGAGAAGGAATGGGTGACGTTTTGGGTCGAGACCCTTCTTCAGACTTCAGGTCTCGACCTGAAACGTCACCCATTCCTTCTCTCCCAAGGTGCTGCCTGTCCCGCTGAGTTACCCCATCATTTTGTGTCCATCTTCGGTGTAAATCAGCATCTGCAGATCCTTCCTACACATTCGATCACGGCTGATCTATCTTTCCCTCTCAACCCCATTCTCCCCACAATCCATGGCACCCTTACTAATCAAAAATCTGACAATCTCTGCCTTAAAAATATCCATTGACTTGGCCTCCACAGCCTTCTGTGGCAATGAGTCCCACAGATTCACCATTCTGAATAGGCGACATCTCGGGTCAGGACCTTTACTGGGATGTGTACAGGATTGTATTCTGCAATAAAATGCATTAGATCCAACAGTACTGCAAGTTAAGAAGCAAATATCTGCAGATGCTGGTTTACTAAGTGTTGGAGCAGCTCAGCCGGTCAGGCAGCATCCCCGGAGAACATGGATAGGTGACGTTCTGGGTCGGAACCCTTCTTCAGATGAACTGCAGGAGTGGAGGGAAAGAAAGCCAGAAGAGTGCCGACTTCTTACTGATTCAGTCTGAAGAAGGGTCCCAAACCAAAATGTCACCAGTACATGTTTTCCAGGGATGCTGCGTGCTTGACCCGCTGAGTTACTCCAGCACTTTGTGTCTTTCCAGGCCATCCAGTTATTTTATATTTAGAATGTTAATGAGCCAGATTTAGTTAGCTTAATAGAATGTGCTTGCCAGTTTAATAGTGATAATATGACTGAGATCAACATAGTGTTTGAAAGGAGAAATACAAACCAGGCCACAGACTGAAAATATGGGCAAGGGTGACCTGTACGTGACAGTACAACAACTCTGTATGCTCAACTGGGCAAATGAGTCCAAACTACTAACATAGAATATTAGGATAAACCTGAACAAGATATCAAAGACAACTCAAGTTTATTTTACAAATATCTTTGGGAAGTTTAATCTTGTAAATCCAAGGATCTTTGGGTGGCATGGTGGTGCAGCGGCAGAGTTGCTGCCTTACAGTGCCTTTGACCCGGGTTCGATCCTGACTACGGGTGCTGTTTGTACAGAGTTTTTACGTTCGCCCTGTGACCGCGTGGGTTTTCTACGGGTGCTGTGGTTTCCTCCCACAATCCAAAGACGTACAGGTTTGCTCGATAATTGGCTTTGGTAAGTTGTCAAATTGTCCCTAGTGCGTGTAGGTTAGTGTATGGGGTGATCGCTGGTCGGTGTGGACTCAGTGGGCCGATAGGCCTGTTTCCGTGCTGCATGTCTAAAGTCTAAATGCTAGCTAGATAAGCTGATGATTTCTTGACCTCATTATGCACAGCACTAGAGGAGTTTAATAATTTGTGTCTAATATTGAATCAGGCACACAATTTGACAATAGACAATAGACAATAGACAATAGGTGCAGGAGTAGGCCATTTGGCCCTTCGAGACAGCACCGCCATTCAATGTGATCATGGCCGATCATCCCCAATCAGTATCCTGTTCCTGCCTTCTCCCCATATCCCCTGACTCCGCTATTTTTAAGAGCCCTATCTAGCTCTCTCTTGAAAGCATCCAGAGAACCTGCCTCCACCGCCCTCTGAGGCTATTTGCTAAGATTGACACAAGAAATCTGAAGAGTAGATTCGAGAGTTGGGACTATTTTTAATGTCATACGTACCAAAACGGAATAATTAAATTCTTATTTGCAGCGACACAACAGGTTTGTAGACACAGCACTCAATTGTTAATATAATAAACAGACATTTCAAAAAAATATAGACAACAAATGCTGGAGTAACTCAGGTGACGTTTTGGGTCGAGACCCTTCAGACAGTCTGAAGAAGTGTCGCAACCCGAAACGTCACCCATTCCTTCTCTCCAGAGATACAGCCTGTCCCGCTGAGTTACTCCAGCATTTTCTGTCTATCTTCGGTGTAAACCAGCACCTGCGGTTCCTTCCTGCGCATTTTAAAAAAAATTGGGAATTGGGAGATCCGGTAGGCGTTGGCAGACCGAGCGCACGTGTTGGGCGACACGGTGCTTGGTCTCGCCGATGTACAGGAGGACACATCTACAAGACAACATGAACTGTTTAATTTGATGTAGGGCAGCAAATGGAATTGATGCCCTTGAAGTGGCTGGAATCTCTGAAGTCACGTATCAAATAACCATCTGGCAAAGGTGTGCTGTTTCAGTGCCAACAACTGCGAAGCATACCCAAACAAGCTCAGCAAACCTCTGATACCTCAGACACACTGAACCATTCCTTCTGGATCACAATGAAATGACCACGTCCCAGCTGCATCGCCTGAGCTCCAGCAATTACTTTAAATCCTCATCTAAATCTCCTTTGCACTTTCCCTACAATGACTTAAATCCACCCATTCACTTAAGATAAAGCTCATTGTAGTTTTCCAATCTAATGCTTTGAAATTTAGGTGCGATCAATATTATTTCCCCCAAAATCCAGACGATTCAATTTAATGAAATGGAAACAAATCTGAGAGCAGGAATTCATCATAAAAGTGAAAATAAGGCAAAACGACCGATGCTGAAAATTTGAGAAATAAAAATAGAAATTGCTGGAAAAATACAGTGAATCAATAGACAAAAGATGCAGAAGTAGGCCATTCGGCCCTTCAAGCCAGCACCGCCATTCAATGTGATCATGGCTGATCATCCACAATTAGTACCCTGTTCCTGCCTTCTCCCCATATCCCTTGACTCCGCTATCTTTAAGAGCCCTATCTAGCTCTCTCTTGAAAGTATCCAGAGAACCTGCCTCCACCGCCCTCTGAGGCAGAGAATTCCACAGACTCACAACTCTCTGTGTGAAAAAGTGTTTCCTCATCTCCGTTCTAAATGGCCTACACCTTATTCTTAAACTGTGGCCCCTGGTTCTGGACTCCCCCAACAATGGGAACATGTTTCCTGCCTCTAGCGTGTCCAAACCCTTAATAATCTTATATGTTTCAATAAGTTTCCCTCTCATCCTTCTAAATTCCAGAGTACACAAGCCCAGCCGCTCCATTCTCTCAGCATATGACAGTCCCGCCATCCCGGGAATTAACCTTGTGAACCTACGCTGCACTCCTTCGATAGCAAGAATGTCCTTCCTCGAATTAGGGGACCAAAACTGCACACAATACTCCAGGTGTGGTCTCACTAGGGCTCTGTACAACTGCAGAATGTAGAAAGAGAAAGAGTTAAATGTTTCAAGTCAAAGATGTTTCAGTGGAACGGGTTTTATTCCATTTTATTCCATTTTATTCCATAAATAAAAATGCCCTCTGTGCCACGCCTGTGGACTGTGGCCCCGACTCCATATTGTCCTTTCCCAGTGCATCTAACAAATATAAAAATACTCTAAGGTATGCAAAGCGCAGTAAGTTTAACAATCAAACTGATGAGTGAAAACAAGTCACAAAGTGCTGGAGTAACTCAGCCGTGTGGGCAGCATCTCTGGAGAATATAGATAGGTGACGTTTCGATTTGGGACCCTCCTTCGGACTGATCTTTTTTTTTATTAATCAAAAAATATATTCAATTATTAAAAATAATATTTATAATACAGTAAAGCAAAACAGAACTCACCATCATAATACAAGACAAGCAAATATACTAACTATACTACTGTACAACTATGTTACACTCCTTGTCCAGGATGCATTCAACCCCGCGCAGTGCCCAGCGGTCCCGGAAACCCCCAGGGTGCCCGTGGACAGCGTGTAATCCCTCGCTAGTACCACCCGGGCGCGGACGTAACCCGGAAAAGGGGCAGGCAGCTGGCTCGGACATTCAGACTGATTGTTGGGGGGGGGCATTTTGTTTCTATCTTTGGCATAATCCACCATCTTGGTTTCTTCACACCATTGGGTTGTAAACTACTCAAGCAGAATATGAGGTGCTGTTCCTCCAGTTTGTCAACCTGAAGAAAGGTCCCAAACCAAAACGCCACCAGAGCTGTTGCTCGGCCCGCTGAGTTACTCCAGCACTTTGCGTCTTCTTTTGTGAACAGCATCTGCAGTTCCTTGTTTTTACACATTGATAAGTAGTTGCCAGATACCTATATACATGCATAGCACTAATTAGATGGAAAAAAGAACTAGTAGAGGCTCAAGAATATCTGCCAAATTGTCCAATTTTATAAAAGAGTAATTTTGTGGCCATATTATCTTGTGCTGTCAAATGCTTAAATTTCTAACATTACATGCTAAATACAGTGAAATACCCAATTAAAAAAAAACAACTTTTGCTAACAACCCCCCTCTATTAAAAATAATGTCTGCATTATTCCAATGTGCACAGATATTCATCCTCTCTAAAGATAGACACAAAAAGCTGGAGTAACTCAGCGGGACAGGCAGCATCTCTGGAGAGAAGGAACGGGTGACGTTTCGGGTCGAGACCCTTCGTCAGAGTTACTCCAGCTTTTTGTGTCTATCTTCGGTTTCAACCGGCATCTGCAGTTCCTTCCTGTTGAAATGATCAGACTCACACATAGAGGTTAGAACTCATAGTTTTTTAAATTGAAGTACAACGGATGAAACACGAAGTGCTTTCATCTCCGCGGTCCACATCTAATCTGAGAGAGAGAGAGTGGGAGAGGGTTTATAGGGCGGGTAGGGATGAAGATCTGGACTGGACTGCATAAGGAATGTGTACCATGCATAATCTGTGTGGTGATATATATATATATATGTATATATATATAGTAGAGACATACAAATCTACACTTCCTACACAATTCTTCCTCTCTTTCTCTCACAGGCACCGAGTTCCTGTTTCATTCCCTTTGTTATTATTTCCCGAGGAGAAACTCAATCTCCCCAAATGCTGACTTTGGGGTCTCTGGGGTTTGGGTTATCAGTGCTTTGCATGCGTTGTACTTGGCTCGACTTCCTAATCTTTATCTTTCCTTTAGTTGTATGTATTGTTTCCCGCACCTTACTCTCGAGTCCTTTGCTCATCGTTGATCATAATAAATGAATTGAATGGATACTGGAGAGGGATCCACCAAAAGAGGCAAGCGACTTGTAAACGCAATTCTCCTGCGTCCATTCCCCTCTGAAGTTTGATGTGGCAAATTTATAAACCTAATCTCAGGGGAGCTTTGAAATGCAGAGTCGTTGTCTTTCACCAATTGATTAATGAAATGGATACAAAGGAATAAGGCAAACTCCAAATTGTCAGGTTGTTAATCCTGTGAAAGCAGATGAAAATTGGAGCGCTGAATCAAGGGGTTTAAAGGCAAGCTTCTTATCCCGCAAACAATTTGGTATATGGAACAATGGGTCATGTATATCTTGCAGGGGCAGAGCAAACCTTATCAGTAAGCCTGCAGTCGTGAAAGTGTTGGAGTACTACAAATAGTGCTGCTAACACAAAGTGCTGGAGTAACTCAGCTGGTCAGGCAGCATGTGCAGGAAGGAACTGCAGATGCTGGTTTACACCAAAGATAGACACATAATGGGGTCAAGGAAAGAGCGTTCACGTCGCGGCCCTGCTTCCACCAATCTGTCCACCACCACGCACAAGAAGCGACAAGGCAGGCACCATTGTATGCAAATGCCGAGAAGTGTGTTCAGCTCTGGCTGAACAACATCTAATCTCGTGTGTGAACTCGATAAGAGGAAGAAGACACATAATGCTGGAGTAACTCAGCGGGACAGGCAGCATCTCTGGAGAAATGGATAGGTGATGTTTTGGATGGGCATCTTTTTTCCTGAAACGTCACTTATCCATGTTCTCCAGGGGTGCTGCCTGACCTGCTGAGTTACTCCGGCACTCTGTGAAACGTCACCTATCCATGTTCTCCACAGATGCTGCCTGACCCGCTGAGTTACTCCAGCACTGTGTTTATTTGCTCAAGATTCCAGCATCTGCCGTTCCTTGTGTCCACAAATAGAGTGGAATTGTTGCCTGGAAGAGTGTAGAGCAAGAGTTCCCAACCTGGGGTAAATGTCGCCTACCCAGGGAGTAAATTTGTTGATTCTGGATTTGTACATATTTTTTTCTCAGTGACTGGACTCTGTTTGGCTCTGGTATACTGGTATCTGTTCATCATTAGCTGTTCTTAAATAAGTGAAATAACATTATTATGAGCTTTTAAAGTTGCCAGGGGTAAACGGGACAAAAAAGGTTGGGAACCACTGGTGCAGAGTGCAGTGATAAGTTTTTGTCGACTGTGACCTGATCTTTCACTTTTTACTTCAGTAACATTCCCCTCTGACCATACGCCTTGACCCCACACCTGTGCTAACCTCGACAACCAAGCCCCCTCCACCACAGCCCCCAGCCCCAAGACTGATCTTCTTGGGACCATGGGCGGAAATCCTGGGGTCACAGGGGGGACACTTCCCCCCATGTTTTGAGAGGTGGGGGACGATTCCCCCCCCCCCCCCCCCCCCCATTTTTTGTAATCCTGATTTTGAAACTCGGTGAAAACAAAATCTATTAAAAATCTCACTTTTCCGCGAGACAGTGCGGGGTGGGACTGATGATCGAGGGCGCCGATTGGACGAGTGGAGGGGGGGGCATGATGATTCAGTGCGATGATTGGAGGAGGGAGGTGTCGGTTAGAGGCGGAAATAGGGTGGTGGGGCTGAGGATAGAGCGCAGTGATTGGAGGAGGGAGACGTCCTGGTGGAGCAAAGATCATAGAGCGGAGCTTGAATCGGCCCGTTCGCGGGGCCTTTCATCACCCGGCCCGGCGAGGCTTAAAATCGGCCGCGGGATCTTCCGCCGCAATCGCCGAGCCTGCGCTTGGTCTCGCCGATGTAGAAAAGTTGACACCTGGAATAGCAGATGCAGTAGATGAGAAGTGATTGGTTTATTCTTAGCAGTATGTTTGGGGTCAAGGAAAGAGCGTTCACGTCGCGGCCCTGTTTCCACCAATCTTTCCACCACCACGCACAAGAAGCACAAGAAGCGACAAGACAGACACCATTCTATGCAGATGCCGAGATGTGTGTTCAGCCCTGGCTGTACAACTTGTAATCTTGTGCGTGGACGCGATGAGAAGCATTATGTTCAGCAGCACAGACATTGTGGGCCAAAGGGCCTGTTGTTGTGCTGTACTTTTCTATGTTCTATGCTCTCAGTGCCACCCTGATATAACTCATTCCCAATTTACCGAAGTCCACAGTCAGAACTAGTACTTTGACAAATCAAAAGAGAACTCTTTTGCCTGAGGTACTACATTTTGGATGAGGGCTCTGTTTTCTGATTCAGGTGGTCGCAGTTCACCTAACATTATTTGAAATCTCCGCATGCCAAATACTGCACCCTCAGCCTACACAATTGCATAATTTAGCCACACATTCATGACATGGTTTCTGGTTGCCACTGAGTTTTAAAAAGTAATGATTATTAATTGTGCACGATGGTTTAGTGTTTTAGTTTAGTGATACAGCGCAGAAATTTCTTTTATTTTATTTCATTTTATTGCATGTGGCTGTGTGTCTTGTTGCTCTTTTCACTTAGTATGGCTGTATGGTAACTCAAATATCACTGTGCCTTAATTGAAACATGTAAGATTGTTAAGGGCTTGGACGCACTAGAGGCAGGAAACGTGTTCCCGATGTTGGGGGAGTGTTGGGGGAGTCCAGAACCAGGGGCCACACAGTTAAAGAATAAGGAGCAAGCCATTTAGAACAGAGACGAGGAAACACTTTTTCTCACAGAGAATGGCGAGTCTGTGGAATTCTCTGCCTCAGAGGGTGGTGGAGGCCGGTTCTCTGGATGCTTTCAAAAGAGAGCTAGATAGGGCTCTTAAAAATAGCGGAGTCAGGGGATATGGAGAGAAGGCAGGAACGGGGGGATGATTAGCCATGATCACATTGAATGGCGGTGCTGGCTTGAAGGGCCAAATGGCCTACTCCTGCACCTATTGTCTATTGTCTATTGGTACATGTGACAATAAATTCGAACTTGAACTTGAAACAGGTCCTTCGGCCCACCGAGCCCGCGCCGACCAGCGATCCCTGCACATTAACACTCTCCTACACATACTGGGGACAATTTACACTTACTGTATACCGAAGCCAATTAACCTACAAACCTGTACGTCTTTGGAGTGTGGGAGATCATTGGAGGAAACCCACGCGGTCACGGGGAGAACGTACAAACTCCGTACAGCACCCATAGCCAGGATCGAACCCAGGTTCTCCAGTCGAGACAAGCGATGTAAGGCAGCCACTCTACCACTGCGCCACTGTGCTGCCGATGATCTTTTGATTTGTTTGTGGGAGATGCATAGTGGTTACGTAAAATGTTGTTCTTCAAAGTCATCTTTGTCACTGATTATATTGCAGTTGGAAATGTGATTTTTAGAGACTAAATAATTTCTGACTATTCATAGTTGTTTCTTATGATGCCCTAGAATCACAAAAATTCTTATTTAAGAATAAGGGGTTGGCCATTTAGAACGGAGATGTGAGGAAAAACTTTTTCACCCAGAGAGTTGTGAATCTGTGAAATTCTCTGCCTCAGAAGGCAGTGGAGGCCAATTCTCTGGATGCTTTCAAGAGAGAGTTAGATAGAGCTCTTAAAGATAGCAGAGTCAGGGGATATGGGGAGAAGGCAGGAACGGGGTACTGATTGTGGATGATCAGCCACAGTGAATGGCGGTGTTGGCTTGAAGGGCCGAATGGCCTACTCCTATTGTCCTATTGTCTATTGTCAAAGCTGAGAGTGGGCATTGCATGAAAATCAAACAGCCAAAAACAAAACAAAACGTGAAATAAGACAATCAAATCTTTTATTTTGCAGATCGGATCGAGTGATGGATATTATAGTTTTCACACAAGTCCAAACTTCGCAAGACACACCAAGCCCGTAGTACTGTGGACACAGCAGGATGTCTGTAAATGGCTGAAGAAACACTGTCCGCACAATTACCTGACCTACGTGGAGGCCTTCTCTCACCATGCAATAACAGGTACACTCTCGGAACTCAGCACAAGAGGTGCTAACGCAATGACTGTCATCCATTTGTTTTAAGCGCATTTTCCCAAGCCACCAAATTCAATTTGGATTTGATGAATGTACATGAAGTTTTTTATAACGAGACTTTTCAAAAATGTTTTATGGTGCACTAAAATCGAAAGTGTGGAAAGCTATGTACGTGTCGAGTCCCTTCTAGCCTGTAGCAGCCATTAAATGCTGGAGTAACTCAGCGGGCCAGGCGGCATCTCTGGAGAAAAAGGAATAGGCGATGCTTCGGGTTGGAATACTTCTGGAGAAAAAGGAATAGGTGATGTTTCGGGTCAGAACCGATTCCTTTTCTTTTCTCCAGAAGGGTTCTGTGCTGAAACATTACCTGAGAGTGGTGAGTCTGTGGAATTCTCTGCCTCAGAGGGCGGTGGAGGCCGGTTCTCTGGATACTTTCAAGAGAGAGCTTGATAGGGCTCTTAAAGATAGCAGAGTCAGGGGATATGGGGAGATGGCAGGAACGGGGTACTGATTGGGGATGATCAGCCATGATCACATTGAATGGCAGTGCTGGCCCGATAGACAATAGACAATCAGTGCAGGAGTAGGCTATTTGGCCCTTCGAGCCAGCACCGCCATTCAATGTGATCTTGGCTGATCATCCCCAATCAGTACCCCGTTCCTGCCTTCTCCTCATATTCCCTGACTCCGCTATTTTTAAGAGCCCTATCTAGCTCTCTCTTTAAAGCATCCAGAGAACCTGCCTCCACCACCCTCTGAGGCAGAGAATTCCACAGGCTCGAAGGGCCGAGTGGCCTACCCCTGCACCTATTGTCTATTGTCTATTGTTCCTTTTCTCCAGAGATGCTGCCTGACCCGCTGAGTTACTCCAGCATTTTGTTTCTATCTTCGGTATAAACCAGCATCTGCAGTTCCTTCCTACACATACTGTAACAGCCATTGCCTGGGACCTATCCTTTCCGGAAATATAAGGCACTTAATTATAAGGCACTGGTCAGACCACATTTGGAGTATTGTTAGCAGTTTTGGGCACCATATGTGAGGATGGATGTGCTGGCTCTGGAGAGGGTTCAGGGGAGGTTTACGAAAATGATCCCAGGAATGAGTGGGTTAACATATGATCAATGTTTGAAAGCACTGGGCCTGCACTCGCTGGAGTTTAGAAGAATGAGGGGGGATCTCATTGCAATGTACAGAACAGTGAAAGGCCTGGATGGAGTGAATGTGTAAAGGGATTAGTTCCATAAGTGGGAGAGACCAGGACCAGAGGCCATAGCCTTAGACTAAAAAGACGTACCTTTTGAAGATAGATCAGCCATGATTGAATGGGCAGAGTACATGTGATGGGCCGAATGGCCTAATTCTGCTCCAAGAACTTATGGAAGTCATGGCTGATTTAATGAACGTGCTTGTGCGGCCGGTTGCTTCTGCTGGATAGTTTTGGTTGTGGGCGGCACAGTGGCGCAGCTGGTAGAGTCACTGCCTCACAGCGCCAGAGACCCGGGTTCGATCCTGACCTTGAGTGCTGTCTGCGTGAAGTTTGCACGTTCTCCCGCTGACCACGTGGGTTTCCTCCGGGTGCTCCGGTTTTCCTCCCACATCTGAGGATGTGCAGATTTGTAGGTAAATTGGCTTCTGCAAATTGCCTCCAGTGTGTCGGAAGTGGGTGAGGAAACGGGATGATGTAGCACTAGTGAGAATGGGTGATCGACGGCCAGCCAGGGCTCGGTGGGTCGAAGGACCTGTTTCCATGCTGTATCCCAAAGTAAACATCGCAGCACCACCGGCAGTCACACCGTGTCCAAGTACGGCAGGGATATCTGTGCCATCTCAGTCATCTCAGTCCTCCTCCACAGAGCCTTGCCATTGGCTGCTCCGAGCTTCGGTGCGTCCCTCAGCACGTACGCCCGCAGTCTGGAGCGGGCCAGTCGGCAGCACTCCCCGACAGAAGAAACTACCCAGGCCAAAAATAACTGATTCACTTTCCATCAATGGGTTGGAACGTAGAAACATAGAAACATAGAAAATAGGTGCAGGAAGAGGCCATTCGGCCCTTTGAGCCAGCACCACCATTCATTGTGATCATGGCTGATCGTCCCCAATCAATAACCCGTGCCTGCCTTCTCCCCATATCCCTTGACTCCACTAGCCCCTAGAAATCCATCCAGTGACTTGGCCTCCACTGCCCTCTGTGGCAGGGAATTCCATAAATTCACAACTCTCTGGGTGAAAAAGTTTTTTCTCACCTCAGTCTTAAATGACCTCCCCTTTATTCTAAGACTGTGGCCCCTGGTTCTGGACTCGCCCAACATTGGGAACATTTTTCCTGCATCTAGCTTGTCCAGTCCTTTTATACTTTTATATGTTTCTTTCAGATACCCCCTCATCCTTCTAAACTCCAGTGAATACAAGCCTAGTCTTTTCAATCTTTCCTCATATGACAGTCCCGCCATCCCAGGGATCAATCTCGTGAACCTACGCTGCACTGCCTCAATCACAAGGATGTCCTTCCTCAAATTAAGAGACCAAAACTGTACACAATACTCCAGATGCGGTCTCACCAGAGCCCTATACAACTGCAGAAGATGCAACTGCGGAACGTCACAGGGCATCCGTTGGCTTCTTATCTCGCCAACCTTTGCACTCCAGTCCACACGTGTGGCAGCACCAATCAGTGCTTGTACGACACCACGTAAGGATAACCCAGCCAGTTATTAGGTTTCATTTTTTTAGTTTCAGAGATACAGCGCGGTGACAGGGCCTTCGGCCGATCAGAGCCCACGCCGACCAGCGATCCCCGCACATTGACACTATCCTTCTCACACACACACAAGGGACAGTGTACATTTATACCAAGCCAATTAACCTACAAACCTGAAGGTAGGCAAAAGTGCTGGAGAAACTCAGCGGGTGCAGCAGCATCTATGGAGCGAAGGAAATAGGCAACGTTTCGGGCCGAAACCCTTCTGGGTTTCGGCCCGAAACTTTGCCTATTTCCTTCGCTCCATGGATGCTGCTGCACCCGCTGAGTTTCTCCAGCACTTTTGTCTACCTTCGATTTTCCAGCATCTGCAGTTCCTTCTTAAAAACCTACAAACCTGTACGTCTTTGGACGTCTTAACTTCCCATCTGCTTTCTGATCCGAAGGGCCGAATGGCCTACCCCTGCACCTATAGTCTATTGTCTATTGTCATCCACCCCATGCTCTGGCTCTTCAGTTGTGGCCACAGTCAACCCTGGCTTCTCCTGCTCCAGGATGGTGGGATCGGACAAGGAGCAGCAGATATAAGCAGGTTTGCGCGCTGCTCCAGAGAACGGTAAATAAAGCCATCGGTTTAGGCTCCAGGTTTCAAGTCTTCCATTTAAACACTTAAGGGATTCACAAGATGCACAGAGCTGAGCTGTGAAATGTCCTTCGTCCTTGTGCCTGGAGACCCACTCCTTCAACTGAAGTGAACATGACTGAATCCTTCCCTTGTATTCACTCGTGATAGACTTACCACTTGGCAGCTAAGAATGAACATGTACAAGCTGCTGCCAATGTGAAATTGTCAATTATATCTGTGGTATAAATTCAGTGTAACATGCTGAGCAACAAGTCATGAAAAATAAATCTCTGCAATTGGAATCAAATGTTTACAGAAGGTTTACCACTCTTTGCTGCTTCTGGTTAAACTCTTCTTCATTTTAATAACCATCGCTCCAGGTTCGGTCCCAAATATGTTCACCTCCACTCCGCATCCCCAGTTCTTTCTCAAATTCTCTCATCTCTGTGATATTCAGGGCGGCACAAGGGGCACAGCCGGTGAGCCGCTGCCTCTCAACGCCAGAGGCCCGAGTTCAATCCTGACCTCGGGTGCTCTCTGTATGGAGTTTGCGCATTCCTCCTGTGACAAAGTTTCGTCCCACATCCTAGAGACGTGCGGGTTTGTAGGTTAACTGGCCCAGTGTGTAGAAAATGGGGTAACATAGAACTAGTGTGAACGTGTGATTGATGGTTGGCGTGGTGTTGGTGGGCGGAAGAGCCAGTTTCCACGCTGTATCTTTCAATCAATTCGATCTTCATGAGACTCCAGCTATTGTTTATGCTATGTCATGAAAGATTATTTAAATGATAAATGTAATAAAAAGTGCTATTAAGTAATATTTAACAATTCTTTGAAGAGCAGGCGTCATGGTGGCGCAGCGGTAAAGTCGCTGCCTTAGAGCGCCAGAGACCCGGTTTCGATCCTGGCTGCAGATGCTGTCTGTACGGGGTTTGCACATTCTCCCTGTGATGGCGTGTGTTTCCTCCGGGTGCGCTGGTTTCCTCCCACATTCCAAAGGCATGCAGGTTTGCAGATTAATTGGCTTCCTTAAATTGTCCCTCGCGTGTTGGATAGAACTAGTCTACGGGTGATCGTTGGTCGGCATGGACTGAGTGGGCCGAAGGGCCTGCCTCCACTCTATATCTCTGATTTACATTAAGCTGAAGAAATACGTAGTTCCTTCTTTGCCTATCTAACGGATTGGGAGGTAGACAAAAAAGCTGGAGAAACCCAGCGGGTGAGGCAGCATCTATCGAGCGAAGGAATAGGCGACGTTTCGGGTCGAGACACTTCTTCAGGGATTAGGAGATTAGCATGTGATAAAACAATATGAAGCAAGTCTGAAATAGTGTAGGAAGCATGTCTTCACAGTGTAATTTATATCTTGGAAGATGGGTCTAATAGTGTGGTTTCATAAAGATAGTTGCCACAAATTTGGCATCACATTGATATAATTCTGGCTCCAGTACTGATCAGTCTATTAAACGATCCAATTATATGGAGCTCAGGAGTGTTCCCTGAACAAAAAAATAATTAATCACTAACCGAGGTCAATAGTTTCCCTTTGTGAACCAGATTTCTTTCCCATATTTTGGGTGGGCAGGGGTTAGATTTGACTTACAGGAAGAGTGTACCTCGATGCTCGTGATAATAACCTTTACCAGGGTTAGTAGCTGTTATGCACCACATCCCAATTGTCCAGTGGTAAACAAAAACAGTGAGATGAGGCCGGATGCAAGTTATCAAACTGCATAATTTTATGGAAATTAATTTGTATACAAATTATTGAACATAATTGAATCTCATTTCATTCATTAAATTCAATTTCCACCGCAAAGCAGAGAAATATAATAAATCATCGCAGCATTTGTGGCCGAACTTGAGCGTTTCTTCCTAATTGGCCATTTAGTTCCAACTCAGACTTTAATACGAGTGACATTTTTTACTTGTTAGTCTAATCCCCTTCCTTTGAACAAGCTAATTGACTGATCTTTACATATATCATTTTATCCTCACGAATAAAATAATATTATTTATATATTCTTTATCTATTAAGGATATTATAGATATTAAATTGTGTAGGAAAGAACTGCGGATGCTGGTTTAAATCGAAGGTAGACACAAAATGCTGGCGTGACTCAATGAGACAGGCAGCATCTCTGGAGAGAAGGGATGGGTGACGTTTCGGGTCGAGACCCTTCTTAGATATTAAATTATTCGTTATACAATGTAACGTTATATAAATAATAAATCATGTGATTCTTTATATAAATGAAGAGTTATATTTATTTATATGAAGAATTAAATATTATAATGTAATTATAATACAATTGTAATTAATATTATAATTTACATTAATTATTAATAATGATCATCTTCAATCAATCATCTTAACAACATGACAATATCATATAATATTATGATGTCATATTGTTAAGTATAATAACGAACAATAATATAATATATTGTCATATTATCAACAATAATCGATTCCGCATGATTCGCCTGCCCAGTCCGCGCGGGAGAATGAAGAGGAAAGAAGATAAGACTTTGTTGCCTTCCATCACAGTGGGGAATGTTGGGGAGCCGCTGTGATGGATGTTTATGTTAACTTTTGCGTAGTTGTGTGTCTTGATGCTTTTTTGGTATGGCTGGTTTGGCTCAGCCACCAAGCACGACATCCGGAGGCTGCAGCGAATCGTCCGATCAGCTGAGAAAGTTGTTGGCTGCAACCTTTCCTTCCCCCCCCCCCCCATTGACGAACTGTACACTGCAAGGGCCAGGAAGCGAGCGGGTAAGACCATCTCTCACCCCTCTCACCCTGGCCACAAACTCTTTGAAGCACTTCCCTTTCGAAGGCGACTCCGGACTGTCAAAGCCGCCACAGCTAAATGTAAAAAAAGCTTTTTTCCACGAGTCGTAGCTCTACTCAATAACCAAAAGTCTGTAGCCTCCTTTTGTTCTGGTATTTTATTTCATTCACATGTTTAAACTACAATGTTTTATTTTTAATATTTTAATGTTTTATGTTTTATTCTTAATTGTTTACTGTACGTCGTGTTGTTACTTGCGAGCGGAGCATCAAGGCAAATTCCTTGTATGTTTCTACACACTTGGCTAATAAATTAATTGCAATTACAATTACATTTAATAATGAGTGAGATAGAGTGAAAAGCTTTGTTTGCGTGCTATCCACTCAAACCATACATCGCGTGAGTACGACCAAGTCATTCATAAGTACAATAGGTAGTCCCAAGAAACAAATACCAGGATGCAGAATGACATATTACAGCATTGGAGTGAGAGAGGAAAAGTACACGGTTTGCAGTGAGGTAGGCTGGAAGATGCAACCGAGCTTTTGGGAGGACCATTCAGTAGTCTAATAACAGCGGGTAAGAAGTTCCTGAATCTGGTGGCACGTGCTTTCAAGCGTTTGCATCTTCTGCCCGTCAAGGGGAGAGGAGAAGAAGGAATGACCAGTGTGAAAAAGCTCCTTGACTATGTTGGCTGCTTTCCTGAGGTAGCTTGAAGTGTCGATGTCGTCAACGGTGGGGCGTCTGGTCTGTGTGATTGACTGGGCTACATCCACAACTTTCTGCAATTTCTTGCCTGATGAGACCAGGACGCAGTCTTTATCAATACAGATCAGGTGGACGTGAGCACATTATCTCAACGGTGGCGCAGCGGTAGCGTTGCTGCCTTTCAGCGCCAGAGACCCCGGGTTCGATCTTGACTACGGACGCTGTCTGTATGGAGTTTGTACCTTCTCCCTGCGACCATGTGGTATTTCTCCAGGTGCTCCGGTTTCCTCCCACATTCCAACTTGGCTTCTGTAAATTTTCTGTCGGATAGAACTCCCAAGTGTGTGGGATAGAACTGGAGTACGGGTGATCGCTGGTCGGTGTGGACTCGGTGGGCCGGAGGGCCTGTTTCAGCACTTTTTCTCTAAACCAAACTAAATTTGTCTTTGAGAACATGCCTTTGTTATCATGGGGACGCTAAAGCCAGCTATCTTACTCCAGTTAATTTCTCAAAGGCCAGTAATGAAATGGTGACTTTCCTGATCAGAGTGCCTGATCGGTAATACTATAACGCTGTTAAAACTACTGCAGAGTTTGATGGATCCTTCTTTAAATGTAAATAGACCGGAATCTCACAGCATTCCTTCCGCAAATTGAAATTGAAAATGTATTTTTGCGCACTTGAAATCCTACTACTTAATGCAAAATGTGCAGGTTCCTCTTTGGATATTCATCACAGCCACAGGAACTGCTGGTCACTAATTTTATGACAGAAACAGATATTAATAAAATGAACTAAAAAATATACTTTCCATTATTATTGCTTGATGAAATAAATAACACAAAGTTCTCTGCTTTTAGAAGAAGGTGGATCTATAATTTATGTGACTTTCATGAATTGCAAAGCAGACGTTACAAATTAAATGTATTTCTAAACCTTCTTGTGAAAAACGATACTAAGGGCAAGATGTGGTGGGTTTTTGAGGACAAAAGGTTATATGTATATTGCTTGCTTCCAGGAGATAATAACTGCTGAGTAATTCATTTTGCTGTTCACTTGGTGGTCATTTTACATTCAATTATTATTCTCCTATGTATAGCATGTCCTCCTTAGGTGAAATCAAAGGAGCAGCAGCACAAATCTAATAATAGTCAACATAGATCTCTGCGATTTAATTTATACTGCATTCTGCTCAGAACTACTTTCTTCTCTTCATGAGAGTGCTTTGTGTATGATCAATTCATGAGCATATTTGGGTTCTCATGCAATAAAATTTAAGTGTTTCAGAGTCTGGGCAACATTCCTACACTTACTAAACATTTCGCTAAAATTCGGAGTCAGTGTTCAAACATGTTCTGGTGTTCCCGTCGATTCCTCTTCCCTTGGGCACTTTTTAAAACAGATTAGACTTTGGAGATACAGCGAGGAAACAGGCCCTTCGGCCCACCCAATCTGTGCCAACCAATGATCACCCCGTACTCTAACACTATCCTACACACTAGGAAAAATGTTACAACTCACTGAAGTCAAATATCCTACAAACCTGTACGTCTTTGGAGTGTGGGAGGAAACCAGAGCACCAGGAGAAAACCCACGTGGTCACACGTAGAACGTAGAAACCTTGTACAGACAGCACCCCTGCTCAGGATTGAACCTGGGTCTCTGACGCTGTAAGGCAGCAACTTTGTGGGCCAGTAGCTTTGTGGGCCGCATTACTTTGTGGAACTGTGGACACTGATACAATATCTCTTAAAGCCATTGTCATTATTTTCGTGAGCAAAACACAAAGTGCTGGGGGAACTCAATGGGTCGGGCAGCATCTGTGGAGGGAATGGACAGATGACATTCCAGACTCTGAAGAAGTGTCCCGACCGGAAACATCATCAGTCCATTCCCTCCACCTGTGCTGCCTGTCCCATTGAATTCCGCCAGCACTTTGTGTTTTGCTCAAGATTTCTGCATCTGCAGTCTCTTAGTATTGTCATTAGTTTTTTTGTAGGATCTCGTCCACACAGATCCTTCTCATATCAACATGAGCACCTGCGCCCTTTTTACAGTCACTCACCCTTCCAATGCCCTAAGAGATGACTCTGCAAAATGCAAATGACTGTTCCAATATTGTTCATAAGTTCATAAGAGATAGGAGGAGAATTAGGCCATACAGCCTATCAAGTCTACTCTGCCATTCAATCATGGCTGATTTATCTTCCTCTCCTAACCACATTCTACTCCCTTCTCCCCATAACCCCTGACACATTTACTAATCAAGAATTTGTCAACCTCTGCCTAAAAAATAACCATTGACTTGGCTTCCACAGCCGTCTGTGGCAATGAATTCCACAGATTCACCACCCTCTGACTAAACAAATTCTTCCTCATCTCCTTCCTAAAGGAACGTCCTTTAAATCTGAGGCTATGGCCTCTGGTCCTCGACTCTCCCACTAGTGGAAACATCCTCTCCACATCCACTCTATCCGGGCCTTTCTCTGAATTTTCTTTCTCTCTGGTAGTTTGATAAGTCAGCTGGCACTTGTAATGCTGTGTCCTATTGTTGTACACTCTGCCCCTGCCTTGCAAGCTACAGGGTGGCATTCAGTACAATGGGCAGAGTGAAGAGAGTTGCACCATAGAAAGCATTTTATCAGGGTGCATCACGGCTTGGTTTGGGAACAGCTCCATCCAGGGCCGTAAGAAATTGCAGCAAATTGTGGACGCAGCCCAGGCCATCACACAAACCAACCTCCCTTCTATTGACTCCATTCATACCTCACGCTGCCTCAGCAAGCCCAGCAGCATAATTAAGGACGGGTCGCAGCCTGGCCACTCCCTCTTCTCCACTCTCCCATCCGGCTAAAGGTATAGAAGTGTGAAAACGCACACCTCCAATTTCTTCCCAGCTGTTATCAGGCAACTGAACCATCCAACCAGTGGTGCTGAACTACTACTCACCTCTTTGATGACCCTAGAATCCTCATGACCCTTGATCGGACTTTGCTGGATTTACCTGCGCTAAATGTTATTCCCTTATCACTATCATGTATCTATACACTGTAAATGGATAGTTTGTAATTGCGTATTGTCTTTCCACTGACTGGTTAGCAGGCAGCAAAAGCTTTTCACTGTACCTCGGTACACGTGACAGTAAACTAAACTGAACTGTAACACTGGGTTCACAGGCACCACACTGCTTCATTCATAGAGAGATAGCAGCCAAGAAATCGACGCCAGCACTTAATGAGCCGTTGCAGCAGTAATTATAATTGTGAATTTTGTTAAGGCGTACGCTCTCACTAAACTACGCTGGATGGCATTAAGCTGGAAAGAGTTTGGAGATGATTTACGAGGAGCTTTCCAGGACTTGAGGAAAAACTATTTCACCCAGGGAGTTGTGAATCTGTGAAACTCTCTGCCTCATAATGCAGTGGAGGCCAATTCGCTGGATGCATTCAAGACAGAGTTAAATAGATGTCTTAAAGATAGCGGAGTCTGGAGATATGATGAGAAGGCAGGAACGGGATACTGAATGTGGATGATCAGCCACGATCACAGTGAATGGCAGTGCTGGCTCGAAGGGCCGAATGGCCTACTCCTGCACCTATTGTCTATTGTCTATTGAAGCGATGAGCTTTCGGGAGAGGTTGGACAGACTAGGACTTTATTCCTTGGAGCGCAGGAGGCTGAGAGGTGATCTTGTCAAGGAGTACAAAATCAGGAGGGGAATAGATAAGAAGTTATCCGACTAAATCTCCCCCCCCCCCCTCTCCTTACACATCTTTCCTCTGCTTCTCGATTCCCTACTCTGGGCAAAAGACTGTCTATTGACCCATAGATACATAGATACATAGAAAATAGGTGCAGGAGTAGGCCATTCGGCCCTTCGAGCCTGCACCGCCATTCAATATGATCATGGCTGATCATCCAACTCAGTATCCCATACCTGCCTTCTCTCCATACCCCCTGATCCCCTTAGCCACAAGGGCCACATCTAACTCCCTCTTAAATATAGCCAATGAACTGGCCTCAACTACCTTCTGTGGCAGAGAGTTCCAGAGATTCACCACTCTCTGTGTGAAAAAGTTTTTCCTCATCTCGGTCTTAAAGGATTTCCCCCTTATCCTTAAGCTGTGACCCCTTGTCCTGGACTTCCCCAACATCGGGAACAATCTTCCTGCATCTAGCCTGTCCAACCCCATGAGAATTTTGTACGTTTCTATAAGATCCCCTCTCAATCTCCTAAATTCTAGCGAGCATAAGCCAAGTCTATCCAGTCTACTCCTCTCATGATTTTGTACACTTGCCATTTTAGCAAATATATTTTGAACATCTTTGTTTTGATTTTTCTTCCATTCCATCGATCAGACTTGCTACATAGACACAGATCATTTTTCCACGTTTGAACTTTGCTGGAACTTGGTCCTTGTGCAGCATTCCAAGGTTAGCTGGAGAATAATCTAATGGAATCAATAGGCCGTCATGATACCAGGCCAACTACCTCTCTCTCACTTTGATCTTACAGCTCTCCATTTAATTTACTGAAGATTGTCCATGAGCTGAGCCCTTACTTGGAGAATATGTTCTAATTGAGTTGTCCTGGTATTACTTTGGAATATCCAGTTTCTGAATGTATCATCCTGTTGCCAATTCGCTGTAAAATATTGGTAATAAAATCTCACCAAGTACTGTTGCTTTATTGAGTTCCATGTCTAGTTGGTCATATTGAGTGAGGGATTGAAACGTTATTGAAAGTTACTTTTTTAAGACAGGATATTAAGAGACAACGACAACAAACAAAAAAAAAACGTGACCACCAACTTCAAGAACAGCTTCTTCCCAACAGACATCAGGCTTTTGAATACCACACAACACTCACTTCAACTGTGAAGTATAGACTGTCTTTCGTTGCGCTGTGGACCTGGGGTTTTCTTTGCACTAGTATTGTGGTTATTTATTCAGTTTTATTTTATTACTAGACAAAGTGCAGACCCGTTGGGTCTGTTCCCACAACGCGCGGTTGCGAGGGGAGGGGGCGGCCTGAGGTGACACACACACACACACACACACACACACACACACACACACACACACACACTAACCACCCCTCACACACACACACACACACACTAACCACCCCTCACACACACACACACACACACACACACACACACACACACACACACACACACACACAGAAACACACACACACACACACACACACACACACACACACACACACACACAGAAACACACACACACACACACACACACACACACACACACAGAAACACACACACACACACACACACTAACCACCCCCATTGATATTATATTAAGAAGGGAGGGAGGAGAGGGGTAGGGCCTCCCAGCAGCCGTCGGCCTCAGAGTGAGCCTCAGCTCCATGGCCTCGCATCCTCGGCGCTTCAGACCCCGAGTACGGGGAGGGGTGGGGGGGGAAGGGTGGAGTGGGCGGGCGGGCGGGCGGGTGTGATCCCGAGTGAGCCTGCGGGCCGCCAGCGAGGACGGCGAAAAGCAGCGGGGAACCAGCCGATCTGTGGCATCCGCCAGCGTGACCGAGCCGGGCCGGGGGGGGGGGGGGGTGGAAGTGTAGGAGAGCCGGGCGGCAGCAGCCGTTATGGTCGCATGGGGCACGCGAAGGTGGCCAGCGGGAGGCGAAAAAATGACTGTGGGGGGGGGGGGTGAAGGATTTTATTAAAAATACGTAGAGAAAAATGACTAAATTTAATGAGGAGTGGATTTGTGAATGTAAAAGTAAAATCGCTAGCAAAATCGTAAAAATCTCGGCGTTTTTTGCGTCTGGTTTTCGCGGAGTAACGAATCAAAGGCAAAATCAAAGGCAAAATCAAAATGACATACACCCACACACACACACACAGAGTTTTCAAAGTATATAGATATATCTTGGGGATCATGGCAGAAGCCTCCTGGTGGCGATCCTCGGAATCGACGAAGCGATGCACTCTGTGACGAGTCAGGCGCCAATTCGGTCAACATGTTGGACGACGACAGAAGCCAACAGCGAGCTACATCGTCTGACACACGAGCGAACGATATCTTATCTATGTATTATGTTTACCCAATAGTCTGAAGAATGGTCCCATCCCGAAACATCACCTAGTTTAGTTTAGTTTATTGTCACGTGTACCGAAGTGCAGTGACACGCTTTTGTCTTGCTTACAGATACATGATTGCAATCAAGCCTTGTGCAGGTACAGGATAATGGGAATAATGTTTAGTGCAAGATTAAGCCCAGTAAAGTCTGATTAAAGATAGTTTGATCAGAGTCTTCAATGAGGAAGATGGTAGATCAAGACCGCTCTCTAGTTGGTCATAGGATGGTTCAGATGCCTGATAACAGCTGGAAAGAAACTGACCCTGAATCTGGAGGTGTGCGTTTTCACACTTCTGTACCTCTTTCCTACTGCGTCCACAATTCAAGGATGTGGAATTCATTGCCACAGACGATGGCTATTTTTAAGGCAGAGATAGATAGATTCTTGATTAGTACGGGTGCCAGGGGCTATGGGGAGAAGGCAGGAGAATGGGGTTTAGAGGGAAAGATAGATCAGCCAAGATTGAATGACAGTAGACTTGATACACGAATGGCCTAATTCCGCTCCTATCACTTATGAACTTGCGAATTCTAAGCTGTGAACTTATGAATTCCAAACCAGGTTGTGATACAGCCCGATAAAATGCTTTCCACGGCGCATCTGTTGAAGTTGGTGAGCGATGTTGGGGACATGCCGAACTTCCTGAGAAAGTACTAAGGAAGTATCCACGTTCACCAGAGGTGCTGCCTGATCTGCCGAGTTACTCCAGCACTTTCTGTAAACCAGCATCTGCAGTTCCATGCTTGTACTCTCTATACATTGTATTTACAGGCCTGTTACGGGCCTGTCCCACTTACGCGACTTTTTCGGCGACTGCCGGCACCCGTCGCAGGTCGGCGAGAATTTTCAACATGTTGAGAATCCAGCGGGAACCAGAAAGATGCTACGACTCTTTGGTCGACTGAGGAAACGACTCACGACCATACAGGCGACACCCTGGCGACATGTCGCGGGGTGAAGCTTGTACGGTCGTGAGTAGTCGCCCAAAGAGTCGTACCTTGTTCTGGTCGCCGCTGGAATTTCAACATGTTGAAAATTTTCGGCAACCTGCAACGACCTATGACGGGTGCCGGCAGTCGCTGAAAAAGTCACGTAATTGGGACAGGCCCATAATGCGGCTGCAAGTAAGAAATTAATTGTCCCGTTGTGTGTGTATTTGACATTTAAACACTCTTGACTCTTGACAGATGTGACATATTTTTGCATTCTAGAATGTTTTCAATTTATTCCAGGACTCATTCATTCGTCAGCTTGTACTGAAATGAGCGTGCGGTGTTGGTCGAAGTCACCACAAGGCATGTCCTGTCATTCTGAAAGAAATCAACTTGAATTGATCCCTGTTTCATTTACTGAATTGAAAATGCCACAAGGCAAGGGTGGTGTGTCTGAATGAACGAGGAGCGAATGAAGACCAACAGAACACTTGCTCACGGTGGAACTATTATCCATGATGATTTTATGCACATTGAATAATTGCTTCATTTAGATCTGGATCAGGATCTGGATGTAGTACGCTGAAAAACTCTAAGTAGAGCATCACTCAGCACTCTGATGGTGGTGGACGTTCTAGTCGGAGTGGAGATGCTTTTGGAGTTGCATCTTTGTATGTGTTGATGTTTTGGAGATCTCTGATGCTGGCTGGTAGTCTTCCAATCCCTTGCTGTCTTGAAGAAAATATGAGTTAGAAATGTCTTCTTCTTATCGAGTCCACGCACAAGATTACAAGTTGTTCAGCCAGAGCTGAACACACTTCCCGGCCTCTGCCTTGTCTGTCTTGTGCTTCTTGTGCGTGGTGGTGGAAAGATTGGTGGAAACAGGGCCGCGACGTGAACGCTCTTTCCTTGACCCCCATTTAGATGTGAAAATGGAGCCATCCCTTATTGGGCAGTTATGGTATTCAAAAGAGTCAATAGACAATAGACAATAGGTGCAGGAGTAGGCCATTCGGCCCTTCGAGCCAGCAGCGCCATTCAATGTGATCATGGCTGATCATTCCCAATCAGTACCCCGTTCCTGCCTTCTCCCCATATCCCCTGACTCCGCTATTTTTAAGAGCCCTATAACTAGCTCTCTCTTGAAAGCATCCTGCAATAAAATCAAGGGATTTTTATTGTCAAATGTAGCAATGATGGAACAATGAAATTCTTACTTGCAGCAGCTTTACAGGCATGCGTGCAAATAAAATATAATAATTTTTTTTAATTCAATAAACTGATAACCGTAATACCGGTACAAAGAACAAACAAAGACCTCAGTGCAATCAGTGAATTAATGACTTTTGTTTTCAGAATTCCCATTGTAGCTGGAATTCTTAATAGTGAACATAAAGGGAAAACATATTTCAATGTCACTATGACATTTTCTAACTAACCACACACACTTATTTCCACAGATATTATTACATCTTAATTTTACTTCAGGGAAAAGCTTATGTTGAGCTGCCGATGTTGGAATCTTGTGCAAAAAACACAAAGTGCTGGAGTAACTCGACGGGTCAGGCAGCATCTCTGGAGGACGTGGGTAGGTGACATTTCGGTCAGGAAGAATCGCCTATCCGCGTCCTCGAGAGTTGCCGAAACGAGGTACTGCAGAAGCTGGCTTGCAAAAGAAGATACAGGGTGTTGGAGTAGCTCAGTAGACCATGTAGCATCGTAGGAGAACATGGATAGGTGATATTTTACCATCGGGAAGGGTCGCCGTAATCTCCTGAGATGCTGCCTGGCCTGCTGAGATACTCCAGCACTGTGTTTCCTGCCTGACCACGGGTGGACCTCATTGAAACATACAGAATAATGAGAGGCTTGGATAGAGTGGATCTGGAGAGGATGTTTCCACTAGTGGGAGAGTCTAGGACTAGAGGTCACAGCCTCAGAATTAAAGGACGTTCTTTTAGGAAAGAGACAAGGAGGAATTTCTTATGTCAGAATGTGGTGAATCGGTGGAATTCTTTGCCACAAAAGGCTGTGGAGGCAAAGTCAGTGGATATATTTAAGGCAGAGATAGATATAATTTTGATTAGTACGGGTGTCAGGGGTTATGGGGAGAAGGCAGAAGAATGGAGAGATAGCTCAGCCATGATTGAATGGCGGAGTAGACTTGATGGGCCGAATGGCTTAATTCTACTCCTACTGAGTAAGTCCAGCCCTTTTGTGCTTTCTGCTTACGTTATGAGTGTTCAGTAAAACCTTCAAACCTTAGTTCTAAAAGAAAACCCTTCTCTCCCCAGGTCGGGCCCTTCTTCGGCTCAATGGTGAGAAGCTGGAACGGATGGGAATTATTCAAGACGGACAACGGCAAGAGGTACTTCAACAGGTTCTTCAGCTGCAGGTACGCGAGGAAGTGAGAAACCTACAACTACTTAGACAAGGTAAATTCAGCTGTCTACTGCAAGCTCGAGACCGCCTCTGCACTTTCACAGTGGGTCTTTGCAACAACCATGGTGAGATGCATGCAGACACAAGGAGCTGTAGGCATTGGAATAGTAGTGCACTGTATTAGTGCACAATAGTGGGACACTGAGATAGTACACAGCAGGGGTTCCCAACCTTTTTCGTCCCGTTTACCCCTGGCAACTTTAATAGCGCATAACAATGTTATTTCACTTATTTATGAACAACTAATGATGAACAGAACCAATCACAGTCCAGTCAATGAGAAAAAATATGTACAATCCAGAATCAACAGATTTACCCCCTGGGTAGGTGAAATTTAAACCCTGTGGGTAAATTTACCCCAGGTTGGGAACCCTTTGTATACAGAGTCGCCAGACTTAGCGGCATTTTCAAGTCCCAGTTATTGTAAGTGCATAGACACAAAATGCTGGAGTAAAGGGCCTGTCCCACTTGGGCGTCATTTGCGCGTCATTTACGCGACAGGCCGGTAGTGACTGTTGCGCGAAAATCATCTAGCAGTACGACAGTCGCGCGCCAAGTGCTCTTGAGGGCCCTGCTTCTTTTGGGAGCCATTTGCGATGTCATTCGTACTTAGTCCGATCTCCGTGGCAAGGATTTTCCCAGTGAAAACTTTTCAAAACTACGCGCGTTTTATACCCGGGTGGTCACATGGTGCGATGCTCAAATCACGCGCAAGTGGCGCGCCGACGGCGTACGGGCGGCGCATGGTTACGGACGTTGACGCTCAGTGACACATAATAAATGAGCATAGGCTATGTTCGTGCGTCACCGTGCGTAACCATGCGTCGCCACACGCTACACGTACGCCGTCAGTACATCAGCGTACGCCGTCAGTACGTCAGCGTGCGCAAGGGATACGTCACGAAGGTGGCGCGCGAGGATTTTGAGCATTCCAAAATTCTGGCGCGCCGCGTGTTACCGCGCATCACTGCATACGCCACCACGCCTCACCACGCGCCACGATGCGCCAACCAATTTTTAGGATGTCGCGTAAATGACACGCAAATGACACCCAAGTGGGACAGACCCTTAACTCAGCGGGACAGGCAGCATCCCTGGAGAGAAGGAATGGGTGACATTTTGGGTCGAGACCCTTCTTCAGGCTGACGTCAGGGGAGAGGGAGATACAGAGATAAGGAAGTGTGAAGGTGTGGAAATAGGACAAAGGGAATGGAAACCAAGGTACATGTAGAATAGATCATTGTTAGCAGGGAGAAGTTAACAACAAAGCAAACAGATAAAATGTGGTCGGAGACAGTCAGACTGGTCGGAGAACTGGGAAGGGGGAGAGATGGAAAGAGAGGGAAAGCAAGAGGTCAGTGTTCATACTGGTGGGGTGTAAGCTGCCCAAGCGAAATATGAGATGCTGTTCCTCCAATTTGCGCTGGGCCTCACTCTGACAATGGAGGAGGCCCAGGACAGAAAGGTCAGTGTGGGAATGGGAGGGGGAGTTAAAGTGTTTAGCAATGTTGTAAGTGCATGGTTCATGACCTGACCATGAAGACCCAACCCTGCAACTCCACCTGGGCTGTTTTCCACAGTATTTTTCACACAGAGAAAGGGTGGTGGGTGCATGGAACAAGCTGCCAGAGGAGGTAGTTGAGGCTGAAACTATCCCAACACTTAAGAAGCAGTTAGACAGGTACGTGGATAGGACAGGCTTAGAGAGATATGGACCAAATGCTGGCAGGTGGGACTGGTGTAGCTGGGTTGGCCGGTGTGGGCAAGTTGGGCTGAAGGGCCTGTTTCCACGCTGCATGACTCTATGACTCTTTGACTATATGACACCGATGTTTCAAGTGACTCAGTTACTCCATTAAGACAGGATAAAATGTCTTTTATTGGTAAACAGAGATGCTGCCTGTGTTACTCCAGCACTTTGTACTTTTTTATTTAGTAATTCAGCATCTGCAGTTCCTTGTGTCTCTTGGCCGTCTGATTTATGTTTACACTGGGTCTGCTTCCTAATGTTAAACTTCTGAAATATCAATGAATGGAGCATCCCATCTTTGGTAGTTTTCACAGGATTCATCGGCGAATAGTTTATGGAGCATGATTTTGAAAGGGCTGAAACAATGGGGTGGCATGGTGGCACAGCGGTAGAGTTGCTGCCTTAGAGCACCAGAGACCCGAGTTCGATCCTGACCTCAGGTGCTGCCTGCACGGAGTTTGTACGTTCTCCCCGTGACCTGCGTGGGTTTTCTCCGAGCGCTCCGCTTCCCTCCCACACTCCAAAAATGTGCAGGTTTGTACGTTAATTGGCTTCGGTAAAATTGTAAATTGTCCATAGTGTGTGTAGGATAGTGTTAGTGCACGAGGTGATCGCTGGTCGGCGCGGACTCGATGGGCCGAAGGGCCTGTTTCCACGCTGTATCTCTAAACTAAAATAAACTAAATACTTAGCTTTCATTCAAATTTGTTCTTCCAGCTCATGAAGCAAACAGTTAAAGTATTACCTTGTTTTGAAATCACATGTATATAGGAATCACTCCAAGAAATCTATAATGATATGAAATAAGGAGATTGTGAAGGAATATTTTCATTTCTGAAAGGATTCCACCTTTTATCCACACAATGCTTAGTTCAATGCACAAACTCTAAATAAACTCAATGAAAAGCAAAGACTCATTGCCAAGACCACACAATGGTGGCAGAGGCCCGGGTTCGATCCTGACCTCGGGTGCTGTCCGTGTGGAGTTAGCACGTTCTCCCTGTGACTGCGTGGGTTTCCTCCCACATCACCAAGACGTGCGGGTTTGTAGGTTCCATGGCGGTAGTAATTTTTTTAATAGTAAAGATGAGGGAGTAGGGGTTCGGAAAGCGGAACTCATTAAAGAGACAAAGGGCGTGTGAGGTATCTTGGGCATAGGTCGGGAGAGTTTGGACCGGGGGGATCGTTGCAGGTTAATTGGCCTCTGTAAAATTGCCCCTCCTGGGGTAGGAAGCGGATACAAAAGTGGGATAACATAAAACTAGTGTACGGTGATCCTGAAGAAGGGCCGCGACCCAAAACGTCACCTATTCCTTTTCTCCAGAGATGCCGCCTGACCCGCTGAGTTACTCCAGCTTTTTGTGTTTAAGAAAGAACTGCAGATGCTGGTAAATCGAAGGTAGAAAAAATGCTGGAGAAACTCAGCGGGTGAGGCAGCATCTAAGGAGCGAAGGAAATAGGCAACGTTTCGGGTCTGAAGAAGGGTCTCGACTTGAAACTTTGTCTATTCCCTTCACTCCATAGATGCTGCCTCACCCGCTGAGTTTCACCGGCATTTTTGTCTACCAGCTTTTTGTGTCTATCTTTAGTCTACGGTGATCATTGGTCGGCATAGACTAGGTGGGCCAAAGGGTCTGTTTCCACACTGTATCTCTAAACTAGACTAAAGTAAACAAGTGTGAACGGGTGATCGATGGTCAGCGTGGACTTGGTGTGCCAAATGGCCTTGTTCCATGCTGTATTCTTTTACAAAAACTCAGCATCCTTTGCACAAGATTTGCTGCTGGATCCAAACAACAGCCGTTCCTTTGAGTTTTAATTCATCAGTAAATCCCATCTATTTTCTTACATAGCCTTGGTGGCTTTAATCCAATTATGATACTGGAGTCTTAGAAAACATAGAAACATAGAAACTAGGCGCAGGAGGAGGCCATTCGGCCCTTCGAGCCAGCACCGCCATTCATTGTGATCATGGCTGATTGTCCCCTATCAATAACCCGTGCCTGCCTTCTCCCCATATCCCTTGACTCCACTAGCCCCTAGAGCTCTATAAAACTCTCTCTTAAATCCATCCAGTGACTTGGCCTCCACTGCCCTCTGTGGCAGGGAATTCCATAAATTCACAACTCTCTGGGTGAAAATGTTTTTTCTCACCTCAGTCTTAAATGACCTCCCCTTTATTCTAAGACTGTCGCCCCTGGTTCTGGACTCGCCCAACATTGGAAACATTTTTCCTGCATCTAGCTTGTCCAGTCCTTTTATAATTTTATATGTTTCTATAAGATCCCCCCTCATCCTTCTAAAAGATTTATTCTATTTTGTCTTGAGCACAAAATAGTGCAGGAGGAACTCGGCAGGTCGGGTGGCATCTGTGGAGGGAACAGGACAATGAAGAAGGGTCCTGATCTGAAACGTTGTCTGTCCATTTCACTCCGCAGATGCTGCCTGACCCACTGAGTTCCTCCAGCACTTTGATTTTGCCTCAGTTTATGCATGTGTTCATGTGACATTTGTAATTCCCAACCCCCAAATCATTTAATGGACACTATTATTTAAAAAAATGAACTTAATAATAAGCTCATAAGTGATAGGAGAAGATTGAGTCTAGTCCACCATTCAATCATGGCTGATCTATCTATCTTTCCCTCTCAACCCGATTCTCCTGTCTCTTCCCGTAACCTTTGACACTCTTAAGGCCGTGTCTTACCTGTTTGCGGTCATCGGCGGTGAAGCGCGGTGTAGACGGTAGCTAGGACCGCGCGGCAACGGCGAGAGCGTCGAGGCTATCCACCGGAGCGCCGCACGGATGTTGCGCGGGGGCCGAGTTAATTCAAACACGGCGGGTCCCACGTGCTTGCGGTAAGTAAAAAAAGGGCGGGCCGACTGCGATGACGTCGGCCCCCCGCACGTGACTCACCAGCGGCGGCTGTGGCGGCGGCCATCCTGATCGCGGCGCTGTAGCGGTGGCTGTGCCTGCGGCCGCGCAGCACACGTGTCTCACTGGCGGCGGCACGTGCGTCACTGGCGGAGGCTGTGGCAGAGGAGGTTTGACGCACGGCGCTCGAGCCATACTGGCGGCGGCCCGTGCGAGCGGCCGTGCGCACTCGTGCATCACTGGTGGAGGTTGTGCGGTGAGTATTTGGTTTTCGACATTGTCGATTTTATTTTTGCACCGCGCGGTGTTGGGAACACCGTCGCACGGCTCGGGAATTGTTCTTTCTCACGAGTGCGCGGTCTATGGCGGCAGATTCTTCCCGTTTCGCCGCCAATGACCGCAGATTCGTGAGACAGACCTTTAACTAATCAAGAATGTTGCCTAAAGTGAATACATTGAATATTAAAATTGTGAATTTATTGAACATTTTAATGGACATGGGGGTAGATGGAAGGGATTAAGTTGTATGTTTGTAAAAGATACTTGGTGTTTTACCAGAAGATTTGTTTCTATGCTGAATGACTCTATGAGAAATATAGGCGTCGGTGGAGGAAGGAGTGACAAGAAAATTGAATAATTTATTTTCATTGTAATTCATATTTCTTGAGAGACATATCCAAAATTGTAAACTAAGATCATTTAGTAATGAATAATAACTTGAATCTAGTAATGGGTACAGATCAGCTGGGTGGAAAATGTGTCATACCACATTAGTAATTAATGAATTTGTATGATTTTCTTCCTCATTGCCTTCATTAAAAAGTAACAGAACAATTTCATACCAATCAGTCATATTACAACCACATCCCAGAGATACATTAAGTCTAAAATGTCCATGAATGGGTTTTCAAATCCATTTACTGTTAATTGTAAACCTGTCGTTGCACATATTCAACAAAATAAATGGAAGGAGTGCGTACTCACTCTTACTCTATCGTGTAAATCATCCCATACATCAATCATTGTCGCTGACAACGGAGGAGAACATTCTACATTATGAATTTTTATTTCAATTTTCAATATTAAAAATTGAACAGCGGGCGCTTTGCGATATAAATTGCTAAACATAAATATTTAACTATTTTGACCATTGTCAAAAGATTATGAGATGCATAACAAGGCGTAGATAGTCAGAACCTTTGTTTCCCCCAGGGTGGAAATGACCAACATTAGAGGGCACAGCTATAAGGTAAGTGGGGGAAAGTTTAATGGAGATGTGCGAGGCAAGATTTTTTTTTACACAGAGTGTAGTGGGAGCCTAGAACGCGCTGCCAGGGGTGGTGGTGGAGGCAGATACGATAGTGGCGTTGAAGAGGCTTTCGGAAAGACACATTGAAGTGCAAGGAATAGAGGCGTATGGATCATGTACAGGCAATTGAGACCAGTTTAACTTGGTAACATGTTTGACACAAACATTGTGGGCCAAAGGGCCTGCTCCTGTGCTGAATTGTTCTATGTAGTCTAAGGCCAGTTTAGGCAAAACTTCAGTCCATATCTGTAGCCGTGTATTTCAGGGTCAGTTTATAACCAGTTCCAGTGTGGCTCGTGTGTGTGAGTGCGTTTTTTACAAGCTTCGTACACATTGCTCCTGAAATACGCAGCTAAAGATGTAGACTCATGCAGGAAAAATGTTCCTGATTTCGGGGTCCAGAACCAGGGGTCACAGTTTAAGAATAAGGGGTAGGCCATTTAGGACTGACATGAGGAAATATTTCTTCGCCCAGAAAGTTGTGAATCTGTGGAATTCTCTGCCCTAGAAGGCAGTCGAGGCCAATTCACTGGATGTTTTCAAGAGAGAGTTAAGGGCCTGTCCCACTTTCACGACTTAATTTAAAACCTCTGCCGAGTTTAAAGGACCTAAAAAAAAATTCAAGATCGTGGTAATCTAAGAACTCCTACGACCTTCCACGACTATGTTCACGAACTCCTACGAACTCCTACGAGTATGTCTACGAGTATGTCTACGAGTATGTCTACGAATTCCCACGACTATTTAGATGCCCTCCTTACGAGTAAAACGTTGCAATTTCTTTCATCCCGATCATTTTTTTACTCGTGGACATTTTTTATCGGGCTGGAAAAATCGTCCCGACTTACCTGATGCCACGAATACCTACGGCTGGCATAACGAGCCGCTACGATATATCTACGAACTCCTACGACCTCCTACGGACCCATTACGAACATTCTGCGAGTTTGAATCAAGGGGAAAACTCGGGAGAATTCGTGAATAACTCGTGAAAGTGGGACAGGCCCTTTAGATTTAGCTCTGAGAGCTAACGGAATCAAGGGATATGGGGAAAAAGCAGGAACGGGGTACTGATTTTGGATGATTAGCCATGATCATATTGAATGGCGGTGCTGGTTCGAAGGGTCGAATGGTTCTGGAGAACATGGAGAGTTGACGTTTCGGTCAGGACCCTTCTTCAGGCTTGTTAGAGGGATGTGGGTCAGGCACGGGCAAATGGGACCAGTATGCATGGAGCATCTTGGTCGCCATGGACAAGGTGGGCCGGAGGGCCTGTTATCTTGCTATATTTCTCTATGACTGTCTATCTCCATACATATCATCATTCTCTGCCCACCAACTTGAATGCCGGCAAGAAACTATCAAGTTACTATGTCCCTTTGCTGAGCTTTTGTATTAAAAAAATCACTTCAAGATTGACCATATTCAACTTTTAGTTTGGTTTAGAGATACAGCGCGGAAACAGGCCCTTCAGCCCATCGAATCCATGCCGACCAGCAATCCCCGCACACTAATACTATCCTTCACAAACTACAGACAATTTACATTTTTTTACCAAGCCACATATATCAACAAACCTGTCTGTCTTTGGAGTGTGGGATGAAACCGGAGCACCCGGAGAAAACCCACGCAGGCCATGGGGAGAACGGACATAAACCAAACAGGCAGCACCCGTAGTCGGGATCGAACCCGGATCTCTGGCACTGTTAGGCAGCAACTATGTGCCGTCCCATTTTTCCATGAAAAACCATGGCAATGAATCCTGATGAGATTCCAGGTCTTTTCAGTACAGAAGCAATAATTGAAATGTAATAATATTAAACTAGATTTCCTACAGCAATGGATACGGTTGTCAAAGGGCTAAATGATTCATATAAGAACACTAAGGTTACAGTCTTACAGTGAATGTTAAATTCTCTTTTATTTTATTGTATTCCAGAATTTTTAATTTGCGGTCAGGTTGTTGAATGTTACAATTGTCTATTATGTTGCTACCTTTCGGTCTATTTCGTCGCGTTTGCGGAGCAGAAAGAAATGGCAATGTTAAACATGATAATTCAAACTAAATATGAAGGTGCATGCAGATAATTATTAGTTGCGCTGAAGTATCATATTTGATCCTGTGGACGTGACAAAAGTCAATCGCTGGCACTTGAAGTTGGCTTTCAACCCTTGTTACTTAGGAAATTTTTCTCACCTCAGTCTTAAATGACCTCCCCTTTATTCTAAGACTGTGGCCCCTGGTTCTGGACTCGCCCAACATGCAGGAAAAATGTTCCCAATGTTGGGCGAGTCCAGAACCAGGGGCCACAGTCTTAGAATAAAGGGGAGGTCATTTAAGACTGAGGTGAGAAAAAACTTTTTCACCCAGAGAGTTGTGAATTTATGGAATTCCCTGCCACAGAGGGCAGTGGAGGCCAAATCACTGGATGGATTTAAGAGAGAGTTAGATAGAGCTCTAGGGGCTAATGGAGTCAAGGGATATGGGGAGAAGGCAGGCATGGGTTATTGATAGGGGACGATCAGCCATGATCACAATGAATGGTGGTGCTGGCTCGAAGGGCTGAATGGCCTCCTCCTGCACCTATTTTCTATGTTTCTATGTTTTTGTGTGATGCCACTTAAGTAGCTCTCCCGGCTTCATTCAATTTCAATCTGTAACATTTACCCTATTCTATCTATTTCAATTTACAATTTGGATTAAACATAGAAACATAGAAAATAGGTGCAGGAGTAAGGCCTATCGGCCCTTCGAGCCAGCACCGCCATTCAATACGATCATGACTGATCATCCAAAATCAGTACCCCGTTCCTGCTTTCTCCCCATATCCCTCGATTTCGTTAGCCCAAAGAGCTAAATCTTACTCTCTCTTGAATACATCGATGGTGTAGGAAGGAACTGCAGATGCTGGTTTAAACCAAACGGAGACACAAAAAGCTGGAGTAACTCAGCGGGTCCAGACAGGAAAAGGAAGGGTCTGAAGAAGGGTCTCGACCCGAAACATCACCAATTCCTTTTCTCCAGAGATGCTGTCTGACCCGCTGAGTTACTCCAGCTTTTTGTGTCTATCTACAATCTGGATTGGTTTTGGGGCAGAGCAAGAGAAGTGAAAGTCTAAACAGGCTAGGATTAATAACTCCAAAGATAAAAAGGTAAATTCCCAGCCGTAATCTTGGGGCAAATCAACTCGCGTCATTAATTTGTAGAAACAAAGAACTGCAGGTGCTAGTTAATACCAAAGATAGACACGACGTGCTGGAGTAACTCTGCGGGTCAGGCTACATCTTTGGAGAAAAAGTATAGGTGACGTTTCGTGTTGGGACCCTCAAGTCAAGTCAAGTCAAGTGAGTTTATTGTCATGTGTCCCTGGTAGGACAATGAAATTCTTGCTTTGCTTGAGCACAACAGAACATAGTAGGCATTTACTACAAGGCATTCTATAAATATATACACAATGGTCAATATACTGATAAAGTGCAAATAACAGTATTGGCTAGTAAAGTTCAGTGTTATGTCCGAGCCAGGTTTAATAGCCTGATAACCTTAGCTCTTTACATTGTACCCTTCTTCTTCGACTCAAGAAGGATACAATGTAAAGAGCTAAGGAACTGGTTAAATCACTAGGGAGGCTGAGTCATAAGGTCTTAAGTGTTAGGTGCAGAATTAGGCCATTGGGCCCATCAAGCCTACTCCACCATTCAATTATGGCTGATCTATCTCTCCCTCCTAACCAATTTCTCCTGCCTTCTCCCCATAACCCCTGACACCACATACTCAGCTCCCCGCACTGTACCCCTCTTTATTTCACACCTTCCCTAACCAGCAAAGGGGCCCACCAGGGCACCACCCTGCCTGACGTTTAGTTTATAGTTTCAAAGTGTTTGAGAAGGAACTGCAGATGCTGGAAAATCGAAGGTAGACAAAAGTGCTGGAGAAACTCAGCGGGTGCAGCAGCATCTATGGAGCGAAGGAAATAGGCAACGTTTCGGCCCGAAACCCTTCCGGGTTTCAGCCCGAAACGTTGTCTATTTCCTGAAACGGTTCCTACTCGGCCCGAAACGTTGCCTATTTCCTTCGCTCCATAGATGCTGCTGCACCCG
>CM075982.1:68146702-68179202 GCA_038087875.1 Malacoraja senta
GGCCATTTGGCCCTTCGAGCCAGCACCGCCATTCAATGTGATCATGGTTGATCATCCACAATCAGTACCCCGTTCCTGCCTTCTCCCCATATCCCTCTGACTCCACTATCTTTAAGAGCCCTATCTAGCTCTCTCTTGAAAGTATCCAGAGAACCGGCCTCCACCACCCTCTGAGGCAGAGAAATCCACAGACTTGATTGTACTTATGCATAGTTTTATCTAATCTGATTGGAACGCATGTAAAACAAAGCTTTTCACTGTACCCCATTACACGTAGTTATAATAATACTTTAAAGCGCCAGAGACCCGGGTGCGATCCTGACCTCATGTGCTGTCTGTGTGGAGTTTGCATGTTCTCCGTGTGATCGCACAGGCTTAATCCAGGTGTCCAATTCCTCCCACGTCCCAAAGATGTGCAGATTTGTAGGTTCATTGGCCTCTGTAAAAATTGCCCCTAATGTGTAGGAAGTGGCTAAGAAGGTGGAGATAATCTTGAACTAGATCAGTGATCAGTGGCAGACGTGGACTTGGTGGGCCAAAGGGCCTGTTTCCATGTTGTATCCTTAAAGTAATAACCCTCAACCTACATAAACTCTCCTTTGTGCCAAGGGCGATGAAACTCCCAGAACTAGCGAGTACATGCACGATTACTCATTTTACATCTGAAATCAATATATCTTTTCGTAGGACAAGAATATGAAGGATTATGGAGCCTATTTCCTTGAATATAATTGAGATAAACTGCTGTCGCATTGTAATGTGAAGCGGCCTCAAGAGCCTTAATGCCCATCTCACTCTATCACGAGTGAAGTAAATTCTAAAGTAATTTAAAGATAGAATATTTATAGCAACTTAATTAAGAGATATGCAGACAGAGAACAGGCATAATTCTAGTTAATTATTTGGGTGGCACGGTGGCGCAATGGTAAAGTTGCTGCCTCGAAACATAGAAACATAGAAAATAGGTGCAGGAGTAGGCCATTCGGCCCTTCGAGCCTGCACCGCCATTCAATATGATCATGGCTGATCATCCAACTCAGTATCCCGTACCTGCCTTCTCTCCATACCCCCTGATCCCTTTAGCCACAAGGGCCACATCTAACTCCCTCTTAAATATAGCCAATGAACTGGCCTCAACTACTTTCTGTGGCAGAGAATTCCGCAGATTCACCACTCTCTGTGTGAAAAAGAAAAATCTCATCTCGGTCCTAAAAGACTTACCCCTTATCCTTAAACTGTGACCCCTTGTTCTGGACTTCCCCAACATCGGGAACAATCTTCCTGCATCTAGCCTGTCCAACCCCTTAAGAATTTTGTAAGTTTCTATAAGATCCCCCCTCAATTTTCACAGCGCCAAAGATCCGGGATCGTTCCTGATCATGGGTGCTGTTTGTGTGGAGTTTGCTCGTTCACCCTGTGACCGCCTGAGTTTCCTCTGGGTGCTACGGTTTCCTCCCACACCCCAAGGGCATGCGGGTTTGTAGGTTAATTGGAGGCTGTAAATTGCCCCTAGCGTGCAGGGAGTGAATGCAAAGGTGGGATAACTCGGAGCTTGCGTGGAGGTAGACACAAAAAGCTGGAGTAACTCAGTGGGACAGGCAACATCTCTGGAGAGAAGGAATGGGTGACGTTTCTGGTCGGGACCCTTCTTCAGACTAGTGTGAATAGAATTAATGTGAATGGGTGATTAATGGGCGGTGGGGACTCGGGGCCTGTTTCTGTGCTGTATCACTAAACTATTAGGGGATATTCTGCAGTAGACAAAAATGCTGGAGAAACTCAGCGGGTGAGGCAGCATCTATGGAGCGAAGGAATAGGTGACGTTTTGGATCGAGACCCTTCTTCAGACTGATGTGGGGGTCGGGGGGGGGTGGCGGGCGGGAAGAAGTAAGGAAGATGTGGAGACAGTGGACTGTGGGAGAGCTGGGAAGGGGAGGGGAAGGAGGGAGAAAGCAAGGACTACCTGAAATTGGAGAAGTCAATGTTCATACCGCTGGGGTGTAAACTACCCAAGCGAAATATGAGGTGATGCTCCTCCAGTTTGCGGTGGGACTCACTCTGGCCATGGAGGAGGCCCAGGACAGAAAGGTCGGATTCGGAATGGGAGGAGAAGTTGAAGTGCTGGGCCACCAGGAGATAAGGTTGGTTAAGGCGGACTATGCAGAGGTGTTGGGCATTCTAGTCATTTAGCTACAATAACATAGGAATGGTAACTGAAAGGCTTAAGAATGAAAGCACCTTATTTCTCATCAAGATAACAGATCCTTTTTTTTGCCAGAAGTAGCCAAATAAAATAAATACATTTGTGAGATTTTCAGTTATTGAATAGACACAAGATGAGTACCAGAAGGCGCGTCAGGGAAAGTTACTCCAGTATTTTGTGTCGACACGCTGCCTGACCCGCTGAGTTACTCCAGCATTTTGCGTCTGCACCAGCATGACTTAAGGGGCTGTCCCACTTGGGCAACCTAATTGGCGAGTTTAGAAGAGTTTAGGAGAGTTTGAAAAAATGTCACGTTGAAGACCTCCTTCGACTATGTTGAAGACTAGCTTCGACTAGCAACGACTAACTTCGGGAAAATTGGACAGCGAATAGTGGAGAGTGAAGACGACCTCCTTCGATCTCCTTCGACCTCCCTTCGACCTCTCTTCGACTACCTTCGGTTACCTTCGACTACCCTCGATTACCTACGACTAATGTGCCGACCTACTACGACCTACTACGACCAACTTCGACTAAATCTACGAGTAAAAAAAGTATAGATTTTTTCCATCGCAACCTTTTTTTATTCGCGGGCATTTTTCAACATGTTGAAAAATACGCCGCGACCTAGCTGAGGCCTCGAGTACACGGGGACTACTCTCGAGCATGAAGGAGAGTTACAAAGACCTCCTACGACCTCGTGTCGACCATGCTACGAGTATGAGTCGAGGGCAAATTCGCCAGAACTCGCGGATTAGGTTGCCAGGTGGGACAGCCCCTTTACTGATGCCATGTGCCAGTAGGCTATTCCAAATAAGTACTTTAGTTTGAAGATAGACTCAAAATGCTGGAGTAACTCAGCGGGTGAGGCAGCATCTCTGGAGAGAAGGAATGGGCGACGTTTCAGCTCGAGACCCTTCTTCAGGCTGATGTCAGGGGAGGGGGCGGGACAAAGCTAGAATGTAGGCGGAGACAGGAAGACTGGTGGGAGAACTGGGAAGGGGAAAGGGGATGGAGAGGGAAAGCAAGGGCTATCTGAAGTTAGAGAAGTCAATGTTCATGCCGCTGGGGTGTAAACTGCCCAAGTGAAATATGAGGTGCTGTTCCTCCAATTTGCGCTGGGCCTCACTCTGACAATGGAGGAGGCCCAGGACAGAAAGGCCAGATTGGGAATGGGAAGGGGGAGTTGAAGTGCTGAGCCACCGGGAGATCAGGTAGGTTAAGAAGGACTGAGCGGAGGTGTTCAACGAAACGATCGCTGAGCCTGCGCTTGGTCTCGCCGATGTAGAGAAGTTGACACCTGGAACAACGGATACAGTAGATGAGGTCGGAGGAGGTGCAGGTGATCCTCTGCCTCACTTTAGTTTATTTTATTTTAGAGATGCAGCACGGAAACATGCCCTACGACCCACCTTGCCGATCAGCGATCATCCCGTACACTAGCACCATCCTACACACTAGGGACAGTTTACAATTTCACTGAAGCCAATTAACCTACATACGTTTTTGCACGTATTTTGGAGTGTGGGAGGAAACCGGAGCACCCGGAGAAAACCCACACGGTCACATGGAACGTAGAGACAGCACCTGTGGTCAGGATCGATCCTCGATCTTGGGTGCTGTAAGGCAGCAACTCTACCGCTGCGCCACTGTGTGACCCCACTTGCTTTAACCTTTATTTCGAGGTTGCCATTCACAACGCAGTGTTTTAAATCCAATAAATAGACAATAGACAATAGGTGCAGGAGTAGGCCATTCGGCCCTTCGAGCCAGCACCGCCATTCAATGTGATCATGGCTGATCATCCCCAATCAGCACCCCGTTCCTGCCTTCTCCCCATAGCCCCTGACTCCGCTATCTTTCAGAGCCCTATCTAGCTCTCTCTTGCAATAAAGGATCCCCAGTATATTCTCCACAGCAGGCTTGAAGATTGACTGCATTTTAATGACAGTAGTGTGTACTTTGTAATGCAAATTCCACTTTAAAAAATGTGTTTAATCTTGCCAGTCCTCTCGCCTCATCAGAGTGAGTAGACACATCATGAAGCCAAATGGAGACTAATTACCGCTACTGATGAAAGTTTGTAGATTTACAGTTGTTTATCATTCCGCTGGCTCCTGGTCAAAAGCACCAGGCAAGTCATCTTGTTGGAGCGGCTCTCAAGATCAGGGGTAGCTTTCTTTAGAAAGACACAAAATGCTGGAGAAACTCAGCGGCAGCTGATCGTGGACTTTAGGAGGGCACGACATCCGAGGACGTACACGCCACTGGAGATAAATGGGGCTACTGTGGATAGGGTGAGCTGCTTTAAACACCTGGGAGTTCACATCACAGAGGATCTGACATGGACATCACATGCTGCTGCACTGGTGAGTAAGGCAAGGCAGCGCCTTTACCACCTCAGGCAGCTGAGGAAATTCAGAGTCTCTCTGAGGATCCTTCAGTGCTTCTACTCTGGGGCTGTAGAAAGCATCTTGTCCGGCAACATCACAATCTGGTTTGGGAACTACTCTGCCCAGGACAGGAAGGCTCTGCAGGGAGTAGTGCGTTCGGCCGAACGCACCATGGGAACTACACTCGCCCCGCCCTGCAGGACCTATACACCAGAAGGTGCAGATCCAGAGCCAGCAACATTATGGGGGACCCCTACCACCCCAGCAACGGACTGTTTCAGCTGCTACGGTCAGGCAAACGCCTCCGCTGTCACGCTGTGAAAACAGAGAGGATGAGACGGGGTTTCTTCCCACAGGCCATCAGGACTGTAAACTCTGATCTCACCAGGGACTCATTTACTGTTGTGTTGTGTTGTGTCTTTTTAAAAGTGCTGTTTTTTTTTCTATTATGTAAATACTGATTCTGTTCTATTCTGTTCTGTAGTTTTTGCACAATCCGCAGGCGTTGCCACTTTCATGTCACTGTACATCTTGTATGTGTATGTGACAAATAAAGTTGACTTGACTTGACTTGACTTGGGTCAGACAGCATCTCTGGGTGGCATTTTGGGTCAGCACCGTAAGGAAGATTCAGCTCTCGGCTTGTCATCGTCTCATGTATCGAGGTACATTGACAGAGTTTGCTTGGCATGCTGTCCAACAGATCAAATATTGACCATACTTGGCTACGATCAGTTCAAACTCAAGTACAATAGATAGAGCAAATGGGGAATATTGCGAGTGCAGAATATAGTTCTCTGCATGGTAGAGCACCAGTTCCATAGACTAAGGCCAATGTCATGAATGGGGAGAAGGTGGGAGAATTAGGAGGGAGAGATAGATCAGCCATGATTGAATGCTAGAGTAGACTTGATGGGCCGAATGGCCTAATTCTACTCCTATTCCTTGTGATCTTATGAATGGGGTAGAGGTGAATCGGACAGTACCCCAGCTTATGGAAGGAATGCCGTTCAGAAGCCTGATAACGGAAGGGAAAGTGTTCCTGAGTCTGGTGGTCCCTTTACCGTGGCTTTATCCGACAGTCTTGGTGCAGCATGCTTCACTGCGCTCCAGAGCACGTTCTACAGCTCCTGGGAATGTCCCAGGCTGCAGTACTCCATTGTAAACTGAACTGGATCCCGAAGGATGATCCAGGCAGAGCAAATTGCATCTTTCACTCAGTTGATGGATCTTCCAGCAGCAGTCAATGTTTGTCTCATTATGCATCCCCAGGACCAGCTCAAAGAGCTTGATCGCTGCATCCTGCAGCAGCTTGGGATGAACCTTGACCAAGACCACTGTGTGTGGCATTCCAGATCTTCTTGGTAAACATGCAACCCACAACAAGAGGTGGTTGTACACACTGACAGAAGAGAAGAAACAATTAGACAGGCTCCTTGACCTTAGTCCCCTTTGATCTCTCGTTTTCACACCTTACCCTTCCATATCTCTATGTCTCCCTCTCCCCTGACATCATCACGCATGTCCTTCATTCCTTCTATCCAGAGATGCTGCCTGTCCTGCTGAGTTACTCCAGCAATTTGGTGCATTGATAGGACAGGGTTAGAGGGATATAGGCCAAATGCAGGCAGGTGGGACTAGTGTAGATGGGGCATGTTGGCTGGTGTGGGTCAGTTGGGTCGAAGGGCCTGTATCCGCTGTATGGCTCTATGACTCTATGAACAGCAACATAGGAAGCATCTGACACCCAAAGATCAGATCCTTCCCTGGGATTGTTGCTCCTACACTCCCATCTTCACTTCGCTCCAGCCAATTCTTGCTGCTCCTCAGACACAAGGGCAGAAGGGCAACACTTACACTACTTGCACCATTTTTCACTTCCGTCGAAACTTTCTTTACACTGCTGCTTGGCTCTGGATCCACATGGTAGACTTAAGGTAGACACAAAATGCTGGGGTAACTCAGCGGGACAGGCAGCGGCTGGATAGAAGGAATGGTTGACTTTAGACTAGAAACACATCGCGGAAACAGGCCCTTCGGCCCACCGAGTCTGCACCGATCAGCGACAATCACCCTGTACACTAACACTCTTGTACACACTGGGGACTAGGTTACAACTTACCGATGCCAATTAACCTACAAACCTGTAGTGTGGGAGTAAACCGAAGCACCCGGAGAAAATCCATGTGGTCACAGGGGAACGTGCAAACTCCACACAGACAGCACCCAAGGTCAGGATCGAACTCGGGTCTCTGGCACTGCAAGGCAGCAACTCTACTGCTGCGCCACGATGCCATCCCAACTTGAGGAAGAACTGACATTAAAATCAATTCATATTCTAAAGACTCATTTCCTAATTAAAAGGTACCTTTTTAATTGGCCTCATCCTTTTAAATGCTTCCAATTACTTCAGACTGCCCACCATTCTGATTGTTTCTCCACGTAATTAGCAGCATAAATCATCATAAATTTGCATAAATCAGTTTCATTCAACTGTTAAAATGAACAAGAGGAACTTTGAACAAGTCCTGTCTGAAGGACACATAATCCTCTGGTCAGATTCCAACCTACTCTCCTCCTCCATCTGAAGAAAGTTTCCCACCCGAAACGTCACCCGTCCTTTTTCTTCAGAGATGCTGCCTGACCTGCTGCAGATCCGTCATCATGGTCTCATACTGGCCCAAAGTGGGTCTCATCCGGAACAAAGACCTCATCCACACAGACCTCTTCCTGGGCTTCTTCATAACCTTCCTTGTTGAACTCCTGCCCAGCTGACCTGCAAGCACGAGGGCTGCTGCTAACAGAAGTCTCTCTTGGTGTAGCAGCAATGCAATCTGAATCTCTTCCATTGTGATGATGATAAACACCCGTTTAAATGGAGATGATGATCGATTTCCAGCCTGCAACACCCGTTTCAATGATTAAAATGGCGTCAGGCTCGAGCTTCCAACCGACTTCGCTCAAAATGGACGTCCGCGCACCCCCCACTTCCGGTTAGGTCGCGCTCGCCGCATGTGTTCGCATGCTCGTGGGACAGGCCGTACGGTGATCACTCGGCCTCCGCGCGGCACCCGCTTCCGGTTAGGTCGCGCTCGCCGCATGCGTTCGCATGCTCGTGGGACAGGCTGTATGGTGATCACTCGGCAGCCGCGCGGCCCCCGCTTCCGGGGAGGTTGCGCTTGCCGCATGGAATCGCCTGCCCGTGGGACAGGCCCTTTACTCCAGCACTTTGCGCCTACTTTCGGCACAAACCGGCATCTGCAGTTCCTTTCCCACACACCCTGTTTACTTTCCCAGTTACTGCAGATGCGAGATGTAAATGAGAACGAGCAAAGTGTCGCCCCATAAAAATGACTTGACATTGTGGTTCTGTAACTCCTGCTGGAGATGCCACATTCATGCTTCAGTGAGAACGGTTGGAAATTATTAGGGAATTTACAGCTGTAACTAAACGCACAAAGGAAATAACTCCAGCAGCCTCTACTTTGAAATATTGGGCAAATGATATTGAGCTGCCAGAAAAAAACTGATAGCTTTGCGGCTGGCCACTGCAATTATTCTGCCGCGGGATTCACACACTGCCTTTGACACTGTGCCTGAATGTGTTTTTATAGCTGCTCGCTTCCAATAATTCAAGTGTCAAAAAATATAAATGGTAAAAAAATCACATGCCACGCAACGGAATTAAGAAATGAAGAAAATGGAAGCAGTGTATCAAGCATTCTAACATGGAGTGCTGGGGTAACTCAATGGGTCAGGCGGCATCTCTGGAGAGCATGGATAGGTGACGTTTCAGGTCGGGACCCTTCTTCATTGCCTCCACACATGCTGCCTGACCCACTGTGTTCCTCCAGCACTTTGTACTTTGCTCAAGATTCCAGCATGTGCAGGTTCACGTGTTTCCAGGAGGGATCTGTATGACAATAGGCAGTAGGTGCAGGAGTAGGCCATTCAGCCCTTCGAGCCAGCATCACCATTCAATGTGATCATAGCGGATCATCCCCAATCAATACCCTGTTCCTGCCTTCTCCCCATATCCCCTGACTCCGCTATCTTTAAGAGCCCCACTTAGTCTATGCTTAGTCCCACTCTCCTGGAGAGTCCAAAGAAGGGTCCTGACCCAAAGCGTCACCTATCCATGTTCCCCAAAGGTGCTGCCTGGCCCACTGAGTTACTCCAGCATTCTGTGTCTTTTTTTTGTGAACCAACGTCTGCAGTTCCTTCTGGCTACAACTTCTCCTGTCCATACTCGCCTTTAGAGAGAGATGGCAACTTACTGCAGGATAGCAGTAGAGAGAGAGAGAGAGAGAGAGAAGAAGGGACATTTCAGGTCAGAGATTTGACATCGGATGTGGGAAACCTTAGAAGGTTTTCAGAGAAAAGCAGGAGAGGTGAAGGGAATAAAAGGGAGCAGGAGAGATGGAATTGGCCTGAGTGGTGGTGGAACAGGATGGTATACCTATGTTCATTACTTCATGCCATAGCAGCAGAATTAGGCCATTCAGTCCATCGAGTCTACTCCGCCATTCAATCCTGGCTGATCTATCTTTCCTCTCAACCCCATTCTCCTCCCCCCCCCCCCCACAACCTTTGACACCTTTGCGAATCAAGAATCTGTCAATCTCTGCTTTAAAAATACACAATGACTTGGCCTCCACAGCCGTCTCTCACAATAAACAATAGACAATAGGTGCAGGAGTAGGCCATTCGGCCCTTCGAGCCAGCACCGGCATTCAATGCGATCATGGCTGATCATCCCCAATCAGTACCCCGTTCCTGCCTTCTCCCCATATCCCCTGACTCCACTATCTTCAAGAGCCCTATCTAGCTCTCTCGTGAAAGTATCCAGAGAACCGGCCTCCACCGCCCTCTGAGGCAGAGAATTCCACAGACTAACAACTTTCTGTGTGAAAAAGTTTCCTCATCTCCGTTCTAAATGGCTTACCCCTTATTCTTAAACAGTGGCCCCTTGTTCTGGACTCCCCCAACATTGGGAACATGTTTCCTGCTTCTAGCGTGTCCAAACCCTTAATTATCTCACCTTAAAACCGCTTCTGCACCCTCTCCAAAGCCTTTGTGTAATGGGACGACCGGATCTGCACACAATACTCCAAATGCAGCTGAATCGCATTTATCAGGATGCATCACAACATGGTTCGGGAACAGCTCCATCCAAGACAGCAAGAAATTGCAGAGAATTGCGGATGCAAGCTCGGGCCATCGCACAAACCAACCTCTCTTCCATTGACTCCATCTACACTTCACGCTGCCTCGGCTAAGGCCAGCAGCATAAATCAAGGACAAGTCTCACTCCCTCATCTCCCCTCTCCAATTGGGCAAGAGGTACATAGAAACATAGAAACATAGAAAATAGGTGCAGGAGTAGGCCATTCGGCCCATTCGAGCCATTCAATATGATCATGGCTAATCATTCAACTCAGTATCCTGTACCTGACTTCTCTCCATACCCCCTGATCCCTTTAGCCACAAGGGCCACATCTAACTCCCTCTTAAATATAGCCAATGAACTGGCCTCAACTACTTTCTGTGGCAGAGAATTCCATAGATTCACCACTCTCTGTGTGAATTTTTTTTTCTCATCTCGGTCCTAAAAGACTTCCCCCTTATCCTTAAACTGTGACCCCTTGTTCTGGACTTCCCCAACATCGGGAACAATCTTCCTGCACTGCATCTAGAATTTTGTAAGTTTCTATAAGATCCCCTCTCAATCTCCTAAATTCTAGAGAGTATAAACCAAGTCTATCCAGTCTTTCTTCATATGAAAGTCCTGCCCTCCCTGGAATCAGTCTGGTGAACCTTCTCTGCACTCCCTCTATGGCAATAATGTCCTTCCTCAGATTCTATTGTTTCAGAAAGAACTGCGAATGCTGGAAAAATCGAAGGTAGACAAAAATGCTGGAGAAACTCAGCGGGTGAGGCAGCATCTATGGAGCGAAGGAATAGGAGGATTGATTAGTTGCTCACTATCACTGAGCTACTATCTACTTCATTGAAGAATCTCAGACTATCTTTATTCGGTCTTTACTGGCTTTATCTTCCACTAAACGTTATTCCCTTTATCCTGCATCTATACGCTGTGAACTGCTCGATTGTAATCATGTATTGTCTTTCCTCTGACTGGTTAGCACTCAACAAAAAGCTTTTCACTGTACCTCGGTACACATGACAATAAACTAATCTGAACTAACCAAAGAGCTGAGGAATTCGTCAACTAAAGCACTGTCACCTGCCTCTGCCTAACATGAGCAATCTTTGGGCAGTGGGTGATTTACCAAGACTCAGACAAAAGCCTCTAATTCATAGATTAGAGGCATAATTTGTTTTGCCACTATCACCAGCATATTGCCATGGAGTGTTGTGTGCCGAATAAACTGTATTCATAAGTTCATACTGTAAGTGATAGGAGCAGAATCAGGCCGTTCGGCCCATCGAGTCTGCTCCGCCATTCAATCATGGCTGATCTATCTCTCCCTCTCAACCCCATTCTCCTGCCTTCTCCCCATAACCCCAGACTGCCGTACTAATCAAGAATCTGTCTAGCTCTGCCTTCAAAATATCCACTGACTTGGCCTCCGCAGCCTTCAGTGGCAAAGAATTCCCCAGATTCACCACCCTCTGACTGCAGATTACTGCCCAGAAAAACATCTGTGTCCTGGGATGGTCATCAGTTCTCCATGTCCAATTATTATGAAGGGAACGTCAAGCTCTGAATGGGTTTGTGTGCCAGGAATTCATTGTAATTATCCCTATCCAACGTGGACTACGTGCCAGCATTTCCAGAATCTGGAATCAGTTGCTCAAAACTCTCATCATCTCAGTAATGAACCTCTGGGCGCTCACTGAACAGCTTTAGCACAGCTGTAAGGTGAACAGCTGCACTGCACTTACTTTCATTCACTATTTGTTGTTGGCTAAAATCTTCGCGCTTTTCCATAAACTGTTAAAGTCATAAACGAGATGGGAAGTTTGTGGGGGGGTTGTACTGTCTGTTCACTGACCTGTAACTCGCCTGGCTTGTGTGTAACTGATGATATTTCCATGCTAAAGGGCCTGTCCCACTTTCACGACTTAATTCAAAACCTCTGCCGAGTTTAAGGGACCTAAAAAAAAAAATCAAGGTCGTGGTGATCTACGAACTCCTACGACCTTCCACGACTATGTTCACGAACTCCTACGAGTATGTCTACGAATTCCCACCACTATTTCAATGCCCTCCTTACGAGTAAAAAGTTGCAATTTCTTTCATCCCGACCATTTTTTTACTCGTGGACATTTTGTTATCGTGCTGGAAAAAAAAAGGTCCCGACTTACCTGATGCCCCGAGTACCTACGGCTGGCATAACGAGCCGCTACGATATATCCACGGACACCTACGACCTCCTACGGACTCGTTACGAACATTCTGCGAGTTTGAAGCAAGGGGAAAACTCGGGAGAATTCGTGAATAACTCGTGAAAGTGGGACGGGCCCTTTAGTTGGGCGACACGGTGGCGCAGCGGTAGAGTAGCTGCCTTGCAGCGCCAGAGACCCGGGGGGTTCGATCATGTCTGTAGGTGTCTGAGAGTCTGAAGAAGGGTCTTGACCCAAAACGCCAACCCATTCCTTCTCTCCAAAGATGCTGCCTGGCCCGCTGAGTTATTCCAGCTTTTTGTGCCTATCTTCGGTTTAAACCAGCACCTACAGTTCCTTTTTACACACAGACTGTAGGTGCTGTCTGTACGGAGTTTGTACGTTCACCCCATGACCTGCGTGAGTTTTCTCCGGTTTCCTCCCGCACTCCAAAGACGCACAGGTTTGTAGGTTAATTGGCTTGGTATAACTGTAAATTGTCCCCAGTGTGTGTGGGATAGTATTAGTGTGCGGGGATCGCTGGTCGGTGCAGACTCGGTGGGCCGAAGGGCCTGTTTCCCGCTGTATCTCTAAACTTAAACTAAATCAAGATAGACTTTAGGACTTCTATGTGAATGTGGAATTTGCACAGTTAGAACATACAACGGTACAGCATGGGAACAGGCCCTTCGGCCCACAATGTCCCAGGCGAGCATGATGCCAAGTTAAACTAATCCCCTCTTCATATCCACGTGCCTGTCCAAAAGCCTCTAAAATACCACGATCGTATCTGTCTCCACCACCACCACCCCTGGCAGCGCGTTCCAGGCACCCACCACTCTCTGTGTGAAATGAAAAGTCGCCCAAACACATCCCCTTTAAATCTTGTCCCTCTCACCCGAAAGCTATGCCCACTGCTCTTTGACATTTCCATGCTGGGAACAAGGTTCTGTCCACCCTATTTATGTCTCCTACAATTTTATACACTTTTAGCAAGTCTCCGCTCAGCCACTGACGCTCCAGAGACAATGTGTTTGTCCAGTTGTAGCTCCCACATAGTTCGGAGGCAGAGCTCGATGATGCTGCCAATTCTGATCAGTCAAGTCAAGAGCATTTATTGTCATGTGTCCCAGATAGGACAATGAAATTCTTGCTTTGCTTCAGCACAACACAACATAGAAGGCATGAATACAGAACATATCAGTGTGTCCATATACCATTATATAAATATACACATACATCAATAAATAAGCAGATAAAGTGCAAATTAACAGATAATGGTCTATTAATGTTCAGAGATTTGTTTCAGTGGGGTTTAATAGCCTGATGGCTGTGGGGAAGTGGCTATTTCTGAACCTGGATGTTGCAGTCTTCAGGCTCCTGTACCTTCTACCTGAAGGTAGCGGGGAGATGAGTGCGTGGCCAGGATGGTGTGGGTCCTTGATGATGCTGCCAGCCTTTTTGAGGCAGCGACTGTGATAGATCCCCTCGATGGAAGGGAGGTCAGAGCCGATGATGGACTGGGCAGTGTTTACTACTTTTTGTAGTCTTTTCCGCTGCTGGGCGCCCAAGTTGCCGAACCAAGCCACGATGCAACCGGTCAGCATGCTCTCTACTGTGCACCTGTAGAAGTTCGAGAGAGTCCTCCTTGACAAACCGACTCTCCGTAATCTTCTCAGGAAGTAGAGGCGCTGATGTGCTTTCTTAATAATTGCATCAGTGTTCTCAGACCAGGAGAGATCTTCAGAGATGTTCACGCCCAGGAATTTGAAGCTCTTGACCCTCTCCACCATCGACCCATTGATATAAACGGGACTGTCATCTGCTGTCGAGGTCCATGCCGCTGAATGGTTCCCCCATTCACTTCCACTGAGGGGGGACAGCAGTGATGGAATAAAGGCAAGATAGACACAAAAAGCTGGGGTAACTCAACGGGTCTGGCAGCATCTCTGGAGAAAAAGAATAGGTGACGTTTCGGCTCGGTACCCTTCTTCAGACTTTCCGGCCCAAAATGTCACCTATTCCTTTTCTCCAAAGATGCTGCCTGACCCGCTGAGTTACTCCAGCATTTAGTATCAACCTTCAGTATACATCAGCATCTGCAGTTCTTTCCTACACATTGAAGGTAAGGTAAAGAGAACTTCACATATTCTTATGCAATTCATTTTCACATCCAAAGAAGTACAGGTTTTAATCCCTCCTCTATTAATGTCAATGAATCAAAACATGGTATTGATTTCTCTCTACGTAAAACTGATTCCTGTCCCCCAAGGATTACTAGTTCTGAAAGCCCACAAAATATCTTCTGTGAACTCCATGCTGAGTGTGATTGTTTGGTGAGGTTTGGTTCCTTCTGTCTGAGTTTACTGGTAATTCTCTAGCCAGTGTCAAAAGGGCGCAGCGGTAGAGTTGCTGCCACACAGCGCCAGAGACCTGGGTTCGATCCTGACTACGGGTGCTGTCTGTACGGAGTTTGTACGTTCTCCCCGTGACCGCGTGGGTTTTCTCCGGGTGCTCCGGTTTCCTCCCACATTCCAAAGACGAGCAGGGTTGCAGGTTAATTGGCTTCTGTAAATTGTCCCTAGAGTGTAGGACAGAACTAGTGTACGGGCGATCAGTGGCCGGCGCGGACAGTGGGCCAAAGGGCCTGTTTCCACGCTGTATTTCTAAACTAAACTGATCTTAGGGACAGTAAGTAAGATTTTTGACTTAAAGCGCAACCTAACAATGTTCTCCTGAGATGCTGCCTGACCAACTGAGTTACTCCAGCACTTGTGTCCTTTATAAATAAATAGCTATCAGGCTATTAAACTCGGCTCGGACAAGACACTGAACATTAATTAGCAATGTTACAAAATTTTGAGATTTTAAAAATAAAGTCTGCAATTTATCCCATCAGATAAAGCATAAACAGAAGTTTAATTTGACACTTAATTCACTTTCATATCTTCAGTATTAAAAAAGTTATGGCCATTATCATACTCAGAAATTAGCATCTAGTTCCCTATTGCTTTTCCATTGACTTAACACAAAAGCTGTGATCGAGGACAGTTAAAAGCCCATAACTTTCTTAAATATTATGGTAACTGAAAGAAATTTTCAGGTATTATAGATTGAAGCATTCTGAAACAAATATGAAACTATCTTACTTCAAAGACATGAAAGTAAAGCATATAATTAGTTAGTTACCTAATTGTAGCTAATTACAAAATTCAATTACTAGATCTAAACATCTATCAATTTCTTAAGAATAGATTAACATTTTAAATAGCCTAAGTGTCCAAATAACATTCACACAATAATTCACAATATAACATAATTTTTAAATCTAATTTTCATGAATTTACAGGCCAAATGGAAGGAATTGAATGTTTAATACCTGTAAATTAATGGGCATTTAATTCATCTTGCGAGTGAGGATTACTGGAACGCGATCTTTTGGAACGTTGATTTGCGGTGAATTTAACCCCGTATTGGCATGAAAAATACTGCCGTTAATTCGGGGAATAAAATCACCGTGTCGCATGACAAAATGTGAATTAAAGGCTTCTTAAGAAGCACTTTTATACATTTAAAGAAAGCACTTTCGTTTACCTGTCTATTGTGTGAAATCCGTCCCCGTTATCGGCATTGACGCTTCAGGAGCTGCTTTTAAAATGACTGTAGCGCTGACATTGACGATTTAATAAAAATAAAAAATTCACAAAACGCCGGTAGGAACGATTTTGTCAGCCAAGGTTTGTACTCCAACAAAATATTTCCAGGACAAGGGAGGAGAAACCGCGTTTTAACCCCGCCCCCCCTTAAAGGCGCCAAAATCGCGCACACGGCCAGTGGCAGAATTACAGCGCGACTGAAGGTAAGTTTTGTAACATACCTACATTAATAATGTATATGGACACACTGATCTGTTCTGTATTCATGCCTACTATGTTCTGTTGTGCTGAATCAAAGCAAGAATTTCATTGTCCTATCAGGGACACATGACAATAAACTCTCTTGACTCTTGACTTATGGCTCCTCCTCTATGTCTACAAAGCCCTTAACGGGCTTGCCCCCACCTACATCCAAAGTCTGCTTACCCACCCCACCACTCCACCTCCAGGTCCCTCAGATCGGCCGACTTGGGGTTACTGAACGTCTAGGCATAAGCTCCGGGGCGACCGCGCCGTTGCGGTTGCAGCTCCTAGACTGTGGAACAGCATCCCCCTTCCCATCAGAACTGCCCCCTCCATCGACTCCTTTAAGTTGAGACTTAAAACTCACCTTTACTCTCAAGTCTTTCTTGACGTCCTCTGAGTGAGGGCTATATGTACGTATTTATGTATGTACTTAATCTATGAACCACTGTTGTGTAATGTTAGTACCTCCACCAATGTAAAGCACTTTGGCCAACGAGCATTGTTTTTTAAAGGTGCTATAGAAATAAAAGTGACCTGACTTGACTTTGATTTAAACTCCACAATAAATCATTCCACGTGTAACTAAAATCAAGATGACTGGAAGAAATATTATAAAAAGGTGATCATCAGGTAATCAATTATTTCCCTCGGCAGAGGCATCACAAAATGCATCCGATTTTCTCTTCGGCAAATCTACGCTTAACTCCAAAGGAGTTAAGTGGACATTAATGGCTTCCTGTGTTGTCAGTGTTACTCATCCTGGATCTCTTTCTTTCTTTTCAGCCTCATTTGACAGTGGCTCCTAGCCGACACCTCCCCTGCTGTGACAGAGTGGACCATCAACGCCATGGGATCATCTGTGCGGGAGGAGATTTGAAACTGTGAAGTCTCTTGCAGTGAATTCATGTCATCATTCTGCAACGCAGCAACTCTTGGGCTCAGCTGATTCGCAAAACTTCGTCACAATTTACTTTTCCAGCTTCAAGGCAAACAACAACAAAAAACCACTGAAAATTTTCTTTTATAGGTTTGTAAATTAAGTACAAAAAAATCCAGTCAGCTGATGGTGGGGATGGAGAGGTTCTACAATTCACTAAATTTGCTCCGTTAAACACTTGACCTTCCATCCCCTGCTCATAGTTTGCTGCAAGACCAGGCAGGGAGCGAATCAATCTTTTGCAACACAATAAAATGAAACTGCTCCTGAAACGTATTATAATTGCTCCTGAATTATAATTCAAGCCTCCGGGTTTGATCCACAGTTTGTATTTACCGACAATTTTATCTGAATTATTTCAATATTACCACTGCATCTTTATCATGAAAGGGCGGCACGGTGGCACAGTTGGTAGAGCTGCTGCCCCTCAGCGCCAGAGACCCAGGTTCAAACCCGACCTTGGGTGCTGTCTGCGCGGAGTTTGCACATTCTCCCTGTGACCGCGTGGGTTTCCTCCGGTATCCTCCCACGTCCCAAAGACGTGCAGGTTTGTAGGTTGATTGGCCTCTGTAACTTGCTCCTAGTGTGTCAACATGGATGAGAAAGTGGGACAACATAGAACTAGTGTGAACATGTCGGAAGGGTCTGCAGATGCTGGTTTAAACCGAAGATAGATACAAAATACTGCAGTAGCAGGTCAGGCAGCATCTCTGGAGAAAAGGAATAGGGGACTTCTCCTTCTTCTTGCGTATGGCGTGCACAGCCTAAAGTTGCAGGACAACTTGTTCTATTTGATCTTACTTGATTGTGCACGCCAGGTTGATTGCATTCGTCGAAACAGGTTGCAATGTGAAGGTTGCAATCTCCCACCCCGAATAGGTGACGTTTCAGGTCAAGTCTGAAGAAGGGTCTCGACCTGAAACGAACCCATTCCTTCTCTCCAGAGATGCTGCCTGACCCACTGAGTTACTCCAGCATTTGGTGTCTACCCTCTAGAAGCTGGTCTTGGTATGTACATGAGATTGTTAAACTGTGAATTTTGAATAATTACATACTTATTTATCTTGTTGAAATGTCGTAAACCAGGAAGACTAGGCAGCTGGACTACGGGTGCTGTCTGTTTAGAGTTTGTACGTTCTCCCCGTGACCCACGTGGGTTTCCTCCTACACTACAAAGACGTACAGCTTTGTAGGTTGATTGGCTCAGTAATGATTGTAAATTGTTCCTAGTGGGTAGGATAATATTAGTGTGCGGGGATCGCTGGTCGGCGCGAGCTTAGTGGGCCGAAGGGCCTGTTTCCAGGCTGTATCTCAGAACTAAACATAAAAAAACGAAACTAAAAATGCTGGAGTAACTCAGTGGGTGAGGAAGCATCTGTGAATGGAAGGGACAGGTGATGTTTTGGGTCGGGACCCGTCTTCAGACACGAAACGTCGCCTGTCCATTGCTTCCACAGTTGCCGCTTGACCCTCTGAGTTACTCCAGCTCTTTGATTTTTGCTAAACATTCCAGCACCTGCATTTCCTTGGGTCTCTCTTAAATCATTAATAGACAATAGGTGCAGGAGTAGGCCATTTGGCCCTTCGAGCCAGCACCGCCATTCAATGTGATCATGGCTGATCATCCCCAATCAGTACCCCGTTCCTGCCTTCTCCCCGTATCCCCTGACTCTGCTATCTTTAAGAGCCCTATCTAGCTCTCTCTTGAAAGTATCCAGAGAACTGGCCTCCACTGCCCTCTGAGGCAGAGAATTCCACAAACTCACAACTCTGTGTGAAAAAGTGTTTCCTCATCTCCATTCTAAATGGCTTACCCCTTATTCTTAAACTCTGGACTCCCCCAACATCTTGAACATGTTTCCTGCCTCTAGCGTGTCCAAACCCTTAATAATCCTATATGTTTCAATAAGATACCCTCTCATCCTTCTAAACTCCAGAGTATACAAGCCCAGCCGCTCCATTCTCTCAGCATATGACAGTCCCGCCATCCCGGGAATTAACCTTGTAAACCTACGCTGCACTCCCTCAATAGCAAGAATGTCCTTCCTCAAATTAGGGGACCAAAACTGCACACAATTGATGTGGTTTCACTAATTCCTTGCACTAATCTTATGTTCTGACAGCTTTGGACTTAATGCTCCCTTGTGGAATATCACTCAATCAAAACTCTAATTAATGATTGAGAAAATAGCTACGAACAAGATATCATGGAAAATATATTTCCTGTAACTCGACATGAAGGTTACAAAATTCGGAAATGTTTGCTCAGATAAACGCTGCGGCCAAAACACACACTTGGTGAAGAATTCCCACAGATGGTTTTGAATGCCGTTGAGTTTTGGCCGAGCTTGAAGTTGGCTTGTGGTTACATGAGTGTTTTGAGCCCAGCGACGGGTCTGTGTGGTGGGAAAACAAGAACCGTAAACAGTGCTGTTCACGAAATAACCAAATGCGATCCCACACACACACACACACACACACACAGGATAAACATGAATGTCATTTGCAAGCAGCAATACGTGGAATGCTTCCTGGTTTCCCGACCGATGCTCCTGAAATATCAAATGGTGGCGGGCTCAGCTGTCATGTGAAAGGGGTGAAGTTGAAAGGAGACCTGCCAAACAATTTTTTTTACCCGGGCAGTGGGGGGTGCCTGGAACACACAGCCAGGGGTGGTGGTGGTGGTGGAGGCAGATACGATAGTGGCATTTAAGAGGCTTTTGGATAGGCATGTGAATGTGCAGGGAATAGATGGATATGGATCACGTATAGACAGATATAATTTTCGCTTGCCACCATGAGTTACTCCATTTTTTTTAGTTTAGAAACATAGAAACATAGAAAATAGGTGCAGGAGGAGGCCATTCGGCCCTTTGAGCCAGCACCGCCATTCATTGTGATCATGGCTGATCTTCCCCAATCAATAACCCGTGCCTGCCTTCTCCCCATATCCCTTGACTCCACTAGCCCCGAGAGCTCTATCTAACTCTCTCTTAAATCCATCCAGTGACTTGGCCTCCACTGCCCTCTGTGGCAGGGAATTCCATAAATTCACAACTCTCTGGGTGAAAAAGGTTTTTCTCACCTCAGTCTTAAATGGCCTCCCCTTTATTCTAGAGATAGAGCGTGGAAATATTCCCTTCGCTCCGACCAGCAATCCCCGTACACTAGCACTATCCTACACACTAGGGACAATTTACAATCTTTACTGAGCAAATTAATCGACAGACAGATAGGGTCATGGAGTCAAAGGTAGACACAAAATGCTGGAGTAACTCAGCGGGACAGGCAGCATCTCTCGAGAGAAGGAATGGGTGACGTTTCGGGTCGAAACCCTCCTTCAGACTGAAGTCATAGAGTCATACAGTGTGGAAACAGGCCCTTCGGTCCAACTTGCCCACACCGACTACACTTGTCCCATCTGCCTGTGTTTGGTCCATATCCCTCTAAACCTGTCTTATCCATGCACCTGTCTCAATGTTTCTTAAACGTTGCGATAGTCTCTGCCTCAACTGCCTCCTCCAGCAGCTCGTTCCATACACCCACCACCCTTGGGTTCTTGTTAAATCTTACCCCATCACCCTAATTGTATGTCCTCGGGTTCTCGATTCCCCTACTCCGGGCAAGAGACTGTGTGTTTACCCGAACTATTCCTCCCATGATTTTGTACCCCTCTAGAGAGGAGAGTCCCAGCCTGCTCAACCTCTCCCTATAGCTCAGGCCCTCGAGTCCTGGCAACATCCTTGTAAATCTTCCCTGTATCCTTTCCTGCTTGGTGCTGTGCTGTTATTTATAAATACGGTTGTATATTAAGGGAAAGGCTTTCTTTCTCATTAATGTCGATTACTAATGAATTAATTTAACACAATCGCTTCTATGGTTCCATACGGAACATTTTGACAAATTCTGATACGAACTAAAATGACAGTATTCTTGTCTTGTTTCTATGAATCTACTGAAGTTGTTAGTTCTGTGTGAGGACACAAAGTGTTGGAGTAAAGGGCCTGTCCCACTTGGTGCGCGAAGATTTTGTACATCACAAAATCCTGGGGCGCGTAACTGCCTACGTCACTACGCACCATGCGCGCGTAATGAGCGCCATGTGCGCGTAAAGGATGTGGCGTAAATGACGGGCAAATGACGCCCAAGTGGGACAGGCCCTTAACTCAGTGGGTCAGGTCACATCTCTGGAGAACATGGATAGGTGACGTTTCGGTTCGGGGCCCTTGTTACAGTAAGATCGCCCTCCAGAGATGTGGCCTGACCCTGCTGAGTTGCTCCAGCACTTTGTGTCCTTTTTTTGTAAGCCAGCATCTGCAGTTCCTTGTTTCCACAGTTCTATCCAAGGCATTTGAGCATCATTGAATTAGGTTACAGATACACAGCCCAGAATGAGCCTGTCATTTTGAAGCTGAGAAGGGCAGGGATAAATGGCACAAGATGGATACTAAATAGGTGCTGATAGAATAAAAACACTTTGGATTGTAACATAAACTGGATAAATGTTCCCCTCTGAACTTAACTTTGAGAAACTACCTAACGACTCTGCACATTAGTTTTATATTGCTGCAACTTTTGTCATGACTGAAGCACATATATAAGGATGGATTATAACGAATGGTGTTAAGCCATGCCATCCAATTTTCATTTGGTCACTTCAGTCTGGGCAAGTTTAGTTCAGTTTATTATTGTCATGTGTACCGAGATACGGTGAAAAGCTTTTGTTTGGGAGCTGTCCAGTCAAAGGAACGACAACACATAAATGCAATCAAGTCGTCCACTGTCCACAGATACAAATAAAGGATAAAGGGAAGTATTTCAAGTGGTAATGAAACAAATTTGGCACTTGTGGAAGTTATCAAGATTCCAGTGTAACTGATCGTGGCTTTATGTTCTGCTTTGACATGCTGATGTAATTCTAGAATACAGAGCAGAAAGGAAACTGCTGGAGGAAGTCAGCGGGTCAGGCAGCTCCTTTGGAAGAAATGGACAAATAGCAATTTGTGTCGGGACTCTTTATCAGTCTGAAGAAGGGTCCCGACTCCAAATGTTGTCTGTCCATTCCCTCCACAGTTGCTGCCTGACCCACTGAGTTCCTCCAGCAGTTGGTGCTTTGCTTCAGCTTCCAGCATCTCCAGTTTCTTACGTCTCCCAACAATATAGAGGCAATAGTTCACACACAGTGTTTGACAATAGACAATAGACATTAGGTGCAGGAGTAGGCCATTTGGCCTTTCGAGCCAGCACCGCCATTTAATGTGATCATGGCTGATCATCCCCAATCAGTACCCCGTTCCTGCCTTCTCCCCATATCCCCTGACGCCGCTATTTTTAAGAGCCCTATCTAGCTCTCTATTGAAAGCATGCAGGGAACCTGCCTCCACCACCCACTGAGGCAGAGAATTCCACAGACTCACCACTCTCTGTGAGAAAAAGTGTTTCCTCGTCTCCGTTCTAAATGGCTTACTCCATATTCTTAAACTGTGGCCCCTGGTTCTGGACTCCCCCAACATCGGGAACATGATTCCTGCCTCTAGTGTGTCCAAGCCCTTAACAATCTTATATGTTTCAATAAGTTCCCCTCTCATCCTTCTAAATTCCAGAGTTCCTTGAGTGTGTAACCTTGAGTGGAATGTTTTAAGTTCGGCATAAATCGAACTAATATCGTACAATGCATAAGTCTCGTGGGGGATGTTTCATGCGGAATAAAGTCTGAAGTGTAAGTCTGAAGAAGGGTCTCGACCCAAAACGTCACCCATTCCTTCTCTCCAGAGATGCTGCCTGTCCCGCTGAGTTACTCCAGCTTTTTGTGTCGATATCTTCGGTTTAAACCAGCGTCTGCAAGTTCCTTCCCACACAAAGTGAATGAAGGGCCCAGGGCAAACATTCAGCACAAAAGTGAAATGCGTTAAAAAATGTCAGGCGAAAGCAGATTTGTCCAACGTTCGACTACAACATTCTTGATATTTCATCCCTTTGCATCAACAATACTGACACGTAAGCTTGGCATATTATTTAAAACCCTCAAGAAAGGATGTGGCCAAGGCAAGTACGAAGAAATAATCAAGATCGGTGCAAAAAAAGTGAGGAAAAGGAATACAAAAGTTTGAGCTCTGAATCTTCCACTCTCTAATGTGTGCTTTCTTCAAAATATGTTTCCCAGTTAAACAATTACCACATCATCAAAGCTGGGATAACATTTCAAATACTGTATAAACTGTGATATTTTGGGTGACATGTAGATGAAAAAATAAACTTTGCATTTCTTCAGCATGTCAAACACTCATTAAACGAAGTTAATTATGAAGATGTATGTTTTTACAACAGATACTGGGGCATTAAATCGTATCTTTGTGGTGGGTGGGCAGAAACTAGGTCAGTGTTATTTTAGAGAAAGAAATATGGAAATGTTTTCCATTTGAAGTGAAAACATAAATGATTTTACCAGCTGACATCAAACTACCATTGGACACCTCCAAGATAGTGCATATTCAGACTTTTTAGTCTTACCAATATCTCATATAGAAAATCTAGAATTGATTGATTCATCATAATTAAATAATATTTAATAAATACATGTAAAACTAGTTTAGTTTGATGATAAATGTAAAGTTTTTTGCTGTTTTGGTTCTTTGGCAAGATCACTGTTAGAAAAAAAAATCCATGCATGGTCAATGGATTAAAATGGAAAGAGTATTGATGATCATCAGGGACTTGTAAAAAATCATCTCACTTTTTACTAAGTAGTAAATATATGCCTCGATCTGCAGGGATTCCTGCTCACAATGCATCCCCCCCCCACCCCTCCCCTCACGTTGTAATTAATTGTATAAGTGTGCATGTTAAAGTCCGTTAACAAATCTTCTAACATTTTATAATTGTACCCTGCGTGAGTCTAAATGTTCTTTGGTATTGTCGTATCACGAATGGAGGCTGATTCTTCCCTCATTTTTGTTAAGGTAACTTTTACAAAATTCTGCTTCTTCCGTGGGTTTTGCTGGAAGAAAATATCGTAAAATGATCCTTGATTATTTTATCCAGAACAACTGCCGCTCCCAGTTGACAAAATAATTAGATAAGGATTGTTGCAAGAAATGAATTGTGTTGTAAAATTATACATGTCTGCTGTAAATTTGTAATTGTAATCTACGATATATATGTAAGGGTAGATTTTATAAGCTGTCGCTTGGAATTTTATGCAAAAGGGATATATATATATATATCAGAAATTTGCTGTAAAATATATCAGAAGAGTGCTGTAAAATTAACGGGGGAGTCATATTCTGTTTCCATACCAGATGCACAAGCTTTAGTAAGCCGCGACTGTTAATATATATTATCTAACATAGAATATCAAAATGACTCAGAAAAAAATGGACTGTGCTTAATGATAGAACCTATAGATTTACAGGTTCACTTTGACCTATTGTTGCCTAATGCTTTTTACCATTTAATAGATGAAGCACCAGGGGGATTTTATCCATCTCGTGTACGTTTGTTTGGGAAGTAAGAAAGGCTTCTTTATGTTGATTCCGTTACGTCCGTCTTTAAGTGTTTTTATGGATAAAATTACTGTAGCTGGCAGACCTGAAAAGGCAACGGTCTTGAGAGGTTCTTAGTCTGTTCCCCCCTCGTAATTGTTCCTTTGGACTCAGCACGTCACTAACATGAAGCACAATGTGCACTCGCCAGTATTATTGTATCATGGCTATTATGCCATCAGTTTGTATTAACATCAGACTTGCTTCTGCTGTTCGGAGATAATGAGATTCTTCCCTGGGTTTCCTCTGCACCAACTAGAGGTGTTTCTTGAAAATCCAGCTGGAAACTAAAAACATATTAAAGTTCACCAGATTTGAAGCATTTTGTCTTCATTCAATAATTGTAAAGGTTTGAGCAGGGGATACAAATAGGAACTAATTGTCAAATATGTTCTGCTTCGGCAACTGGATTCACTTCTCATTTCAAGTTCAAGTTCGTCACATTTATTGTCACCTACACCAATTGGTGCAGTGAAATTTAAGTTACCACGCAGCCACACAAATAAGTTAAACACAACATAATAAAATTTAACATGAACATAAACATCCCCATTTCGAATTGTTCTGGCCACAGAGACAAATACAGAGGTATTGGTCGAGCATTGTGGTCATATTACAAGAGGCAATGGTAATACAAGGTAAAGAAGATGAGTCTCAACCAGTAACGTCACCTATCAATGTTCTCCAGCAATGCTGCCTGAGCTACTGAGATACTCCAGCACTTTGGGTCCTTACAGCTAATCCATGGATAGAAACAAGGAACTGCAGATGCTGGTTAATACACAAAAGGACACAAAGTGCTAGAGAAACTCAGCAGGTCAGGCAGCATCTCCGGAGAGGGGGTCTTGACCCGAAACATCATCTATCCATGTTCTCCAGGTAATCCAAAGGACTGGACCAACAATCCAGAGTCCTGACTTTAAACCCACCAAGGCAGCTTTGGAATTGAAATTAAGTTCAAGTTCACATTTATCGCCACATGCACCAGTTAGGGTAGAGTGGAATTTGATTTACCACGCAGCCATACAAACAAACGAGCACAATACACAATAGAATATAACATGAACATCCATCACAGTGGAATCAACGTTCTTCACTGTGGTGGAAGGCAATAACTTTTGTCAGTCCTCCTCCTTTGTTCGGCCGTGGTCGGGGCCATGAACCCTCCACAGTCGCCGCTACGGATGGCCCGATGTACAGGCCCTCTCGTCGGGATGCTCGAAACTCCGACGTCGGGACGGACGGACGGACGCTCCGGGGCTTGGAGGTCCCGAATCGGCCGCTTCCTATCGGAGACCGGGGCTTCAGGATGTTATAGGCCGTAGGCCGATGGTCGGAGTTTTTAAAGTCTGCGCTCCGCCAGCAGCTAGAAGTTCCGCAGACCGCGGCTTCAGTATGATATAGGCCGCAGGACGGCAGTTGGAGCTCTTAAAGTCCACGCCGTGCCCGCAGCTAGAAGCTCCGCAGACCGCGGCTTCAGGATGTCGTAGTCCGCGGGCCAGCGATCGGAGCACTTCTTCTAGCGACCCCCGGCAAGGGATCTCCCGGCTCAGCGATGGGAAGTCCACGCTGCGCCTGCTGCTGAAGCTCTGGGCCCGACTCCGGGGGAGGCCGCACCAATCCAAGTTGTTAGGCCGCGAGGGAGGGCAAAATGCAACTAGGAGAAAAGTCGCATTCCACCGAGGTAAGTGACTAAAAAACTGTTTCCCCCAATTCCCGCCCCCACCCCCCACACTAAAACACACTTTTAGACATACTAAAAACAGAAACAAAGTGGAAAGGATGAACAGTTGCCAGCGAGGCTGCCGGCTTGCGGCGCCACCCGTCGGTAACCCGTTTAGAAACATTTTTGACACAGCAGTAGAGTTGCTGCTTTCCAGTGCCAGAGACTGAGTCTACTCCGTCCTGACTACAGGTGCTGTCTATACGGAATTTGTACGTTCTCCTCGTGACCTGCGTGGGTTTTCTCTGGGTGCTCAGGTTTCCTCCCACTCTCCAAAGATGTGCTGGTTTGTAGGTTAATTGGCTTCGGTAAATTGTGCCCAGTGTGTTAGGACCACATATGTTTAAGGTGAGGGGGGGAAGATTTAATAGGAACCTGAGGGGTAACATTTTTAGAGTGGTAGGTGCATGAAATGAGCTGCCAGAGGAGGGAGTTGAGGCAGGTACTATCCCAATGTTGAATAACCATTTAGACAGGTACATGGTTAGGACAGGTTTAGAGGGATATGGGCCAAATGCAGGCAGGTGGGACTACTGTAGACAGGACACGTTGGCCAGTGTGGGCAAGTTGGGCCGAAGGACCTGTTTCCACGCTGTAAGACCAAGTACAATTCCAATATCATTGTTACAAACCTTATCTACAGATGTGCCTGCAGCACATGGCGGAGTTTGCATCCTCGTCAGCCTCAGCAAACCCGACGCCTGGCACAACATTCGTTGGGACATTCTGTGGAGTCTTCGCCAGTGGAGCGATGCTGGCTCCTGACCACATGAAAACCTTTCCACACACACACTATGATGGGAAGCACTACATACGGCAATTAGGCATTAGTTAATCGAACCATTACATATCAACCTGTTGTCATAATCTACTTTGAACCTGCTGATGGACTATCTCTGTGCCAAAATTAGAAATGAGCTCTCTGTGGCAATCTGTAACTGACTTCATAAGTAAATATCAACGGCACTATGCCTTACAGCCCCCAGAGACCCAGATTCAATCCTGATTACGGATGATAGACACAAAGTGCTGGAGTTAAGGGCCTGTCCTACTTGGGTGTCATTTGCGCGTCACGCAGATGGCGCGCGAAGATTTTGTACATCCCAAAATCCTGGGGCGCCGCACGCGACCGCGCGTCACTGCCTACGTCACCATGCACCATGCACGCGTCGTGCGTAGTGACGCGTAAGTGATGTCGCGAAAATGGCGCCCAAGTGGGACAGGCCCCTAACTCAGCGGGTTAAGCAGCTTCTCTGGAGAGATAGAATGGATGACGTTTCGGGTCGGGCCCCATCTTCAGACTCTGCTGTACAGAGTGGGTATATTCTCCCTGTGACCACATGGGTTTTCTCCGGGTGCTCCCCGATTTCCTACAACATTCCAAAGACGTGGAAGTTTGTAGGTTAATTGGCCTCTGTAAATTACTCCTAGTGTGTAGGATAGCACTAGTGTACGGGTGATCGCTGACTGGCGTGGACCCGGTGGGCTGAAGAGCCAGTTACCAGCAAAGATAGACACAAAATGCTGGAGCAACTCAGTGACAGTCTGAAAAAGGGTCTCGACCTGAAACGTCACCGATTCCTTTTCCCCAGAGATGTTGCCTGACCCGCTGAGTTACTCCAGTATTTTGTGTCCATCTTCGGAGTAAACCAGCATCTGCGGTTCCTTCCGACACATGGGCCTGTTTCCATGCTGTTTTGCTAAACTAAACATGTATGTACGAGGGCACTTGGTTTTTCACATCTACTTTTATCTGCAGCTGGCTCCTGATAATGTGTGTTCACTTCAGCTGGAAGCAACTGCTTGCTTCAGACACTGTCCTCTCACCATCTGCCGCCTCTCTTATCTAAACATTTCCCTTCATATCAGTTCTCCTTCATTGTGGATCAAGGTCACCTCTAGGGACGCAAACACAAATCTCATCCTACTTCTTTCAATTGCTTTCAAGGAGGCTTCTTCTCTCCAGCCATTCGGCTATTAAACACTACAACCTCAAATAAGCTCTGAACTACAGACTATTATTGTTATTATTGCACTATTATTGTGTTTTTTTTGTGTATACATATGTGTGCGTGTATATATATATATATATATATATATATATATAATAGACAATAGACAATAGGTGCAGGAGTAGGCCATTCGGCCCTTCGGCCCAGCACCGCCATTCAATGTGATCATGGCTGATCATCCCCAATCAGTACCCCGTTCCTGCCTTCTCCCCATATCCCCTGACTCCGCTATCTTTAAGAGCCCTATCTAGATCTCTCTTGAAAGTATCCCGAGAACCTGCCTCCACCGCCCTCTGAGGCAGAGAATAATATATATGTAGGTATGTTACAAAACTTACCTTCAGCCGCGCTGTAATTCTGCCACTGGCCGTGTGCGCGATTTTAGCGCCTTTAAGGGGGTGGCGGGGTTAAAATGCGGGTTTCTCCTACCTTGTCCTGAATTATATTTCGTTGGAGTACAAGCGTTTGCTGAAAAATCGTTCCTAGGGGCGTTTTGTGAATTTTTTATTTTTATAAAATCGTCAATGTCAGCGCTGGAGTAATTTTAAAAGCAGCTCCTGACGCGTCACCGCCGATAACGGGGACGGATTTCACACACGGGACAGGTAAACGAAAGTGGTCTCTTTAAATGTATAAAAGTGCTACTTAAGAAGCCTTTAATTCACATTTTTTCATGCGAAACGGTGATTTTATTCCCCGAACTAACGGCAGTATTTTTCATGCCAATACGGGGTTAAATTCACCGCAAATGAACGTTCCAAAAGATCGCGTTCCAGAAATCCTCACTCACAAGATGATTTAAATGCCCATTAATTTACAGGTATTAAACATTCAATTCCTTCCATTTGGCCTGTAAATTCATGAAAATTAGATTTAAAAATTATGTTATATTGTGAATTATTGTGTGAATGTTATTTGGACACTTAGGCTATTTAAAAATGTTAATCTATTCTTAAGAAATTGATAGATGTTTAGATCTAGTAATTGAATTTTGTAATTAGCTACAATTAGGTAACTAACTAATTATATGCTTTACTTTCATGTCTTCTAAGTAAGACTGTTTCATATTTGTTTCAGAATGCTTCAATCTATAATAACTGAAAATTTCTTTCAGTTATCTTAATTTTTAAGAAAGTTATGGGCTTTTAACTGTCCTCGATCACAGCTTTTGTGTTAAGTCAATGGAAAAGCAATAGGGAACAAGATGCTAATTTCCGAGTATGAAAATGGCCATAACTTCTTTAATACTGAAGAAATGAAAGTGAATTAGGTGTCAAATTAAACTTCTTTTTATGCTTTATCTGGTGGGATAAATTGCAGACTTTATTTTTTAAATCTCAAAATTTAGTAACATTGCTAATATATGATCTATATATGTGATCTATATATATGTGTATTTGTGGGTATGTGTATATATACACACACTGAACTTTTTTTTCTCTCTCGTTTATTATAAACAGTATATTATGTTTCCATGTTTGCTGCTGCAAGTAAGAATTTCATTGTTCTATCTGGGACATATGACAATAAAACACTCTTGACTCAAATCTCAGCTCATTCCGCACGTATTCCTGTGAATGTTCCTGTGGCTTTTCACTGTACCTCGGTACACGTGACAATAAACTAAGGTCAACTAAACTGAAAAACAAATAGACACAAAAAGCTGGAGGAACTCAGCGGGACAGGCAGCATCTCCAGAGCGAAGGAATGGGTGACGCTTCGGGTCGAGACGCTTCTGCAGTCTCGACCCGAAACGTCACCCATCCCTTCTCTCTCGAGATGCTGCCTGTCCCGCTGAGTTACTCCAGCATTTTGTGTCTATCTTCGATTTAAAACCAGCGTCTGCAGTTCCCTCCTACACATTTAAACTGAAGGACACACTCTCCCACTGACTTTCTGAGATCTTTCAGATGAGATAACTGAGATGTTACCTGTTCAATGAGGGCACAAGACCGAGATAAATGCACTATTTCATAGAAGTGTTATAGGTTCTTCTCGATGTCCTGAGCAGAATTAATTTCTCAATCAACTTCCCAAAAACTGATGACCTGATTATGATATTCCTGTTTGTTCTAGACAGTTTGGAGCTTCCTTTCCCCTTTCCCATCAGAACTGCCCCCTCCATAGACTCTTTTAAGTCAAGACTAAAGACTTATCTATACTCCCAAGCCTTTCCTGACGTCCTCTGAGTGAGGGCTACATGTATATATGTATGTAGTTTGTTTGTTTATACTATTCTTATAACAAATGTCAAGCACTTTGGCCAACGAGAGTTGTTTTTTAAATGTGCTATATAAATAAATGTGACTTGACTTGACTTGACTTGTGACTTTCCCAAAATGTAGAGATGATGCTTCAAAATAATTTTATTGTGTTATATTTGTCGAGTAGCTTTTATTCTTTAATGCATAAATGTGGTGGGGGATAACCAGTGATTTAAGCTAATAAAACTTGGTTAAACAAAGGAATTTACAGTAAGGGATGATACTTCAATCTGAAGAAGGGTCTCGACCCGAGACGTCACCCATTCCTCCTCTCCAGAGATGCTGCCTGTCCCGCTGAGTTCCTCCAGCATTTTGTGTCTATCTTTGGTTTAAACCAGCATCTGCAGTTCCTTCATACATACTTCACTGTATATCATGGTACGCAGGCATAGTCGGTTCTACCCAGTTCTGTAGGTAAAATAAAAACACACAAAGTGCTGGAGTAACTCAGCAGGTCAGGCAGCATCCTTGGAGAACATGGATAGGTTCCTTCCTCTAGTTTTACATTTCACGCCTCTTCGTTCTATCCTTATCTATCTCAGCACCAAGTCCCCCCACCACCCCCCTCTCTCCCATATCAACTCCTGCCTATCAGCCATCAGATCTTGGATGCAACTCAACTTCCTTAAATTAAACAGTAGCAAAACAGAATTTCTCCTCATTGGCTCCAAATCAACACTCACTAAAATTAACAACCCCACTCTCACTATCGACGGCACCACTGTCTCCCCATCTCCTCAGGCCCGCAACCTTGGCGTGATCCTTGACTCAACCCTCTCCCTTGAGCCTCACATCCGCCATGTTGTCAAAACATCATTTTTTCACCTCCGCAACATTGCAAAAATCAGATCGTCTCTCACATCCCCCGCTGCTGAAAGACTCATCCATGCCTTCATCTCCTCCCGACTGGACTATTGTAACTCTCTTCTATTCGGAATCAATTCCAGCAGCATCAAACGACTCCAACTGGTCCAAAATGCAGCCGCTTGACTCATTACCCACACCAAATCCTGGCACCACATCACCCCAGTTCTCAAAGAACTTCACTGGCTTCCCATTTCCCACCGGATCACCTACAAAATCCTGGTCCTCACCTACAAAGCCCTCAACAACCTGCCCCCCCCCCTTATCTCATTGATCTCCTCTCCCCCTACCAACCCTCACGGTCCCTCAGATCCACATCAGCTGGTCTCCTCTCCACTCCGAAATCAAACCTCTGCACTTTTGGAGTCCCTCACCATCTTCCAGTCCCGCCTCAAGACCCATCTCTTCACCTCTGCATACCCTTAGTCCCATGTTCCCCTCCCCTCTGTCTTACTGCTCTATTTTGTTTTGTTTATTCCTGACTCTCAATGTAAAGCGACTTTGAGTCCTGAAAAGCGCTATATAAATAAAATCTATTATTATTATTATTATCTCACACTTTTCTATCTCCCCCCTACTACAATCAGTCTGAAGATGGGTCCCAACCCGAAACTGACCCGCAAAGTTACTCCAGCACTTTGTGTCTTTTTCTGTAAACCAGCATCTGCAGTTTATGGTGTTTAAATAAGAAATGAGGTTGGTGGCACATTACAAGAATATAGTTGAAGGGCACATTTTTAACAACATTGATTCTGTTCATCAGACTATTACAACAAAGAGGCACCAGGACATTATGATATTATTGCAATAAAGCAGAAACAACTTTATAAGTAGCAGTTTCAAATGTGCATATCATGAGAAAATTCTTAAAACGATACAGAAATTTAGATCCTTTCTTATTTATTATCTTAATAATTTGCTGGGATCTGGGCGATGTTCCACATTTTTTACTGTCTGTGATGTAATTGCTGCAAATGCTAAGATGTATTATGCAGCACTTCATCTAAGTGTGGATGTATCTGTCGCTGGTGCAGTCTTTATTGGTTAAGCAGACATCCTGGTCTTTTCCATGTAAACCAAATGATATCGCACGGGCAAGATTGCCTCCTACTGTTAGCAAACATACCGTAACTGTAGTCGAGAGTGTTAGTTGTCATATGTCCCAGACAGAACAATAACATTCTTACTTGCAGCAACGTTTCAGGCCGAAACCCTTCTTCAGATCCTTGATCAGTCCGAAGAAGGGTTTCGGCCCTAAACGTTGCCTCTTTCCTTCGCTCCATAGATGCTGCCGCACCTGCTGAGTTTCTC
>CM075982.1:68181702-68201702 GCA_038087875.1 Malacoraja senta
AGATAGATAGATAGATAGATAGATAGATAGAGAGAGAGAGATAGGGAGATAGAGAGAGATAGAGAGATAGAGAGATAGAGAGCTAGAGAGATAGAGAGATAGGGAGATAGGGAGATAGGGAGATAGATAGAGATAGAGAGATAGAGAGATAGATAGATAAGACTGTACAACTCCTCCCCCTTCTGATGTGGGGTAGACTGACCCCTTTCCCCACACCCTCCCCCTCCCTTCTCCAATCTTTGAACATCCGCGATCCTGGACTGTCCACTCGTCACTTTAATTTCATGTTTCATGTATCTAGTTGTGTTTTATGACTGTTGGCAGACCAATTTCCCTCCTGGGACAAATAAAGTTCTATCGTATCGTGTATAGATAGACACAAAGTGCTGGGGTAGCTCAACGGGTCAGGCGGCATCTCTGAAGAAAGGGAATAGCAGACATACACTGTATATAGGCAGACTAGATGTAGTCTATATATAGCGTGAGGTCACAATTATTGGAGGTTTGGCGAGACTAATGGTACAGTGGAATAAATCAGCTGGCAGGCGGAGAAGAATCGGATCTGTAGAGCGTTTCTTTAACTCAGATGACAGGATTTTTTTCGCATGCTCTGCCATAATTTTCCAAGCAATTTATGGCCATCACCTAACAGCCCCCGATTCGAGCTATAATTTCCCGAATGCATGCTATTGGCAGGAAATCACACCCACCAGCCAGATGTATTAAATAATCACAGACATCTGACCTTCATTTTCCATTCATTAAATCATAATATCAAGAGCTTGGATTGATAACCATCGAAATACTTTTACACCATTTGTCCTTCATGCCAAATGAGTTTGCAATTAAGCGCAGTTTTGTGGATTCTTATGAATCCTGGAATTCAGAAAGAACGTTAAATATTCTCCAATCTATACTAAAAAAAGCCTCCTTGAATATGTCCTTTCTACACCAATATATTATGACGTGCTGTGCAATAAGTTTATATTACTCATTCAATGGCAGTAGCTTGACTACTCAACACCCCACCCTTTCCACTGCCCCATGCCATATGCAGAAGATAGACACAAAAAGTTGGAGTAACTCAGTGGGACAGGCAGCATCTCTGGAGAGAAGGAATGGGTGACGTATCGGGTCGAGACCCTTCTTCAGACTCTCAGAGTCACCCATTCCTTCTCTCCAGGGAAGCTGCCTGTCCTGTTGTGTTACTCCAGCTTTTTGTGTCTATCTTCAGTTTAAACCACAGTCCAGCATCCGCAGTTCCTTCCTGCCAATAGACAATAGGTGCGGGAGTAGGCCATTCGGCCCTTTGAGCCAGCACTGCCATTCATTGTGATCATGGCTGATCATCTACAATCAGTACCCCGTTCCTGCCTTCTCCCCATGCCATATACATACAGATACAGAGATACACCGGGGAAACAGGCCCTTCGGCCCACCCAGTCCGTGGCGCCCAGTGATCCCTGTTACACTAGCACTATCCGACACACTAGGGACAATTTACAATTTTTACCGAAGCCAATTTACTTACGAACCTGCACGTCTTTGGAGTGTGGGAGGAAACCGGAGCTCCCGGGGAAAACCCACCTGGTCACGGGGAGACCGTACAAACCCCGTACAGACGGCACCCATAGTCAGGATCGAACCCGGGTCTCTGGCGCTGAGAGGCAGCAACTCTACCGCTGCGCCACCGTGCTGCCCGTATGTGGGGTTCAAATAGAACAACTCACTTGGAGTCGTCATGTAATCGCTGTGGGTGAAAGAGCAATTCAGAGGCTGGGTGTCGACTTGTGGGAGTGAGTCATCCATTGTCACCCCCAAAAGCTTCCAACATCTGCAAGGCTCAAGTCAGGAGCTGGATGGAATACGTTCCACTGCATTACTAGAGATCTAAGAACACAAGTAGTTCAGTAACGCCAAGGATAAAACTGGAATATGCATTCCCTCCACTATCAATGGTCAGTGCGTTAGTACATACCAGGTATAAACTACATACTGTAGTAGTCACTTATCCAGGCTCCTCCAACAGCAACTCACAAATCCATGAACTTAATGGCCAAAAGGGATGAATTGAATTGAATCAAATACTTTAAAATGAACATTGAATTCTCCCAATTTTGCTAGCCCTTGCTGTCTCCTCCCCTTCCTCAGCCCTCTGGTTGTCTCCTCCCATCCCTCAGCCCTCGGGCTCCTCCTCCGCCTTTTTTCCTTTCTTCTCCCCACCCCCTATCAGTCTGAAGAAGGGTTTCGGCCCGAAACGTTGCCTATTTCCTTCGCTCCATAGATGCTGCTGCACCCGCTGAGTTTCTCCAGCACTTTTGTGTACCTTTGAATCAAATACTTTATTGTCACGTGTGACAAATCACAGTGCAATTCTTTGCTTGCATACTCATGGTATGCAAATAGTCGCCCATAAAGGGTGCTTACAAAGTTACAAATTCCCCCCCCCCCCACACGCCAGCTCCTCCTCTGTTCCTCCCCTTGGTGGAGGCGTCCCCACTTCCATGTGTCTGCCCTTGTCCGTCCGTCGGTGCCTTACCTTAGTTGACCGCCGCACCGACCTCTCCACGTTTGCCGCCGGGTCCTCTCTCGTCCACCGGCGAGGCTCCACCTCCGGCCCGCGAGGCTCCAGCCCGCGAGGCCCAGGCTGCCAGGCTCCAGCCTCCAGCCTCAGCTCATCAGCGGCGAGATCTCCGGAAGGCGTCTCCGGAAGAGTGCAGCAGGCACCAGGAACGGCGTTACATGCATGCATGCTTCCCTCCCAAGCTGCGAGTTTGAAGGCAAGAGTAGGTTTGAATGGGAATTCTCTTGGTTCTGATTCTTTGGTTGTTAGGCTCCACAAAGTCATTGGAGACAGAAGAAATTGCAGGTGCTGGAATTTTGAACAAAAAAAACCCATAATGTACTGGAGGAACTCCACGCACCAGGCAGCATAGCAGGTGGGGAAGCAGACACAAAAAGTTGGAGTAACTCAGCGGGTCAGGCAGAACATCTGGAGAACAAGAATATCAGGTCGGAATCCTTCTTCAGACCAACACTGATGTCTACCATTCATTGACTGTTCCATGAGTATAGACCCCACACTATGCAAGCAATTGACATAGAACAGTACAGCACAGGAAAAGGCCCTTCGGCCCACAATGTTTCTGCCGAACACGATGCCAAGTTAAATTGATCTCATGTAATGAAGATGATTAGAACTACTAATGCTGGTTTATATGAAAGATAGACACAAAATGCTGGAGTAACTCAGCAGGTCAGGCAGCATCTCGGAGTAAATGGATAGGTAACGTTTCGGGTTGGGACCCTTCTTAAGACTGATGTTTGTTTTTGTGGGGGGGGGGGGGGGTAGAACTGGAAGCAACAAAAGACCAGGGAAGACAAGGGCAAACCAGGGCTGTAACAGATGACCTCAGGCAGTGAGGTTCCCTGCTAGGCGGATTGTTGGTCAGGGACAGTGTGAATCTAAACTGATCACATCTGCCTGTACATGATCCATATCCCACTATTCCTTGCATATCCATTTGCCTATCAAAACGCTTGTTAATCACCACTATCTTATCAGCCTCCACCACCACCCCTGGCAATGCATTGCCGGCCATTACCACTCTCTCGGCTACTAAACCTCCTGCATGTCTCCGATCAACATTCCCCCTCTCACCTTGACTTATGAATCTGTTTACACAACAACCAATTATCTGAAGAAGGGTCTCGACCCGAAACGTCACCCATTCCTTCTATCCAGAGATGCTGCCTGTCCCGCTGATTTTCGTGTCTATCTTCGGTTTAAACCAGCATCTGCAGTTCCTACCGACACAAATTCTCCACAAATTTACCTCGTTCATTTCATCTTCTAAAGGTATGACCACAAGAAGAGCAAGATCTAACATTAAGTATTAATCCAGTGAGAGAACAAAGTACTGGTTGCTATTGACATAGAACATCAATTGCTGTGTCAATAATGCAACGTGATACAACAATCCTTCCTAATCACTTTGGGGGTCTGTTCTCTAAATATCATGTTCTGCATGTTTGTAAATGCAGGTAATGTCAATGCTTTTGTTACGTTATTGAGGCTTTCCTGATTTTTCAGATCTACAAGTTGAAGGGTGGCATGGTGGCGCTGCAGTAGAGTTGCTGCCTTACAGCGCCAGAGACCTTGGTTCAATCCTGACTACGGGTGCTGCCTGTACCTAGTTTGTACGTTCTCCCTGTGACCGCGTGGGTTTTCTCCGGGTGCTCCGGTTTCCTCCCACATTCCAAAGACATGAAGGTTTGTGGGCTCCTGTTAATTGCCCCTAGTGTGTAGGATAGCGCTAGTGTATGGGGTGAATGCTGGTCGACACGGACTGAGTGGGCCAAAGGGCCTGTTTCCACATTGTATCTCCAAAGTCCGAAGTCCATGAAAGTTCTAACCATTGAATGTTTTTTTTTTACTTCTATTATATACGAGAGATGCAGCAGATTAAAAATTCAGCAGATATTGTCCATTTGGCCTTCTGAGCTGGCTCTGCTATTTAGTACAACCATGGTTGATAAAGCAATGTGATAACCAGTTAGAAGGGTCTCGACCCGAAACGTCACCCATTCCTTCTCTCCTGAGATGCTGCTTGTCCCGCTGAGTTACTGCAACATTTTGTGTCTAACCAGAAATATTAAAAGCTTTGAAAATCAGTTAAAAATGTATATCTGTGTTTGCTTGGAAGCTTGGTCTATTTTCATCTCTCTGGATGGTGAAGTCTATCATTGCACCATTAGTTTTCCAGCACCCATGCCAATGACAATCATTGTTCCCAATTCTGTATAACAGCAATCAGTTAAGACCTTAAGAGATAGGAGTAGAATTAAGCCATTTGGCCCATTGAGTCTGCTCTGCCATTCAATCACATCTGATCTACCTTTTCCTCTCAACCCCATTCTCCTGCCTTCTCCCTTTGATGCTCTTAAGGGCCTGTCCCACTTACGCGACCTTTACAGGCGACTGCCGGCATCCGTCATAGGTCGGCAAAATTTTCAACATGTTGAAAATTCAGCGGCGACCAGAAAGACGCGACGACTCTTTGGAGACCTCTCACGACCATAGGAGACCTCTCACGACCATACAGGCGTCCCCTGGCGACATGTTGCGGGTGACCTCTCACGACCATAGGAGACCTCTCACGACCATACAGCCTATGCTTTGTGGGACCACACCGTTGGGGGACCATTGCACTTGGTCTAGTTTACCAATAAATATTAGGGATAAACACAAAGTGCTGGAGTAACTGGCCGGTCACGGTGGCGCAGTCTTACAGCGAATGCAGTAAAGACCCGGGTTTGATCCTGACTATGGGTGCTTGTCTGTACAGAGTTTGTACGTTCCCCCCCCCCCCGTGACCTGCGTGGGTTGGCTCCGAGATCTTCGGTTTCCTCCCACACTCCAAAGACGTACAGGTTTGTAGGTTAATTGGCTTGGTGTAAGTAAAAATTGTCCCAAGTGTGAGTAGGACAGTGTTAATGTACGGGGATCGCTAGTCGGCACGGACTCGGTGGGCTGAAGGGCCCTGTTTCCGCGCTGTATCTCTCAGCTAAACTAAACAAGAGCTGCAAATCTATAACTGCTAGTAAATTATCAATAATTGGCTGATTGGCTCAGAAATGTCACCGGAATGGTTAGAGCAGAAAGTAAAATGCTGCGCAATTATAGAGGCAGCAATTTTAAGATCAGAGTCGGCACATTACATAGAACACTACAGCACAGGAACAGGCCGTATGGCCCACAATGTCTGTGCCGAACATGATGCCAAGATTAATTAATCTACGCTGCCTGCACGTGATCCATAATCCTCCATTCCCTGCATCTCCATGTGGCTATCTAACCGCCTCTTATATGCCATTATTAAAACTGCCTCCACCACCACCCCTAGCAGCACGTTCCAGACATCCACCACTGTGTGTAAAAAACGTGCCCGCACACCTCCTTTAAACATGGCCTCTTTCCCCTTGTAGTTATTCCCTTTAGTCATTGAGAACTCCATCCACCCTGGTGAAAAGGTTCTGTCAACCCTATCTATTGTTCTCATATTATTTTATACTTATATCAGCTCTCCCCTCAGCCTCCAACACTCCAGAGAAAATAAACCGTTCATCAACTTAAAGCTATATATTCTTGCATTTGATATTTCCACCCTGGGGAAAAGACAATAGACAATAGGTGCAGGAGTAGGCCATTCGACCCTTCGAGCCAGCTGATCATCCCCATTCAGTACACCGTTCCTGCCTTCTCACCATATCCCCTGACTCCGCTATCTTTCAGAGCTCTATCTAACTCTCTCTTGAAAGCATCCAGAGAATTGGCCTCCAGAGAATTCCACAGATTCACAACTCTCTGGGAGAAAACGTTTTTCCTCATCTCCGTTCTAAATGCCCTACCCCTTATTCTTAAACAGTGGCCCCTGGTTCAGGACTCCCCCACCATCGGGAACATGTTTCCTGCCTCTAGCGTGTCCAATCCCTTAATAATCTTACATGTTTCATTAAGATCCCCTCTCATCCTTCTAAATTCCAGAATGTACAAGTCCAGCCACTCCATTCTATCAACATATGGCAGTCCCGCCATCCCGGGAATTAACCTCGTGAACCTACGCTGCACGCCCTCAATAGCAAGAATGTCCTTCCTCAAATTTGGTTTGACTGTCTACCCTATCTACGTCTCTTATAATTGTACCCTTCTTCAGACTCTCCTGACCCGAAACGTCACCTACCCATGTTCTCCAGAGATGCCGACTGACCTGCTGAGATACTCCACACTTTATGTCTTTTTCTGGTTCACACTTGTCCTTCATGGGAGAATTTTGACATCCATTGAAATAGACTCTGAACGGCCTAATTTCACAATGAATAAAGATGTACAATAAATGCCAGCGTTGGCGGGGATATCCACAACTAATGAATAAAAAGCAACATAAATCCCATTGGAATTGTGTTAACACAAACACACCCTGTTCCTCAATGTACCATTAATCATTCACATGTTTTCAAAGTTAGTATGAATATTTGTTTGATGAATAACATGATCTCTGCTACTGAAAATAGCTTCCTTCGGTTATTAGAGTTGAGCTGAGATAAATGGTCCTCTGTAGGCAAGAGATTTAACTTTTTTTTCGCCTTCCATCACAGTGAGGAATGTGGAGGAGTCACTGTGGTGGATGTTTATGTTAAAATGTATTTTGTGTGTTCCGTTGCTTTTTATTTGTATGACTGACTTGGCAAATGAAATTCCTCGTATGTTGCAAAACATACTTGGCTAATAAAGTATAATTGTGATTGTGATTGTGATTATATTTATCATCGGTTGATAAAATCTAGCTTTAAGTTAAAAAAAAAAGATTTTTGGGGGGGGAGAGTGTTTTGTTTATCATTGGGATGAAAGCAATTTCATTTGAATTTTAAATGGTTAAAACATAAGGTCCACTTTTACTCAGCGATTTCCACGGCAGTGTCTTGCATTACATCTCTGTTGCATTTCCTTAATTGGCTCCTTCAATTCTGTACTTGCAGGCAATTATGTTTTGTGAAGTTAAATATGTTTCTAATTTTTTTGATTGAAAGATACAGCATGGATTCAGGCCCTTCGGCCCACCATGTCCCACGCTGACCATCGATCCGCCCGTTCATACCAGTTCTATGTTATTCCCCTAAGATATGGGGAGAAGGCAGGAACGGGGTACTGATTGGGGATGATCAGCCATGATCACATTGAATGGCGGTGCTGGCTCGAAGGGCCAAATGGCCTACTCCTGAACCTATTGTCTATTATATTATTATTATTATTATTATTGCACTTTCGCATCCACTCCCGAGACACCAGGGGCAATTTATACAGACCAGTTGAACTACAAACTCGCACGTCTTCGGGATGTGGGAGGAAACCAGAGCATCAGGAGAAAACCCACGTGGTCAAGGGGAGAACGTACAAATTCCTCACGGACAGCACCCGTAGTCAGAATCGAACCCGGACCTCTGGCGCTGTGAGGCAGCAGCTCTACCGCTGCGCCACTGTGCCGTCCCATGTAGATGGCATCACCCTGGCAATAACCTATGCAGAATCGGACGACATTAACCACCATTGTGTTCTCCAGCTATTCTCTACACAGTCACAAAAAATGACTTCTGACTCTACTGAACAAATTTTAATTATAACTAAGAAGAGCATTGAAAATACGTAACTGACGTAAACATTAAAACAAGCAATCATAGGGCGGCAAGGTGGCACAGCGGTAGAGTTGCTGCCTCATAGCACCAGACAACCGGGTTCGATCCTGACTATGGTGCTGTCTGTATGGAGTCTCTACGTTCTCCGTGTGACCGCGTGAATTTTCTCCGGGTGCTCCGGTTTCCTCCCAAACTCCAAAGCCGGGCAGATTTGTAGGTTAGGTACACAAACATGCTGGAGAAACTCAGCGGGTGCAGCAGCATCGATGGAGCGAAGGAAATAGGCAACGTTTCGGCCCGAAACCCTTTCGGGTTTCGGCCCGAAACGTTGTCTATTTCCTGAAATGGTTCCTGAAATGAGGAGAGCTCTTCAGCGTGTCGTCCACAGAGTGCAGAGGATCATTGGGACAGAGCTACCAGCCTTGGAGGGCATCTACCACACACGGTGCCTCAGGAAGGCCGTCAGCATCCATAAGGACTCATCACACCCTTGTAACGGACTGTTTGAACTACTTCCCTCCGGCAGACGTTACAAGGCCTTCTACGCCCGAACCTCCAGACTCAGAAAGAGCTATAGCTGCTCTGAACCGGCCCTGCTGAGTGCCCCCCAGCCCACCCCCCATGGACAGTCTCCCTCGGATGGTCACGTCACTCAGCTTGCTTATTTATTTATTTTACTTTTCTTGTACATCGGTGGAGCTCATACTAAATCTCGTTGCACTGACGTGCAATGACAATAAAAGATATTATTATTATTATTATTATTATTACTAGGCCCGAAACGTTGCCTATTTCGTTCGCTCCACAGATGCTGCTGCACCCGCTGAGTTTCTCCAGCATTTTTGTGTACCTTCGATTTTCCAGCATCTGCAGTTCCTTCTTAAACATTTGTAGGTTAATTGGCTTCTGTAAATTGTCCCTAGTGTGTACGATAGAACCGGTGCGAATGGGTGATCATTGGCCGGTGGACCGAAGGGCCTGGTAACACGCTGTGTCACTGAACAAAAGCCAAGAAGTCTGAGAAGTGAAAAACGGAAAATGAGAACAGGACATTTGGGAACTTTTTGAGAGTGAAACCACTTCCACTTCGGGCTGATGACCTCAGGTCAAAAGACTAAGCTGTGTGAAGTTTTTAACAATGGAAAATAAAGAAGGTGAATGATCAACTATAAGTCTGTGACAGGGTGAAAACAGGAGATGTTAAATGTCAAGAGGGAATATGTGCAATCTCAAAAGGTATTGGAACATCATTGTGACATGTACCGTGATATAGAGAATACTTTATGCCCAGGAATTAAGACTTTTCTATTTCAAGAGGCAAGAGTGTTTTATTGTCATATGTACCGACCATGGAACAATGACATTCTTTCTTGCAGCAGCAGCACAACAGCTTTACTTACCTACTTAAGGGCCTGTCCCACTTGACCATCATTCGCGCACCATTTAGCGTGTGGGTAGCGTGTGGGTAGCGCGTGGGTAGCTTGTGGATAGCGCGGGACGGCCGCATGGAGTGGCGTGGAGGAGTGTGGACTTCGTCCTGTACGAAATCTTTGCGCGCCACCGGCCTGTCGCGTAACTGACGGCCAAAGTGGGACAGGCCCAAGACCCTGGCGCGGCGCAACGTCTCACCTCCAACAGCAGCAGAAGCAGGCAAACGAAACCCTTCTTCAGACTCTGAAGAATGGAGAAGTCTGAAGAAGGGTTTCGGCCCGAAACGTTGCCTATTTTCTTCGCTCCATTGATGCTGCTGCATCCGCTGAGTTTCTCCAGCATTTTTGTCTACCTGCGATTTTCCAGCATCTGCAGTTCCTCCTCAAACACAGTCCACAGAAGTTCATTTTGGAAGTTTCAATTACTTCAAAGGCATATTGATGTGGGAAAATGATCCTTGTGTTCTGCCTCAACCAGTTCCAGCTCTGCAGAACATCCAGTTTTGGACCATAGAGGCATTTTGTCCACGTCATGTACAAGAGGCCTTGTGACTAGAAGATTGTTCAATTTGTGCCAAATCGTGAGCCACTGCCAGTAAGAATGCAATTAAAATAACTCAAACTTATTTTTGCGCTGAGTGCTAACAGCCAGCTGACAAAAGAAACAGATTCCGTTATTCAGGCTGAGGTTTACACTCCCGAGGTATAGGCACCAGTCCAGATTGTGTGAACACCTGCAACTATATTCACTCCTTAAAGCGGATACAAAGAGCTAGAATGGAATAAGTGAAATTAATTTGAGGAAGAACAGTCTTGCTATTGAGGGAGTGCAGCGTAGGTTTACAAGGTTAATTCCCGGGATGGCGGGACTGTCATATGCTGAGAGAATGGAGCAGCTGGGCTTGTACACTCTGGAGTTTAGAAGGATGAGAGGGAATCTCATTGAAACATATAAGATTGTTAAGGGTTTGGACACGCTAGAGGCAGGAAACGTGTTCCCGATGTTGGGGGAGTCCAGAACCAGGGGCCACAGTTTAAGAATAAGGGGTAAGCCATTTAGAACGGAGACGAGGAAACACTTTTTAACACAGAGAGTTGTGAGTCTGTGGAATTCTCTGCCTCAGAGGGTGGTGGAGGCGGGTTCTCTGGATGCTTTCAAGAGAGAGCCTGATAGGGCTCTTAAAAATAGCGGAGTCGGGGGATATGGGGAGAAGGCAGGAACGGGGTACTGATTGGGGATGATCAGCCATGATCACGTTAAATGGCGGTGCTGGCTCGAAGGGCCGAATGGTCTACTCCTGTACCTATTGTCTATTGTCTATAGTCAAACATCAAGAGAGTTTTATTGTCTCATGATGCACCGGAAGGAAACAATTAACTTCTTACCTGCAGCAGGGCGGCACAGTGGCGCAGTGGTGGAGTTGCTGCCTCGCAACACAGGAGACCCTGGCGGTCTGAATCCTGACCTCGGGTACTGTCTGTATGGAGTTTGTACGTTCTCTCTCTGTCTGCTTGGGTTTTCTTCCACACTCCCAAAGACCCACAGGTTTGTAGGTTAATTGACTTCGGTAATAATTGTAAATTGTCCCTAGTGTGCAGGATAGTCACGCTAATGTACCGGGTGATCGCTGGTCAGCGCGGACTCGGTGAGCCGAAGGGTCTATTTCCTCGCTGTACCTCTAAAGTGAGCACAACAGGTTTGTAGACGCGGTATTCAACAGATATTGGAATAAACAAAGAAAGGGTCCAATAAATTTTTTAAAAAGATATAAAATTACTGAGTGGGTGCCTCTTGCATTTGGATTCAGTGGGCTGCTGTGTACATTCTGTACTAACCGGGGATTTTGCTGATGTACGGGAATAGTCCAGCTGAGCTGTATGCAAAACAGAAACGTGTTTCACTGTAGCTGGTACACATGACAATATAGAAAGCATAAAGGGCGGCAGCGGTAGAGTTGCTGCCTCAAAGCGCCAGAGACCCGGGTTCGATCCCAAGTACGGGTGCTTCTCTGTACCTTCTCCCCGTGACCTGTGTGGGTTTTCTCCGGGATCTTCGGTTTTCTCCCACACTCCAAAGACATGGTGTGTGATCCTACATCTTGTGTGTGGGGTTGTGTTAGTGTGCGGGGATCGCTGGTCGGTGCAGACACAGTGGGCCGAGGGGCCTGTTTTCGCGCTGTATCTCTAAACTAAACTAGGCGTTGACCACTGAATTAGTTGTAGCGTTGTTACAAAACCTACCATCAGTGGCGCTGTAGATCTGCCACCGCCTGTGCGGGCGATTCCGGAGACTTTGGGGGGGTGGGAGGGGGGGGGGGCGGGATTGAAATGCAGTTTTGTATTGGTTGTCAGAGAGGGATTTCCTCGGGCTGCTAGCTGATGAAGAAAAATCGTACGCGCATCCCGTTTCCGTTTTTTTTTTTAAAATTGCTGGACCATTGCATCGCTGTATTAAACTTAAACGTGACTAAAAACGTCTTCATTGCCTTCAACATCACGGATCGCAATATCAGGACAAAACAAAAGATATGTCGTCTATTTAACATATTATCGTGCTTTTTGGTGTGGCTTAATTTTAATCTTATGATGCGAAAATGTTATTTAGGCATTTTACGAATTGGCCATGTCTTGCCTGCCGATATGGGCTTAAAATGTATGGCAACGGCAACATTCCAATTGATCACATTCCAGAAACATCCACTTTCAAGATAATCAAATGCATTATTTTTTTGCACAATCATGTAATGAGAACATCTAAATCATCTATATTTTGTGTTATTGTCTATCCATGATCAATATTTTCAACCTAAATATCCACAGTACAGTTTTAGTCAGATGAGAGATGAGAAAAACATTTTTTTTATACAGAGAGTGGTGAATCTCTGGAATTCTCTGCCACAGAATGTAGTTGAGGCCAGTTCATTGGCTATATTTAAGAGGGAGTTAGATGTGGCCCTTGTGGCTAAAGGGATCAGGGGGTATGGAGAGAAAGCAGGTACAGGATACTGAGTTGGATGATCAGACATGATCATATTGAATGGCGGTGCAGGCTCGAAGGGCCGAATGGCCTACTCCTGCACCTATTTTCTATGTTTCTATGTTCCTATGTTTCTATGTGTTGTGCAAAAAATAATGATTTTGATTATCTTGAGAGTGGATGTTTCTGGATTAATTTATGGGAATTAAACATTAAATTCCTTCCATTTGGCATATAAATACATGACAAAGGGAGATTTAAAAACCATGTTATATTGTGAATTCTTGTGTGAATGGGATCAGTTTGTTATTTGTTATTTGGATACTTAGGCTATTTAACAATGTTAGCCTTTTCTTAAGAAATGGATAGATGTTTGGATCTAGTAATTGAATTTAGATGAATTTAATTGATTGGATGAATTGATGAAACTGATGAATATGAATTTGTTGTTGGATATTTACTATTTGTTTTAGCGTTTAACTATATCATTTCTACCTTTTTTTCTAAAACTGCAAATAATAGCTTGTTTCTGTTAATGCTGTTCAGTGGGGTTTTTTCTTTACATTTTGAACAGATTGTGTTTCCTCAAATTGTGTTTCTTATTTTCTTTTTGTGCTTTTGAAATTGAATTCTGTCCTTGATTTGTGTACTGTGGTGTTTTTATATTTAATTTATTCCGATTATGTGTTTTGTATTTTTGTGATTCTATGCCTTGTAAGGTGTCCTTGGGTTTTAGAAAGGCGCCAGTAAATAAAATGAATTATTATTATTATTATTATAGATGTCTCCGAAGAAGAAATGAAAATTGTCAATCCACATCCCCAGCAAAAGAGACTGATTTAGACAGCATTCGCAGAGATTATCCGAATTTGGACTACTCCAAATGTGATGATCTACAGGACATTGTTAATGGGAAACAGTGGGCAGAAAGGCATGTCATGCGTGGTTTGAAGAGCAAAAACTTGTGGTTTACAATGCCAAAATTGAAAAGTTGAGGAAAAACAAGGTGTACAGAGTTGCTTATTGGTTACAATCTGAGGAGTATGATGATGCTACTGATTATGATATGCCAATGTACCAGCTAGCAACTGAACTTCTCCATAAAGACTTGGTCTTTGGCTAGAAATTGTAATTTCTTTACCTGTTACGGACTTACAGCTTATAATACAATAATATCAAAGTTCTGATCTTGAGAATATCACATTTTTGAATTTTCAAGGCAGTCTGGGTGTTTATTACTATTTCCGTCACAACGGTCAATTTTGTAATTAGCTGCAATTAAGTAACTAATTATATGCTTTAATTTCAAGTCATCCAAGTAAGATGTTTCATATTTGTTTCAGAATGCTTCAATCTATTTCATTCAGTTCTCTTAATTTTTAAGAAAGTTGTGGGCTTTTGACTGTCCTCGATCACAGCTTTTGTGTTAAGTCAATGGAAAAGCAATAGGGAACAAGATGCTAATTTCCGAGTATGAAAATGACCATAACTTTTTTTAATACTGAAGGTATGAGAGTGAACTAGGTATCAAATTAAAGTTATTTTTATGCTTTATCTGATGGGATAAATTACAGGCTTGATTTTTAAAATCTCAAAATGTTGTAACTTTCCTATTAGTTGGTTGCAGGTTTAAAGACAGACAAATAAAAATTGTAATAACACAAAAAAAAAGTTTTAAATCCCTCCAGCGTTATTGATATAAATTATTATACATTGGTCTTGAAACTTTTGACTGGATTTTAGATACTTGAGCACTGATTTAATGGAAGTCAGCAAACAGCTGCATCATAACTTTCCACCGAGATTCATCGCAATCAGTTTGCATTCTATTCACATGATGTTTGCATCTGGCTTATTGCCAGTTGCCTGGTGTGGCCCAGAGTTCAGGCTCCAAATGTGGAAAGCTGGCTCCTGACTGGCTTTTAATTCATTGTTTTGACTTTAATAATCTATCAGGCGGGTTTAGACAACAATCGATAGCGGATAAACTTAGCTGCCCATGTTACTAACTAAACTGCGTAGGAAGGAACTGCAGATGCTGGTAACTTAAACCGAAGATGGACACAAAAAGCTGGAGTAACTCAGCGGGTCAGACAGCATCTCGGGAGAGAAGGAACAGGCGACCCTTCTTCAGACTCGACACGAAATAATCACCTATTCCTTTTCTCCAGACATGCTGTCTGACCTGCTGAGTTACTCCATCTTTTTGTGTCTATCTATTACCTAAGCTGTCAGCTTACTCAATGATACTTATTGCCATGTCTACCTAAGCACAGTGAAATTATTTGTTTTACATACAATCTAGTAAAATCATACTATAGATAAGCACAATCATAGATAAGTACAAAGATGTGACTGTAGTGGAATAGTACACAAGAGTTGACACCTTACAGGGCCCAATAAAGTTTCAAACTTCAAAAAGGAATCAAGCCCTTCAGTCCAACTTGCCCACACCAACCAACATGGGGGGGGGGGGGGGGAGAGATAGATCAGCCATGATTGAATAGAAACATAGAAAATATGTGCAGGAGTAGGCCATTCAGCCCTTCAGGCCAGCACCGCCATTCAATATGATCATGGCTGATCATCCACAATCAGTACCCCGTTCCTGTATTTTCTCCATATTCCTTGATTCCGTTAGCCCTAAGATCTAAATCTAACTGTCTTGAAAACATCCAGTGAATTGGCCTCCACTGCCTTCTGTGGCCGAGAATTCCACCAATTCACAACTTCAATTCACAATGGCAGGCAGTGACTAGTGGGGTACCGCAAGGCTCAGTGCTGGGACCCCAGCTATTTACAATTTATATTAATGATCTGGATGAGGGAATTGAAGGCAACATCTCCAAGTTTGCGGATGACACTAAGCTGGGGGGCAGTGTTAGCTGTGAGGAGGATGCTAGGAGACTGCAAGGTGACTTGGATAGGCTGGGTGAGTGGGCAAATGTTTGGCAGATGCAGTATAATGAGGATAAATGTGAGGTTATCCACTTTGGTGGCAAAAACAGGAAAGCAGACTATTATCTAAATGGTGGCCGATTAGGAAAAGGGGAGATGCAGCGACACCTGGGTGTCATGGTACACCAGTCATTGAAAGTAGGCATGCAGGTGCAGCAGGCAGTGAAGAAAGCGAATGGTATGTTAGCTTTCATAGCAAAAGGATTTGAGTATAGGAGCAGGGAGGTTCTACTGCAGTTGTACAGGGTCTTGGTGAGACCACACCTGGAGTATTGCGTACAGTTTTGGTCTCCAAATCTGAGGAAGGACATTATAGCCATAGAGGGAGTGTAGAGAAGGTTCACCAGACTGATTACTGGGATGTCAGGACTTTCATATGAATAAAGACTGGATAGACTTGGCTTATACTCGCTAGAATTTAGGAGATTGAGAGGGGATCTTATAGAAACTTACAAAATTCTTATGGGGTTGGACAGGCTAGATGCAGGAAGATTGTTCCCGATGTTGGGGAAGTCCAGGACAAGGGGTCACAGCTTAAGGATAAGGGGGAAATCCTTTAAGACCGAGATTAGAAAAAAAAATTCACACAGAGAGTGGTGAATCTCTGGAACTCTCTGCCACAGAGGGTAGTTGAGGGCAGTTCATTGGCTATATTTAAGAGGGAGTTAGATGTGGCCCTTGTGGCTAAAGGGATCAGGGGGTATGGAGAGAAGGCAGGTACGGGATACTGAGTTGGATGATCATAGATACATAGAACATAGGTGCAGGAGTAGGCCATTCAGCCCTTCGAGCCTGCACCGCCATTCAATATGATCATGGCTGATCATCCAACTCAGTATCCCGTACCTGCCTTCTCTCCATACCCCCTGATCCCTTTAGCCACAAGGGCCACATCTAACTCCCTCTTAAATATAGATTTCATAGATACATTTAAGAGGGAGTTAGATGTGGCCCTTATTGGCTGTACTTTTTCGAGTCGGCCTTGGTTGAAATTCTGGTTTAGGAAGGAACTGCAGGTTTAAACCCAAGACAGACACAAAAATGTGGAGTAACTAACTCAGCGGGGCAGGCAGCATCTTTGGAGAGAAGGAATGGGTGAAGTTTCGGGTCGAGACCCTTCTCCAGACTAGCATTCCTTCTCTCCAGAGATGCTGCCTGTCCCGCTGAGTTACTCCAGCTTTTTGTGTCGATCTTGGTGGTAAAAAGGGTCTCGACCCGAAACGTCACCTATTCCTTCGCTCCATAGATGCCGACTCACCCGCTGAGTTTCTCCAGCATTTCTGTCTACCTTTGGTGGTAATGCAATTGTGCAACAGTTGTCGGTACGTCTGACAATGAAACCGAGGATAGACACAAAATGCTGGAGTAACTCAGCGGGACAGGCAGAGAGAAGGGATGGGTGGATTCTCTGGTGAGAAGAAAAGGAATTAAACCCTCTTGACTGAAGTGTGCCAGGTTAAATTATTAATCTTTGCAGTGACACAAGTGGAGACAGTGATTATGCACAGTTTTGAAGGGGGTTCGCCTCGCTGTCAGCCTTGTTTCTAGGATGGAAAATGGAAGCGACGTTTGGAAAAGCTCCCACAAAATCCTCTCCGCCTTCTCACGCGTTTCTCAGTTCGCGTAAAATATCACCTTGGCTTTGCACCGTGTGAATTTCAGACAGCGCTCTCCACCACCCGCTTGCCCTGGCTGCCCCCCCCCCCCCCCACCCCAAATCTATGGAAAAAAAAATTTCCGCATCTCAGTCCTAAATGGCCTACCCCTTATTCTTAAACTGTGACCCCCGGTTCTGGATTCAGCCAACATAGACAATAGACAATAGGTGCAGGAGTAGGCCATTCGGCCCTTCGAGCCAGCACCACCATTTAATGTGATCATGGCTGATCATCCCCAATCAGTACCCCGTTCCTGCCTTCTCAGCACCAATAAGAGCCAATAAGATCAAATAGAACAAGTTGTCCTACAACTTTAGGCTGTGCACACCATATGCAAGAAGATCATACCTGCCTCAACGACCTCCTCCGGCAGCTGGTCCTATATACTCACCACCCTTTGTGTAAAATAAAAGTTACCCCTTATGGGCCTGTCCCACGTAGGCGATTTTTCAGCGGACTGCCGGCGACTGTCAAATTGCCGGCAGTCGCCTGAAAAACCGGGAACTGGAACGGCGACTGTCAGATGGGACTCACACACACACACACAAACACATCGCAAAGGTGGGGTGGGGGGGGGGGGGCAGCCAGGGCAAGCGGGGGTGGAGAGCGCTGTCTGAAATTCACACGGTGCAAAGCCAAGGTGATATTTTACGCGAACTGAGAAACGCGTGAGAAGGTGGAGAGGATGTTGTGGGAGCTTTTCCAAACGTCGCTTCCATTTTCCATCCTAGAAACAAGGCTGACAGCGAGGCGAACCCCCTTCAAAACTGTGCATAATCACTGTCTCCACTTGTGTCACTGCAAAGATTAATAATTTAACCTGGCACACTTCAGTCAAGAGGGTTTAATTCCTTTTCTTCTCACCAGAGAATCCACCCATCCCTTCTGTCCCGCTGAGTTACTCCAGCATTTTGTGTCTATCCTCGGTTTCATTGTCAGACGTACCGACAACTGTTGCACAATTGCATTACCACCAACGGTAGACAGAAATGCTGTAGAAACTCAGCGGGTGAGTCAGCATCTATGGAGCGAAGGAATAGGTGACGTTTCGGGTCGAGACCCTTTTTACCACCAAGATCGACACAAAAAGCTGGAGTAACTCAGCGGGACAGGCAGCATCTCTGGAGAGAAGGGATGCTAGTCTGGAGAAGGGTCTCGACCCGAAACGTCACCCATTCCTTATCTCGAAAGATGCTGCCTGCCCCGCTGAGTTAGTTACTCCACATTTTTGTGTCTGTCTTGGGTTTAAACCTGCAGTTCCTTCCTAAACCAGAATTTCAACCAAGGCCGACTCGAAAAAGTACCGCCAACGCATTATTCCTGGACGTGGCAGTCAGTATGATTTTACCCGTGTAGGAAGGGACTGCAGATGCTGGTTCACGCCGAAGATAGGCACACAATGCTGGAGTAACTCAGCGGGTCAGGCAGCATCTCTGCACAGAAGGAATAGATGGCGTTTTCGGGTCTGAAGAAGGTTTCTCGACAGGAAACGTCACCTGTTCCTATTCCTCCAGAGATGCTGCCGGTCCCGCTGAGTTACTCCAGCACTTTGTGTCTTGGTTCTTGGTTTCTTGGTTTCTTGGCCCTCCAAAATATTCCAAATGGAATTTAAACTGGAGGTGGTGGAGGGAGGATTGTCTTCGTATGATTTTTTACCTGTTCTCAAAGTCAAATGTGAAATCGACTCTGAGCATTCCCTCCCTCGCTGTGTGAGTGAGACTAGCAAACGGCGCACTTTCAATGTGCAGCGAGAAACCAGTTCACAGGCGACGGGAAAGACCCTTTGTGCCTCTGTCCTGAATCCAAGCAATCCCGTTGTCTTTGGCGTTGCGGTTTAGTTTTAATGCTGTTAGCGTCCCATTGGTAGGTTGTAACGTTGTCTTCATTCCGGCGGCCTAGATACGAAGCCTCAGCTTATTCACCTTCTTCAGTTTGAAGAAGGGTTTCGGCCCGAAACGTCACCTATTCCTTCGCTCCATAGATGCTGCCTCACCCGCTGAGTTTCTCCAGCAGTTTTGTCTACCAAAGAATAATAGTGGAAAGTCAAAAATATTACATAGAACGAAGAACTTCCATTCAATCATCGCCTTTTCATTTGGGATATTAAAATGTGTACTCTTGGAAACATATACTGCGTGCCATTTTATATTTGTTGTCTTAAGTTTACAAGTTACATGAAACTGTCCTTTTATCCACTCGAGGTTCTCTGAAAATTCGCTTAGCATGGCTGGCAGCGACTATAATACAGAATTAACCAGTCGGTAACACACACACACACACACATATATATAATTACAAAACACTGCCACGCTACGCATCTCCGGTTAAAATCTATTGTAAATTTGAAAATAAAGTGAACACTGGAAAATGGTGCTGACCCGAGACGTGGCCTGCCCATTCCCTCCACAGACGCTGCCTGACCCGTTGAGTTACTCCGGCACTTTGTGTTTTGAGATTCCAACATCTGCAATTCCTTGGGGTTTTTTCCCCCGCTTAAGTACTGTAGAAACATAGAAACATAGAAAATAGGTGCAGGAGTAGGCCATTCGGCCCTTCGAGCCAGCACCGCCATTCAATAAAATCATGGCTGATCATCCACAATCAGTACCCCGTTCCTGCTTCCCCCCCATATCCCTTGATTCCGTTAGCCCGAAGAGTTATATCTAACTCTCACTTTAAAACATCCAAGTTTGCCCCATATATCTCGATGTTGTTACCTAGGCCTCCAGAAAATGTCGGTGGCTTCTAAAAACAAACCGTGGGTCGGGAAACAGGCCTTTAAAG
>CM075982.1:68206723-68264971 GCA_038087875.1 Malacoraja senta
GTGTGCAACCTTAGGTGTGACTTAGTGTAGTTTAGAGATTCAGTGCGGTAAACTTGCCCTTCGTCCCACGGAGTCCCCGTACACTAACACTATCCCACACACTAGGGACAATTTACAATTTTTACCGAAGCCAATTAACCTACGAACCTGTACGTCTTTGGAGTGGGAGGAAACCGGGGCATCCATTGAAAACCCATGCGGTCACGGGGAGAACGTACAAACTCCGTACAGACAGCACCCGTAGTCAGGATCGAACCCGGGTCTCTGGCGCTGTAAGGCAGCAACTCTCCGCTGTGCCACCATGCCACCTGCAACATCTGAACTGTTTGGATAGCATGCACTATGTACATGGCATTAGTAATCCTAAACCTAAATGATAATCGAAAGCATTTCTGGGGGTCATTCATAGAGAGTCCCAACTTCCCTGTGGAATTCTCACCACCAGCTTTCCCACTGTGCTCTGACTCATGGAGTTCAGCACAAGTTTCCTGCAATTTCTCAACAATTTTTCTGAGAAATCTATCTGCTGAGCCTACTACAAATTAGACCTGGCCTTACTTCAGTGCCTTGGTTCATTTAATTTAGTTTAGTTTAGTGTAGAGATACAGTGCGGAAACAAGCCCACTTAGTCCGTGCCGACCAGCGATCCCTGCACACTAATACTATCCTACACACACTAGGGACGCCACCGAAGCTGTTTAGCCGACAAATCTGTGGGTCTTTGGAATGTAGGAGGAAACCGGAGCTCCTGGAGAAAACCCACGCAGGTCATGGGGAGAACGTTCAAACTCCGTACAGACAGCACCCGTAGTCAGGATCAAACCTGGGTCTCTGGTGCTGTAAGGCAGCAACTCTACCACTGTGCCACCGTGCCGCCCATGGAGAATATGGCTCGGAAGGAGTCAAGAGTGTTTAGTTGTCGTAGGTACCTAAACAAAACAATAAAAGTCTTAAGGGCCTGTCCTACTTGGTGGCGCGCGAAGATTGTGTGAATCCCAAAATCCTGGGGAGCCGCGCACGCCCGCGCGTCACTGCCTAGGTCACCACGCACCGTGCGCGCGTAATGCACGCCATGCAGGCATCACGTGCTCGTCACGACGCGCGCATCCTGCGTCGTGACGCGTAAATGATGTCGCGCAAATGACGCCCAAGTGGGACAGGCCCTTTACTTGAAGCAGCACAACAGGTTTGTAAAGACAGTACCCATAAATAACATAAACAAAAAAAAGTTCCGTAAATAAAGTGCAAAACAAAAAAGCCTAAAGTCCCTCGTGCAGCCAAGACAGTTCGTAGATCGAAGTCTCATTGGAGTTTTCAGTGATCAATAGCCTGATGGTTGTTGGGAAGAATCTGTTCCTGAACCTGGAGGTCAGGGTTTTTAGACTCCTGCACCTTCTTCCCGATGTAAGAGTGAAATGAGAACATGCCCAGGGTGGTGAGGGTCCTTGTTGATGCTGGCTTCTATAAATTGCCCCTAGTGTGTAGGACATAGAACTAGTGTGAATGGGTGATCGATGGCTGCGTGGACTTGGTGGGCCGAAGGACCTATTTCCATGCAGTTTATCTCAACACTAAAGCATTTCAAGGGACCGAGGGTGTATTTTTATGAGAAGTTGTGTAGGAGGGAAATGCAGATGCCAGTTTACACCGAAGACACACAAAATGCTGGAGTAACTCAGTGAAACAGGCAGCAGCTCTGGTTGGAAGGAATGGGTGACGTTTCAGGCCGAGACCCTTCTTCAGACCGAGAGTCAGGGGAGAGTGAAACAAGATATCGAAGGATATGGTGTGAAAACGAGAGATCAAAGGGGACAAAGTTCAATGAAAATGTAGAATAGATCATTGTGTAGGAAGGAACTGCAGATGCTGGTTTGGACAAAAGGTAGGCACAAAGAAGAAGGGTCTAGAACTGAAATGTTACCCATTCCTTCTCTCCAGAAATGCTGCCTGGCCCGCTGAGTTACTCCAGCTTTTTGTGTCTAACTTTAGAGTAGATCGTTGTTAGCGGGGGGACGTTGACAACGAGGCATACAATGTGAGATTTAATCAGGTGGACAGTCAGACTGGTCGGAGAACTAGGATGGGGGAGGGATGGAGAGAGAGGGAACGCAAGGGTTACTTGAAGTTAGAGAAGTCAATATTCATACCGCTGGGTTGTAAGCTGCCCAAGCGAAAGATGAGGTGCTGTTCCCCCAATATGCGTTGGGCCTCACTCTGACAGTGGAGGAGACCCAGGACAGAAAGGTCAATGTGGGAATGGGAGGGGGGAGTTAAAGTGTTTATCAACCGGGAGATCATGTACGTCTAGGCGGACTGAGCGGAGGTGTTCAGTGAAACGATCGCCGAGCCTGTGCATGGTCTCGCTGATATATAGGAACTTCCGTTTGGAACTAGTCTTGGGATCAGGTAAGGATTGGGAGTGAAACAATGTACAAAGGAATGCTAACAACTCCACGAGGTGAGTTGGATAGAATCCTTGAGTTTTATGGTAGTGCTAGTTTAATTTAGTTTAGTTTAGAGATAGTTGAGCAAATCATGTTGGCTGGGACTTGAGGAGGTGCTATCAACCTCTGTCGTTCCAGAGAAAACAATCCAAGTCTATCCAGCCTCTCCCTGTAGCTGAAACCCTCTAATCCAGGTAGCATGCTGGTAAAACCCCTCTGCAATCCCTCCAAAGCCTCCACATCTTTCCTGTAATGGGGAGACCAGAACTGCACGCAATACCCCAAATGCGGCCTAACCAAAGTCTTATAAAGCTGCCTCATGCAATAAGCAAGTTATTGCTGTTTCTCAATTATGGCCATCTCTAACGTTCCACAGGAACATCGGGACAAGGAAGTTGATGTCTAATTCAGCTGGTGCCTTCAAAATTGTAGCACTTGATTTTATTGGATTGAAATTTTACTCTGCATTATGTACTCCTCGGTGTTTTAAACCTGCAATAACTGTCTCAGGACAAATTGTGTTATCACTACAACTAGTCTGGCAAATCCAATTATTGGAAGTAAACAGACAATTGAAAAGTTGATACAATACTTAATGATAAACGAGAAAGAGCTCATAGAAAGTATCGTAGGATGTGATGTTTCAGCAGAGGATATTTGGGCGGCCCCGTGGCGCAGCAGTCGAGTTGCTGCCTTACAGCGCTAGAGACCCGGGTTCGATCCTGACTACGGGTGCTGTCTGTATGGAGTTTGTACGTTCTCCCCATGACCTGTGTAGGTTTTCTCCAGGTGCTCCAGTTTCCTCCCACACTCCAAAGACGTACAGGTTTGTAGGCTAATTGGCTTGGTAAAATTGTAAATTGTCCCTTGCGTGTAGGATAGCATTAGTCAAGAGTCAAGAGTATTTTATTGTCATATGTCCCAGGTAGATTAACAAACTTCTTACTTGCAACGTTGTACACTTGTTGTGTACGAGGATCGCTGGTCGGTGCGGACTTGGTGGGCCGAAGGGCCTGTTTCCACGCTGTATCTCCAAACTAAACAATTTTTTTTTTCGGTCATGCTCTGATGTATATATATATATTTTTCTATTCCTGTAGAAGATGAACATGAAATTATATGTTTCATTGCCTATATTAATGATATCTGAGTTCTTGTAGAAGCTCATTGAGTGATTGAGCGATTCGGCCACAACCAGAGAACAGTCCTGAACCACTATCTACCTCTTTGGTGATCCTAGGATTATCCATGATTGGGTTTTGCTGGCTTTACCTTGCACTAAACGTTATTCCCTTATCATGTATGTAAACACTGTAAATGGCTCGATTGTAACCATGTATTGTCTTTCTGCTGACTGATTAGCACGCAACAAAAGCTTTTCACTGCGCCTCGGTGCACGTGACAGTAAACTAAACTGAATTGAACTGAGTGAGAGATTGAGATATTTTTCTCGTCTTGCAGAAATGGCAGATCCTGGCAAGGTGGGAAAGGTCCGTGGAAATAAAGGACGGAATGACAGGGCGCTTGGTGATCATGGTAAAACTGCAGCGACCAGAATGAAAACATCAGCTCACACCGCCACATATGGTACGATTGTATCTGTTTTTTTTAATTTATTAGTAACCATTCTCCGGATCTCCGCACCCAACTCTGGTGGTCCATTTATTGAGTAGGAAGGAACTGCAGTTGCTGGTTTCTATTGAAGATAGACACAAAATGCTGGAGTAACTCAGCGGGTCAGGCAGCATCTGTGGAGAAAAGGACTAGGTGATGTTTCGGGTCAGAACCCGAAGAAGGGGGGGTCTGAAGAAGGATTCCAACCCGAAACGTACCGCGTGAAGAAGGGTCCCGACCCAAAATGTCACCTCTTCCTTTTCTCCAGAGATGCTGCCTGACCCACTGAGTTTAGTTTAGTTTAGAGATACAGCGTGGAAACAGGCCCTTCGGCCCACCGGGTCCGCGCCCACCAGCGATCCCTGCACGTTAACACCATCCTACACCCACTAGGGACAATTCTTTTTTACATTTACCAAGCCAATTAACTTACAAACCTGTACGTCTTTGGACTGTGGGAGGAAACCGATGATCTCAGAGAAAACCCACGCAGGTCACAGGGGGGAACGTACAAACTCCGTGCAGACACAACCCGTAGTCGGGATCGACCCCGGGTCTTTACTGCATTCGCTGTAAGGCTGCGCCCCCGTGACCGACCAGTTACTCCAGCACTTTGTGTTTATCCCTAATATTTATTGATATACTAGACCAAGTGCAGACCCGTTGGGTCTGCTCCTCCAACGGTGTGGTCCCCCAACGCAATATTCCACCACTCACCCGTTCCCCCAACGCAATATTCCACCACTCACCCGTTCCCCCAACGCAATATTCCACCACTCACCCGTTCCCCCAACGCAATATTCCACCACTCACCCGTTCCCCCAACGCAACTGAAGCTGTTCTCAATTCCACCACTCCCCTGCCTCCCTCAGCAGTGGACTTTAAAAAAAAAATCCAATTGCACCTCCCCTGCCCGCTGCAGCAGTTCCATTGCAATACCAATTGGCTCTCCCCCTCCTGTTGAAATATCCTATTGAGGTGAAATTCAGACTGTTTTGCAACTTTGTATCGATGTGTGCTGGAAGCTGGGAGGAAGGATTTTAACAGTAATAATCTTGTTAAGGTTGGCATTTTTAAAGCTTTAATCGCGAATAACTTCGGAAATATAGGTGGAAATGCGATGGGAAGATGTTTATCGCCACCACGGGAAAAATGTGAATAGGATGTGTGAAAATGGGAAGGCTGTGGCCTAGCGTATGGAAGAAGATAGGAATTAACCAGATTGACACAGAGACACATGCAGAGACACATCGTGGGCACAAACAAGATAAAGACTTTTAGTTATACATAGATAGATAATAATATAAATATATTAAATATTATAGAATTATATTTCTATTATTTATGCTAATACTTATTGACATGAACAAACACAGCATGAACAGATTCAGCGCTAGTACTACGGCAACGGTGTACGATGTTTATGTTGATGGTTTGGCAGATTGACGGTCACTTACTCCTGAGGTTACTCGTGAAACATTTTTTATGCCTTCACATAACTAGGTTTTGCTGACTTTTTTGCATCTTTCATTCTTTTGTTCTATATCTCTCTACATCATCATCTACATCTCCCCTTTCCCGTGACTTTCAGTCAGAAGAAGGGTCTCGTCCCGAAATGTCGCCTATTCCTTCTCTCCATAGATGCTGCCTCACCCGCTGAGTTTCTCAAGCATTTTTTGTCTACCTTCGATTTTTCCAGCATCTGCAGTTCTTTCTTAAACAAAGTGTTCCTCAGTAGTTCCTCAACAAAACTGATTCTGTGTCGCAGTAGTAGAGTTGCTGCCTTACAGCGCCAGAGACCCGGGTTCAATCCCGACTATGGGTGCTGTCTGTACAGAGTTTGTACGTTCTCCCCGTGACCTGTATGGGTTTTTACAGGTGCTCCGAATTCCTCTCACCCTCCAAAGACATACAGGTTTGTAGGTTAATTGGCTTCTGTAAATTGAAAATTTTTCGCGAGTGTGTAGGATAGTGCGAGTGTAAAGGGTGATCGATGGTCGACAAAGACTCTGTAGGCCGAAGAGCCTGCTTCCACGCTGTATCTCTGAACTAAACTAAAACCAGTATGGGCTGTTACAGGTCCGGCTGCCCCACCACTTGAGATAGAGGCAAACATTTCATACAGACATCTGCTTTACTGTGTCCAGCTTCAGACTTAGACAATAGACAATAGACAACAGGTGCAGGAGTAGGCCATTTGGCCCTTCGAGCCAGCACCGCCATTCAACGTGATCATGGCTGATCATCCCCAATCAGTACCCCGTTCCTGCCTTCTCCCCATAACCCCTGACTCCGCTATTTTAAGAGCCCTATCTAGCTCTCTCTTGAAAGTAGCCAGAGAACCTGCCTCCACCGCCCTCTGAGGCAGAGAATTCCACAGACTCACAACTCACTGTGAGAAAAAGTGTTTCATCGTCTCCGTTCTAAATGGCTTACCCCTTATTCTTAAACTGTGCGTGGCCCCTGGTTCTGGACTCCCCCAACATCGGGAACATGTTTCCTGCCCCTAGCATGTCCAAACCCTTCTTCTTCTTCTTCTGTCGTGTGTCTTTTAGACCTGCAGCTCCGTTGAGGCAAGACAGGCCAACGTGTCATCGTCAAGGTCAATCAGACCTCGTTCACCATTCGGTGGCCGGTGTTTGGGGCAACTGGTGACTATGTGTTCCACTGTCTGTGTTGGGTCCCCACATTCGCAGGAGGCGCTGTCCACGAGGCCCCACCTCTTCGCTACTCCATAGCGTTCCGACGCCTGTCCTCAAGCGGTTGAGGGTTGTCCACTGCTTCCGGGGCAGGTCCTGGCCAGGGACGTCCATGGGGTCATCGATGTAATGGTGTAGCCTAGATGGTTCCGCTGACTTCCACTGGTCTCTCCATCTCGTCTTGACCCAGGCAGCCGGTGCCGTGACTTGACAATCTTATATGTTTCAATAACTTGTTCAATGACTTGACAGATATTCCTCATGTGAATATATTGCAAGCAGCTATTTTGGTGACTTATGGAAAGTACCCCTCATTGCTGTCATCTTGATTATCTTCAATTAAGGTTGCATGGATACACTATTGTGAATAACGTGTATGTCAATAGATTATTAGAAATCATGACAGTTGATCTAAATCAATGGCTTGGATGACAATAACGCTAACCAACTTGTTTAGCAGTTGATGGTACATTTAATGAGCTAATAACTTCCTAAACATTGCTCACTGCACAGACTTCACTAATACTCACTGTTTGAAAGTTTGTGAATCATGATGCATTTCATGAGAATTTCAAGAAGTGAAATATGAAGTCAGTTCATTGGGCTGGATAGAGTGAATGTGGAGAGGATGTTTCCACTAGTGGGAGAGTCTTGAACCAGAGGCCATAACCTCAGAATTAAAAAAACTTGCCTTCAGAAAGGAGATGAGGAGACATTTCTTCAGTCAGAGGATAGTGAATCTGTGGAATTCATTGCCACAGAAGGCTGGATCCATGGATATTTTTAAGGCGATGATTGACAGATTCTTGCTTAGTACGGGTGTCAGGGGTTATGAGAATGGGATTGAGAGGGAAAGTTAGATTGAATGGCAGAGTAGACTGGTGTTTCTGTGCTGTATCACTAAAGTCTAATGACAAAGCCCGGCAAGTGATAGATACAAAATGCTGGAGTTACTCAGCGGGACAGGCAGGGGTTACTTGAAGTGAGAGAAATCAATATTCATACCACTGGGTTGTAAGCTGCCCAAGCAAAATATGAGATGCTGTTGTTCCAATTTGAAGTTTAGCCTCGCTCTGACAATGGAGGAGGCCTAGGACAGAAAGGTCAGTGTGGTAATGGGAAGGGGAATTAAAGTGTTTGGCAACTGGGAGATCAGTTAGGTCCAGGCGGACTGAGTGAAGGTGTTCAGCGAAACGAACGTTTGGTCTCGCTGATGTATAAGAGTCCACATCTTGAACAATGGATACAGTAGATGAGGTTGGAGGACTAACCTGAAAGGACTGTTGGAGTCCCTGGACAGAGTCGAGGGAGGAGGTATAGGGACAGGTGTTGCAACAGGTGAGGAGGATTTCTGATCGGCAGATGGCACGACAATGGGCAATAATAAAACGACAAAGTGTGAAAAAAAGGATAGAGGAAGTATGAATTGTGAAGCCGGAGGAAGGAATACCAAGTAACATCATGACTGTTTTGTCAGGGCCTTTATGTAAAGTACCATTGTCTTTTGAAGGGATGTTAGAGACTTATGAAATGTATCAAGATAACTGTGGAAAAGTTTGGAAGCTAGATGTACATGAAAAATATCATCTGGTTACAAACAAACGTATTGCTTTGGAGAAATATATACATACTACCTCAGTACATTTTTTTTTTTTTAAAAACATTTTTTTTGTTTTATTTTATTTATTTATTTATTTTTAAAAAAATTTAAAATTTATTATTATTTTTTTAAAGTACATTTAAGGGGCTGTCCCACTGCGGCGACCTAATTCGCGAGTTTAGAAGAGTTTAGGAGAGTTTGAAAAAATGTCATGTTGAAGACCTCCTTCGACTATGTAGAAGACTAGCTTCGACTAGCTTCGGGAAAATTGGACACCGAATAGTGGAGAGTGAAGACGACCTCCTTTGATCTCCTTTGACCTCCCTTCGACTATGTTGAAGACTATCTACGACTACCTTCGACTACCTTCGATTATCTTCGACTACCCTCGATTACCTGCGAATAACATGCCGACCTACTACGACCTACTACGACTAAACACACGAGTAAAACAAATGTCGATTTTTTCCATGGCGACCTTTTTTTACTCGCGGGCATTTTTCAACATGTTGAAAAATACGCCGCAACCTAGCTGAGGCCTCGAGTACGCGGGGACTACTCTTGAGCATGAAGGAGAGTTACGAAGACCTCCTAGGACCTCGTGTCGACCATGCTGCGAGTATGAGTCGAGGGCAAACTCGCCAGAACTCGCGGATTAGTTCGCCGCAATGGGACGGCCCTTTTATTCATGCTCGATGACTGATTCATTGATTTTACATAGTTGTAAGGAGACAGCATGGAAACAGGCCTTTCTGCCCACCGAGACCACACCGACCAGTGATCCCCGCACATTAACACCATCCTACACACTGGGGACTAGTTACATTTTTGCCAAGCCAATTAGCCAATGCACAAACCCGCACGTCTTTGGAGTGTGGGAGGAAACCGAAGATCTCGGAGAAAACCCACGCAGGTCACGGGGAGAACGTGCAAACTCCGTACAGACAAACACCGGCAGTCGGGATCGAACCTGGGTCTCTGGCGCTGTGGGGCAGCAACTCTACCGCTGCGCCACCGTCTGTTTTCCAGTTGAGGGTATAAATTAATTTAAATTAATCGGGACAAACACACAACTTTGGAAATGCTTATGGAGGCCAATGAGAAGGATATCGGTTGCTGTTCTCCGCTGCATTGCGATGTTACTGACAATAGTTCAATTAATCCAGTTCACTTCATCTCTTGTTCAGAGACGCAGCAAGGACATCTCAGACAGCGAATGACTTAATCACTGAAAAACTATTAGAAGGAGTAGTAATAGTATTACTTACAGTAGTAGGGTGGCACGGTGGCGCAGCAGTAGAGTTGCTGCCTCACAGCGCCAGAGACCTGGGTTCGATCCTGACTACGGGTGCTGTCTATACGGAGTTTGTACGTTCTCCCTGCCCTGTGACCTGCGTGGGTTTTTTTTCCCGGGATCTTCGGTTTCCTCCCACACTCCAAAGATGTACAGGTTTGTAGGTTAATTGGCTTGGTCTTAGAATAAAGGGGAGGTCATTTAAGACTGAGGTGAGAAAAAACGTTTTCACCCAGAGAGTTGTGAATTTATGGAATTCCCTGCCACAGAGGGCAGTGGAGGCCAAATCACTGGATGGATTTAAGAGAGAGTTAGATAGAGCTCTAGGGACTAGTGGAGTGAAGGGATATGGGGAGAAGGCAGGCACGGGTTAGTGATAGGGGACGATCAGCCATGATCACAATAAATGGCGATGCTGGCTCGAAGGGCCGAATGGCCTCTTCCTGCACCTATTTTCTATGTCTATGTCTATGTCTATGGCAGTAAATTGTCCCTGGTGTGTGTGGGTTAGTGTTCATGTGTGGGGATCGCCGGTCAGTGTGAACTCGGTGGGCTGAGTATCTCTAAACTAAATTAAACTAAATTTGTAAATCGCACTTACATGCGCTTGTTGGATTCAGGGCTGGTGCCAGAGGAATGGGGTGTAGCAAATCTTAAAAAGGACAAAGTGCTGGAGTAACTCAGCGGGTCAGGCAGCATCTCTGGAGAACGTGGATAGGTGACGTCGTCACCCTTATTCAGACTGATTGTGATCTGTATAGTTCCATGACTTTCAAGTTCCCTGACATTAAGGCATGCGGACTGGAAACATGTTCGTGATCCAGTTTCCAGGACAATATTGCTGTCGACCTTGCAAAGAAACGTCACCCACCATTTGTCTCCAGAGATGCTGCCTGACCTGCAGAGTTACTCCAGCACTTTGTGTCTACCTGTGGTGAATCTGTGGAATTCATCGCAGCAGAAGGCTGTGGAGGCCAAGTCAATGGATATTTTTAAGGCAGAGATAGATAGATTCTTGATTAGTGCGGGTGTCAGGGGTTACGGGGAGAAGGCAGGAGAACGGGGTTAGGAGGGAGAGATAGATCAGACATGATTGAACGGCGGAGTAGACGTGATGGGCCGAATGGCCTAATTCTTCTATCACTTATGAACTTGTGAAACCAGCATGTGCAGTTCCTTGTTTCTACTCCAAGGCAAGGTATTACCCAGGTTAACACAAGCAATGGAATAGGAGATCCATTGGTTTGCATATGTTGGATTTGAGTTTTGACCCTCGTGGTTCAGATGTCAATATTCCATCGTCGCACGATACAAAAAGCATCTATCACATTTGTATTTGTTGAACTCTAATTAATTATTCATATGACAACATCAAAGCAATCCCGGTGAGGTAGAACAGTGTAAATAATGCATGAAGAAATGGATAGATAACTCTTCAAGGACATACTCCAACTTGTTGCCATCGATGAGTTAGTCATACTCACTGTTAACTTGGATACCAGCAATGGAAGTAAACCTTTACAGATCTGGCAGTCGCACATCTGCTGATGGAGTCCTCGAGTGATACAGCGTGGAAACAGGCCCTTCGGCCCAACTTGCGCACACCGGCCAACATGCCCCAGCAATACTGCCCGCTTTTGGTCCATATCCCTCGAAACCTGTCCGGTCCATGTACCTGTCTAACTGTTTCTTAATACAATCAGTAAAATTTATCAGGAGGACAGCGAAACTGGTCGGAGAACTATGAGGGGGAGGGATGGAGCGAGAGAGGGAAACTAAGGGTTACTTGAAGTTGGAGAAAGCAATATTCATACCATTGGTGTTGTTATTGGTGAGAGGCTTGTGCCTTTGGGGTCACGATTACATTGCTCCCGTGGTAGACCGCAGATGGTGAAGGCCTTTGGAAGAAAATTCAAGAACGGTTTTAACAAGAAAAAACAAAGATAAAATAATACGGACGAATAATTTTAGTTTTGGAAAGATTCTACCGGTCACCACAAACCGAGTTTGTACCTTCTCCCTTTGAGGAGTTTGTACGTTCTCCCCGTGACCTGCGTGGGTTTTCTCCGAGAACTTCAGTTTCCTCCCACACTCCAAAGGCGTACATGTTTTTAGGTTAATTGGCTTGGTATAAATGTAAAAACTGTCCCTCGTGTGTGTGTGTGTGTGGGATGGTGCTAATGTGCGGGGATTACTGGTTGGTGTGGACTCAGTGGGCTAAAGGGCCCGTTTGCACGCCGTATCTCTAAATTAAAGTAAATGGACCATTAAGTATTAGTTTGTTTGGAATGTAGCACTTTATATCTGTTAAACAGTTGAAGGGTTTCGGCCCGAAACATTGCCTATTTCCTTCGCTCCATAGATGCTGCTGCACCCGCTGAGTTTCTCCAGCATTTTTGTGTACCTTTGATTTTCCAGCATCTGCAGTTCCTTCTTAAACACATGCTTTTAATCAAACTGGATTGCAGTAATTTCCAATGAATACAACTATTGGCACATTCTATTTCATTCCGCCTTGTTTCAACACAGCCAGATTTCTCCCTGTGGCCACTATGAGGTCAGCCTTATTATAAAGCTGAATGATTTTGCGCTATGATGTTTTTTTAATTAGTGGCTTTTCAGTGAGGCGTCTGACCTACCGAGTTGTGTTCGGAAGCCTGGCTTATCCAGAGAAACAAAATCATCCATTTGCAGAAACCATATATATTTAGCTCCTTCTTTGTTAACAAAGGCAGGCTTCCTTTATGCATTTTCATACATGTATTTGCAGTTGAGGAGAATACAAATGATGTTCACTCTTCTCTTCTTTAATAAAAAGCCATCCTGTCTGTGATGGTTGGTGAGGAGGGGAAGGGCAGGATGATAATAACCTTTCAAACAAAACGTGTCATTAAAATGTCCAATGATAATTACATTTTTGTAAATATTTTAATTTATTGTTTTCATTTAAATCTGGCCCGTTTTCGAGCAGTTATTAATGCCATCCCAGTGCAATAATTGTGGAAATCTCAATAGGTAATACTCCGAGGCCTCATTTGACCATACACTTAACTGCCTTGTGTCGTGGATCAAAATCTCATTATTTTATCCATCATGCAGACGCTTGTTTAAGTATAGAATAATCTAGTGTTTAACTTCAATCTTGAAATATGCAACCCCCAGATCCGACCGTTTCACATTAAGTGCAGGTTATTGAATGCTTTTGGAAGCGATTGTGACAAATCTCTGGTTTTGGCACAGCGGTAGAGTTGCTGCCTCACGGCTCCAGGGACCCAGGTTCGATCCTCACCATGGGTTGATGTCTGTACGGAGTTTGCACGTTCTCCCGCGACCTCCGGTTTCCACCCACATCCCAAAGATGTCCAGGTTTGAAGGTTAATTGACTTCTGTAAAAATTGTCCTAAGTTTGTCGGATAGAACTAGTGTAGGGGTGATCACTAGTCGGCGCGGACTTGGTGGGCCGATGGGCCTGTTTCAGCGCTGTATCTCTAAAACTAGACACCTAACTGAATTGATTGATTGAAAGATACAGCATGGAGCCAGGCCCTTCGGCCCACTGACTTCACAGCGACCATCGAATACCCGTTCACACTAGTTCTATGTTATTCCATATTCTCTTCCACTCCCCACACACCAGGGGCAATTTTGCAGAGTCCAATTAACCTACAAACCCGCACGTCTTATAGAACGTTATCTTGTAGAAACATATAAAATTATAAAAGAACTGGACAAGCTAGATGCAGGAAAAATGTTCCCAAGGTTGGGCGAGTCCAGAACCAGGGGCCACAGTCTTAGAATAAAGGGGAGGTCATTTAAGACTGAGGTGAGAAAAAATATTTTCACCCAGAGAGTTGTGAATTTGTGGAATTCCCTGCCACAGAGGGCAGTGGAGGCCAAATCACTGGATGGATTTAAGAGAGAATTAGATAGAGCTCTAGGGGCTAGTGGAATCAAGGGATATGGGGAGAAGGCAGGCACGGGTTATTGATTGGGGACGATCAGCCATGATCGCAATGAATGGCGGTGCTGGCTCGAAGGGCCGAATGGCGTCCTCCTGCACCTATTTTCTATGTTTCTATGTCTTTGAGATGTGGGGGGAAATCAGAGCACCTGGAAGAAACCCACGTGGCCACAGGGAGAACGTGCAAACTCCACACAGATAACACCCGAGGCCAGGATCAAACCTGGGTCTCTGGTGTAAGAGGCAGCAGCTCTACCACTGTACCTTTGGCCCATATCCCTCCAAATCTTTCCTATCTCTGTCCCTGTCCAAGTGTCTGTTCAATGCTGTTTATAGTACCGGCCTCAACTACCTTCTCTGGCAGCTCATTCTCTCTTCCCACCAACCTCTGAGTGGAAAAAGTTAGCCCTCGGGTTCATATCAAATCTTGTCTCTCTCACCTTCAATGTATGGCCTCTTGTTTTCGGATTCCCCTCCCCTGGGTGAAAGACTCACCCTATCCATTACCTTATTCTCCACTATCATTACACCATCGCTCCATTCTGTACCAACTGGTTCACTACCCGCTCGTGAACTCTACCCCTTGAAAGATGACAATGGAAGTGAATGAGAAACTAGCATCTGCTGACTCCCCTGTCATGCCCACACCACATTGCCTTCAAGGGCGGCGTGCTGGCGCAGCGGTAGAGTTGCTGCCTTTCAGCGCCAGAGACCTGGGTTTGATCCCGACGTCTGTACGGAGTTTGTACGTTCTCCCTTTGACTGTGTAGGTGCTCCGGTTTCCTTCCACATTCCAAAGGCAGCTTGTGGGTTAATTGGCTTCGATAAATTGTCCCCTGTGTGTAGGATAGCACTAGCGTACGGGGGATCACTGGTTGACACGGACTCGGTGGGCCAAAGAGCCTGTTTCTACGCTGTATCTCTAAACTAAATTAAACTAAGCTGCTCCCTTTATTGTGACGAGTTTAAATTCTAGTCCTTGTGGGTTTACCGTCTCTAGGTGAACTAAGGGACGTCATTCCCCACCATCTGTTGATAGCCGTAAGGGATGAACAGTCAATGTTGGGATTGGCAATGGCATCCACAGCCTAAAGAAATGTAGAAATCGCAGTCATGCAAGTCTGAAGTCTGATACTGTTCCAATGACATGTCTCGACCCAAAACGTCACCCTATCCTTCTCTCCAGAGATGCTGCCTGTCCCACTGAGTTACTCCAACTTTTTGCGTCTGTCTTAAGTCTGAGACTAACTCTTGTTGTCAGCAATACCTTTTTTAATATCTACTCTGTGATCGAACAGAACTGCTTAATTATAGCTGTGCATGAAATGAAATTAACAATAATTTAATTTAATCAGATACTTGTTCCTCAAGAGAAACTCATTGCTCACAAGTAGTAACAAAATATTGAATATTTTATGTCATTCTCTCTTCTTACTTAGTGTGACCAAGTTTATCGTCTTTAATTGTCAAACTTAATCAAAAATTATTATACAATTTTCTTTTTCTTTTGACTCGTTGATCTGTTATATTTTGAACACTCAGAAATTCCAACAAACTTATAGCTAGTGGTGGCCTGATATTGTAATTGAAAATCCGGAGGACTTTACTTTAAAGGCCTGTCCCACTTTCACGACCTAATTCACGACGTTTTTTACTCGTGGACATTTTTCATCATGTTGAAAAAACGCCCCGACCTACTTGATGCCACCAGTACCTACGACTAGCATCACGACCTACCTACGACCTACCTACGACCTCGTGACGACCATGCTGCGAGTCAAGGGCAAACTCGGCAGAGGTCGTGAATTAGGTCGTGAAAGTGGGACAGGCCCTTTAGAGATACGGGGTGGAAACAAGCCCATAGGCCCACCGAGTCTGCACCGACGAACGATCACCCCGTACACACTAGCACTAACCTGCACACTAGGGACAACTTACAATTCACAGAAGCCAATTAACCTACAAATCTGTACGTCTTTGGAATGTGGGAGCACTCGGAGAAAACCCACGCAAGTCACAGTGAGAACGTACAAACTCCGTACAGACAGCACCCGTAGTCAGGATCAAACCCGGGTCTCTGGAGCTGCAAGGCAGCAACACTACCTCTGCGCCACTTTGCCTCTCTGATGCACTACAATTAGATTGAAGATAGACTTAAAGTGCTGGAGTAACTCAGCGGGTCAGGCAGCGACTCTGGTGAAAAAGGATGGGCACCTTTCAGGTCGGAACCTGTCTTCAGAGTTCCTCCAGAAAATAGTTTTTTGACATATGTTCTTTGAGTCATAAAGTTAATATATCTTTTAAGATTCGAAAAATCAAAATGTCATTGAGTTACTCGCTATAATGGTGCAGAGTCGCATGTAATTATTCCTTGAGTTGCAAATAAATGTTTGTTATGTAATATTTAAGCATAATAAAATTATTATTGTCTGAACATTGTTTTCTATCATTTAGGACTTAGTGCAAAAGTAGCAAACAGATGGAAGGGAAGGCACAAAGCTGAGGACAAAGATCTTAAGGAACTCCCAGTAGGTAGTTTGAACCATTAATGTTTGTAAAACCTAAAAATTCACTTCGATAATATGCATTATTGTGATTAAATAATTGGGATATCAATGTAAATATGATACAGGTCATTGAAGCCATGTAGGATAGTGCACCATTTAAATGCACATTATATAATTCATAACCTAACTGCAAAATAATGATTAGGGTAGAACTTTCAATAACAAATATATTATGAGTGAATGTTTAACAAGTTTGTGGAGCGTTTCTTTGAGTCCTGTTTTAAAGGACAAATTTCGATTTTTTAAAGTAAATGTGCATTTAAACGATACAGTCATGTTTTTAAAATTAGCGATACAGCATGGAAACAGGTCCTTCAGTCCACGCCGCCCAGCGATCACCCTTTCACACTGGTTCTATGTTATCCCCCTTTCTCATCCACTCCCTACGCACGAGGGGGCAATTTACACAGGGCAAACTAACCTACAAACCCGCACGTCTTTGGGATGTGGGAGCAAAGCGGAGCAAGATTCCAGCATCTGCAGTTCCTTGTATGTCCCGGGTAGAGTACGTCCCCCATTAAATTAATCATGGCGAATGTATGGACGATATTCAAACCCACACCATCCTGGCCACACACTCATCTCCCCGCTACCTTCAGGTAGAAGGTACAGGAGCCTGAAGACTGCAACGTCCAGGTTCAGAAACAGCTTCTTCCCCACAGCCATCAGGCTATTAAACTCAACTCAAACAAAACTCTGAACATTAATAGCCCATTATCTGTTTATTTGCACTTTATCTGTTTTATTTATTGATGTGTGTATATATTTATACAATGGTATATGGACACACTGATCTGGTCTGTATTCATGCCTTCCATATTCTGTTGTGCTGAAGCAAAGCAAGAATTTCAATGTCTTATCTGGGACACATGACAATAAACTCTCTTGAATCTTGAAATGAAAGAATTATAGGAAATGGATATGATATATGCAAAAGGATATGATATAGAAACATAGAAAATAGGTGCAGGAGTAGGCCATTCGAGCCAGCACCGCCATTCAATATGATCATGGCTGATCATCCAAAATCAGTACCCCGTTCCTACTTTCTCCCCATATCCCTTGATTCCGTTAGCCCTCAGAGCTATATCTAACTCCCTTGAATACATCCAGTGAATTGGCCTCCACTGTCTTCTGTGGCATAGAATTCCACAGATTGACAACTCTCTGGGTGAAAAAGTTTTTCCTCATCCCAGTCTTAAATGGCCTACCCCTTATTTGTAAACTGTGACCCCTGGTTCTGGACTACCCCAACATCGTGAACATTTTTCCTGCATCTAGCCTGTCCAAATCTGAAGAATTGTATATGTCTCTATAAGATATCCTCTCATCCTTCTAAATTCCAGTGAATATAAGCCCAGTCGTAGCACCCACAGGAAATGAATGTTTTTGACTTTAAATCAATTTATGGATAGTTCTCAGGAACGTAACTCTTGTGTAACACGGGGATTGCCTGTAAAGCTGCAACTCATGCTGAAACCAGACTGTTTTATCGCAGGTCATGGACGCAAAGAAATATAGTCACCACTGCCTGCAGTGTGAAGCCTCATTTGTATCGAAGTCCCAACTGGAAAAGCATATTCAGTGGAAACATGCAGAAAGAACGCAGGCAGCAGTGGACGTGAAAGTTGCAAAAACAGTTGGTCGAGGTCGAGGTAGAAAAAGGTATGTTGCTATCGCCTGGAATATAACAGACATTGAAGGTACACAAAAATGCTGGAGAAACTCAGTGGGTGCAGCAGCATCTATGGAGCGAAGATGCTCCATAGATGCTGCTGCACCGGCTGAGTTTCTCCAGCATTTTTGTGTACCTTCGATTTTCCAGCATCTGCAGTTCCTTCTTTAACATATAACAGACATTGTTTATCTTCCATCGGGGTTATAATGGGCTGAGGTCATTTTTTTGGGGTGGGCTTAAGTATTTCTCCACTTTTGAAAGTTCTATCCACAGTGTCAGCCTTTTTAGTTTTAGTGTTAGAGATGCAGCGAGGAAACAGGCCCTTCGGCAACCGAGTCCGCACCGACCAGCGATCCCCGCGCATTTACACCATCCTACACACACGAGAGACAATTTACATTTATACCAAGCCAATTAACCTGCAAAACATAGAAACATAGAAAATAGGTACAGGAGGAGGCCATTCGGCCCTTCGAGCCAGCACCGCCATTCATTGTGATCATGGCTGATCGTCCCCTATCAATAACCCGTGCCTGCCTTCTCCCCATATCCCTTGATTCCACTAGCCCCTAGAGCTCTGTCTAACTCTCTCTTAAATCCATCCAGTGATTTGGCCTCCACTGCCCTCTGTGGCAGGGAATTCCATACATTCACAACTCTCTGGGTGAAAAAGTTTTTTCTCACCTCAGTCTTAAATGACCTCCCCTTCTAAAACCGGTACATCTTTGGAGGATGGGAGGAAACCGGAGATCTTGGAGAAAACCCACGCAGGTCACGGGGAGAAAGTACAAACTCCGTACAGACAAGCATCTGCAGTCATAGATCGAACCGGGGTATCTGGCGCTGTGAGGCAGCAACTCTACTGCTGCACCACCATGCCACCACTAATTATACAGACATACCCTGACTTACGCAATAGGCGGCTTACGTAACCACGCACTTACGTAAACAATTCTGTACTCAGTCCCTAGTTCAATCAAGGCAGTTTGTCATTTCCACAACTCTGTACGATCGCTCAAGTTTACATCGAAACAAGCCGACAATGGTGACGGTGCTTACCCAGAATTCCGTGTGCTGCAGAAAGTCATCAGGCCATAAGTGATAAGAGCAGAATTAGGCCATTCGGCCCATCAAGTCTGCTCCGCCATTCAATCATGGCTGATCGATCATCTCTCCTAACCCCATTCTCCTTCCTTCTCCCCATAACCCCTGACACCCGTACTATTCAAGAATCTATCTATTTCTGTCTTAAAAATACCCATTCACTTGGCCTCCACAGCCTGCAATGAATTCCACAGATTCACCACACGCTGACTAAATAAATTCCTTCTCATCTCCTTCCTAAAGGAACGTCCTTTAATTCTGAGGCTAAGGCCTCTAGTCTCGGACTCTCCCACTAGTGGAAACATCCTCTCCACATCCACTCTATCCAGGCCTTTCACTATTCTGTATGTTTCAATGAGATCCCCCCTCATCCTTCTAAACTCCAGCGAATACAGGCCCAGTGCCGACAAACGCTCATCATAAAGTTAACCCACTCATTCCTGGTAAACCTCTTGTAAACCTCCTCAAGACCCTCTCCAGAGCCAGCGCATCCTTCCTCAGATATGGTGCCCAGAATTGTTCACAATACTCCAATTGCAGCCTGACCAGCGCCTGAATGAGCCTCAGCATTACATCCCTGTTTTTGTATTCTAGCCCTCTTGAAATAAACGCTTGAAATTAATCTCATTAAAGTGCCCCAAAGATGAGAGGCAATGATCGACTCTGTGCATTGAACCATTTAAGTTTTATCTATTGTTTATGATTTTCACAAATACAAATTTTGGAATGAAATTTAATTTCGCCGTAATTTTTAAATGAAGCTGTTGGCACTAAATGCACTTAACAGAAGTGACTTGTTTGGGTTGTATACGATACGTGGTAATTAAAATCGCTGTTTGGCTGTAAGTCTAGTCATGGCAAAACACGTGAAAAATTGGAATGAACTGTGCATAGTTCCCTGAAGGTGGAATCTCATGTAGATAGGGTGGTAAAGAAAGCTTTTGGTGTGCTGGCCTTTATAAATCAGAGCATTGAATATAGAAGTTGGGATGTAATGTTAAAATTGTACAAGGCATTGTTGAAGCCAATTCTGGAGTATGGAGTACAATTTTGGTCGCCTAATTATAGGAAGGATGTCAACAAAATAGAGAGAGTACAGAGGAGATTTACTAGAATGTTGCCTGGGTTTCAGCAACTAAGTTACAGAGAAAGGTTGAACAAGTTAGGTCTTTATTCTTTGGAGCGCAGAAGGTTAAGAGGGGACTTGATAGAGGTCTTTAAAATTATGAGCGGGTTAGACAGAGTGGACGTGGATAAGCTTTTCCCATTGAGAGTAGGGAAGATTCAAACAAGGGGACATGACTTGAGAATTAAGGGACAGAAGTTTAGGGGGAACATTAGGGGGAACTTCTTTACTCGGAGAGTGGTAGCTGTGTGGAATGAGCTTCCAGTGGAAGTGGTGGAGGCAGGTTTGATGTTATCCTTTAAAAATAGATTGGATGGGTATATGGACGGGAAAGGAATGGAGGGTTATGGTCTGAGTGCAGGTAGATGGGACTAGGGGGAAGTATTTATTTTTAATTTAAAAAAAAAAAAAAAAAAAAAATGTTCGGCACGGACTTGAAGGGCCGAGATGGCCTGTTTCCGTGCTGTTATGGTTATATGGTTATATGGTTATATGGTTAACTAATTTCATTGATAGAATTTACCAGTTTTATATAGGACATATCATTAGTGACCTAACGAGGAAGAGCGTGATATTGAATACATTCTCATTGAAGTGTTTGTGTGTGTGTCCACTTGGTCTTAATGACCTTTAGTCAATTAATGCCTTATTTTTGTTAAGGAAACGCCATCTTATAAACTTCAAGATTCTCATCAGTGTAATGGACACTTTTGTTGTTTACATACAAGTAATGTAAAAGATAAAGGTACACAAAGTGCTGAAGTAACTCAGGAGGTCACGTTTCAGGTTGGGACCCTTCTTCGGTCTTGAAGCGTCACCTGCCCGTGCTCTCCAGAGACGCTGCCGCACCTTTGTGTCCTTTTGTGTATTAACCCGCATTTGCAGTTCTTTGTTTCCACGTACTAAAAGATAAAGGGTTTTACTGACTTCAGGGCAACCGAAAATGCAGAAACCTCGCCGAAGAAGTGTAAGAAGAAGAAGAGAGAGTTAAGTAGGCCCTCTGAGAATGGGGAATGTTCGCCGCAGAGCAGAAACAACAGTGACGCCACAAACGCTCAAGATGCTCTGGTGTCTAATGAACTGAACAAAAGCAAGAAACAGATATTAATACCAGAGGAAGACCCAGAGCGAACTAAGCACAGTAAGAAAACAACAATTCTAGTTGTACTTAAATGTGGACATTGATCATGATACGATACGATAGAAATGTATTGATCTCAGGAGGGAAATTGATCATAAAAAACACAAAATGCATGAAACATGAAACTAAAGTGACGAGTGGAAAGGCTCGGGGGATGTTCAAAGATTGGGGAGGGGAGTCGGTCTCAGTCTACCCCACGACAGAAGGGGGAGGAGTTGTAAGATTTGACAGCCGCAGGGAAGAAGGATCTCCTGTGGCGTTCGGTCCTGCATCTTGGTGGAACCTGTGTGCACCAGTATTAGCGAGTGTATCAGGGGTTATGGGGTGAAGGCAGGAGAATGGGGTTGAGAGGGAACTTAAAGCTTTTATTATGCAAAACAGAAATGACTTATCTATTTAATATTCTGCTTACGTAATGCAAAAAGGTGAAATAATGTGAGTTATTTCTTTGACGTTTGAAAAATAATTTTAGTCAAGTGTTTTATTGCCATATGTCCCAGACAGAACTTCTTACTTGCAACAGCACAACTGAACTAAACTAAATTAATTCAGACACACAACATGAATGTATCTATATAGATCGGAGGTGATTCAGCCACGTGAAAGGATAGTGCTCTGAAAAACAAGCTTTTGAGGAGCAGGCAGCACCTTCTTTAGTCAGAGGGTGGTGAATCTGTGGAATTCTTTGCCACACAAGGCTGTGGAGGCCAAGTCAGTGGATATTTTTAAGGCAGTGATAGATAGATTTTTGGTTAATACAGGTGTCAGAGGTTATGAGGAGAAGGCAGGAGTATGGGGTTAGGAGGGAGAGATAGATCAGCTATGATTGAATGACGGAGTAGACTTGATGGGCTGAATGGCCTAATTCTACTCCTGTTACTTATGACCATACGACTCTTCTGCCGATCTTGTGGACAGGTGCGGAATCACGTGCGGAATAGACTAATTCATTTGAGGGAACCATTGTTGGACTTTTGATTTTAATATCATATCAGTATTATTTCACTATCTATTTCTCTGTGATCCCGTAATATTCTCAAAATATTTCAGCTCACATCAGCTGATGCAGGCAGCACTGCCTCCCTGCAGTGATATTTTAGGTTGTCCACTGGGGCATTTTGCTGGCATTAAGTCGGACTTCGGGACATTTTTGAACACAAATGCTTCTTGGATTCTCTGCCTCAGAGGGCGGTGGAGGCAGGTTCTCTGGATGCTTTCAAGAGAGAGCTAGATAGGGCTCTTAAAAATAGCGGAGTCAGGGGATATGGGGAGAAGGCAGGAACGGGGTACTGATTGGCGATGATCAGCCATGATCACATTGAATGGCGGTGCTGGCTCGAAGGGCTAAATGGCCTACTCCTGCACCTATTGTCTGTTGTGTATTGTCTATTTTGTGGATGACAAAGTGAAATTAGAGTTTTCATGGTATAGGTTTACTTATTTTGGGAGATTCATTGGTGTTTTATGGACATGCAACAAAATGTTTCTAAAAATCCGTACACTTGATGAATAATCAATAGCTCCATCATACTATTTGTTATTTCTGATTGTCCAATTGAACTTGTCTCAAAAGTTGATCTCATACCTCATCTTCCTTTCCCGAGCCTCACCTCAATTCCTTCTGCCTTTTTACTCACCAAGCTAACAACATCAGCAGCTTAAATGCTCATCACCGACCAACATTCCCTGCTGCCCGTAAACTCCTGTTCTCCCACCTGAATGTAAATATCCTTCTGGTCCTCAGATGAGTAGGACCTTCACAACCTTGTGGAGGTCAACCCCTGTAATTAACTTTGGTCGACAAATTAATTGTAGTGGAAAATGAGAAATACTATTCCGCAAAATTATTCCAAGATTAATTTCAAAAGTGATGCCGCCAAAACCATTAATAATGTTATTGTGCAATGTTTGGTACAACCATTGAATCATAAAATCATACAACACGGAAAAAGCCCATGGGCCCAACCCGTCCCACACCAACCAAGATGCTCGATCTAAGCTAGTCCAGTTTGCCCACATTTGGCCCGTGCCCTTCTAAACATTTTATTCTAAACATTCTAGACATGTTCCTAACAATGTGCCTGAGCAAAAGTCTTTCAGATGTTGTTCTATCTTAACTACTTCCAACGCCTTTATCTAACCTTTCTTTTGATAGTTAAAAAAAACTATATTTTTTAAATGACTTTACCTATTTTACCTACCTGTTAAATTTTTGACTGATTATAACACACCTTCGACTAAATGAAAGCATTTTGAGCATCAGTTCAAAAGCATGTGTTTGAATGTTACTTAGGGTAAATATGCAGTATAACTAAAAATACTGATTTTTAACAATAATCTGTTTGAGCAAGGAAGGAAACAGAAGACTCCCAAGAAGTTTACAGGAGAACAGCCATCCATATCCGGCACTTTTGGATTGAAAGGTAAATGAACAAATCAATTGGATTTTTTTTAAAGATAGAACATGGAAATAATCCCTTCGGCCCACCGAGCCCACGCCAACCATCGATCACCTGTTCATACTAGTTGTATGTCATCCCACTTTCACATCCACTCCCAACACGCCAGGGACAATTAACCTACAAACCCGCAGGTTTTGGGGGTGTGGGAGGAAACCGGAGCACCCGGAGGAAACCCACGCAGTCACAGGGAGAACTTGCAAACTCCGCACAGACAGTATCTGAGATTGGGATTGGGATTGAACCCGGGTATCTGGTATTGGGAGGCTGCAGCATTACCAGCTGTGCCACTCTGCCGTTAGTTCAAACTCATTTTATATAATTGGGATTACTCGATCCCATGCGACGCGATACGATAGAACTTTATTTATCCCAGGAGGGAAATTGACCGTGTTAAACGTTGAAACTTATGAAGGATAAATAGCAGTGTTTTGTCTGCGACCATACATGCCTCTACAGCACACCAACACCTTGTTAAAATGTTAAAAAACTAGAGTTGTATGGTGATCTACAGCATTGCGTGAATAGTTATATGTTTACCACCACTTTATGCCCTACCAAGGTTCTCGACCCGAAACGTCACCCATTCCTTCTCTCCAGAGATGCTGCCTGTCCCGCTGAGATACTCGAGCATTTTGTGTCTTTCTTCGATTTAAACCAGCATTTGCAGTTCCTTCCTACATACAAAAGGACAGCACAGGAATAGGCCCAATGTCTGTGCCATAGATAATGCCAAGATAAACTAATCTTATCTGCCTGCATCATCCATATTCCTCAATTCCCTGTATATCCATGTGTCTATCCAAGAGCCTCTTAAACGCCACTATCGTATCTGCCTCAACCACCATCCTTGCTAGACACCCTCCACTCTCTATATAAAAATAACTTGCCACCGCACATCTCCTTTAAGCTTTGCCCCCCCTCACCTTAAAGCTGTGTCCTGGAGTCTTTGGCAATTTATGAATCCTTCATCTCTCTGTTCCTATATAACATGGCAAACCTACTGGCAGGGAGAGTTCAGCATTGTTAATATTCCCCCGCACACACGTAGGTAGGTTGGTAATCAACTGTCATAGAAATGTTTAAGTTTTGTGAAATAAATTGTTTAGAGGGCCTGTCCCACTTACGAGACTTTTTCGGCGACTGCCGGCACCTGTCATAGGTCGTTGCAGGTCGCCGAAACTTTCAACATGTTGAAAATCCAGCGGCGACCAGAAAGATGCTACGACACTTTGGGCGACTGAGGAGACGACTCGCGACCATACAGGCGACACCCTGGCGACAGGGTGAAGCCTGTACGGTCGTGAGTAGTCGCCCAAAGAGTCGTACCTTGTTCCGGTCGCCGCTGGATTTTCAACATGTTGAACATTTTTGCCGACCTGTAACGACCTACGACGGGTGCCGGCAGTCGCTGAAAAAGTCTCGTAAGTGGGACAGGCCCTTTAGTTTCATATCAGCACGGGACTCTGGAAAATGCATTCCAAACAGATTTAATAAAATGCCTATATTTTTGAGTGGAAAATCTAGAGTAAAAAAAAACACCCTGAGAAATATTAAATATAGTTTTGGATGAAGGCCATGCTTTTCTGAAGGTGTTTCATTGAACTCTGTGGATTTATTACTTCATTTAATTAAAGGCCTGTCAAAATCAGATGACAAGAGAAGGGGGAAAGGCAAGAAGAAAAATAAGAGCTCGTGCACTGAAGATGTGAACCAGAAACCTGTGGGGGTCCACGTAAAAAAAGAACCTGTCACACATTTACCAGGTAAGGGCATTTCAAAGTCTTATTGATTAGCTGTTCTAAAAATACTGAGGCACTTTGCTAAACTCAAGTGTAGAATTGCTTAAACACAACGTGCTGGACTAATTCAGGGGTTGTCAGGGGTTAGGGGAGAAGGCAGAAGAATGGGGTTAGGAGGGAGAGATAGATCAGCCATGATTGAATGTCGGACTAGACTTGATGGGCCGAATGGCCTAATACTGCTCCTATCACCTATGACCTAACTCAGTGGTTCAGGCAGCTTCTCTGAAGGGCATGGATAGGCAACAATTTGGGTCGGGACCCATGTTCAATCTGAAGAAGGGTCTCGACCCAAAACGCCACCCATTCCTTCTCTCCAGAGATGCTGCCTGCCCCATAGAAACATAGAAAATAGGTGCAGGAGGAGGCCATTCGGCCCTTCAAGCCAGCACCGCCATTCATTGTGATCATGGCTGATCATCCCCAATCAATAACCCGTGCCTGCCTTCTCCCCATATCCCTTGATTCCACTAGCCCCTAGAGCTCTATCTAACTCTCTCTTAAATCCATCCAGTGATTTGGCCTCCACTGCCCTCTGTGGCAGGGAATTCTACAAATTCACAACTCTCTGGTTGAAAAAGTGTTTGCTCACCTCAGTCTTAAATGGCCTCCCCTTTATTCTAAAACTGTGGCCCCTGGTTCTGGACTCGCCCAACATTGGGAATGTTTTTCCTGCATCTAGCTTGTCCAGTCCTTTTATAATTTTATATGTTTCTATAAGACCCCCACTCATCCTTCTAAACTCCAGTGAATACAAGCCTAGTCTTTTCAATCTTTCCTCATATGACAGTCCCGCCATCCCAGGGATCAATCTCGTGAACCTACGCTGCACTGCCTCAATCACAATGATGTCCTTCCTCACATTAGGAGACCAAAACTGTACACAATACTCCAGATGTGGTCTTACCAGAGTCACGCTGAGTTACTCCAGCTTTTTGTGTCTATTCCTTTTTCAGAAGACAGGTTGACAATAGACAATAGGTGCAGGAGTAGACCATTCGGCCCTTCGAGCCAGCACCGCCATTCAACGTGATCACGGGTGATCATCTTTGGCCTGGCCAACTGAGTTACTCCAGCACTTTGTGTTATTTTTACAAACCAGCATTCTGCATTTCCTTGTTTCCCTCTAGAATTGTTTATGCAGTTTTATAATATCCACTGATTGTATCCAGCGAATAATGATCCTATTTCATAATCTAATATCTGACTACAATACGAAATGATGAAATGCGATGTCTCTATAAAAAACACACATGAGGGTTATTGTATATCTTTCATAGAATGTTTTACTCCAGGCAAAGATAGCAGCATGCTGACAATTTTTGATTAAAAAATAAATATCATGCTCTTCAATCGCTACCTCACATAGACATCAGCTTAAAATCACATCATCGGAACGATATTCATATATTTAAAGAATGATACCGCTTTCTTCTAGTGGTTTGTTCACTAGGATAGTGGGAGCTAATGAATTTTAAAGCCTGGATTTTCAAGCAGTTTACTGCCTTTGTTTGGGTTTAAGATCCCATTAGCTCCCAATGCTCTGGTCTTATGCATTGTTCTTTTGCTGAATCTGACAGCTTTGTGCAGTTGTTTTAACTTGTGATGTGCAATGCTAACATCCATAAAAGCCAGTTAAATAACCAGCTTTAAACAATTCCAAAACAGAGATAGATAATAGTGATTGCGGTGATAATGTTTAATGGGGTCATATTGTACAGTACCAAAACAGGCCCTTCGGCCCAACTTGCCCATGCTGACCAAGTTGCCCCATCTCTGCTAGTTCCATTTGGTCTATATCCCTCTGAACTTTTTCTATCTATGTATCTGTCCAAATATCCTGTAAATATTGATATAATACCTGCCTCAACTACCTGCTCAGGCAGTTCTTTCCATCTACCCACCAACTTCTGTGTGAAAATGTTGACCCTCTGGTTCCTATTCAATCTTTCCCCCCTCACCTTCAACATGTCCATTAGTTCTTGATTCCCCTACTCTCAGTAAAAGGCTGTGCATCCACTCTATCTATTCCTGTCATGATTCTGTGCATATGTATAAGATCACCGAGCCCAAGACTGCCCAACCTCTCAGCCCCTTAAGTCCAGCAACATCCTTGTAAATCCTCTCTGGACTCTTTCCACCTTTACATGCTAGGATAGAAAGGGCCTGTCCCACTTACGCAATTTTTTTCGGCGCACTTGCCGGCACCCGTCATAGTCGCAGCAGGTCGGCGAAAATGTTCACAATGTTGAAAATCCAGCGGCGACCAGAAAAAGGTACGACTCGTTGGGCGACTGCTCACCACCAAACATGCATCACCTCGCGACCGTGTCGACGTCTAAAGTACCCTTTGCTGGATTAATGAATAATTAGTGAATTCATCCCAAGGTTTCAAGTATTTGTTCTAAATACATTCCTACTTTCAGTCTAAAGAAGGGTCCCGACCCGAAACTTTGCTCATCCTTCTCTCCAGAGATGCTGCCTGACCCGCTGAATTACTCCAGCATTTTGTGTCTATCTTTGGTATAAACCAGAATATGCAGTTCCTTGTCATGGAGTCTTATGGGGCTGTCCCACTTAGGCGATTTTTTGGGCGACAATAGGCGACTGCCGCAAAATATTCAATGTTGAAAAATTTTCGGCGACAGTGCCGACAATTTTTTCTGTCGTAGGTTGACGTAGGTGATGTCGTAGGTTGACATAGGTGATGTCGTAGGTTGACGTAGGTGATGTCGTAGGTTGTCGTAGGTGAACTCCATTAAACTAGTCCCTGGCAGTCGCCGAAAGAGTCATCTAAGTGAGACAGGCCCAGAAGAGTCGTACAGTGTGGAAACATGCCCAATGGCACAACTTGCCCACACCGGCCGACCTAAGGTCATAAGTGATAGGAGCAGAATCTGGCCATTCGGCCCATCAAGTCTACTCTGCCATCATCTATCCTTCCCTCTCAACCCAATTCTCCTGCATTCTCCCCATAACCCCTGACCCTGACACCCGTACTAATCAAGAAACATGTCCCATCTACACTAGTCCCACCTGGCTGTGTTTGGCCCATATCCCACCAAACCTGTCCTATCCATGTACCTTAATGTTTCTTAAATGTTGTACATGTTTCTGAAATGTTGTGTCTCGCTATGTGTGTCTAAGTATTTTGATAAGCTTGGTTCAATAAGTAGTTAACAAGCAAGGCTATATTATATAAAATGAAACACTTGATATGCGCTTAATGTGATGGAAGCAGATCCCTCGTGTTGCTGTTAATGTTGTGCTCACACTGCTGATCACAGGTAGCCAGGAAGAAAAGTGGCATCAGGAGATTACAGAGAAAGGAGAAATCATCTGTCCTAACTGTGTGACTGTGCATCGAAAGACTGTCGCAGGTTTGAAGAAGCACCTGGAAATTTGCAAGGAGGTATGCAAGGCTTAATTCTTCCAAATGAACACAAAAAAAAACGAGTCCCATCATTTTCCAAGTTGGGACAGCTTAATTGAGGTGCATAGCAAATATATCAGAATGACACAGTGGTGGCTCAGCGGTAGAGTTGCTGCCTCACAGCGCCAGAGACCCGGGCTCGATCCTGACCGCAGGTGCTGTCTGTACGGTGTTTGTACGTTCTCCCCGTGACCTGCGCAGGTTTTATCTGGGACCCACACTCCAAAGACGTGCATTGGCTTAATTGGTTAATTGGCTTCGGTAAAAAACATTGTAAATTGTCCACACGAGCGTGATGCTCAAATGCAGAACCCTTTCCAAATTGAGATCTCGGAGAAGGGAGCAACAAACTAGGGAGTCGGGATTGATTCAGCTCATTCTGCCTCCACTTTCTAAACCCCAATTTCACCACGAGTGCCATTAATGGGCAGGATGAAGGAATGCCTTACATCAATTGTAGACTGTGGATTGGGAGCTCATTTGGCTTTGGGTCCTTAACGTGTACGACTTTCTTATTTGATCTGAGCATCATGTTGAATATGTGGGTCAACTTCCTTCCTCAGTCTGAAGAAGGGTCCCAACCCAAAACATCACCCATCCATGTTCTTGATGCTGCCTGCCCTCCGTTGAGTTACTCCAGCACTTTGTGTCCTTTTGTGTAACCCAGCACCTGCAGTTCCTTGTTCCGACATTCCTCCCTCATTATTCCATCTGCTGCTTTCAAATTCTCTACTGTGTCCCTATCTCTCCTCCGGCTGTTTATCACGTTCCTCCACTGACCTAACTTTGAAACTAAATAATGAAGGCGCCTCAGCCTTTTGGCAAATAAAATGTCCATCTTGTCTCACTTTAAATATTTAGTTTAGTTTTTTTGGTTTAGAGATACAGAATGGAAACAGGCCCTTTGGCTCACCGAGTCCACGCCGATCAGCGATCGCAGCACACTTAAGGGCCTGTCCCACTTGGGCGTCATTTGCGCATCACGCAGATGGCGGGCGAAGATTTTGTACATCCCAAAATCCTGGGGCGCCGCGCTCGACCGCGCGTCACTGCCTACATCACCGTGCACGCGCGCGTAATGCGCACCATGCACGCTTTATGTGCACGGCACGAACGCGTAAATGATGTTGCGTAAATTACGCGCAAATGACGCCCAAGTGGGACAGGCCCTTTACTGTATCCTACACACTAGGGACAATTTATAATTATACCAAGCCAATTAGCCTACAAACCTACAAACCTACATGTCTTTGGAATGAGGGAGGAAACCAGAGCACCCGGGGAAAGCCCAGGCTGGCCATGGGGAGAACGTAAAAACTCCATACAGACAGCACCTGTAGTCAGGATTGAACCACGGTCTCTGGCGCTGTGAGGCAGCAACTCTATCACTACGCCACTGCTCCCTTGCCACCGTGCATGCCAATACTGCAAGGAAAAACATAGCAGGATAACATACAGCTAGTGAGCAGTTCCTGCAGCAACCTCGGGCCGAATTAACCCAAGGCAGACTCCAGTTTTTTTTTTCAATTAACTTGATGGATTGGTATCCCAATCACTTGGATAACTCGCGACCCGTAATTAAAGGTTTTCATTAAACTATATTTACCAGCCTAATGGGCTACATTTGACAGTACTGTAATTAGTTGAACCTCTTTGAACTGAAGTGGCCCTTGTCTTGTCTTGTCTTGATTAGAATGTGTTTCTGCACCAGGAAATGAACACTGCATTCCTGATAGTTTCCCGCAACACCAAGGATTTGTATCCGTAGTCTCCCGCAAGGGAACTTGCGATCCGTATCTGGGAATAGGTTTGCATTCCAAGATGGCGGCCAACCCAAGCGACTCTTGGCTCGCTCGCCGCAGAAGCAGATCTGCAAACACATATTACAATCGCTCCACGCTCTTAAAGGGGCCTGTCCCACTTTCACGAGCTGCTCACGAATTCTTCCGAGTTTTCCCCTTGATTAAAACTCGGAGAATGTTCGTAACGGGTCCGTCGGAGTCCGTAGATATATCGTAGCGGCTCATTATGTCAGCCATAGGTACTCGGGGCATTAAATGTTGCAATTTTTCTCCTCCCGACTATCTTTTTACTCGTGGACATTTTCCGTCATGCTGGAAAAAACATCCCGACTTACCTGATGCCCCATACTTCCATTTCTTTTTTTTTTTTTTAATATTTCCTCTTTTTTTTACCAGCTAACCAGTGGGAACAATAATCACCCATCTTTAGACTTCACTTTAGACTTTAGAGATACAGCATGGAAACAGGCTCTTCGTCCCACCAAGTCTGCGAACAGTATGCAATAGTACACTAGCACTATTCTACACATCAGGGACAATTTACAATTAACAGAAGCCAATTAACCTACAAACCTTTGTTTAGTTAGAGATACAGAGCGTAAACAGGCCCTTCGGCCCACCGAGTCCACGCCGACCAGCGATCACCCCGTACGCTATCACTATCATACACTGGGGACAATTTACAATAATACCAAGCCAATTAACCAATAAACCTGTACGTCTTTAGAATGTAGGAGGAAACTGGAGCACCCGTAGAAAACCCATGCGGTCACAGGGAGAACGTACAAACTCCGTACAGACAGCACCCGTAGTCAGGATCGAACCCGGGTCTCTGACTCTGTAAGGCAGCAACTCTACCGCTGCGCCACCATGCAGTTGTCATCTCCTGATTCCACAACCTGACCCTCTGAGTGAAAAGTGAGCTGGAAAGTGATCATGTGGAATTATTGCTCAGTATTGTAGTGTTGCTTAACCCCGTGGGGATTTTCAGTTGTATTTTTTGTTAAAAGGGAAAGTTTATTGTATAATGTTAATCCGTTACCTATTTGTTTCCAAAGTCTGTTGCAGCATCAGAGAATTGTATAAGCACAGAAATAGGCCCTTCGGCCCAACTCATCCATGCTAACCCAGGTGCCCAGGTGCCCAGGTCCCATTTACCTGTATTCTTCTAAATCTTTCCCATCCATGAACCTGTCCAAATGTCTTTTAAATGTTGTTACTGAACCTGCAGCTGTTAAAGTTATTTATTTTATATAGATTTTCTTGCAGAACTAGAGCTAATTCTTTGAGATGACTTGCTACGGTTGTGATACGAGGATACGAGGTAGTGTTACTAGTTGGGTAAACACTTTGCTTTATTGCTTGCAGTTGCAGGATGCATTGAAATGCCAACATTGCGGCAAGCAGTTTAAATCTAAAGCTGGTCTGAAGTATCACATGATGGCAGAGCACAACAATAAAGTAAGTTCATGACATTGACAATAGACAATAGGTGCAGGAGTAGGCCATTCGGCCCTTCGAGCCAGCACCGCCATTCAATGTGATCATGGCTGATCATCCCCAATCAGTACCCCGTTCCTGCCTTCTCCCCATATCCCCTGACTCCGCTATTTTTAAGAGCCCTATCTAGCTCTCTCTTGAAAGCATCCAGAGATACCGGCCTCCACCGCCCTCTGAGGCAGAGAATTCCATCTACTTTGTCTTTATGCTAATTAATACAGGTCCACCACCGGTTTTCCGGCACTTCCTTTGATCCGAACAAAATCACAAGAATGCACTTTATATCCACCCCCAGAACTCCCTCCACAAATGTGTCCCCTAGGCCAGGTGAGGCGGCCCATCTCGACCTCACCGGGAGTTCCGCGGCCGATCGGTGGGGAGAATTTGCCCCCCTGCGACCGGGGCTCTGGAACTCCGGCCCGGCCGGACCCGGCAGGTCCGTTCCCACAGCCGACTGCCGAGGCCGGACTTTGCGGGCCGGTATTTCGGCCCCTGGGCGGCCTAGGCGGACCGTTCCGGTACCGTTGGACACCTCTCGGAGGCCGTGACCTCTGTTGGTCCGGCAACACGGATAATCCATTAAGCCTCTGGGGCGAAGGGTGCCGGAAAATTAGTGGTGGACCTGTACACCCGTCCCAAGTTGATTTGGTCAATTTTAGCTCTCTTTGATAAATCTTACCTGTTGGAACAGGACAACAAGATATTCGGGCCCTACTCCAAATTGCAACAGGCATGGTTCCTTGATGGGACCATATACAGATTATATAAAGTAGCTCCTGGTGTTTGAATGAATGAATGAATGATACTTTAATGTCACTTGTGACAAGTCACAGTGAGATAATTTGTTTTGCATGCCCGAGTCGCCACTTAAAGGGCCCGACAAAGTTACAAATTATTCCTTTTTACACATATTTCAAGAACAATAAGATTCTTCCGTGCAGCAGCCTCACATGTCTGTAAACTGGGTTAACATATGACGGGTGTTTGACGGCACTGGGCCTGTACTCGCTGGAGTTTAGAAGGATGAAGGGGCACCTCACTGAAACTTACTGAATAGTTAAAGACTCTCCCACTAGTTGATGTGGAGAAGATGTTTCCACTAGTGGGAGAGTCCAAGACATAGAAACATAGAAATATAGAAAATAGGTGCAGGAGTAGGCCATTCGGCCCTTCGAGCCTGCACTGCCATTCAATATGATCATGGCTGATCATCCAACTCAGTATCCTGTACCTGCCCTCTCTCCATACCCCCTGATCCCTTTAGCCACAAGGGCCACATCTAACTCCCTCTTAAATATAGCCAATGAACTGGCCTCAACTACTTTCTGTGGCCGAGAATTCCACAGATTCACCACTCTGTGTGAAAAAAAAAATCTCATCTCGGTCCTAAAAGACTTCTCCCTTATCCTTAAACTGTGACCCCTTGTTCTGGACTTCCCCAACATCGGAAACAATCTTCTTGCATCTCGCCTGTCCAACCCCTTAAGAATTTTGTAAGTTTCTATAAGATCCCCCCTCAATCTTCTAAATTCCAGCGAGTACAAGCCGAGTCTATCCAGTCTTTCTTCATATGAAAGTCCTGCCATCCCAGGAATCAGTCTGGTGAACCTTCTCTGTACTCCCTCTATGGCAAGAATGTCTTTCCTCAGATTAGGAGACCAAAACTGGATGCAATACTCCAGGTGTGGTCTCACCAAGGCCCTGTACAACTGTAGTAGAACCTCCCTGCTCCTATACTCATATCCTTTTGCTATGAATGCTAACATACCATTCGCTTTCTTCACTGCCTGCTGCACCTGCATGCCTACTTTCAATGAATGGTGTACCATGACACCCAGGTCTCGTTGCATCTCCCCTTTTCCTAATCGGCCACCATTCAGATAATAGTCTACTTTCCTGTTGACCAGGGATCATAGCCTCGTAATAAAAGGGCGTACCTTTCGAAGACAGATGAGGAGGAATTTCATTAGAGGGTGGTGAATCTTGGAATTTGTTGCCATAGATGGCTGTGGAGACCAAGTCAATGGGTATTTTTAAGGTGGCGATTCACAGGTTCTTGATTAGTACTGGTGTCAGGGGTTATGGGGAGAAGGCAGGAGAATGGGGTTGAGAGGGAGAGATAGATCAGCCATGACTGAATGGCCCAGTAGACACGATGGGCCGAATGGCTCCTACTTCTTATATGAGCATAAACACAGCACACAATGGATGAAATAATAAAAAGGAAACAAGAAATTCTGAACTTATATTAAAGCAAGATTTTCCATGGCCTATCTTTCAGCCTGTGATGAACACAGAGAAGTTACTGGATGAACAGCAGGAACGTGACAGACTCCGAAGTGTTCTTAAACAAATGGGAAAACTGAAATGCCCCAATGAGGTGAAATTCGTTCTGAATTTTAAAACAAAATGGAAGGTTAATGCTGAATTTGCTTCTCAAAATGTTTTGTTTGTGGATAGTTATTGGGGTTAATTGTGGGAATAGTTGTTCTTGCTTGCTGGAACCACATGGCAACAAACACAATCCCCTCAACAGCAGAGGCATCGTTTAGACTTCAGAAATACAGTGCAGGAACAGGCCCTTCCACCCACCGAGTCCACTCTGACTGGAGATCACCCCATATACTAACACTATCCTACATACCAGGGGCAATTTATAATTTTTAACGAAGCAAAATTAACCAACAAACCTGTACGTCTTTGGAGTGTGGGAGGAAACCGGAGGACCCGGAGAAAACCTACGCAGGTCACGAGGAGAGCGTACAAACTCCATACAGACAGCGCCCGCGGTCAGGATCGAATCCTCTAGCACTGTAAGGCAGCAACTCTACCGTTGCACCACTGTGCCGCCCGAAGATTACATTGGTATCATTCGTAGTTTCTGATTGGATGAAATTATGAAATAAAAAACTGTAACAGAGTCATCTGAAAAAATATTACGAGCGCCTGTCTCTGGATTTGTGGCACTGTCTTTACAAATATTGTCTTCCTAGGGATGCATAACAACATTTACCAGCCTAATGGGCTACCAATATCATCTAAAAAGATGCGGGAAGGAACCGGAAGATATTGAAAAAGCTGTTTTCATTTGTGAGCATTGTGAGAAAGAATATAAATCAAAGTCTGGACATGACAATCATGTGAAATGTGAACATACAGAGGTAAGAGTTCTTGTATTTACACAGTGGATAATTGTTCATAGGGATTAGACAGGCTAGGTACTTTATTCCTTGGAGCGCAGAAGGCTAAGGGATGATCTTAATAGAAGCCTAGAAAATCACGAGGGGACTGATGAAGGGTGAATGTACAGTGTCGTTTATCCAGGGGATTGGAATCAAGAACCAGAGGACTTAGATAGACACAAAATGCTGGGGTAATTGAGCGGGACAGGCAGCATCTCTGGGGAGAAGGAATGGGCATTGCATGGATAGGTAAGGTTTAGAGGGACATGGGGCAAATGTGGGCAAATGGGACTAGCTTAGATGGGGCATCTTGGTTGACATGGGGGTGGAAGATTGCAACCTTCATGTGGTCTGCCCTGTTTCGATGAATCCAACCAACCCGGCGTACACAATCAAATAAGATCAAATAGGACAAGTTGTCCAACAACTTTAGGCTGTGCACGCCATACGCAAGAAGAAGAAGTATGTTGGCATGGACACGTTGTGATGGTGGACTATTTCCAGGCTCCATGACTCTGCTACTCCCTCATGCTATTTTCAGGCAATGATCAGGGAACTATATTTTACAGAGTACATAAGTAAACATCCTTCTCCCCCCCCCCCCCATCATAAATACAAGCATTTAAAAAATATATTTAAGTTTCAGAGCAGCACGGTGGCGCAGCAGTAGAGTTGCTGCCTTATAGCGCTTACAGCGCCAGATACCCAGGTTCGATCCCGACTACGGGTGCTATCTGTACGGAGTTTGTACGCTCTCCGCGTGACCTGCGTGGGTTTTCTCTGAGATCTTCGGTTTCCTCCTACAATCCAAAGACGTACAGGTTTGTAGGTTAATTGGCTTGGTATAAGTGTAAATTGCCCCTAGTGTGTGTAGGATAGTGTTAGTGTGCGGGGATCGCTGGTCAGTGAGGACTCGGTGGGCCGAAGGGCCTGTTTCCGTGCTGTATCTCTAAAAAAAATAATTAATTAGGACTTGACCTTTACTTGGGATGAAAGACTACTATTATTAAAGAAAGGATGTTTCCATGGGGATTATCAAGGATATCTTACATTCTGCAAAGTTTATGCAGCAGAAACATTAATCTTACAACACAATCTTAGTAAACATGCTTCTGCCACATTGACTTGGTGTACTATTTTTCCCAGGTCAGATATTTGTAGGTACAGGGTCAACTGCAGAAATTGAACATGGAATGCAAACAACATTGGCAGTGTTGATCAGAGTTTTATAATCTTTCTTTCTGACTTTATTTGGAAAAGCACCAATTCCTTATCAATTACTGTAGCGAATCGTGCTAAATCAAAGGTCTATTCTCCGAAAGAACCTAAACACACTTGATTGAGGGATTATAATTTATAATAAACCGATCTGTGAATTAACCAAGTACAATTTGCAGATTAACTTACAATTTGTCTTGAAGAAGGGCCCGACCTGAAACGTTTCCTGTCCATTTTCCCCACAGATGCTGCCTGACCTGCTGAGTTCTTCCAGCACTTTGTGTTTTGCTTATGATTCCAACATCTGCAGTTCCTTGTTTTGGACGTAATTGCCAGTTTAAAATGATTTCACTTCATGAAACATTCTTTATTAATTATTTCCCCACCTTTAAACCTGATGGTAAACATTAAGAGCAAATAAGATGAGGAAATAATTGTATATGCATGTTAATGTAATATGCATTTCGTTCTCATCTCAGAGAAGAATCACATCTATAGGAACTATATGTTTAAGAAGGAACTACAGATGCTGGAAAATCGAAGGTAGACAAAAATGCTGGAGAAACTCAGCGGGTGAGGCAGCATCTATGGAGCGAAGGAAATAGGCAACGTTTCGGGCCGAAACCCTTCTTCAGTTTCATTTAGAGATTCAGCATGGAAACAGGCCCTTCGGCCCACTGAGTCCATGCCGACCAATCATCACCCATTCACACTACTTCTATGTTATCTCACTTTCTCATACACTCCTTACAAACCAAGGGGGCAATTTACAGAGGCCAACAGAGGAAACCCATGTGGTCACATGGAGAACATGCAAACTCCATCATCCAAGGTCAGGATGGAACCTGGGTCTCGGGCGCGGTGAGACAGCAGCACCACAGCTGCGCCAATGTGCCACTCTATGTGAAGTAGGAATCATGTATCAATGAGCTATTCGTTGTGATGTATCAATTTAGTGATCGGAGAGATGTGCAAGCAGGAACTGCAGGTGCTGGTTTAAACCGAAGATAAGACACAAAAAGCTGGAGTAACTCCGTCTATATCTCTCGTTTCCCTTATCCCTAACCAGTCTGAAGAAGGGTCTCGACCCGAAACGTCACCCATTCCACCTCTCCAGAGATGCTGCCCGTCCCGCTGAGTTACTCCAGCTTTTTGTGTCTATCTTAGTAAATAGGGGAGAAATGGATTCTGTGTTTTTGAAGCAAAGACATTGATGATACAATGAAATATCGTTCAGGTAACTGATGATTCTGATCACAAATCGGTTGATGAAGAGTTGGAGAATTCATTTGAGAAGACTCCGAGTGGGCGTATTCGCCGAAGATCTGCACAAGTGGCTGTCTTCCATCTCCAAGAAATTGCCGAGGATGAGCTGTCAAAACTTTGGACTAGAAGAAGAAATAAAGATGACTTAGTCCCAGACATCAAGAGAGTAAGAGCCTATTTATTTCAATTCAATGATAATTGTTAATACAACTTCAATTAAAAAATGTTCATCAGTTCAGAAGTTCTTGGAGCAGAATTAGGCCATTCGGCCCATCGAGTCTACTCCAACATTCAATCATGGCTCATCTATTTCTCCCTCTCAACCCCATTCTCCTGCCTTCACCCCATAACCCCTGACACTCGTACTAATCAAGATCCTATCAATCTCCACCTTAAAAATATCCATTGACTTGGCCTCCAGAGCCTGCTGTTGCAATGAATTCCACAGAATCACTGCCCTCTGACTAAAGAAATTCCTCCTCGTCTCCTTTCGAAGATGGGAGTTATTTCTCTGTCAAAGTGTTGGGAACATTTCTGTAAAATCCGTTTCCCCTTGGTCCACTATCCCAAACCATAATTAAGCCCCTGTCCCACGATGCGACTTTACCCAAGAGCTCTCCAGAGTTTAAAAAAAAATCAAACTCGTGGTACTTCATCACAGGTATTTGTTTACTCTTGGAAACTTTTCACACTGTTGAAAAAACTTCACGAGTTTCCGCGTTTCCCGAGTACCTGCCGTTAGCGTTACGAGCCGCTACGAGACATCCACGAGCTCCGACGTACCCGCTACGTACATTCTACGTACTTACCACGAGTTCGATTTTTTTTAAAACTCGGGAGAGCTCTTGGGTAAACTCGTAACGTGGGAAAGGGCCTTTACATCTAGATTCTTGCTACAATTAATGCGTTAGTTGATGAACTCCTTGCAAAATCTCATAACCATTAGTTTAATCCCATTTAACCTGAGTTAACCCACTAGAGTAGAAACAAGGTCTAGGAATGTGAATGATCAGGTGATATTGGCAACATGTTCCTTAAAATCAATGTTGGATGGTGGAATAACGAACATGGCATAAAAAGTTTTAAAAGTTATTTTAGAACAAGGCAAGATGGCGCCCAAGCCAGACAACTCATTGCGTGTTGGTCCCTGAAGTGGATCTGCAATCACTCATTACAATCGCTCCACAGTTTTAAACCTCTACTCCAACAGCACACTGGACTTTATCTTGCGTTATGGGGCTGTCCCACTGTACGAGCTAATTCAAGAGTTCTCCCGAGTTTCCCCTGATTCGAACTTGGAGAATTACGGTAATAGCCGCTCGTAGGTACTCGGTCGGGGCTCTCGTGGACATTTTTTAACATGTTGAAAAATCACGAGGTTACCGCCGTTTCCTGAGTACCTACCGTTAGCGTTATGAGCCGGTAAGAGACGTCCCGAGCTCCGATGTACCGGCAACGTACATTCAACGTGCTTACCACGAGTTTGATTTCTTTTTAAACTCTGGAGAGCTCTTGAATTAGCTCGTACAGTGGAACAGCCCCTTTATCCCTTTACCTTGCTTCTGTACACAGTGGAGGATTTGCTTATAATCATGTATAGTCTTTCTGCTAACTGGATAGCATGCCACAGAAAATCTTTTCACTCTACCTCAGAACGCATGACAATAAACTGAACTAAACTACCCTACAAGACCTGGAGTGTATTTTGGTTTCCCTCAATTGAAAAAAAGTATCATCAAACATTTGGTGAAAAGATATTGTGGTATTACAAAATGGTGGTGCAAGTGATTGCAACAATTGGTATGACATTCACCTCAAAGGACTTGTGCAGTCATAATCACAAGAGTTGTAATCACAAAGCATTGTAATTCATTGTGTAATTGAATGGAAGTGAATATTGTTTGACTGAGAAACCTGTTGTATAAGTTAGTGAAATCTTCATGTGTAGGAAAGAACTGTAGATGCTGGTTTAAATCAAAGGTGGACATAAAATGCTGGAGTAATGGGCCTGCCCCACTTAGGCGATTTTTTGGGCGACTACAGGCAACTGCCGCAAAATTTTCAAAATGACGTGGTCTGCATTTATAGAATTATTACAAATATAGGGTGCAAAGGTACTTAAAAAAAAAATTGAGGTCAGGTAAGGGGGGATGATAGTTGAAGAGTTGGTATGTCCCATTTACGTAATGCTCATAAAAATATTTGTTTCTCTCTTTTTCCTCTTTCTCTTTCTCTTTCTTTTCTAGGGTCTATTTCTTAACTCTTTTTCTTTTGTTTTTAATTTTGCTCTTATAGGGTCTTCGTCCTTTTTTGTTGTCACATTTTCTACACTTTCACTTTTTCCTTCACTTTCTTCTTTCTTTCAATCTTTTCCTTTTCTAGTGTAAAAAATAAATGGAGTACATTAATTGTAAGAAGACATAAGTGACGAGTACTAATGTATGTGGTTGTAATGTAATGTACTTCTAATAAATAAAAATTAAAAAAAAAACAACAAAAAAAAAAAACATTTCGGCGACAGTGGCGACAAATTTTGCTGTTGTAGGTTATCGCCAGGTGTCGTAGGTGAATTCCATTAAAACCAGTCCCTGGCAGTCACCTAAAGAGTCGCTTAAGTGGGACAGGCCCATAACTCAGCGGGACAGGCAGCGTCTCTGGAGAGGAGGAACGGATGACGTTTCGTGTCGTGACCCTTCATCCAGTCTGAAGAAGGGTCTCGACCTGAAACGTCACCCGTTCCTTCTCTCCAGAGACGCTGCCTGCCCCGCTGAGATACTCCAGCATTTGGTGTCTACCTTAGCGAAATCTTCTTTCTTTTTTGATGCAGCTTAAGTACACCCGTCCTGGATTCCCAACGTTCAACCCCACACAACTGGAAAGTTGGAAAAATGAAGTCAAAGAAAATGGTCAGATCTGCTGCCCAAATAACGTAAGTTAAAGCAGTTTTATTTTCGATATTTCCATCACCACACCAACGGTGTTTTGTGTTATCTTGCTAAAGTTTATATTTCCCTCCTGACTCTCCCGTTCTATCTTTGGTATATCTTCCTTGACCCAATTTCCAGCAAATTAACCACCCAACCTCCGATCTCAGTTCCCACGCTACTGGGTTCTGTTGACGTTTTTCTCCATCCACTCATAGAACTGCTGTTATAAACCCTCTCCTTAAAATAATACACAGCATCTCCACCAGGGCAGCGCTGTGGCACAGCGGTAGAGTTGCTGCCCAAAGGGCCTGTCCCACTTTCACGACCTAATTCAAAACCTCTGCCGAGTTTAAAGGACCTAAAAAAAAATAAAGATCGTGGTAATCTACGAACTCCCACGACCTTCCACGACTATGTTCACGAACTCCTACGAGTATGTCTACGAATTCCCAAGACTATTTCAATGCCCTCCTTACGAGTAAAAAGTTCCAATTTCTTTCATCCCGACCATTTTTTTACTCGTGGACATTTTTTATCGGGCTGGAAAAAAACCCGTCCCGACTTACCTGATGCCACGAGTACCTACGGCTGGCATAACGAGCCGCTACGATATATCTACGGACTCCTACGACCTCCTACGGACTCGTTACGAACATTCTGCGAGTTTGAATCAAGGAGAAAACTCGGGGGAATTCGTGAATAACTCGTGAAAGTGGGACAGGCCCTTTACAGCCACAAACCCAGGTTCGATCCTGACTACAGACCCCGTCTGTATGGAGTTTGTACGTTCTCCACGTGACCTACGTGGGTTTTCTCCAGGTGCTCCAGTTTTCTCACACACTCCAAAGACGTACAGGTTTGTAGGTTAATTGGCTTGGTATCATTGTAAATTATCCCTAGTGTGTAGGATAGTGTTAGTGTGTGGGGATCGCTGGTCGGCGTGGACCCGGTGGGCCAAAGGGCCTGTTTCCGCTCTGTATCGTCGGAAGCGAGCGGGTAAGATCATCCCTGACCCCTCTCACCCTGGCCACAAACTCTTTGAATCACTTCCCTCTGGAAGGCGACTCCGAACTGTCAAAGCCGCCACAGCCAGACATAAAAACAGCTTTTTTTCCCACGAGTAGTAGCTCTACTCAATAACCAGAAACCTGTAGCCTCCTTTTGCTCTGGTATTTTATTTCATTCACATATTTAAACGACAATGTTTTATTATTAATGTTTAATGTTTTATGTGTCATTTTTAACTGTCACTGTATGTCATGTTGTCACTTGCGAGCGGAGCACCAAGGCAAATTCCTTGTATGTGAATATACTTGGCCAATAAACTTATTCATTCATTCATATCTCTAAACTAAACTAATCTAAAATCTCCCTCATCTTTCTGAAACGCTGCCTGATATTCAAACCCTTCTTCCATTCCTAAGTACTTGTGCCATCTTCTCCCAATCACCGACTACCTCTCTCATGCCTCCTTATTTGAGTCTTCCCGAACAGGTTTCCAAACTCTGCACAATATCAAAATGATCAAAATTGACGTCACAAATGCTATTCTGTGCCTGCGTGCCATCTCTCTTCATCTTCCTTGAACTCTCAAACCCTTGATTCCTCCCTTTTCTTGAAGGATTTTCCTTGACAATGCTTCAGTTTTAATCCATTTATAACAAGTGTTTCTCCCTTCAATTTCCTTTTCACCTGAATATTCCCATGAAAATGTACCAGGAATCTTCTCCCACTCTTGGTGAACATGTCATCTTTTCATTTGGAAGGAAGTACATTGAAAATGATCCAGGCCAATGTGTTTTGTTTCTGCAAGTGCACTAATTATTTTAATCATATCTTGCTCATCGATGACATCATCTCCATCTTGCTATCATTTCTATTGACTCTTCCATCAATTTGATCACTCAAACAATTTTTCTGCTCATAATTTTTAGATAAGATGAGATTTTTTACAGATGAACATTGGGAACCCTGACAATATCCCCTTTGGTTTAAGTGGCAAAGTTAGCAAATTCTACAGTAACTCCATCTCCTTGGCTGTATTGGACTGTATTAGGCATTTTCTTCGATCCAGAACCAAAACCCATTGTTTTTCTTTCTAAAGACCGTCTTCTCCCTGAGGCAAATTGTCTCAATTCTTGCTGTGCCTTTTAGTCACTCTGCCTTTGGCACCTCTATATCCATGCTGGTTTTCCATCTTTTAACGAGGGCGGTCATGGTGGCGCAGCGGTACATCCTGGGTTCGATCCTGACTACGGGTGATGTCTGTACGGAGTTTTATGTTCTCCCCGTGACCTGCGTGGGTTTTCTCCGAGATCGCCGTTTTCCTCCCACACTCCAAAGACGTACAGGTTTGTAGGTTAATTGGCTTGGTAAATGTAAAAATTGTCCCCAGTGGGCGTAGGATGGTGTAAATGTGCTCATAACACACAGAGAGTGGTGAATCTCTGGAACTCTCTGCCACAGAGGGTAGTTGAGGCCAGTTCATTGGCTATATTTAAGAGGGAATTAGATGTGGCCCTTGTGGCTAAAGGGATCAGGGGGTATGGAGAGAAGGCAGGTACGGGATACTGAGTTGGATGATCAGCCATGATCGTATTGAATGGCGGTGCAGGCTCGAAGGGCCGAATGGCCTACTCCTGCACCTATTTTCTATGTATCTATGTATCTATGTATCAACATCTTTTTCTACACAATGTCGCTTGTGTCCCTGTGTTTGGAGCAGCCATCAAAAGGCCATCAGATTCGATATGATGATGTCTTTTTGGAAAGGCCATTTCCTTCCTTGCCCGATCCCAGTCCACAGTGACATGACTGGTGACTTGCCAAGGTATTAAGTTCACTTCAGGAGCAAATAGGGGCAAGCACACCTGGTGTCAAGAGTCAAGAGTGTCTTATTGTCATATGTCCCAGGTAGAACAATGAAATCCTTACTTGCAGCAGCACAACAGAATATGGCAACATGGTACACTGTATGTAACCAATATAATAAACGAGGAAAAAAAAGTTCAGTGTGTGTATATATACATATACTCACACATACGCTCACACTTTTATATATACTTTTACACACACTTTTATAATAACACACACGCATAAAAGCAAACAATAGTATAATGTTAATGATGTTTTGCTGTCATGAACTCTTACGTTGCTGCTTTGCTCATCATTGGAACCAGCTTCAGAACAGACAGCAAGGAAAGTATCTCCCTCTCTGATCCTCATTTTTACTGCTCAGTCTGCATCACAATATTTTCCACAACTCACCGCTGTTGGGTCTGATGAAAATAAATGTCACTTTGCACGTGCGTGTGTGTGTGTGTGTGTGTGTGTGTGTGTCTGTGTGTGTGTGTGTGTGTGTGTGTGTGTGTGTGTGTGTGTGTGTGTGTGTGTGTGTGTGTGTGTGTGTGTGTGCGTGCGTGTGTGTGTGTGTGTGTGTGCGTGTGTGTGCGTGTGTGCGTGCGTGTGTAGGAAGGAACTGCAGATGCCGGATTAAACCGAAGATTGACACCAAAAGCTGGAGTAACTCAGCGAGTCAAGCACCGTCTCTGGAGAAAAGGAATAGTTGATGTTTCGGGTCGAGACCCTTCTTCAGACTGAGAGTCAGAGGAAAGGGAAACGTCACCTATTTATTTTCTCCGGAGATGCTGCCTGACTGGATGAATTAGAGAGATAGAGACGGTGATAGAGAGACATATAGAACAAATGAAGACTTTGCACCTTCTTTGTTTCAGCATTGTGAAGCAATTTACTCAAGTTTTTCTGGACTGAAGGCTCATCTAGCAACATGTACTAAGGTCAGTTGGAAAAAATGTGTGAACATGTTTGCTTGGCTCATTGTGATCTAGTAGATGAATTACAGTGGCAACGATAACTAAACTTCAGTTTCAGTTCAGTTCCAGTTTAAGTTTATTGTCACATGTACCAAGGTACAGTGAAAAGCTTTTGTTGCGTGCTAACCAGTCGACTGAAAGATAAGGTAGACAAAAGTGCTGGAGAAACTCAGTGGGTGCAGCAGCATCCAAGGAGCGAAGGAAATAGGCAACGTTTCGGGCTGAAACCCTTCTTCAGACTGATATAGGGTGGGGGGAGGGGTGTGGGGAGAAGAAAGGAAAAGGGAAAAGGAAGAGGAGGAGCCCGAGGGCTGAGGGAGAGCTGAGAAGGGGAGGAGACAGCAAGGGCTACCGGAATTGGTGAATTCAATGTTTATGCCACTAGGGCAAAGATAATACATGATTACAATCGAGCCATTTACACTGTATAGATACATGATAAGGGAATAACGTTTAGTGCAAGGTTAATCCAGCATTTCCGATCAAGGTGAGTCTGCAGGTCTACGAAGATGTAGATAGCTATTCAGCACTGCTCTCTGGTTGTGGTAGGATGGTTCAGTTGCCTGATAACAGCTGGGAAGAAACCGTCCCTGAATCTGGAGATGTGCGTTTTCACACTTCTGTACCTTTTGCCTGATGGGAGAGGAGAGGAGAGGGAGTGGCCAGGGTGTAACTCGTCCTTCTTCTTCTTCTTGCGTACGGCGTGCACAGCATGAAGCTGTAGGACAACTTGCTCTATTTGATCTTATTTGATTGTGCATGCCAGGTTGATTGCATTTGGTCGAAACACGTGAAGTTTGCAATCTCCCACCCCAACTTGTCCTTGATTATGCTGCTGGCCTTGCCGAGGCAGCATGAGGTATAAATGGAGTCAATGGAAGGGAGGTTGGTTTGTGTGATGGTTGGGGCTGCGTTCACAATTCGCTGCAATTTCTTGCGGTCTTGGACGGAGCTGTTCTCAAACCAAGCCGTGATGCATCCCGATAAAATGCTTTCTATGGCGCATCTGTAGAAGTTGGTGAGAGTTGTAGGGGACATGCTGAACTTCCTAAGCCTTCTAAGAAAGTAGAGGCGTTGGTGAGCTTTCTTGGTCATTCCTTCAATATGGACGGTCCAGGAGAAGTTGTTGGTCATATTGACTCCTAGGAATTTGAAGTTTTCGACCATCTCTGCACACTGAGGGCCAATGTACAGCTGACTTATAAACCTAAAACTCATGAAAGCAAATGGTTCTCGGGAATAAGGAATTACATAGAACACAGAAAATAGGTGAAGGAGTAGGCCAATCGGCCCTTCGAGCCAACACCACCATTCAATATGATCATGGCTGATCATCCAGAATCAGTACCCCGTTCCTGCTTTCTCCCCCTATCCCTTGAGTCCATTAGCCCTAAGAGCTATATCTAACTCTCTCTGGAAACCATCCGGTCCATTGGCCTCCACTGCCTTCTGTGGCAGAGAATTCCACAGATTCACAACTCCCTGGGTGAAAAAGTATTTCCTCATCTCAGTTGTAAATGGCCTACCCCTTATTCTTAAACTGTGACCCCTGGTTCTGGACTCCCCCAACATCTGGAATTTTTTTCCTGCATCTAGCCTCTCCAATCCCTTATTAATTTTTATATGTTTCTATAAGATCCGCTCTCATCCTTCTAAACTCCAGTGAATATAAGCCCAGTCCATCCATTCTTCAGAATTAGAATCGTAGGATCGTGTAACAGTCTTTTACTTAAATTGGAGGGGAGGAAGATGTTAATCTGACAGAGATGCTAAGTGCTGAGATCCAGAGATGCATTGGTGCTTTTGTGGAGTCCTCGTGTGTCACTCTCTAGACATCCAGTAAGGGGGCATGAAAGTCCAAACAAGTCCGATTTTTTTGCCACAGAAGCGCAAGAGATTGCAGATGTTGGAATCCGGGGAAAACAGATGTGAGGACATTATATCACAAGTTGCACAAGATGCTGGTGAGGCCACATTTGTGTTCAGTTTCGGTCACCCTGCTCGTGGAAAGATATTGTTAAGCTGCAAGGTAGACAAAAATGCTGGAGAAACTCAGCGGGTGAGGCAGCATCTCTGGAGCGAACGAATAGACAATAGACAATAGGTGCAGGAGTAGGCCATTCGGCCCTTTGAGCCAGCACCGCCATTCAATGTGATCATGGCTGATCATCCCCAATCAGTACCCCGTTCCTGCCTTCTCCCCATATCCCCTGACTCCGCTATTTTTAAGAGCCCTCTCTAGCTCTCTCTTGAAAGCATCCAGAGAACCTGCCTCCACCGCCCTCTGAGGCAGAGAATTCCACAGACTCACCACTCTCTGTGAGAAAAAGTGTTTCCTCGTCTCCGTTCTAAATGGCTTACTCCTTATTCTTAAACAGTGGCCTCTGGTTCTGGAATCCCCCAACATCGGGAACATCGGGAAGGGTCGAGACCCTTCTTCAGACTGACATTTCGGGGCAAGACCCTTCTTCAAATAGTAATATTCGACCTACTGAGCAGGTGTGGTTTAGTTTATGTAAGCTGGCATTTGTACCTCCCTTATGTGGAATTTCTGCTCCACTCTGGACCACAATAGCTTTCTGTTGAATGATTAGTACACCTACCACACAGTATGTTTAGTCAGTTTCTGCTGTGTTTTAGCCGTTACTGCACAATCTCTACCTACAATGCAGAGATGCAAGGTTGCCTCCTAAATGCAGACCTCGGGGTGAAGTCTTGCGGCATTTCTGCGATTTACAGTTAAAAAAATAAATAATAATAATCTGTTTTGTGACAGGGCGAGCACCTAGTCGGGAAATACAGATGTTTGATTTGTCAGAAGGAGTTTAGCTCGGAAAGTGGAGTGAAATATCACATCAACAACTCACACTCTGAGGTAAGCTAACATCGTTTCATGAACTATCCCATAACAAAAGAATTTAGCAGGAATAGCTTCTCCCCGCATTCATGGACTGACGTTTTATCCTTTTTCATTCGAGAGTGGCACGGTGGCGCAGCGGTAGAGTAGTTGCCTTATAGCGCCAGAAACCTGGGTTCGATCCTGCATATGGGTATTGTCGGTACGGAGTTTGTACGTTCTCCCTTGTGACCACGTGGGTTTTCTCTGGGTGCCCAGGTTTCCTCCAACACTCCAAAGACGTACAGGTTTGCAGGTTGATTGCTTCGGTAAAATTGTAAATTGTCCCTTGTGTGTAGGATAGTGCTAGTGTATGGGGATCGCTGGTCGGTGCGGACTCGGTGGACCGAGGGGCCTGTTTCCGTGCTGTATCTCTAAAGCCTAAAGTCTAAAGTCAATACATTAAGAACTACATTTGTGGCTGAGATGCAAAACTGCTGGAAATTTGCTGTTAAACCGTGACAGATTTTAGATTTCCTTGCTGTACGATCAAACCACCATGATGGTGCAGCGGTAGAGTTGCTGCCTCACAGCGCCAGAGGCCCGGGTTCGATCCCGACCACGGGTGCTGTCTGTACGGAGTTTGTACGTTCTCCCCGTGACCTGCGTGGGTTTTCTCCGAGATCTTCGGTTTCCTCCCACACTCCAAAGTTGTACAGGTTTGTAGGTCAATTGGCTTGGTGTAAATGTAAATTGTCCCTGGTGTGGCTAGGATAGTGTTAGTGTGTGGGGATCGCTGGTCGGTGCAGGGCCTATTTCCCCGCTGTATCTCTAAACTAAACTAAACTTTAGTGTAAGTTTACCGTATCATCCTAATTATGTTTAATACATCTTGTCCGACAATTAAAAAATAAACTTCAAAATCTGTTACAGCTTAGTGTATGTACAACCCTCAAAGATAAATCTTAAAATGTCATTTATAACCTAATGTAAACAACACTGACAGTCTATCAGCTAATATGCCACCATTATCAGAGACAGAAACATTAATCCATATTTATTTTCTAATTATGGTGAAATCGTTTATAACGAGAAAATATTTACTTTTATCTTTCCTTAACAATTCAAATTGGTAAGGTTCTAGAACTGGGCCGTTATAGTTTGCTCTGCTTATCATTTGCAGGAAAAAGTCTTGTAATAAACTCAATTAAATTGATTTAGTTTATTTGCAATTATACATCGGAGCATCAGCACATGGGAGCCCAGGATGATGAGGTGTTGACAAGAATCATACATTTACTGTGAGGTGCTGAGTGGAACAGAAATATTGCCCTTTAACCGGGGAAATTAGTGGAGGAAGGAACTGCAGATGCTGGTTTAAACCGACAGCATCTCTGGAGAGAAGGAATGGGTGACGTTTCGGGTCGAGACCCTTCTTCAGACTGGTTAGGGATAAGGGAAACGAGAGATATAGACGATGATGTGGAGAGATAAAGAACATGAATAAAAGATATGCAAAAAAGTAACGATGATAAAGAAAACAGGCCATTGGGCGCTGTTTGTGGGGTGAAAACGAGGAGCTGGTGCTACTTGGGTGGGGGAGGGATAGTGAGAGAGGGAATGCCGGGGCTACCTGAAATGAGAGAAATAAATATTCATACCACCGGGCTGTAAGTTGCCCAAGCGAAATATGAGATGCTGTTCGTCCAAAGTTAGGGGACATTAGTGAGAGGATTATTCACGCGGAATATCTCACGTTTTCCTTTGGCCAGGTTGGCACGCTGGTGCAGCGGTAGAGTCGCGGCCTTACAGTGCCAGAGACCCGGTTTCGAACCTGACTACGGGTGCGGTCTGTGTGGAGTTTGCATGTACTCCCTGTGACCGCGTGGGTTTCCTCCGGGTGCTCCGATTTCCTCCCACACTCCAAAAGTCGTGCAGGTTTGTAGGTTAATTGGCTTCTGTAACATTGTCCCTAGTGGGTAGGATAGCACCAGTGTACGGGACGATCACTGGTTGGCGTGGACTCGGTGGGCCGAAGGGCCCAGTATCCGCGCTGTATCTCGAAACTAAACTAAATGTATTGTAAAAGCATGAAAATGTCTGCTCTGGGATTTGGGAAAGCAAAAGAAAAATACAGGCTTGCACAAATTTGCATTAAGGAAGGTAAACATGTAGCAGAAATGCACACGCTGCACTAATACTTCATGTTTTATCCTGAAAATAGTTGGAGTGACAAATTATGCTATGCAGGTTTCCCAAACGTCAAAACGCAATCGACACTTAAAGGTTCAATATCCTTTGACAGAACTGGTTTAGGGGCCTCTGCAGAAATCCAACAAAAGGAGCAGAAGAGAACTGAAGGTTGCAAACTCGGAGAGGAAGGAACCCTCGTCAGCCAAGAAGAGGGGTCGCAAGCCCCGGGAGAAAGCGTCGGAGCTTTCGAGAAGGGACAAGGAGATTGGGGGAGCAAAGACCACGACAGATCACATCACCAGCCAGTGCTCCCCAGGTCTGAAGAGCAATAGCAAAGTGAAACGGAGGAACATGTTACCCGGCAGCAAAAAAGGAAGATGCAAGGAGGAGCAAAATGAATGTACACATTAAGGTACAGCCTCACTACTCTGGGGACATGTTCGCCCGGCCTCCAAGTACGATAAATGAAGAATGATAAATTAATATAAGATAGCACTACCTAACAAGTAGTGCGATATATTGCGTACCTGCATTTGGGCCCAGACAGGATGAGTGTCTTTGCAGAGAAATGCCACTCCTTGCATCTAGATTAAAAATGAATGCAGAAATAATTCATAACAGTCGTTTTAGCACAAAGGATTATATGGCTATTTAATACTGCTTTGTTACTATATACTGCTCTAGTTTATGATTTTTTTTATAAAGTAGGCACTATTACGGGGTAAAAGGTGTTAAATTAAAAAAAAAGAGATTTGTTACGCTTTTAACTACATTCAAAATGTTGGTTTATAGCTAGTATTGGATTGCACATTGATCAAACTGGTTATTTATTTATATCGGTGAAATTCTTTTATTATTTAACAGACAAATTTAATAATTAAACTGCAATCCAAGTCTATTAGTTTATATTTGTAATTATTTATCAATATAAACTAATGTTTTTATATATAACTATAGAACCAAGGCTGTGTATATATTTCCAAAATAACTATTATAAATGATATAATATACATATATATAATAAATGGTGGGACTGAAGGTGGTAGGGGTGATTTTTATGGGCAGGTGCATGATTTTCATATTATTAATCGTGGACGGCTTCCTTAACGGCGACGTGTAGTGGTGAAATTATTCCTTGAAAATGGTGAATGTGACTCTTCTTATTTCTAGGTTCAGTGCATTGGAATTATTGCAGAATGTCTTATTTCATGGGCTTCTTATTTTCTAGTGAATTAGCGCCCGCTTTCAGGGTCTAGTAATTGAAGGATGACGTGCAAACCTATCCAGGAGTCCACCCTTTGGGTGGCAAGGTGGCGCAGCGGTAGAGTTGCTGCCTTACAGCACCGGAGACCCGGGTTCGATCCTGACCACGGGTGCTGTCAGTACGGAGTTTGTACGTTCTCCCTCGTGACCTGCGGGGGTTTCCTTCGGGTGCTCCGGTGTCCTCCCACACTCCAAAGACGTACAGGTTTGCAGGTTAATTGGCTGGGTGTAAATGTAAATTGTCCCTCGTGTGTAGGTTTGCGTTAGTGTGCGGGGATCGCTGGTCGGCGGGGACTCAGTGGGCTGTAGGGCTTGTTTCCGCGCTGTATCTGGAAACTAAACCAGGGAAGGCACATTTGTATAAACAGTAGAAACAAGGAACTGCACAGATGCTGGTTTGTACCAAAGATAGACACAAAGTGCTGGAGTAACAGGAGGTCAGGCAGCATATAAAGGACATGTGATGTCTCAGGTCGGGACCCTTCTTCAAATTGAAATTGAAACTTCAAATTGATGAAGGGTCCCGACTCGAAACATCACCCGTCCTTTTTCTCCAGAGGTGCTGCCTGACCCGCTGAGTTACTCCAGCACTTGGTGTCTATCTTAGGCACATTTGTGTGTTGAGTTAATGAAGGAAATACACTATCTGATATTTTCTGTAATTAACCTTGGCGGATTGTAAAACAGACAGGGCTAATAATGTCATGCCAGAGATTTTAAATAAACAGGAGAAATCTTGTTCACTGCTGTTCAACTTCACTTGCGCTATCTGCACTAATTCCCCTTCCACTACCTTCATCCCAGTGTATGCACTGTAGAATAGCCACCATCTTAGGTAGACAAAAATGCTGGAGAAACTCAGCGGGTGAGGCAGCATCTATGGAGCGAAGGAATAGGTGACCTTTCGGGTCGAGACCCTTCTTCAGACTGATGTCGGTTGGGGGGCGGGAAGAAGAAAGGAAGAGGCGGAGCCAGTAGGCTGTGGGAGAGCTGGGAAGGGGAGGGGAAGGAGGGAGAAAGCAAGGACTACCTGAAATTGGAGAAGTCAATGTTCATACCGCTGGGGTGTAAACTACCCAAGCGAAATATGTGGTGCTGCTCCTCCAATTTGCAGTGGGACTCACTCTGGCCATGGAGGAGCAAGGCATTACACACCTCTTAACCACAAATATCTAAATCAGCTTCAAACTGGAAGAACAGGAATGTGGACAGTGGCAGATTGGGGTAAAAAAACAAGATTGCACTTTCTTAGGATTAAGTTCGCTAACACGGCTTGCATCAGTGTCTCTTTAAACAAGAATAAGGCAAAGGAAGTATGAACTCCCTGTTCAAGAGCACAGTAGCAGGACCTTGAACAAATTAATTGGGCAGCACATTGACGCAGCTGGTAGAGATGCTGCTCACAGCACCAGAGAACCGGGTTCGATCCTGACCCTGGGTATTGTCAGTGTGGAGTTTGCAAGTTCTCCGTGTTACCGCGTGGGTTTCCTTCGGGTGCTCTGGTTTCCACCCGCAGCCCAAAGCCCCGCGAATTTGTAGGACAATTGGCATTCTGTAAAATGCCCCTAGTGTGTAGGGAGTAAACTCGGTGGCATGGAGGGGCTGGTTCCAGGCTGTATCTTTCAAAGTACGTGAAAATCTATTAGATTTGGCATTTATTCAACCTACTTAAGAGAATGACCGGTTACAAAATCTGCAACAGTGATTAGCAAGGGTGTCAGGGGCTATGGGGAGAAGGCAGGAGAATGGGGTTAGGAGGGAGAGATAGATCAGCCATGATTGAATGGCGGAGTAGACTTGATGGGCCGAATGCGTTAATTCTACTCCTATCCCTTATGACCTTAACGAACAGAGTTTCCACATCCCAAAGACGTGCGGGTTTGCAGGTTAATCGGCCCTCTGTAGATTACCCTGTGTGTGTAGGGAGTGGATGGAAAAGTAGGGTAACATGGAACTAGTGTGAACGGGTGATGGATGGTCAGCGTGGACTCGGTGGGCCGAAGGGCCTGTTCCCATGCTGTATTTTCAATTGGAGCAGTTTGAGAAGGCAGCTCATCATCACTTCCTTGAAGGACGTTAAGAATGGGTAGTAAATGCTGGGTGCGTCTGTGATTCCCACGTCCTCTGTCTTCATATATTGTGAGGAACCTTTATCTGGCATCGTGTACAATGAAAACATATGTCAATGTTATAAAGGTGGCACGGTGGTGCAGCAGTAGAGTTGCTGCCTTAAAGCCCTGTCCCACGGTACGAGTTCATTCCAAGAGCTCTCCCGAGTTTCCCCTGATTCGAACTCGGAGATTTACGGTAATGGCCACTCGTCGGTACTTGGGCTCTCGTGGACATTTTTCAACATGTTGAAAAATCTTCACGAATCTTCCCGTGCTTACCTGCCGTTAGCGAGTCTTCCCGAGTACCTGCTGTTAGCGTTACGAGCCGCTAAGATACGTTCCCGAGCTCCGACGTACCCGCTACGTTCATTCTCCGTGCTTACCCCGAGTTTGATTTTTTTAAACTCGGGAGAGCTCTTGGAATGAACTCGTACAGTGGGACAGGGCTTTTACAGCGCCAGAGACCCGGGTTTGATCCTGACTACAGGTGCTGTCTGTACGGAGTCTATACGTTTCTCCCCGTGACCTGCTAGGGTTTTATCTGCGATCTTCGGTTTTATCCCACATTCCAAATTAGCTTGGTATAAATATAAAAATTGTCCCTAGTGCTAATGTGTTGGGATTGATGGTTGGTGTGGACTCCCTGGGTCAATGGGCCTGTTTCCATGCTGTATCTCTAAACTAAACTAAACTAAATTAATTCAGACACACAACATGAATGTATCTACAGTATATAGATCGGAGGTGATTCAGCCACGTGAAATGATAGTGCTCGGACAAACAAGCTTTTGAGGAGCAGGCAGCACCTTCTTTAGTCAGAGGGTGGTGAATCTGTGGAATTCTTTGGCACAGAAGGCTGTGGAGGCCAAGTCAGTGGATATTTTTAAGGCAGAGTTAGATAGATTCTTGATTAGTACAGGTGTCAGAGGTTATGGGGAGAAGGCAGGAGAATGGGGTTAGGAGGGAGAGATAGATCAGCCATGATTGAATGGCGGAGTAGACTTGATTTCCTTCGCTCCATAGATGCTGCCTCACCCGCTGAGTTTCTCCAGCATTTTTGTCTACCTTTGATTTTTCCAGCATCTGCAGTTCCTTCTTATACAAAATAATGTTTTTCAGCTTCTGATTAAATGGGAGCATTTCCTTAAAATCCATCCTCATTGAAAACTGTCGTTTATCTGAACATTGAAAGGCTTCCGTAAGTGCAATTTCTTTCATATGATTGTTGGATAGTTAAGCAAGCACTGTGTTGCATTTGTATCTTGGCAATTTATACTCTAAATTCTTTATACTTTACATTTTATAGTTTGCCAGTGTGGGTTTGTTATTTCCTTGGATTCCAGATCTTTATGCTGATCTGCGCTGGTTTATACCTGGTGCAAGTTCAGGTGCAGTCTACTGGGATTGTAGAAACACTTTATATAACAAGACATGCTTGTGGACATAGTTAAAACACTCGACATGGGGGGGGGGGGGGGCAGGCTGATAGGGGAAGGCTGTCTCACGGTGCCAAAGGCACCAGTTCTATCCTAACCTTGGGTACTGTCTACGTGGAGTTTGCATGTTCTCCCTGGGGAGAGGAATGGATTCGAAGATCATGTGATGATTTGGTGGGAGGCAGGACGAGTAGTTGGGATGGTGGTATCGGTGGTGGGATATGGGGATGATGGGGGAAACCAGACAGACCAGACCAGGGGCATAGAAACATAGAAAAATAGGTGAAGGAGTAGGCCATTCGGCCCTTCGAGCCAGCATCGCCATTCAATGTGATCATGGCTGATCATCCCAAATCAGTACCCTGTTCCTGCTTTCTCCCCATATCCTTTGATTCCTTTACACCAAAGAGCTAAATCTAACTCTCTCTTGAAAACATCCAGTGGAATTGGCCTCCACTGCCTTCTGTGGCAGAGAATTCCACAGATTCACAACTCTCTGGGTGAAAACGTTTTTCCTCATCTCAGTCCCTCATCTCAGTCCTACCCCTTATTCTTAAACTGTGACCCCCAGTTCTGGACTCAACATCAGGAACATTTTCCTGCATCTAGCCTGTCCAATCCTTTAAGAATGTTATATGTTTCTATAAGATCTCCTCTCATCCTTCTAAATTCCAGTGAAATCAAGCCCAGTCGACCCATTCTTTCATCATATTTCAGTCCCGCCATCCCGGGAATTAACTTGGTGAACTCACGCTGCATTCCCTCAATAGCAATAATGTCCTTCCTCAAATTAGGAGACCAAATTGGCACAATACTCCAGGTGCGGTCTCACCAGGGCCCTGCACAACTGCAGTAGGACCTCTTTGCTCCTAAACTAAAATCTGTCCGGTGTAATGTTCCAAATGGAGTTCTGCCCAGGGAATGAAGTCACCGTGGTATCCCAGATGAGGAGATCATGTCGGAGATGCAAGGATGACTGAGACCTGGAGGTTTAGCCTGAGACCCGAGTTTAGAAGAATGAGTCAGAGGGTGGTGAATTAGGAGAACTCATTGCCACGGACGGCTGTGGAGGCCAAGTCATTGGGTATTTTTAAGGCGGAGATTGACAGATTCTTGATTAGTACAGGTGTCAGGGGTTATGGGGAGAAGGCAGGAGAATTGGGATGAGAGGCAAAGATGGATCAGCCATGATTAAATGGCAGACTGGACTTGATGGGCCTGATGGCCTAATCCTGCTCCTGGAACTTATGACCTATGAAGTGCCCAATCTGATTTCCGGACTAATGTAAAATGACCACTATCATTCTTCAGTCTGATTGACATTTAATTGTCAAACACTGAAAGTGACAGTGAGATGCAATGAGATTTTTTAATGAAATGCATTTTGAAAAAGAAGATTTGTATTTTCTGTTGTATTTTGGAAGTCTTTATGTTTTGTGAAATTCTCCTACCTGTGATTCAGTAATTGAACTGTACATGTTATTATGTGATTGACTCATTTTAGAAAAAAAAAAATGTTTTATGTAAATTAATTGACAGCAGCACCTTCATAAATAAATTTTAACAGCACTTATATATATATTTTAAAAAAGTACTTGTCCTGTTTTAGCAAGTCAGTGAAAAGGGTGAATTTAGAAAGAGATTGTGGCTTTATATACAGTGTGAGGTGGAATATTATGTATAAATTAAGTTTCGAGTCATACAGATCTCAGTCCAAATGAGTATATAGCAAATGCACTTTAAGGTACTTTTTCTGATCAGATTTATCACTTGATAGAAATGCATACTGCTGCCAAATAAGTAGGTTTCCATCTATATTTACTGTAGTCTTTAAACATACTGAATAAATGCCAAGCATTATATTAATCTTTTGTTTGTAAAGATTTTATCCTGCCTAACAGTGGCCTATTAGATTTTAGTGCAAAAAAAAGTAAATTCCTACCTACAGGTTTCAACTAGTGCACTTTCTGTACATTAAGTTAGGGTACATTAACTCTAAAATGGGATTGAATTAGGATTGGGGGAACTCACGCAATGTACGTTCACCTTCAATGATTCAACTGCTGCATTTCTGTCGATCTCACCATCTCCGAAATACAGCAGTGTCAGGGAACACCAATAGGATTGAGTGGGATTCAAACTGGCCCTCACGCGGTGCAAGTGTAAACGCAAGGATTCCAAAGTCAGCAGCTGCTGAAAGCTGATTCTGGCCAGAAAACTGATGCGACAATGACAACGGCACTCATCATTTATTGTGTAGGAGGGAACTGCGGGTGCTGGTTTAAACCGAAGATAGACACAAAAAGCTGGAGTGACTCAGCGGGACAGGCAGCATCTCTGGAGAGAAGGAATGGGTGACGTTTCGGGTCGGGACCCTTCTTCAGACGTCTGAAGAAGGGTCCCGACCCGAAACGTCACCCACTCACCATTTATTTCTCAACAAAACTGCCAATGCTCGGGGTTTACATGTTTTACAGCACTGAAGTTTGTGGCAAAGCTCAGCAGTTAAATAATATTTCCTTTTTTATAAAATCTAATAACAGCAGCTGGGTTGCTTCTCTGTATTCATTACTCAAGGAATTGATTCCTTACATAGACAAAAACATGCTGGAGTGACTCAGCAGGTCAGGCAACATCCCCAGAGAAAAATCAGAGTCAGAATCAGAATCACACTTTATTCGCCACGTATGTTTTGCAACATACGAGGAATTTCATTGGCCAGGTCAGTCATACAATTAAAAGTAGCAGATCACTCAAAAACACATTTGAACATGAACATCCACCACAGTGACTCCAACACATTCCTCACTGTGGGGAAGGCAAAATAATGTTCAAGACCCTTCCCTTAGTTCTTCCTCGGTTGTGGGCCTCGAGCCCCCGTTGACGGGACGATCTTGACTCCCGTACCCGGCGGCGTTCGGGCCTCTACATCGAGGCGATCAGCTCCCGCATCGGGGGGATGTCAGCTCCCCCCGCGCTGGACAACCGAACCTCGCGTCGGGGCTGGTCGAACCTTCCACGACGTTGGAGCTCCCGCCTCGGCCTCTCCCGAGTCCGCGAGCTCTTGATGGTAAAGTCCGCGGTGGTCACGGTGGGAGGGATTATGTCAGTCCGCCATCCCAGGAATTAACCTGGTGAACCTCAGCTGCACTCCCTCAATAACATAGTCAGGTTGTGTTGCAGGAATTCTGTCAGCTGTCGACATCGTCTGGTCAAATGAGCAACAGCACATCTGACCATTTACATCAAAACCCTGAACAAAAACACAAAGCGCTGGAGTAACTCAACAGGTCAAGCAGCGTCTGCTGGGAAATGGACAGACAACATATCGAGTCTGAAGAAGGGCTCTGAGCTGAAATGTTATCCATCTATTTCCCCCACAGATGCCACTTGACCAGCTGAGTTACTCCGGGAAAGAAAGCTAGAATGGGCAGGACAAAACGTGGCAAGTGATAGGTCATTACTCTTCCTCTTCCTCTTCCTCTTCCTCCTCCTCCTCCTCCTCCTCCTCCTCCTCCTCCTTCTCCTCCTTTTTCTCTTCCTTCCTCCTCCTCCTCCTCCTCCTCCCCCTCCTCCTCCTCCTCTTCCTCTTCCTCTTCCTCTTCCTCTTCCTCCTCCTCTTCTTCCTCCTCTTCCTCCTCTTCCTCTTCCTCTTCCCTCTTCCTGTTCCTCTTCCTCCTCCTCCTTTTGATCTTATTTGATTGAAGTGATAGGTCGAAGATAGACACAAAAAGCTGGAGTAACTCAGCGGGGAACGGA
>CM075982.1:68265171-68302671 GCA_038087875.1 Malacoraja senta
AAGAGGGTTAACATATAAGACTAAGACAATCTTGGCACAATTTAGCTGTGAATGCAAGCTGGACTCTCCAAGTAACATTAGTTGTTGGAACTTGTGTAACAAGAGTTTACTGAATGGGGGGGGGGGGGGAGGGTGTCCATTGAAAGTAGTTAGAGTAGATTTGCATAATTTCCTCCGGAGCTGAAAAGAATTAAAATTATCCCAAAGATGCATAAAATTATTTAGTGGCTTTATAGATGATGCAATAGACTGATTCCTGGTATCTGGATTGTAGTCTCAGGATTTGAAATATACCAAGTTAAGGGCCTGTCCATTTAGGCGATATTTTTTCGGTGACTGCTGGCGTCTGTCACAGTGACAATGTCTACGACAACCTACCACCTAGTCAACGTCAAGCTACCGACAACCGGCGACCCATTAGGACGTCCACCCCTGACCACACCTAGTCAACCTACGACCGCACACAGGCGACAACCTACGACAACCGAAGTCAACCTACATCCACCCGCGACAAGCCACGACCCTGTCGGCGACAACTGAAGACAATTCAGTCGCCGGTTGACGTAGGTTGACGTAGGTAGTCGCCAATGGAATTCACCGAAGTCAGCACCCGGTGACAACCAACGTCACCTGGTGACAACCTGCGTCATCCTGGCGACAACCTGCGACAGCACCTACGACAGGAGAAGACAAGCTACGTCAAGCCCACAGTCGCCGAAAAGTTTGGAACATTTCAAAATCCTGGTAGCTGCAGTCGCTGAAAAAATCGCCTAAGTGGAACAGGCGGCTTTAGCACTGATGTCAGTTGAGATCCATACAGGCAAGGGCTTATGAAACTCTAGCATACTCTTTGGACGCGTACATGGATAGGAAAGGTTCAGAGGGATATGGGCCAAACCCGGGCAAATGGGACTAGCTTAAATGAGGCACCTTGATCGGCATGGATGAATTGGGCCAAAGGGCCTGTTTCCATGCTGTATGACAGAGGTTTAAAAGAGCATATTTTAAATATTTTTCTCTGACACATCTCCTCTTCAAACCCCTCCAAAGTCTAACGCATTGTTCTTTCTGAGTGATGATGTGTCCACATTTCTTGTAAAGTGACACCAACAGCTGTTATTGACAGGCAGTCTAACTTACTTACGGGTAATGGTGGATAATTGGTTTTAAAAGATTGTTCATCTTTTACACGCACACGTAACCATAAGGTCATAAGAGATAGGAGCAGAATTAGGCCATTCGGCCCATCAAGTCTACACCGACTATTCGATCGTAAGTATGTTCAAGAAGGAACTGCAGATGCTGGAAAATCAAAGGTAGACAAAGGTACTGGAGAAACTCAGCGGGTGAGGCAGCATCTATGGAGCGAAGGAAATAGGCAACGTTTCGGGCCAAAACCCAAAACCCGAAGGAAATAGGAAACGTTGCCTATTTCCTTCGCTCCATAGATGCTGCCTCACCCACTGAGTTTCTCCAGCACTTTTGTCTACCATAAGTAAGTAAGTAAGTAAGTTTATTGGCCAAGTATTCACATACAAGGAATTTGCCTTGGTGCTCCGCCCACAAGTAACAACATGACATGCAGTGACGAATGACTCGGAAAACACTAAACATTAATAACAATAAAACATCAATGCTCTGTAGGGTTTTCACAGACGACACAAACGAACAAACACATACAAAACAGCAAGGAGCAGTACACTGCAATCATGGCTGATCTATCTCTCCCTCCTAACCCCATTCTCCTGCCTTCTCCCGTAACCCCTGACACTCGTCCTAATCAAGAATCTTATCTATCCCTGCCTTAAAAATATCCATTGACTTGGCCTCCACAGCCTTCTGTGGCGAAGAATTCCACAGATTCACCACCCTCTGACTGAAGAATGTCAATGATAAAGAATGGCATTGAAGAACGCCAATGTTCGTTTCCACAACAGAATAAGATATTGTACATCAGACAGCTTATCAGACATTGCCGTTTTCACTTAATACAGAAGTTTAAATTAGTCGCCAATATATTTTGCTCTGCTTTTAGTGGTTGGCTGAAGTATAGAGTAACTATTTGTATGGATAATTCCATTTGCCTTTTAGTTATCGTGCAAATAATTTTGAATAATTTTGTGTACAGTAACTGATTGGATAATTCCATTTGGTATTTAGTTATTGTGCAAATAATTTGGAATATTCTCTATTCTAAACAAAGATGCAAATTTCAATAAAGATACGATGCATATCTTGGTCACGTCAAATGTAAAAAGCTTCATATATAAAAAATGTAAAAATGTTTTTGCAGCTTTCTGAGTATTTGCACTCTCTAAAGAGCAAATGTATAAAGCATGACTGATGGCTCTGTGTAGCGTTGAGATTCGTAACTATCTCCCCCATTGTATCCCTTTAGGGCCACTTTGGCATCTGCACATCAAGCGCAACCGCTGCCAGAGACGCTGAGTGTGTTGAAGAGCACTCCGCAAGTTCAGGGAATGCACACGTTCATCAGGTACTGTCTCCGTTCCATCCGCCTTGGTGAAACGCCTAGACATTCCCGCACAGTTAATCAGCAATTACGCCACGGGCAGCGCGGCGGTAGAGTTGCTGCCTTACGGCGCCAGAGACCCGGGTTCGATCCCGACTGCGGGTGCTTGTCTGTACGGAGTTTGCACGTTCTCCCCGTGACCTGCGTGGGTTTTCTCCGAGGTCTTCGGTTTCCTCCCACACCCCAAAGACGTACAGGTTTGTAGGTTAATTGGCTTGGTATAAATGTAAATTGTCACTAGTGTGTGCAAGGTAGAGTTAGTGTGCGGGGATCGCTGGTTCGCGTGGACGCGATGGGCCGAAGGGCCAGTTTCCGCACCGTATCTCTAAACTAAACTAAAAGGTGTAATAACACACACACCTCCAGATTCATGGATAGTTTCTTCCCAGCTGTTATCAGGCAACTGCATCATCCTACTGCAACCAGACAGCAGCCCTGAACTACTATCTACCTCATTGGTGACCTTTGGACTATCCTTGATCAGACATTGCTGGCTTTACCTTTCACTAAACGATATCTGCTCATCTTGTATCTATACACTGTAAATGGTGGAATCATGTATTGTCTTTCTGCTGACTGGAGTACTGACTGGGTTACTGATTGTGGATGATCAGCCATAATCACATTGAATATCTGGCTCGTAGGGCCAAATGGCCTCCTCCTACACCCATTTTCTATGTTTCTATGGATAGCAACAAAAGCTTTTCACTGTATCTCGGCACACGTGACAATATACTAAACTGAACTAAAAGCTACCTACAAACCCATCGCTTTGACTTAACCTAGTTTAGTTTAGAGATACAGCGCTTGACCCGCTGAGTTACTCCAGCATGTTTGGTATAAACCAGCATCTGCAGTTCCTTGCTCCACCCGATGCTCGCCAGCTCCTGCCTCACCCATTCCCCTCAACCCGTTAATCTGCTCCATCTCTCCTCACTCTCCATCTCAAACCAGGCTCTTGACCCGAAACATCCACCATCCCTCTACCTCCACGGATGTTGCCTGATCCGCTGAGTCACGCACTCCAGCAGTTGGATTGTTGCTCCAGGTTCCAGCATCTGCAGTCACTTTTGTCTCCAGTTTCAGAAGAATCGTTTGCAGACTAGGAGTTTGTAGCATCTCTTGAACTTTTGCTACTCGGATAGCTGTGTGTGGTTTTTTTTAAACTTACAGTATTTTCTGCACTTCATTGAACGGATGAGTTGATCACTCCCTGTATCTGTCAAATTCATCCTTTGCTCCTTCGACATGTTTCACACAGCTACTTTGCCTCCCTATTTATAGTGCGTTTGTTTTCAATAATTTTCCCTACCGCTGTTTGACTTAATTATTTTTGCTTATCTAATTCTGCAGCTTCCGAGCCATCTGCTACGAGTCTAGTGGCATTCCATGTGGAACGCTGGCTGATGGCTATTCAAGCAGAACTTTGGTGAAAGCCTTCTGCAAGCCTAGTACATAATGGTTTAGGAAGGAACTGCAGATGCTGGTTTCAACCGAAGATAGACACATAAAGCTGGAGTAACTCAGCGGGACAGGCGGCATCTCTGGAGACCCTAAACGTCAACCCTATATCTATCTATCTATCTATCTATCTATCTATCTATCTATCTATCTATCTATCTATCTATCTATCTAACGGTTCCGTCTCCCCAGAGATGCTGCCTGGCCCGCTGAGTTACTCCAGCTTTTTGTGTCTTAAGTACATAATGGTGTTTTGAGCAAAACACAAAGTGCTGGAGGAACTCAGCAGGTTGGGCAGCATCTGGGCAGCACAGTGGCGCAGCGGTAGAGTTGCTGCCTTACAGCGCTAGAGACCCGGGTTCGATCCAAAACTATGGGTGCTGTCTGTACGGGTGCCGTGTGTACGTTCTCCCCGTGACCACGTGTGTTTCCTCCGAGAACTTCAGTTTCCTCCCACGCTCCAAAGACGTACAGGTTTGTAGGTTAATTGGCTTGGTATAAATGTAAAGATGGTCCCTAGTATAAGATAGTGTTAGTGTGCAGGGATCACTGGTCGGTGCGGACTCGGTGGGCTGAAGGGCCTGTTTCTGCGCTGTATCTCTAGACTAATCTGGGGAGGGAAAGGATAGACAACATTTTGGGACAGAGACTGATTGTAGCAGGGGGGAGAAAGCTGGAACAGGGTGGTTGGGATTGGACATTGCCTGGCGAGTGATAGATTGGCAGATGGGTGGAGTAAGTGACAAATGCTGGAGGTGAAAAGGAGACAAAAGGAAGGCACTGTAACCACATTTAAAATACACATGTTCGGGTACATGGATAGGAAAGGCAGCTCGCCTGTTGTGAACACACTTGTAACATTATCCACTCATTTAAAACATGAATTTCATGGCAACAATCCTCTCGTTAACCTGCATCAGAAGTCCGCTGCAAATGACAAACAGCAATCAACCCAGCTTTTAAAAGAGAAAGATTCTACCTGCCAAATTTAGTTTCGTTTATTACTGTCACGTGTACCGAAGTACAGTGAGCACCTTTGCTTTGCATGCTACCCAGTCAAAGAATAGACTGTTCACAAGTGATAGGTGCAGAATTAGGCCATTTGGCCCATCAAGTCTACTCTACCATCACCGTTCCGTTTGATTTAGAGATGCAGCGGGGAAACAGTCCCTTCGGGCCACCAATTCGATAGACACTAGGAGTAGGCCATTCGGCCCTTCAAGCCAGCACCGCCATTCAATGTGATCATGGCTGATCATCCCCAATCAGTACCCCGTTCCTGCCTTCTCCCCATATCCCCTGACTCCGCTATCTTTAAGAGCTCTATCTAGCTCTCTCTTGAAAGTATCCAGAGAACCGGCCTCCACCGCCCTCCGAGGCAGAGAATTCCACAGACTCACCACTCTCTGTGAGAAAAAGTGTTTCCTCGTCTCTGTTCTAAATGGCTTACTCCTTATTCTTAAATTGTGGCCCCTGGTTCTGGACTCCCCCAACATCGGGAACATGTTTCCTGCCTCTAGCGTGTCCAAACCCTTAACGATCTTATATGTTTCAATAAGATCCCCTCTCATCCTTCTAAACTCCAGAGTGTACAAGCCCAGCCGCTCCATTCTCTCAGCATATGACAGTCCCGCCATCCCGGGAATTAACCTTGTAAACCTACGCTGCACTCCCTCAATAGCAAGAATGTCCTTCCTCGAATTAGGGGACCAAAACTGCACACAATACTCCAGGTGTGGTCTCACTAGGGCCCTCTACAACTGTAGAAGGACCTCCTTGCTCCTATACTCCTCTTGTTATAAAGGCCAACATGCCATTCGCTTTCTTCACTGCCTGCTGTACCTGCATGCTTACTTTCATAGACTGATGAACAAGGACCCCCAGATCCCGTTGTACTTCCCCTTTTCCCAACTTGACACCATTTAGATAGTAATCTGCCTTCCTGTTTTTGATACCAAAGTGGATAACCTCACATTTATCCACATTAAACTTCATCTGCCATGCATCTGCCCAATCCGTCCAGGTCACCCTGCATTCTCTTAGCATCCTCCTCACAGTTCACACTGCCACCCAGCTTTGTGTCATCTGCAAATTTGCTAATGTTACTTTGAATCCCTTCATCCAAATCATTGATGTATATTGTAAATAGCTGCGGTCCCAGCACCGAGCCTTGCGGTAACCCCACTAGTCACTGCCTGCCATTCTGAAAGGGACCCGTTAATCCCTACTCTTTGTTTCCTGTCTTACAACCAATTTTCTCTCCATATCAGCACTCTACCCCCAATATCATGTGCCCTAATTTTGCCCACTAATCTCCTATGTGGGACCTTATCAAATGCTTTCTGAAAGTCCAGGTACACTACATCCACTGGCTCTCCCTTGTCCATTTTCCTAGTTACATCCTCAAAAAATTCGTGCCGACCGGCGATCCCAGTACACCAGCACTATCCCACACACGAGAGACAATTTACAATTATACCAAGCCAATTAACCTGTAAACGCTACATGTCTTTGGAGTGTGGGAGGAAACCGGAGCACCCGGAGAAAACCCACGCAGGTCACAGGGAGAACATGCAAACTCCGTACAGACAGCACCCGTAGTCAGATCGAACCAGGTCCTCTGGCACTGTGAGGCAGCAACTTTGCCACCGTGCTGACCCATGACCCCTGACACCTCCCCCCCCTCCTGTACATGATAAAGGATAAAGGTTGCAGCAGTTAGTGCAACATAAAGTCTGACAAATTCCAATGAAAGATAGTTCAAGGAGGTCTCCAATGCGGTAGATGGGAGGTCAGGACTGCACTATAGATGGTGAGTCTTTCCTTTGGACTGCCATCAAGTCCATAACTTGCTTGAATTCCAGAAGGTGTTTGATAACGTTCTGCTTGAAAGACCACTGTTCCGCATGAAAAGTAACTAGGCTCACAGCAGGTGGCTCCAACATTGCAGAATTACAGTAAGCAATTATTCCACACTGAATGCTCAGCTTGTAGCTCTTAGATGGAGACCAGAAGCAACGTTAGTGCAGGATTGCTGCTCATTTAGAAAGACTGTGCTCAAACATAAAATACCCACTTTGGGGTAAAAAAATGACTATACATTACACACTAGTTTAAACTTAAGTCTAAACTAATTTCTGAACAATATCTGAATGCTGCATCTAACTTTTAGTCAAGAATGTGTTAACTTCACGATCTATTGTTCCCATGTAAATAAAGTACAGAAGTAAAAGATGAAGAAAGTACAAGGGAGACAGAACCAGAATGGAAGAGAGATATCATGAACATGTTAGGAAAATTTGATTTGTGTTTAAACTATAAATCACTGGGAAACGCAGAGATATTTTAGCTTGAAAAAGGTACAAAGTGCTGGGGTAACTCAGCGGGCCAGGCAGCATCGGTAGAAACATAGAAAAGAGGTGCAGGAGTAGGCCATTCGGCCCTTCCACATCTCTGGAGAACACGGATAGGTGACGTGTGTTAGAAAGAACTGCAGATGCTGGTTTAAAGCGAAGTTAGACACAAAATGCTGGAGTAACTCAGCGGATGAGGCAGCATCTCTGGAGAGAAGGAATGGGAGACGTTTCGGTTCGAGACCCTTCTTCAGTCCCGACCCCAAACATCGCCTATCAGTGTTCTCCAGAGATGCCGCTTGACCCGCTGAGTTACTCCAGCATTTTGTGTCTTTTTTTGGTACTTAACCAGCATCTGCAGTTTCTGGTTTCCCCTTTATTTTGTACATGGCTCTGTTAATGAGATGCAATATTTTTGTTGTATATTTTCCAAATGAAGTCTCCAGGGAAGGCTGACAGCACCATTTCCTTTTCAGAAATAAAGACACTTGTCGAGATGAGTTCATATTCTATTCCAAGAGATTGATGAGACTGTTAATAGAGTACGCACTTTCACTGCTGCCGTTCAGGGTATGTATGGCAGTAACATTATTCATCATTCGCACAATGCTGCAGTACTGAAGCAGCCAATTTGTACCAGGGTCTTTTTTAGTTTAGTTTCTCAGTTTAGTTTCGAGACACAGCGCGGAAACGGGCCCTTCGGCCCACCGAGTCCGTGCTAACCAGCGATCCCCGCATATTAACACTATCCGATACATGCTCGGGACAATTTTACATTCATACCAAGCCAATTAGCCTGCAAACCTGTACGTCTTTGGAGTTTGGGGAGGAGTCATGGAGTGATACAGTGTGGAAACAGGCCCTTCGGCCCAACTCGCCCCACGCCGCCAACAAGGTCCCAGCTACATTAGTCCCACTTGCCTGCGCTTGGTCCATGTCCCTCCAAGCCTGTCCTATCCATGTACCTGTCTAACTGTGTCTTAAACGATGGGATAGTTTAAACCGAAGATCTCGGAGAAAACCCACGCTGGTCACGGGGAGAATGTACAAACTCCGTACAGACAAGCGTCCCTTGAGGGCTGTTTTATTTTGTGCCTGTCTGAGTGAAGCCAGATACAGTGTATGGGTAATGGCACAAAACAGCACAAAAATCCATACTACAAATTATCTTTAAACAAAACACCTTTGCCATGCACGTGGTCCCCCTGGGGTGACCTCCCTCCCCTAGTTTGTGACCGGACTCTGCCCCCCCCAATGTCCGAGACTGTGGTCCTCCCCCACAGAGCCTTGGCAATTCATGAGTGAGGTATATTGATAGGGGAGGTTGCGAGGGATATGGTCCATATGCTGGCAAATGGGACTGGCTTGGTTGGGACATCTTGGTCGGCATAGACATGTGGGACTGAGAGGCCACTTTCCATGCTGTATGACTCAGTGACTAGGGTGGCACGATGGCCCAGTATGAGCTGTTGCCTCACAGCGCCGGAGACCCGGGTTCGATCCTGACCACGGGTGCTGTCTGTGTGGAGTTTGTACGTTTGTCGGTTTTCTCCAGGTGCTCTGGTTACGTCCCACGCTCCAAAGACGTACAGATTAATTGGCTTTGGTAAAAATTGACCCCTGTCTGTAGGATAGTGTAAGTGTACGAGGCGATCGCTGGTTGGCGCGTTCTCAGTGGGCCGAAGGGCCTGTTTCCGTACTTTTTCTCTAAAGTCTAAAGTCTACTAAAAGTGGATTGATACAATCAGTGAACGCTTTCTTTTTAACTAAGTTGAAGAATAAGGGGTCGGCCATTTAGGACTGAGTTGAGGAAAAACATTTTTACCCAGAGAGTTGTGAGTCTGTGGACTTCCCTGCCTCATTCTGGAGGCCAATTCACTGGACGTTTTCAAGAGAGAGTTAGATATGGCTCTAGGGGCTAATGAAATCAAGGGGTATGGGGAGAAGGCAGGAACGGGGTACTGATTATAGATGATCAGACATGATCATATTGAATGGCAGTGCTGGCTCGAAGGGCTGAATGGCCTACTCCTGCACCTATTTTCTATGTTTCTACTCGGTGAATGCTTTCTATCTAATTGATTGTGTTGTTGGTATTCTGTGACAGACATGCACAGTTCAAACTCTGCAAGGCCAGGACTATGAGGGGAGACGGTTCGACGGAACAAGAGTAAGTTTGTTACAATGATGCTGTTGCGAGATTTAAAGGGGCTGTCCCACTTGGGCGACCTAATTGGCGAGTTTAGGAGAGTTTGAAAAAATGTCACGTTGAAGACCTCCTTCGACTATGTTGAAGACCTCCTTCGACTACCCTCGATTACCTACGACTAACAAGCCGACCGACTACGACCTACTTCGCCTAAACCTACGAGTAAAAAAAGTATCGATTTTTTTCCATGGCGACCTTTTTTTAATTCGCGGGCATTTTTCAGCATGTTGAAAAATACGCCGTGACCTAGCTGAGGCCTCGAGTACACGGAGACCACTCTCGAGCATGAAGGAGAGTTACAAAGACCTCCTACGACCTCGTGTCGACCATGCTGCGAGTATGAGTCAAGGGCAAACTCGCGGATTAGGTCGCCCAAGTGGGACAGCCCCTTTAGTATCCAGATTAAATGTTACTGTTCAGTTGGAAATAATGCCAATCCTAAACCATTAGCTCCTGTATTTTAATAACTATATGGATGCAGATTACAGGCACTCACCGACCTATGTGAGGGTTACGTCCCCTGAACCCTTACGCAAATCGGATTTTACGCAAGTCAGAATCTCCATCCCCATCCGAAAGTAACTCGCTGAGAGTAGTGTGTTGGGTAGGGTTGCCAACTGTCCCGTATTAGCCGGGACATCCCGCATATTGGGCTAAATTGGTTAGTCCCGTACGGGACCGCCCTTGTCCCGTATTTGACTGCTATTACGCCCCGCCTCGCTCGTCCCGACGTAGTGCAGCCCATGGAGTGCAGCACGGCCTCGCCCGTGGCCCCGTCGGTCGGCAGCCCGGCCAGCTGTCCGACCTTCAGACCTTCGCTTACCGCCGTCACTGGACTTTGCAAGCGACGTCGCCCGGGCCAAAACTCCTCAGCTGGCCCGCCGGCTGGGCTTTGTGAGCAGTCCAGCACCCAGGCCGACTCATCATTCACCCAGCCACAACCGAGTCGGTCAACGAATTGCCGTCGGGGAATTTGTCCCTTATTTTTATCTTTTGTCCCTTATTTGGGAGTGAGCAAGTCGGCAACCCTAGTGTAGGATGGAACAGCAGATAAAATGTGTGGGAAGGTATTGCAGATGCTGGTTTTGCATAGATCGCAGTCTGATGAAGGGTCTCCACCCGAAACGTCACCAATTCCTTCTCTCCAGAGATGCTGTCTGTCCCAGACGCCGATGTCCCAGACACAAAAACCTGGAGTAATGCAGTGGGTCAGGCAGCATCTCTGGAGAAAAGCAATAGGTGACGTTTCAGTCTGAAGAAGGGTCTCGACCTGAAACCTTCTCTAAGGGGATGCTGCCTGAACAAAGCTGTCCGACCTGCTGAGTTACTCCAGCATTTTGTGTCTGTCTTTCTGATTAATAGTTGTTCTATTTTAGTTTGGATAAATAGAAAGACACAAGTTATTAAAGCAGCGGGCACTTCTGCAGATGCTGGTTATTAGGTCACTCGATATATACGTGAGTGTAATCAAGCTGTATCTCTAAACTCACAGCATCAAGGAAAGCTTGAGAAAAGCACAAAGTGCTGGAGGAATGTTGAAACAAGGAACTGGAGATGCTGGTTTACAAAAAAAAGGCACAACGTGCTGGAGTAACTCAGTGGCTCAGGCAGCATCTCTGGAAAAGGTGGATGGGTGACGTTTCTGGTTGGGACCCTTCTTCAGACTAATTGTGGGGGAGGGGGTGGGGGGAGAGAAAGCTGGAACAGAGGAGGTGCAGGACAAAGGCCGGCAAGTGATAGGTGGATACAGTTGAGGGGTAGTGTGGAGGAGGACTTAACAGTTCAGGCTGCACTTTTTAGGTTTGGCTCAAGATTCCAGTCCCTTGCGTCTCAGGGAAAGATTTGCTGATAAAGACAGGTGTTACAAAGTTGTTTGGTTAAGCTGGAGATACATTTTTTTTTAATCATTCTTGAAGATAACAGGAGTGTCCATTCTAAGAGCGGGGGAGACAATGGAACCGGCCTTACGCGCGGTGTGCAAAGACGTGCGAGTGGGAAAAATCCTCATCCAGACTAACCACACCACCGGAGAGCCAGAGGTAAACGCAGCGAAAATGTCCTCTCCTTAATTCTGCCTTGACTGGGTTTCATCTGAATTGCAGCAGCAATTAGAATGGAATTAATCCATGCCAATCGGCACGGTGGCGCAGCGGTAGAGCTGCTGCCTTGCAGCGCCAGGGACCCAGGTTCGATCCTGGCCATGGGTGCTGGCCACACGGAGTTTGTACGTTCTCCCCTTGACCTGCGTGGGTTTTCTCCGAGATCTTCGATTTCCTCCCACACTCCAAAGACGTGCAGGTTTGTAGGTTAATTGGCTTGGTACCATATAACCATATAACCATTACAGCACGGAAACAGGCCATCTCGGCCCTTCAAGTCCGTGCCGAACACTTATTTTTAATTTTTTTTATTTTTTCCCCCCTTCTTTCTTCTTACGTCCCCCTAGTCCCATCTACCTGCACTCAGACCATAACCCTCCATTCCTTTCCCGTCCATATACCCATCCAATCTATTTTTAAAGGATAAAATCGAACCTGCCTCCACCATTTCCACTGGAAGCTCATTCCACACAGCTACCACTCTCTGAGTAAAGAAGTTCCCCCTAATGTTACCCCTAAACTTCTGTCCCTTAATTCTCAAGTCATGTCCCCTTGTTTGAATCTTCCCTACTCTCAATGGGAAAAGCTTATCCACGTCCACTCTGTCTAACCCGCTCATAATTTTAAAGACCTCTATCAAGTCCCCTCTTAACCTTCTGCGCTCCAAAGAATAAAGACCTAACTTGTTCAACCTTTCTCTGTAACTTAGTTGCTGAAACCCAGGCAACATTCTACTAAATCTCCTCTGTACTCTCTCTATTTTGTTGACATCCTTCCTATAATTAGGCGACCAAAATTGTACTCTATACTCCAGAAGGTATCAATGTAAAATTGACCCGTGTGTGTGTGTGTGTGTTTTTTTGTTTTTTTTATAGTTTTAGTGTGCAGGGGTCGCTGGTGGGCACGGGCCCGTTGGGCCGAAGGGCCTGTTTCCGCGCTGTATCTTTAAGATAAACTAATCTGCTCACGTGGTTTGATTTGCTATACACTGTCGTGAAACTTTCACTTCCAAATTACAGCTTCATTATTTAAGACTGCCGAAGGACATCAGTGAAGATCATGTCATTTTAATGGACTGCACAGTGTCCACAGGAGCTGCAGCTTTGATGGCAATCAGAGTCTTATTGGTAAGTGTGTAAGAACGAACCGCAGATGCTGGTTTAAACCGAAGGAAGACACAAAAAGCTGGAGTAACTCAGCGGGACAGGCAGCATCTCTGGGTTGAAGGAATGGGTGACGTTTCGGGTCGAGACCCTTTATGTAGGAAGGAACTGCAGATGCTGGTTTACACTGAAGATAGCCAAACAATGCTGGAGTAACTCAGCGGGTCAGGCAGAAATCTCTGGAGGAAAAGTATGGGAGACATAATCAAAGACTTGTCCCGCCCTGATTCTTTCTTCTGCTCCTCACTCCTGTCTGGTAGAAGATACAGAAGCTTCTTGGGAAAAAAAGCTTACTGAAGTCTCAGTAATAGCCCAGTTGTTGCTGAGGAATAACTGTGATCCCTCAGTTATCACAGGCTTCTGAACAGTCCAGTTGAAGAAGAAGTCTGAAGAAGGGTCTCGACCCAAAACGTCACCCATTCCTTCTCTCCAGAGATGCTGCCTGTCCCGCCGAGTTACTCCAGCTTTTTGTGTCTTTCTTCTTATTGGTAAGTCCCCGTTTCACAATGTTCCCAGACCCTGTTTTCGAGCAAGCATCTGTAATGGTCCTGTCCCACTTACACGACCTATTCGGCGACTGCCGGCACCCGTCATAGGTCGTTACAGGTCGCTGAAAATGTCCAACATGTTGAAATTCCAGCGGCGACCAGAACAAGGTACGACTCTATGGGTGACTACTCACGACCATACAGGCTTCATGTACCCCGCGACATGTCGCCAGGGTGTTGCCTGTATGGTCTTGAGTCGTCTCCTCAGTCGCCCAAAGAGTCGTAGCGTCTTTCTGGTCAACATGTTGAAAATGTTCGGCGACCTGCAACGACCAGATGCCAGCATAAGTGGGACAGGCCCACGGCACTGTAATGCCTTTTAATATTGAATGCCACAGCTGGGTATCCATATGATATGTTGTTATGGTTAATTCCATAATTCAGCAGCAGGTCTGTAGAGCCAATTCTACTGATATCTGAGAAATCTGATGCCAAGAAATACTAATTGTATCAAAATGCTAAGTTTTGTATCAAAATGCTGATAGTGCAGGTACTATTGCAACGTTTAAGAAACATTCACATGGATAGGACAGGTTTAGAAGGATATGGGCCAAACACAGGCAGGTGGGACCAGTGAAGATGGGACATGTTGGCCGGTGTGGGCAAGTTGGGCCCAAGGGCCTGTTTCCACGCTGTAAGCCTCTATGACTAGTTTTCTGGTGGAATCAAATTAAGAGGACCCTTTCATTATAGAAACAACAAAATATGATTTGCATGTAAATTGGTTCAGCGGTAGAGTTGCTGCCTTACAGCGCCAGAGCCAGGTTCGATCCTGACTACGGGTGCTGTCTGTACGGAGTTTGTACGTTCTCCCCGTGACCATGTGGGTTCTCTCCTGGTGCTCCGTTTTCCTCCCGTACTCCAAAGACGTACAGGTTTGCAGGTTAATTGGTTTTGGTGAAATTGTAAATTGTCCCTTGTGTGCAGGATAGTGCTAGTGTACGGGGTGATTGCTGGTCAGCACGGACTCGGTGAGCCGAAGGGCCTGTTTCCGTGCTGTATCTGTAAAGTCAAGTCTAAAGTTGATGGCAACTCAGAGAAAATTGTTCTTTAAACTCAGAAATAAATTTGTTTGTAATTGTTTTAGAGAGATGCAAGGTAAATGTTTGGACTAAAAACAAAGTGCGGAGAGACTCAGCAGGTCAGGCAGCATCTGAGGAGGGAAAGGACAGGCAACGTTTTTAGATTGGGTTAAAGCTGCAGCATGGAAACAGGCCCTTCATCCCACCGAGTCAATGCTGACCATCGATTACCCAATCAAACTAGTTCTATGTGCACTAGTTCCCCACATTCTCATCTCTTCCCTACCCACTGAGGGCCAATTAACCTCGAAACCTGCACGTCTTTGGAGTGTAGAAACTGGGGCACAGCGAGTGGGTGTAGAAAACCCACGCAGCCACAGCGGGAACGTGCAAACTCCACACAAACAGCACCCGTGGTCAGGGTTGAACCCGGGTCTCTGGCGCTGTGAGGCAGCTGCTCTACCAACTGCACCACCGTGCTGCGTTTTGTGTTGGCACCTGCCTTCAGATTTATCGTGACCTGAAACATCACTGATCCATTCCCTCCACAGATGCTGCCTGACATGCTGAGTTCCTCCAGCACTTTGTGCTTTGCTCAAGATTCCAGCATTTACAGTTCTTTGTGTCTCTAAATATTGAATCTGTGGAATTCACTGCCACAGGAGGCTGTGGAGGCCAAGTCAATGGATATTTTTAAGACGGAGATTGATAGATTCTTGATTAGTACGGGTGTCAGGGATTATGGGGAGAAGGCAGGAGAATGGGGTGGCTGGGCTTGTATACTCTGGAATTTAGAAGGATGAGAGGGGATCTTATTGAAACATATAAGATTATTAAGGGCTTGGACAAGCTGGAGGCAGGAAACATGTTCCCGATGTTGGGGGAGTCCAGAACCAGGGGCCACAGTTTAAGAATAAGGTGTAAGCAGTTTAGAACGGAGACTAGGAAACACTTTTTCACACAGAGAGTTGTGAGTCTGTGGAATTCTCTGCCTCAGAGGGCGGTGGAGGCCGGTTCTCTGGATACTTTCAAGAGAGAGCTAGATAGGGCTCTTAAAGATAGTGGAGTCAGGGGATATGGGGAGAAGGCAGGAACGGGGTACTGATTGTGGATGATCAGCCATGATCACATTGAATGGCGGTGCTGGCTCGAAGGGCCGAATGGCCTACTCCTGCACCTATTGTCTATTGAATGGCTTAATTCTGCTCCTATCACCTATGAACCATAGCTCAAATTTATGGAAGGAAAATGATGAGGAGAAGCTATTTGCACCACAAACTTCATTCTGTTTTATCTTAGATAGTTTCCAAAGATTTAAAAGATTCATGTTCTCAGTACCGCTAATTCAACAGTGACTGCCATTGACCCACCCACAGACGGCAGTCATTTTCTTTGCGATGTGCAGCAGGATGGTTTTGCCAAGCGGTGAATTGGAACGAAGAACGGTTGTCGGAAATATAACGATGAAGGCTATGAAAGCGATGACACTTTCAATTAGTTACCTGACGGTTTTTTGGATTGGAATTGTTCTGTGTTTAGACAACTTGACTTTCAAACTGTGCGATGAGTCATACAGCGCGGAAACAGGCCCTTCGGCCCAACTTTCCCATGCCGACCAACTGCACTTGTCCCATCTGGACTAGTCCCACCTGCCTGCATGTGGCCCATATCCCCCTAGAAACATAGAAACATAGAAATTAGGTGCAGGAGTAGGCCATGCGGCCCTTCGAGCCTGCACCGCCATTCAATATGATCATGGCTGATCATCCAACTCAGTATCCCGTACCTGCCTTCTCTCCATACCCTCTGATCCCTTTAGCCACAAGGGCCACATCTAACTCCCTCTTAAATATAGCCAATGAACTGGCCTCGACTACCCTCTGTGGCAGAGAGTTCCAGAGATTCACCACTCTCTGTGTGAAAAAAGTTCTTCTCATCTCAGTTTTAAAGGATTTCCCCCTTATCCTTAAGCTGTGACCCCTTGTCCTGGACTTCCCCAACATCGGGAGCAATCTTCCTGCATCTAGCCTGTCCAACCCCTTAAGAATTTTGTAAGTTTCTATAAGATCCCCTCTCAATCTCCTAAATTCTAGAGAGTATAAACCAAGTCTATCCAGTCTTTCTTCATAAGACAGTCCTGACATCCCAGGAATCAGTCTGGTCCTGCCCTAGACCTGTCCTGTCCATGTACCCATGTAAATGCTAATTCCCTATGGCAGTTCACTACTACGACATTTATTTCAAAGAGCTAGTCAGCAGAATAAATTGAATTGAATTGAATAAATTTTATTAGCCAAATATGTATACATACAAGGAATTTGCCTTGTTGCTTTGCTCAAATAAAGTGGATGAAATGATCGCAAGTAAACACAAACCCGACTGGATTAAGCACATCTAATTGTCTGAAATGAATACAAACATGTTCATAAGTGATAGGAGCAGAATTCGGCCATTCGGCCCATCAAGTCTACTCCGCCATTCAATCATGGTTGATCTATCTCTCCCTCCTAACCCCATTCTCCTGCCTTCTCCCCATAACCCCTGACTCCCGTACTAATCAAGAATCTATCTATCTCTGCCATAAAAATATCCATTGACTTGGCCTCCACAGCGATCTGTGGCAATGAATTCCACAGATTCACCACCCTTGGACTAAAGAAATTCCTTCCTAAAGGACCATCCTTTAATTCTGAGGCTGTGCCCTCTAGTTCTAGACTCCAGACTCTCCCACCAGTGGAAACATCCTCTCCACATCCACTCTATCCAGGCCTTTCAGAATATCTTTAATGTTATGAGTACAACCAATGAACCTGGACTTCATCGCAGCAAAGGACCTCCGTCTGAACCTGTTGACGTTTTCCGTTGTCGCTGCTGCAATTCCACTAGTCTGGATCTTGAGGGGGAAAGTACTAAATTGGAGCAAGGCAGATATAATATTATTCAAGAGGCATTAAGTAGCAGATATTGGGAGCAGCAGTTCTTGGGCATGTCCACATCAGACAAGTGGGAGCCGTTTAAAGAGCAGTTGATCAGAGTTCAAGACCGGCATGTTCCAGGAAGGAGGAGGGATATGGATGACAAGTTGCGGGAAGATAGACACAAAATGTTGGAGTAACTCGGCGGGTCAGACAGCATCCCCTGAGAGAAGGGAGAGGTGACGTTTCGATTCGGAACCCTTCTCCAGACTGAAGAAGTGTTGAAGTCCGAGTCTCGACCCGAAACGTCACCCATTCCTTTTCTCCAGAGATGCTGCCTGTCCCGCTGAGCTACTCTGTCTGTCGTCGGTTTAAACCAGCGTCTGCAGTCCCTTCCTACGGAACGCAAGGGAACCTTGGATGACCTGGGACGTGGCAAGCTCAGTCACAAAGAAAAACTAAACATACGCAAGATTTGAGAAGATGAAACCAGGCAATGGCTTTGAGGAATGGGTAGAAAGCATGATCAAGCAGTCAATTAGAAGGGCCAACAGGGGCCATGAAATCGAATTGGTCAAGATTAAAGAAAATCCCAAGGGGATTTTATACGGACGTTTAAAAACACAAGAGATAGACACAAAATGCTGGAGTCACTCAGTGGGACAGGCAGCATCTCTGGAGAGAAGGAATGGGTAACGTCCCGGGAATACAAGGGTAATGAGGGAAAAGATCGGACCACTGGAGGATAAAGGAGGGGATTTGTGGGCCTGTCCCACTTACGCGAGATTTTCAGCGACTGTCGGCACCCGTTCCAGGTCACCGAAAACTTTCAACATGTTGAAAATTCAGCAGCCATCAGAACAAGGTACGACTGCTTTGGGCGACTACTCACGACCATACAGGCTTCATGTACCCCACGACATGTCGCCAGGGTGTCGCCTGTATGGTCGTGAGTCGTCTCCTCAGTCGCCCAAAGAGTCGTAGCGTCTTTCTGGTCACCGCTGGATTTTCAACATGTTGAACATTTACGGCGACCTGCAACGACCTACGACGGGTGTCGGCAGTCGCCGAAAAAGTCGCGTAAGTGGGACAGGCCCATTCGGCTTGGAGTCAGAGGATGAAGGCGAGGAAATAAAAAAAAATACTTTGCCTCAGTATTAACAAAAGAGGAGATGGAGGAGAGTGAGATCGGGTGTGGGGAATACTTGGGCAGTTTGAGACCAAGAAAATCAGTGGTGTTTTCAGGTCTCTTAATTCATAAATCCCCAGGACCTGATGGCATTTTATTATGAAATGCAAGGGAGGAGATTAGTATACTGTTCTGTTCTACACTCTATATTGTTCTATTTCAATAATAACCTTAACTGCAAAAGCATCCGTCTTTCTAATCTAATAATAAAATATATTTTAATTGTGAATGTTTTTAAAAAGAAAACTAGGCGGCACGGTGGCGTAGCGGTAGAGTTGCTGCCTCACGGCGCCGGAGACCCGGGTTCGATCCTGACTACGGGTGCTGTCTGTACGGAGTTTGTACGTTCTCCCCGTGACCTGCGTGGGTTTTCTCCGGGTGCTCCGGTTTCCTCCCACGCTCCGAAGACGTACAGGTCTGTCGGCTAATTGGCTTTGGGAAAACTATAACTTGTCCCTAGTGTGTAGGATGGTGCTAGTGTGCGGGGATCGCTGGTCGGTGCGGGCCGAAGGGCCTGTTTCCGTGCTGTATCGCTAAACTAAACTAAAGGCAGTTTTACAGAATTCAGTTTGTGAAAGGGGAACAAACTATCCTGTGAATTGGCTGCCTGATTGGGACACATCTGATTCTTGTCTGTCGATAGATGTAAAAAAAAGCTGGAGTGACTCGGTCTGAAGAATCTGAAGAAGTGTCTCGACCTGAAACGTCACCAGTTCCTTTTCTCCAGAGATGCTGTCTGACGCGCTGAGTTACTCAGCGATTTAAACCAGCATCCACAGTTCCTTCTTGTACACATTTCTTGTCTGTCTCAGGATCACGATGTCCAAGAGGAGAAGATCTTCCTGATCTGCCTGCTGATGGCAGAGATGGGCGTACACTCAGTCGCGTACGCCTTCCCCCAAGTGAAAATCATCACCACTGCAGTGGATAAAAAAGTCAATGATCTGTTCCACATCATCCCTGGCATAGGTAAGTGTTTTTAGAAACATAGAATATAGGTGCAGGAGTAGGCCATTCGGCCCTTCGAGCCAGCACCACCATTCAATATGATCAATATGACTGAATCAGTACCCCATTCCTACTTTCTCCCCATATCCCTTGATTCCTTTAGCCCAAAGATCTAAATCTAACTCTCTCTTGAAAACCTCCAGTGAATTGGCCTCCACTGCCTTCTGCAGCAGAGAATTTCACAGATTCACAACTTTTCACAAATTTTACGACTCTATTGATTTCAAGAGACAAAAGCAGGCGTCAATTCTTCTGCGAAGTGCAGATGGAGGAAACTAAGAGCCTGCCTAAATCTCCTCTGAAATCTCACGCTGCCTAAAGGCTTCAGTTCACCGTTTCCAAATATCTCCTCTTAATTTGGAAACGGTTGGAAAAAAATAATTAAAATGTTTAAAAAATGAAAAAATATTTTGCATTTAATGCATGCATTTCATAATGATATGAAGAAATATGTCAGAAAATCAATGCAAGCTCTATTTTTAAAGGAGTGGGCTGTGCCCAGGATCATCAACATTGGTGGGATGAAACCAACAGGAGGCACACGGACACACAGACCCACACAAACACTTAAGGAGACAAACACGCCAACAACACACAAACACACGTGGACACAAACATACACAAGGACAAACAAGAACACACAAGGACACAAGCACACTAGTGCACATGCAAACACACTAACACAAATACAAGCAAGCACAAACACACACACACTAGGGCACAAACACAAAACATTAGCACGAGCCCGCATACACACGCACACGAACACACACGCGCAAACACACACACACACACACACGCACAAGATCTTATCGATTCAACAGCAGAATGAAGGGTGAGGTACAACTGCTGATAACACAACCTCAGACATGTCTCCAACTGATCCCAATACCTGGAATGCACAAACCCGCCGGCTACCTGCTGTTTTAGGCACTCTAAGCACCTTGGGCTGTTTGCAATAATATGGGTTCTTTTAATTTATTGAACCTTATTTGTTATATCTAAGAGTGTTGTGTTTACAGGCCTTTATGCTGCTGCAGGTAAAGACTTCATTGTTTGGTTTTGGTACATTTGACAGTTAAGCACTTGTGACTCTCAAGCTAGTGATCACTCCATTTCAGACCACCATGCGAGCCAAACTAGCGCCTCTGGCCACTCTACCAAGTGGACAATCCCCAGCACTGATATTATGGGCCGAAGGGCCTGTTTCTGTACTGCTCTGCTCTACCGAAGACAGGCACAAAGTAACTCCAAAGGCAACTCCAACGTAACTTCGGAGATCGTTACTTTGGAGACATGTCTGCAGATCGGCAACAAAACGCTGGAGTAACTCAGCGGGTCAGACAGCTTCTCTGCGGGAGAAAAGGAACAGGAATGTTTCGATCGGGACCCGACTTTCAGTCTGAAGAAGGGTTTCGACCCGAAACGCCACCTGTTCCTTTTCTCCAGAGATGCTGCCTGACCCGCTGAGTTCTCTGTGCCAATCTTAATAGCCGATAGACAATAGGTGCAGGAGTAGGCCATTCGGCCCTTCGAGCCAGCACCGCCATTCAATGTGATCATGGCTGATCATCCCCAATCAGTACCCTGTTCATGCCTTCTCCCCATATCCCCTGACTCCGCTATCTTTAAGAGCCCTATCTTGGTCTCGCTTGAAAGTATCCAGAGAACCGGCCACCACCGCCCTCTGAGGCAGAGAATTCCACAGACTCACAACTCTCTATGAGAATAAGTGCTTTCTCGTTTCAGTTCTAAATGGCTTACCCCTTATTCTTAAACAGTGGCCCCTGTTTCTGGACTCCCCCAATATCGGGAACATGTTTCCTGCCTCTAGAGTGTCCAAACCTTTAACAATCTTATATGTTTCAATAAGATCCCTTCTCATCCTTCTAAACTCCAGAGTATACAAGCCCAGCCGCTCCATTCTCTCAGCATATGACAGTCCTGCCATCCCAGGAATTAACCTTGTAAACCTACGCTGCACTCCCTCAATAGCAAGAATGTCCTTCCTCAAATTAGGGGACCAAAACTGCACACAATACTCCAGGTGTGGTCTCACGAGGGCCCTGTACAACTGCAAAAGGACCTCTTTGCTCCTGTACTCGACCCCTCTTGTTATGAAGGCCAACATGCCATTCGCTTTCTTCACTGCCTGCTGTACCTGCATGCTTTCTTTCATAGACTGATGAACAAGGAACCCCAGATCCCATTGTACTTCCCCTTTTCCCAACTTGACGCCATTTAGATAGTAATCTGCCTTCCTGTTTTTGATACCAAAGTGGATAACCTCACATTTATCCACATTAAACTGCATCTGCCATGCATCTGCCCACTCCCTCACTCTTATCTTCTGGATAAACCAGCATCTGCAGTTCCTTCCTGCACATTTAGTCTGTACTGTTCTATGCCCGTGATTTGATTTGTGATCGGGTTGATTTGTGAACCCGATCAGCTTTCCACTGATATTCTGTATAAGAGGAGGAGGAGGTGGAGGAAGCACAATGCTAGACGTGTAATCATCTTTAATATTTCAGGTAACTTCGGAGATCGTTACTTTGGGACGGACGCGCCCACTGATTGGTGTGACGATGACGACGGAGTAGCAATGTGATGTGCGTCTGTGTGTGATTCTTGCACCATAGTATTCAAGTCCCTCGTGGATTCGCAGATGAACGGTTTAAGTTTCGCACACGCTGCCTGGATTTTAGTTGCAACGGTCAGCTCCTCCTCGTTGCGACTTTAGATCGAACAAAAACTATCCTGTGGCTTTGGAGTTGGCTCCAAATACCTCAACTCAAAATGCTGCCCTTTCTCCAGCATGTTAATTCATTTAACATCCAAAGAACAACGGTTTAAAAGATACAGCACCTGCTAATCGGCTGATACCATCCTGCAATGGATAAATTGTTGATATACAAAATTACAGATTGTTTTTTTAAAGGGAAGAATTTACATTATCTTGCAGCGTTTGAAAATAATGCAACCATTTCTTTCTACGAACAAATGTGGAAGATTCTTATTTTTATTGTTACATTTTAGATAATATAATATTTTAAATTGGAAATAAATGAATGTAAGATTTCTCAAAAGATACTGAAGCACTCTACAATTGTTAAAACCTCTTTGGATTAGGCGCGGGATTTGCAGCAAGTTTAACATTGGTACATTATTAACGGGCACTTATGTTGTAGACTGTTATCGACATTTATCATGAAGACTGCGTTACTTTTGGAGATTGTTCCTGAGCACTTTAGAAATCCAAATGTGTGATTAGCCATTCCTATATAGAAGATCGGTGTGGATTTAAATGTATTGTAAACTTGCTACAGGGATTGTATTGCATTGTAAACTTGCTACAGGGATTAGCAGCACCCTGACCCACAGCAAATTCAGTGTAGGAATTCGGAGCACTGTGAAGAGGTTTTACTGCACAGGGAGAGGTCAATTAATCCGCTGCCTTGGCCAGATATTAGCTGGCTACAATCCCGCACTGTATACTTTATCAATGAGAACCTCTTGTATTTTAAAATAAAAAGCTTTATATTTTGACCTTTCACCGTCGGATCATTTCAGGTGAACAATTCCGAATAGTTGATCAGTGTGGCTGTTGGGGAAACGGTGTGGTAAATGATCCACTTTGGTTGACGTGCACACAAGTGGTCCTGTTGTTTAACGGATTATTTAACCATTGAATTGGGGGGCGGCACAGTGGCGCAGCAGTAGAGTTGCTGCCTGACAGCGCCAGAGGCCGGGGTTCGATCCTGACCACGAGTGCTGTCTGCACATTTGTTTATACGTTCTCTTTGTGACCGCGTGGGTTTTCTCCGGGTGCTCCGGTTTCCTCCCACATCCCAAAGATATGCAGGTATGTCGGTTAATTGACCCTCTGTAAATTGCCCCCTAGTGCGTAGGGTGCAAAACTGGGATAACATAGTACAGGTGATTGCTGGCTGGTGTGGACTCAGTGGGCCGAAAGGCCTGTTTCCTCGCGGTATCTCTAAACTAAACCGTTACTGGCAGCTTCCAATTTTTTTCTTGCCTTGATAAAATATTGTTAAGGGCTTGGACACGCTAGAGGCAGGAAACATGTTCCCGATGTTGGGGGAGTCCAGAACCAGGGGCAACAGTTTAAGAATAAGGAGTAAGCCATTTAGAACGGAGACGAGGAAACACTTTTTCACACAGAGGGTGGTGAGTCTGTGGAATTCTCTGCCTCAGAGGGCGGTGGGGGCCGGTTCTCTGGATACTTTCAAGAGAGAGCTTGATAGGGCTCTTAAAGATAGCGGAGTCAGGGGATATGGGGAGAAGGCAGGAACAGGATACTGATTGGGGATGATCAGCCATGATCACATTGAATGGCGGTGCTGGCTCGAAGGGCCGTATGCCCTACTCCTGCACCTATTTTCTATGTATCTATGTACACATACACAATGTACACACACACATACTCTCTCTCACACACACATACACACACACTCACCCACATACACTCACACATACTCACATTCTCACTCACTCGCACTCTCCTTATTTAGAGAACAGGTCCTGCCCTGTTTTAAAATGTCCCCATTCGCACGTTCTTCCCAATCTCCTGCCCCCATCACTCACTTCCTTTTCCTATTGCATGGAGTAACTCAGCGGGCCAGGCAGCATCTCTGGAGAAAAGGAAGAGGTGAAGCTTTGGGTCGGAACCCTTCTTCAAACATCTTCCATCTGTCACTTGCCAGTCTTTCTCCAGCCCCCATCTCCGTTCCTGCTAACTCCCCCACCCCCTGCCCCAACCAGTCTGAAGAAGGGTCCCAACCTGAAAAGTCACTCATTCATGTTCTCCAGAGATGCTTCCTGACCCCCGAGTTACTCCAGCATTTTGTGTCTTTTTTTTCTAATTACGTTTGTACACCTATAAATAGAATACACATCAGGCTGAGAGAACATAAAAAGCCTAGCCCTGGTCCTGCCACAAATGTATCTGACTCACTCCGAGGTGTCAGCTAGCGCAAGGCTGGTGTCTCAAGTGGTTTCATTTCCCAAAACAATATCCGGTATGTCTAATGACTCAAATTAACAATAAACTCTCATGGTCTATAGTTTAGTTTAGAGATACAGCATGGGAACAGGCCCTTCGGCCCACCGAGTCTGCACCAACCAGCAATCCCTCCACATTAACACCATCCTACACACACTAGGGACAATTTACACTTAGACTAAACAATTCACCAACAAACCTGTACGTCGTGGGAGGAAACCGAAGATCTCAGAGAGAAACCCACACAGTCACGGGGAGAACGTACAAACTCCGTACAGACAGCACCCGAAGTCGGGATCGAACCTGGGACTCCGGCGCTGTGAGGTGGCAACTCTACCGCTGTGCCACCCTATAGCTTGCAGCTAAATAGTTTATCTAGTCAAATATATCCTCATTATTTGTATATTGTCATTAAGGTTGCAAATTTTAACTTGCAAATGATGAGATCATAAGACATAGAATTAGGCCATTCAGCCCATCGATACTACTGTCTTTCCATCATGGCTGATCTATTTTTCCCTCTCAACGACATTCTCCTGCCTTCTCCCCATAACCGTAGACGCCCTGACCAATCAAGAACATGTCAATCTATGCTTTGAAAGTGATCTGTGTCCTGGCCTCCACAGCCGTTTGTGGCAATGAATTCCACAGATTCATCACCCTCTGGCTAAAGAAATTCATCCTCATCTCCTTTCTAAAGATACGTCCTTTAATTCCGAGGTTGTGCCCTCAGGTCCTAGATTCTCCCACTAGTGGAAACATCCTCTCCACCTCAACTTTGAAACTCAAGTAGGTCACTGCTTATGTCAAGAGCAAAATTATCTACCAGCCATCTATCCTAACATCAGCAGTTGGTTTAACACTTTATAACTTGAAAATAGCGATATGGGTTATATCACCGAGACGTTTAATTATTCCAACTGGGCTAATCTTTGAATATTCTTAGTTAATAAAATATCTGGCTTTAAAACGCTTAAGTCTTTATTCAGGGTAGTGACAGGAAGGATGCTGTGGTTCAGTTCACAACGTGGAAACTAACAATATCTGTGATCAGTTTCCATTATTGCAGCATGTATGCTTTAATTCCCAGATAAGATAAAATTGTCGACTTAACTTAGTTAACAATATTTTAAATTAAAGCTGCTACCATTTTGGAATCAGAAGTGACCGTGGCATTGAATGCCTTTAGTTCAATTGTAACTTTGCTGAAGCACAGGATATTGTGAGTTGCTGTGTATTGGTGAGTAAACTGGACCTCCCTCATAAAGTAAGTAAGTTTATTGGCCAAGTATTCACATACAAGGAATTTGCATTGGTGCTCCGCCCACAAGTAACAACATGACATACAGTGACAGTGACGAATGACTCAGAAAACACTAAAGAATGGAACGACTGGGCTTGTATTCACTGGAATTTAGGATGAGAGGGTGATGAATCTGTGGAATTCGTGTCTTAATAATAATAAGACATTAATGATAAAACACCATTGATCAAGCATGTGAACCAACAAAATACCAGATCAAAGGGAGGCTACAGATTTTTGGCTGTTGAGTAAAAACTGTTTTTCTGTCTGGCTGTGGCATTATGTCTGGCTGCGGGAGAAGCGTTAAAAATATAATCTTGGTGTAATTAATTATCATCGGCTGCAAAGAAGCCGGCTCCTTGAGAGTTGTGATCGCCTTTTTTTTACCCAGTTATGCGCTTAAAATATTGCTTCTTGCATTTTCACACAGGCCAGATCTTCCCTTTCTACAATTCATTATAGTTTGTCAATCAATCAATCAATCAATCAATTTGTATTTATATAGCACATTTAAAAACAACTCACGTTGACCTAAGTGCTGTACATAGAAGAATTTGGGTTGCCATACAGCCATACAAATAAAAAGAAAAACACAACACACTATAGAATTTAACATGAATGTCACCCCACAGCAGAATCAACGTTTCCCACTGTGAGGGAAGGCAGTAAAAGTTCAGTCATCTTCCTCTATGTTCACCCGTGGTCGGGGCCTATTGAGGCCTCCGCAGCAGAGGCCCGATGTTTCAGGCCCTCTCGCCGGATGTTGGAGCTCCGGGCTTCGGAAGAAGACTCTCAGTGGCTTGGAGTTCCGAATCGGCCACTTTAGTTATAGTTCAGTTTATTGTCACACGGAACGAGGTACAGCGAAAAGCTTTTTTGTTGCATGGTATCCAGTCAGCGGAAAGACAACACGTGATTACAATCAAGCCGTCCACAGTGTACAGATGCAGGATCAAGGGAATAATGTTCAGTGCAAGGTAAAATCTAGGGAAGTCCAATTAAGTTAGGACCAGAGGTCACAGCCTCAGTATTAAAGGGCGCACTTTTAGAAAGGAGGTTAGGAGGAACTCCTTCAGTCAGAGGGTAGTTAATCTGTGCAACTCATTGCCACAGAGGGCTGTGGAGGCCAAGTCAATGGATATTTTTGAAGTAGAGATAGACAAATTCTTGATTAGAACGGGTGTTAAGGGTTATGGGGAGAAGGCAGGAAAAAAACGATTAGGAGGCAGGGATCAGCCATGATTGAAATGGCGGAGCAGACTTGATGGGCCGAATGGCCTAATTCTACCCCTATAACTTGTGAACTTGTAAAGATAGTGTGAAGGTCTCCAATGAGCTAGATGGGAGATCAGGACCGCTCTCTCGTTGGTGGGAGGATGGTTCAGCTGCCTGATAACAGCTGGGAAGAAACTGTCCCTGAATCTGGTGCATGCATCTTTCGCTAGGAAAAGAACGCCGTTCGAGAATTGCACAAAATAGTTTAAAAAATGAACCGTCAAGTCTCCTAAGGTGTAATGGAAAATTCACCACAAACCAGAGTGCAATTGATAAACAGGAAATGAGTTTGCTGTGAGATGGTATATAGTAGCCAGCTTGAAGCAATTAGTCCTTTTTGAGCCCAAAAGCAAAGGCCATTGCAGTGAACACATTTTACTCGAGTACATACTTCACACTTAGGTGGAGATTGTAATGCAGATATTACTAGGACCTCCAAGTATCCTTGCATTAAACACCTGAGCCTCCTACAGTCACAGGAGCACAGGTAAGTATATATTTGTTGTATACAATTTTGTATCTATAGTCTTATTGTCTACTTTTGTTTTATTTTAGTCATGAATTTTAAATGTAAGAAAATCAATGTTCTGAGCAATTGTAGTTTATAATGCAATACAAATATAGAATGGCAGAGATCACAAGATCATTTTTCATTTATTGAAATATGGTCTATGGATTATTATGTTAGTCTGAAGAAGGGTCTCGACCCGAAACGTCACCTATTCCGTCGCTCCATAGATGCTGCCTCACCCACTGAGTTTCTCCAGCATTTTTGTCTACTTTCAATTTTTCCAGCATCTGCAGTTCTTTCTTAAACATTATGTTAGTTTAGTTTATTTTAGAGATACAGAGAGGAAACAGGCCCATTCAGTCCACCGAGTCCTCGCCGACCAGCAATCCCCATACACCAGCACTATCCTTCACACTAGGGACAATTTACAATCTTTACTGAAGCCAATTAACCGACTAAACTGTACGTCTTTGACCTTGGGGAGTAAACCAGAGCATCCGGGGAAAGCTCACGCGGTCACAGAGAGAACGTACAAACTCCGTACAGACAGCACCTGTAGTCAGGATTGAACCTGGACCAATGGCGCTGTTAGACAGCAACTCTACCACTGTGCCACCAATATCATTGATTAAAATGCTCTGTTTGTCAGAAACCCGTAGTTCCATGAAACAAACTGACCTTGACAGTGCAGATGTGGAGCAGGAGTTGCCAGTAGTGCGAGCGTCTAGGACCAGAGGTCGCAGCCTCAGAATAAGAGGAGGAGGAATTTCTTTAGCCAGAGGATGGTGAATCTGTGGAATTCGTTACCACAGACAGTGGTGAAGATCATGTCGTTGGGTATTTTAAAATGGAGATTGATAGCTTGTTGATTAGTAAGGGCGTTAAGGTTATGGGGGGGAAGGCAGGAGAATGAGGTTGAGAGGGAAGATAGATCAGCTATGTTTGAAAGGCGGAGTAGATTCAATGGGCTGAATGGCCTAATTCTGGTCCTACATCTGATCATGTTATAATAACGATCCTTCATTTTACAAAATTATTCTAGGAAGTTTTAAAAATATCTTGGGTAACAGAATTATTAAAAAATCGAGGAGCAGAACATGTCAAATCCAGAGATAGACACAAAAAGCTGGAGTAACTCAGGCAGCATCTCTGGAGAGAAGGAATGGGTGACGTTTCTGGTCAAGACCCTGCTTCAGACACAGCCTCGACCCGAAACGTCACCCATTCCTTCTCTCCAGTGATGCTGCCAGTCCCGCTGAGTTACTCCAGCTTTTTGTGTCTATCTCTGGATTTGACATGTTCTGCTCCTCGATTTCTTAATAATTCTGTTACCCAAGATATTTTTAAAACTTCCTAGAATAATTTTGTAAAACCAGCTTGATTAGACCATTCGGCCCATCAAGCCTACTCCACCATTCAATCATGGCTGATCTATCTCTCCCTCCTAAACCAGCATCTGCTAGTTTCTTCCTACCAGTGTCAAATCCAGAAATCTCTTCTTAAACATACAATACAAGCTACAGAAAACGGTCCAGAATTGACCTCCAATGTGGAGATGATGGCAAGGGTGTCTTTGGCAGCTGCGGCAGGAGAATTAGCGGCAGCACTCAAAACTCAGACATCCAGTGCAAAGCACTCAATTCATTGATCAAAATATCTCATAATAAGATTCTTTCTCACTTTGTTTAAATTTGATGGTTAATTATAACATGTTAATAATATTCAAATTTTGACAAAATATTTTCAGTAAAATACGAAAAGTGGGCACTTTGACATTATGTACGACAGATTAAAATAATTAACACTTTTTTCTTTGTGCCAGAATGATGATTTTAATTAAACTTAAACTCCAAAGATATTATGTTGTGTCAAATTGTCAAACATTGGAACTTCTGATAATTGTGCTATGAATATTTCAGATCTGGCAGATCCCTGGGGGTTATTATGTTGGAGGTTTTTTTTAAATATTAACTACTCAATCTTTAGGTATTCATTCATGCAACATGGATGTTGCTGGGAAAATTCTTGGGTGTTCACAGACTAATTCTTGCTATCAAAGGAATCTGAGAGGTACCCTTTTCACACAAAGGGTGGTGGGTGTATGGAACGAGCTGCCAGAGGAGGTCGTTGAGGCTGGGACTATCCCAATGTTTAAGAAACATTTAGACAGGTACATGGATAGTCATAAGGTCATATAGTTATATAAGGAATAGGAGTAGAATTAGACCATTCGGCCCATCAAGCCTACTCCACCATTCAATCATGGCTGATCTATCTCTCCCTCCTAACCCCATTCTTCTGCCTTCTCCCCATAACCTCTGACACCCGTACTAATGAAGTCAAGAAGGACAGGTTTAGAGGGATATGGCCAAACGCAGACAGTTGTAGATGGGACATATTAGGCATTGTGGGAAGTTGGGCCGAAGGGCCTGTTTCCAGGCTGTAAGACTCTAACCATGAAATACTTTGTTTACTGAAACCTTCGTATTTGCTCTAAATATCCACTTCTCGGGCCATCATTCCATTTATCATGTATCTGTACACTGTGGACGGCTCGATTGTAATCATGTGTAGACTTTCCACTGACTGGTTAGCACGCAACAAAAGCTTTTCACAATACATGTGACAATAAACTAAACTATGTTACATATAGTGCAGGGCGGCACGGTGGCGTAGTGGTAGAGTCGCTGCCTTACAGCGCTTGCAGCGCCAGAGCCCCAGGTTCGATCCCGACTATGGGTGCTATCTGTAGGGAGTTTGTACGTTCTCCCCGTGACCACGTGGGTTTCAGTTTCCTCCCACACTCCAAAGACGTACACATTTGTAGGTTAATTGGCTTGGGTTTGTAAATTTGGTATAAGTGTAATTTGTCCCCTGTGTGTGTAGGCTTGTGTTAATGTGCGGGGATCGCTGGTCGATGCAGACTCGCCGGGCCGAAGGGCCTGTTTACACGCTGTATCTCTAAAACTAAATAGTGCATTAGGAGTCACCAGCTTAAGGTGGGGTGGGAGATTGCAACCTTCACGTGGTCCGCCCTGTTTCGACTAATGCAATCGACCCGACGTGCACAAACAAGATCAAATGGAACAAGTTGACTTACAACTTTAGGCTGTGCACGCCATACACAAGCTTTTTAAAAATTAATGTGGATATTAGGCAGTCTATATTTTTTCTTTAGTTGTGAATAATTACCACCAGATACATTGGTAATACAGGGTGGCACAGTGGTGCAGCGGGTAGAGCTGCTGCCTCACAGTGCCAGAGACCCAGGATCGATCCTGACCTCGGGCGCTGTCTGTGTTGAATTTGTACGTTCTCCCTGTGACCGCGTGGGTTTCCTCTGGGTGCTCCGGTTTCCTCCCACATCCCAAAGATGTACAGGTTTGTAGGTTAATTGGCCCCGTCATGTAAAGTGGGAACGGACGATCGATGAACGGCACTGGGCTGAAGGGCCTGTTTCCGTGCTGTATCTCTAAGCTAAACTCAATAATGAGGTACATTAGCAAAATGATATCATGTATATTAAACACCGGTGAAATTTAATTGGGGTACAAAATATGTGGCATGACCGAGTAGATACAAATAGACAAAATATGATGAGACCAATGTTCTGGTCTTGTATTAACCATAAATATACAGGCTTGTAAGACCAGGCATGGTCCATTATGTACAGTTTGGGATATATTGCATAAGGAGACGGTGCAATGCAGATCCATCAGACAAATTCCCAGCATGGTTTGACATTGGAAAAAGGAGGAATCAAGTAGATAATGGTCTGTATTTACTAGAGTTTGGAAGAATAATGGTGGCACAGTGGCGGAGCGGAGAGTTTCTCACAGAGATGTGTGAGTCTGTGGAATTCTCTGCCTCGGAGGGCGGTGGAGGAAGGTTCTCTGGATACTTTCAAGAGAGAGCTAGATAGGGCTCTTAAAGATAGTGGAGTCAGGGGATATGGGGACAAGGCAGGAACGGGGTACTGATTGGGGGATGATCAGCCATGCTCACATTGAATGGCGGTGCTGGCTCGAGGGGCCGAATGGCCTACTCCCGCACCTATTGTCTATTGTCTATAGTTGCTGCCTTCCAGCACCAGAGCCCCGGGTTCAATCCTGACTATGGGTGCTGCCTGTGCGGAGTTTGTATGTTTTCCCAGTGACCGCGTGGGTTTTCTCAAAAATTGTAAATTATAAATTTCACAACGATTTTAAATGGTCCCTCGTGTGTAGGGTAGTGTTAGTGTATGGGGATCGCTGGTTGATGTGGACTCGGTGGGCCGAAGGGCCTGTTTCCACACTGCATCTCTAAAGTCTAAAGAGATCTCACCGAATGCACAGAATACTGAACATCCCTAACCAGCGATCACGGTCTCAGGCTTCAGGCACGGCTTCCACAAATGAGTTATGGAAACACGTTTTCATTTTGGGGGATCATAGAATCATAGATTCATGCAGCACGGAAAGAGGCCCTTCAGCCCAACTCGTCCGTGCCACTCAAGATGCCCTATCCATGCTAGTCCCACTTGCCCGCGTGGAGCCACATCCTCTAACGTAGAAACATAGAAACATAGAAAATAGGTGCAGGAGGAGGCCATTCGGCCCTTCGACCCAGCGCCACCATTCATTGTGATCATGGCTGATCGTCCCCAATCAATAACTCGTGCCTGCCTTCTCCCCATATCCCTTGATTCCACTAGCCCCTAGAGCTCTATCTAACTCTCTCTTAAATCCATCCAGTGACTTGGCCTCCACTGCCCTCTGTGGCAGGGAATTCCACAAATTCACAACTCTCTGGGTGAAAAAGTATTTTCTCACCTCAGTCTTAAATGGCCTCCCCTTTATTCAAAGACTGTGGCCCCTGGTTCTGGACTCGCCCAACATTGGGAACATTTTTCCTGCATCTAGCTTGCCCAGTCCTTTTATTAGTTTCTATAAGATCCCCCCTCATCCTTCTAACACAGAGGACTGTGGAGATTAATTTATTCAATATGTTTAAAAAGACAGATATTTTTTCAGCTATAAGTTATCAAGGGGCAGGGGGTCGGCAATTATTGTGTCTAATGGCTGCTTGGATTCAAAGGGCCTTTTTTGACGAATCCTGCGCTTAATTTCTGTTTGTGTAAGTCCCTGTGCTTGGTGTTCAGCAGGTCTGGTGAATCGTCATTACTATCCTGTCACACAAGTATAGACTTTCTTCGGTAAGGAGACCAAGATCACACAATACTCTGGCTCTGGACTTACACAGTTTTGGAAGTACAGCATGGAAACAGGCCCTTCGGCCCACCGAGTCCACGCCAACCATCAATCACCCGTTCACACTGGTTCTACGTTGTCCCACTTGCTCATCCACTCCCCACACACTAGGGGCAAATTTACCGCACGTCTTTGGGTTGTTGGAGGAAACAAGAGCACCCGCAGGAAACCCACGCGGTCACGTGGGAGAACGTGCAAACTCCACACAGGCAGCACCCGAGGCCAGGGTCGAACCCGGGTCTCTGGCGCCGCGAGGCAGCAACTCTACCCACTGTACCACATTGTACAGCGGGTAGAGTTAGTAGTTAGTGCAACGTGAACACTATCATCTCCATGTCAGAATATTCAATGCAGCAACTGGTTCATTCTACTTACTTTGCAGTCCCAATTGTTTTCCCCAATGTTACTGCACAACCTTCTTTAAAGTTCAGAGACACGAGGAACTGCAGATGCTCAAATCTTGAATAAAATTAAAAAATGCTGGAGTATCTTAGACCTAAAACTCCATTTATCCATTCATAAATGCTCCAGCACTGTGAGTTATTTGATTAAAGATCACCATTTAAGGTGCCTGTTTTGGATCAGACATTAATCAGAGGTCATCAACATGAATGAATGAATACATTTATTGGCCAAGTATTCACATACAAGGAATTTGCCTTGGTGCTCCGCCCGCACGTGACAACATGACATAGTGACAGTTAGGAATGACATATAAAACATTAATAATAAAACATTATCGATTAAACATGTGAATTAAATAAAATACCAGATCCTAATCTGAGGAAAGACATTCTTGCCATAGAGGGAGTACAGAGAAGGTTCACCAGACTGATTCCTGGGATGGCAGGACTTTCATATGAGGAAAGATTGGATAGACTCGGCTTGTACACGTTGGTATACAGAAGACTGAGGGGGGATCTTATAGAAATTTACAAAATTCTTAAGGGGTTGGACAGGCTAGATGCAGGAAGATTATTCCCGATGTTGGGGAAGTCCAGAACTAGGGGTCACAGTTTAAGGATAAGAGGGAAGACTTTTAGGACCGAGATGAGGAAATCATTTTTTTACACAGAGAGTGATGAATCTGTGGAATTCTCTGCCACAGAAGGTAGTTGAGGCCAGTTCATTGGCTATATTTAAGAGGGAGTTAGATGTGGCCCTTGTGGCTAAAGGGATCAGGGGGTATGGAGAGAAGGCAGGGATGGGATACTGAGTTGGATGATCAGCCATGATCATATCAAATGGCGGTGCAGGCTCGAAGGGCCGAATGGCCTACTCCTGCACCTATTTTCTATATTTCTATGTTTCTAAAAGGAGGCTACAGATTTTTGGTTATTGAGTAGAGCTACTACTCGTGGAAAAAAGAATTTTGTCTGGCTGTGGCAGCTTTGTGGCCAGGGTGACAGGGGTCAGAGATGATCTTACCCGCTCGCTTCCTGGCCCTTGCAGTGTACAGTTCATCAATGGAGGGAAGGTTGCAGCCAATAACCTTCTCAGCTGATCGGACGATTCGCTGCAGCCTCCGGATGTCGTGCTTGGTGGCTGAGCCAAACCAGACCATGATGGAGAAGGTGAGGACAGACTCTACGATGGCCGTGTAGAATTGGACTATCATTCAAGTAAATGTTAAAGATTCCATGCAGAACACCAAGAGCAAAGGAATTCTTCTGATGTCCTGTTTAAAAGACAAAGCTATTCCTCAACAAAGAGTAGTAAGAAAGAACTGCAGATGCTGGTTAAGATGCAAAAAGGCAATAAAGGGCTGGAGTAACTCAGCGGGTCAGGCAGCACCTCTGGAGAACACTTCTTCAGTCTGAGGAAGGGTCCCGACCTGAATGGTCAAATATCCATGCCCGACCTGCTGAGTTACTCAGGCACTTTCTGTTCCTCAACAAACTTGCTAAGGCAGTTAAGCTCATGACTTAGTAGGGTGAATGCATAGAGTCATTTCCCCTGGGTAGGAGAATCAAGAACCAGAGGACACAGGCTTAAGGTGAGAGGGAAAAGATTTCATAGCAACTCTATCACCCAGATGATCATCAGTACATGGAGCGAGCTGCCAGAGGAGAGAGTTAAGGTAGGTACTATAACAGCATTTAAAAGATGCTTGGACAGGTACATGGATCGGAAAGGTTTAGCGGGATATTGGCCATATGCAGGCAGGTGGGACTAGGTCAGATGGGGCATCTTGGTTGGCATGGACCAGTTGGGCCGAAGGGCCTCTTTCTGCACTGTATGACTATGGCTCTGTTGGTTGAAGGACCTTGCTGAGCCTAACACGACCACTATAAGTCTAAATGTTGTGCAACCTGTATTTAAGGGGGTATTATAAGAGAGTAAATATCCCAAGGAGAGTCCACAGGGTTTAAATTACATTCAAGAGATGCTACATTTCAAAAAAATATTTAACTCTCGAGACATTTAGGAGAGTTTGAGCCGGAGGAAACTTAATACAAAATGTTTCCACGTGTTGTTGAAAGGTATTTTTGAAACTGGGAGCTACATTTACGCACTGGAGAAGCTTTGCCCGCTCCTGTGTCATCAATGTACAGGGTATCTAGTCTATGCAGCAGGGCCAGGCTTCCAAGAACGTTAGCCATTGGATCAGAATGGAACAATCAACCTTCCTTCTTCATTAATCAATATAACTATGGGGTTTGCTAACTATAAACCATCACTAAATATACGTTCTACAACTGATTCTGTGCCACTAATATTAAAATGCAGACTTCCATTTTTTGAGCAGTCGCAATAAGTGTATTTAATATTTAAACTTGATTATTTAAACTCACATGGTGAAATCATGAATAATGGCTAAACTAAAAAAACACGTACAGTGGTGCAGCGGGTAGAGCTGCTGCCTCACAGCGGCGGAGGCTCGAATTCGATCCTGATCTCGGGTGGAGATTACGCATTCCCCCGTGACCGCGTGGGTTGCCTCCGGGTGCTCTGGCCGCCTCCCACATCCCAAAGACGTGCGGGTTTGTTGGTTAATTGTCCCTCTGTAAATTTGCAAAAGGCCCCCTTGTGTGTAGGGAGTGGACGAGAAAGTGGGATAACATAGAACTAGTGTGAAGGGGTGATCGATGGTCGGCGTGGACATGGTGGGCCGAAGGGCCTGCTTCCTCGCTGCAGCTTTCAATTCAGGAATTCAAGAGCATAGGTGCTGCAGATTGTGAGCCCGTGTGTTTATTGAACTTGGCTTCTATGAGACAGAATATGTAGCTATTTTTCCCTATTCCAGATAAACATCTTCATGGGTTGAGGGCCAGGAATGCAAGCATGTAAAATTTATGCTTTGATGGATATTGCTTTGAAATAATTTCTGAGAACAACTCAAAATCAATAATTGTGCCTTTGCAACATTTCCGAAGATCGGAACTAGGTCACTCCAACCCTTGCGTCTACTGACATGTCCTCATTAGATCATATCATCAAACAATGACAACATCTTCCACATGATGCTGAAATGGTCAATTGATTCAGAATCCTAAGCTTCTTGGGAGAATTTAGTCTAGTTTAGAGATACAGTGCGGAAACAGGCCCTTCAGCCTGTTCAGTTGGTGCCGACCAGCGATCTTCATACACCAACACTACCCTACACACACTGGGGACAATTTACAATTTTACAATTTTACCCAGCCAATTAACCTACAAACCTGTACGTCTTTGGAGTGTGGGAGCACCCGGAGAAAACCCACGCAGGTCACGGGGAGAACGTACAAACTCCGTACAGACAGCACCTGTAGTCGGGATCGAACGCAGGTCTCTGGCGCTGTGAGGCCCTTAGTCTCAGATTTTCACTCTCACTTTGAAAACATATTTCTTTGTCAGGGACCTAATTAGATCTTCTTCTTCTTGCGTAAGGCATGCACAGCCTAAAGTTGTAGGACAACTTGTTCCATTTGATCTTATTTGATTGTGCACGCCAGGTTGATTGCATTCGTCGAAAGAGGGCGGGCCACGTGAAGGTTGCAATCTCCCACCCCAACCTAAATAGATGAGTTCTCATTTTAAAATATGACCTTGTATTCTGGATTTTTCACGAGAAGAAATTGTTACCTTGTACTAACTGTGTCAAATCTTTATTAATAATTAGACTTTAGATTTCATAGCTAGAGCGCAGAAACAGGCCCTTTAGCCCACCGTGTCCACGCCGACCAACGATCATCCCGTACACTAGCGCTATCTAACACACACTAGCGACAATTTACAATTTCACTGAAGCCTATCCAAGGCCGACTTTGCGGGTCGGAATCTAGGCCCCCTGGTGGCCTAGGCAGAACGTTCTGATATCGTTGGACTCCTCTCAGATGCCGTGACCTCTGTTGGTCTGGCAAAACAGACAATCCCGAAAGGCTCTGGTACCAAGGGTGCCGGAAAATCGGCGGTGGACCCGTATTTGGGTGAAAGTTTTCATCAACTTTCATAATCTTCATATGGTCATAAGGAATAGGAGTAGAATTAGGCCATTCGGCCATCAAGTATACTCTGCATTCATCGTGGCTGATCTATCTCTCCCTTCTAACACCATTCTCCTGCATTCACCCCATAACCTCTGACACACGTACTAATCAAGAATCTATCTGTCTCTGCCTTAAAAATATCCACTGATGGCCTGCACAGCCTTCTG
>CM075982.1:68307671-68408117 GCA_038087875.1 Malacoraja senta
AGCGGGAAAGGCAGCATCTCTGGAGAGAAGGAATAGGTGACGTTTCGGGTCAAGACCCTTCTTCAGACTGTTTAGGGATAAGTGAAATGAGAGATATAGACGGTGATGTGGAGAGATAAAGAACAATGAATGAAAGATATGCAAAAAAGTAATGAAGATAAAGGAAACAGGCCATTGTTAGGTGTTTGTAGGGTGGAAATGAGAAGCTGGTGCGACTTGTGTAGGGGAGGGATGGAGAGAGAGGGAATGCTGGGGCTACCTGAAGTGAGAGAAATCATAATTCATACCACTGGGCTGTAAGCTGCCCAAAGCGAAGTATGAGACGCTGTTCCCCCAATTTGCGTTTAGCCTCACTCTGATAATGGAGGAGACCAAGGACAGAATGGTCAGAGTGGGAATGGGAAGGACCAACATGTCTCTGTCCATTTCCTTCTGTAGATGCTGCCTGACCCACTGAGTTGTTCCAGCTATTTGTATTTTCATTTAAGATTCCAGTATCTGCAGGTTCTTCTGTCACCACAGCAATATTCCTTTACACTTTATTTCTGTTGCACTAGCTGCATTCTTTAGCATTTCACACTTCTCCGCTCCATATCTGATATCCTTTTCTATGCCTTGCACCTCCAGCCCTTGTCACTTGCTCCATCCGTCTGCTAATCAAGCCCCCCCCCCCCCCCATCAACCTCACCAGTATCCACCTATCACTTGCCAGGTTATGTCTGAAACGTCACCTATCCATGTTCTCCAGAGATGCTGCCTGACCCGCTGAGTTACTCCAGCACTTTTTGTAAACCAGCATCTGCAGTTCCTTGTATAACTGCACTGCCCACAGTACGCAAAGCAATTGTATCATTTCTAGAGAGGCCTTTCCTTCTGCTGGGGCAAACGTTAGACATCCAGTCCCCCCTGAAACATATACAAATTTAAACAATTCCCTGAACAACTAATAAAACTGACAGTTGCAATTGTTCCTTCATTTTGCGTGCTTTTCATTTTTTTTTTCTCTTGAAAAAAAAGGGATGACGTGTTTTAATAGACAGGAGTTCATTAATTATTCCCAGTACATCAATTCGGGTATCATTCTCCGATGAAATTATAGCAAACAGCAGAATATCCCGGGGAATACTCATTTCAAACATGCCACTTTGTAAAGTGTCAGAAACATCCCTTCCTTGGCAGACCGGATAATGGAGATCAGAAAATAGAACAAAATTCCATTAATGAAAGAAACTCATCTTGTAGAAAATAATGTCAAATCTAGAAATTAATTGTCCCACGTGCGTAGGATAACACTAGTGTATGTGTTGATCATTGGCAGGCACGGACTCGGTGGGCCGAAGGGCCTGTTTCCACTCTGTATCTTAAAGTCTAAAGGTAAAAAGCTCCAGTTTCTTCCCACATCCCAAAGGCAAGCGGCTTTGTAAATTAATTGACCTCAGTAAATTGCCCCTAGTGTGCAGGAAGTGGGTGAAAAGAGGGATAACATGGAACTATTGTGAATGGGCGATCAATGATTGGCCGAAGGGCCTCTTTCAATGCTACATCTTTCCATCAATCACCCATTTGGTCTCCAATTTATAAAACTCTGTTTTACCAGCAACCCCCCCCCCCCCCTTTCTTTTTAAATTCAGGGGCCACAGTTTAAGCCATTTAGAACGGAGATGAGGAAAAACTTTTTCACACAGAGGGTTGTGAATCTGTGGAATTGTTTGCTTCAGAGGGCGGTGGAGGCCAATTCTCTGTCTGCTTTCAAGAGAGAGCTAGATAGAGCTCTTAAAGATAGCGGAGTCAGGGAATATGGGGAGAAGGCAGGAACGGGGTACAGATTGTGGATGATCAGCCATGATCACAGTGAATGGCGGTGCTGGCTCAAAGGGCCAAATGGCCTACTCCTGCACCTATTGTCTATTGTCTATATACTTTGAACAGCCCCTCCTCCAGAAGACAGGGGCGAGAGCAGTTTTCAGAGAAGGGATAGTTCTCACAGTTTCAAATACCCTGTACAATAATATCTTCTGAAAAACACTTTTGAGAAATTGTCTTCCCCGATTCATCATAGGGATGTAATGCTGAGGCTCTATAAGGCGCTGGTCAGGCCACATTTGGAGCACTGTGAACAAATTTGGGCTCCATATCTGAGGAAGGATGTGCTGGCTCTGGAGAGGGTCCAGAGGAGGTTTACAAGAATTATTCCAGGAATGAGTGGGTTAGCATATGCTGAGTGTTTGACGGCACTGGGCCTGTACATGCTGGAGTTTAGAAGGATGAAGGGGTACTTCATTGAAACTTACAGAATAATAAAAGGGATAGATAGAGTGGATGTAGGAAAGTCTAGGGCCAGAGGTCATAGCATCAGAATTAAAGGGCGTTCTTTTAGAAAGGAGGTGAGGAGGAACTTCTTTAGTCAGACGGTAGTTAATCCGTGGAACTCATTGCCACGGAGGGCTGTGGAGGCCAAATCAGTTGATATTTTTAAGGTAGAGATAGACAAATTCTTGATTAGAACCGGTGTCATGGGTAACGGGGAGAAGGCAGGAAAATGGGATTAGGAGGCAGAGATCAGCCATGATTGAATGGCGGAGTAGACTCGATGGGCCGAATGGCCTAATTCTACTCCAAAAATGTGATAAAGCTGGAAGATGTCTTCCTATCGACCCACCGCCCCCTTATTCAGTTAGTCTTGTTATTTTCTGGTGCTGGACACTCTCAGGAACAAATGTACTCTTATTCCGCCATCTCCCCATCCGAATATTCACATTCGGTTGGTGCAATGCATTGTGATAGGGAGCAGAGGGATGGGTAGGAAGATACAGTAGTGAAGGGCCTTTCTGTTCATTTCAGACAGATGCCGGAGTCTTGAGCAAAACACAAAGTGCTGGAGGAACTCCAAAGTCTTATAGGTTTGTAGGTTAATTGGTTCGGTATAAATGTAAAATGTGTCACCAGTGTGTGTAGGATAGTGTTAATGTGCGCGGATCGCTGGTCGGTGCGGACTCAGTGGGCCGAAGGGCCTGTTTCCGTGCTGTATTTCTGATCTAAACTAAAATTAAACTTAGTGGGTCAATAGACAATAGACAATAGGTGCAGGAGTAGGCCATTCGGCCCTTCGAGCCAGCACTGCCATTCATGGCTGATCATCCCCAATCAGTACCCTGTTTCTGCCTTCTCCCCATATCCCCTGACTCCGCTATCTTTAAGAGCCCTATCTAGCTCTCTCTTGCAAGTCGGGCAGCATCTGTGGAGGGAATGGGTAGGCAACGTTTCGGGTCGGGATCCGTCTTCAGACTGCAATGGGTGGGGGGGGGGAGCTAGAACAGAGATTAGGGGTGGGACAAAGTCTGGCAAATGATAGGTTGGTAAGGGTGAGGGGAAGGGGGATTGGATTAGCAGATGGGTGGGTGAGTGACAAAGGCTGGAGGTGAAAAGGAGAGATAAGGAGAGAAGAGGTGGGGTGAATGGTGAAGCCGGAGGGAGGGTTGTGGGTGGAAAGGAGCAGAGGCGGAGATACAAGAGAACTGTGGGCTAGGAGATGGGTGTGGGGAAAAGAGTGAATGTGGAGTGGGCGGGAGTGAGATAGAGCGGACCCCGTTAGAGTCAGATCTCAGAGCAAAATAACAAGGGGACACTCTGCTCACCCACAATACTTGCTTTTAAATTCAAAATTACGCCCGCCAGTTGTACATATTACTAACCATATCTGAGTCGGTCATTTACTATCCGCTGAAGATGCCGTCACTTCAATGGCCTGAGATAGACACAAAAAGCTGGAGTAACTCAGCGGGACAGGCAGCATCTGTGGAGAGAAGGGATGGGTGGTGTTTCGGATCGAGAACCCTGAAGTCTGAATGACTCTGAAGAAGGGTTTCGACCCGAAATGTCACCCATTCCTCCTCTCCACATATGCTGCCTGACCCGCTGAGTTACTCCAGCATTTTGTGTCTATCTAACCCAGCATCTGCAGGTTCATTCCCGCACACTTCAATGGCCGGCGCGTTTCAGCACCGTGGATAGCGCTCGCTTTGTTTACTCAACCCTCTCGCTATAACTCCCGTAAGAAACTGCAAAGAAGAAAAAAAAGTCATTTTATCCAGGACTTGAAAGACTGGGAAACGTTTTCTTACGTCAATGGCCGCGAACTCAGCCGCTTGGATTGGCGTCACTCTGGTGTAAACAGTTTAAAAATGGCAAGAGAGTCACTTTGGGATTGGCTTGGTGCTTTACGCTCCGGCGCCTTGTACTTTCACTTGGGACACAGTCGTTCAAAGTTGCCGGACTTGAACTTCTATATAAAACGCCGCCGTTCCGCTGCCACTCATTTGGAATCGTTCACTCCCAGCGCTTGGATCCGCGGAAAACAGAAACAAGACAAGAGGTTTCAAAGGAGCTGACTGTGCCGTAAGTTGTCGAGGGTAATGCAGCTGAATTATACCAACAGAGCGATGCCAATTTACAGAGAGAGAGTGTTTAAGAAGGAACTGCAGATGCTGGAAAATCGAAGGTAGACAAAAATGCTGGAGAAACTCAGCGGGTGCAGCAGCATCTATGGAGCGAAGGAAATAGGCAACGTTTCGGGCCGAAACCCTTCTTCAGACCCGCTGAGTTTCTCCAGCATTTTTGTGTGCCAACTTACAGAAATGACTCTAAATAAAATCGAACGGGCAGCAGAGATCTTGGGGCTAACGGAATCAAGGGATATGGGGAGAAAGCAGGAACGGGGTAGTGATTCTGGATGATTAGCCGTGATCATATTGAATGGCGGTGCTGGCTGGAAGGGCCGAATGGCCTCCTCCTGCACCTAATTTCTATGTGTCCCTGAATCAAATTGTCAACATTTCCTCGTGGACTGCCACGTTATCTTTGCAGGATTTTGATGATGTGTATTTTAAAACACAAGTGATCAGGTATTTAGAGTTTTTGTTGTATATGCGAGTTATGAATCGCGTTGATAACTTTATTTTGTTAACGATATGGCCGGCCAGTTTGGTGGACCAGAGGAAATGGAGATGCTGGGATCATGCGTCGAGCACTAAAGTGCCGGAGTAACTCAGCGGGTCGGGCAGCATCTGTGGAGAACGTGGTGTGGGTAGGTGATGTTACGGCCCGGGTCCTTAATGACTAGAAACATTGCCTGTCCATGTTCTCCAGAGATGCTGCCCGACCCGCTGAGTTACTCCAGCACTTTGTATTCTGGCCAACGAGATTGATCTGTGTTCTAAGTGGATGTACAGTAGTCAGTAATATAATCAACCAACCACTTTCCTAAACTTGGCCTTAAGTAACACAAATCATCCATTAGCTATTCTTGGGTTTAATTCCGCAAACGAAACATCGCTTCGGGAGTGGGTGCGATAATGGCTCAACATAGAATTAGTGTGTAGGAATGAATTGCACATGCTGGTTTAAATCGAAGATAGACACAACATCATATTATTACCAAGTAGAATGAGTGTGAGCGGGTGATCGATGGTCAGCGTATATTCGATGGGCCGAAGCGCCTTTTCCCGCACCGTATCCCTAAACGAAACCACCCGAATAATGGGAGCAACAGCAGTAGTTGAAGCAGACATTGGCTAATCTTGTGCAGACGAGCCGTTCGTTTGAAAGAAAAGTTGTTGGGTCTGAAGAGGAATCAGTGATAAACGGGGACGATGATAAGTTTTATCCTAACCAGTCTGAAGCAGGGTCTCGACCCGAAATGTCACCCATTCCTTCTCTCCAGAGATGCTGCCTGCCCCGCTGAGTTTCTCCAGCATTGTGTGTCTATCTTTGGTTTAAACCAGCATCTGCAGTTCCTGTGTACATACATGACCGCTTGTGATGTTTCTGTGTTGCAGTGTTCGGGATCTGGGATCGCATCCTGCCACCATGAACGCGTTATTCTTGGCAACATCCTTCTTCATGCTCAGCTTTCTTCCCGCGAAAGAGTCGCTTCCCATCACAACAACCAGGCGGGTTGATAACTACAGCAGCAAAGAACCGGGGTCGGACCCGGAACAGTGGGAGCACAGTCTCAAGTCACCACATCTACTTCAAGCAACACGGGGAGACTCGATGGGCCCGGCCGTGGAACAGGAACCGACTCCGGTCACTCTGGCCAATGTACTCTTAAATGGCCAGAATGCAGAAGAACGGCGGGGTGGCGAAGATGAGCCACTCCGATCTAAGAGATTCCATACCAAGCCCAACTCCCTCGATCTTACCTTTCACCTATTGAGAGAACTTCTGGGAATGGCCAAAGCTCAGAAAATGGCCCAAAAAGCAGAGATTAACAGACTGATCATGCAGAGCGTAGGAAAATAATTCAACATTATTAGAGTCTATAAGTTAGAATGAATCAGCCAATGCTCGTGTATCGTGTGTTGTGTCAAAAACACTGTTTAAATCCAAAATTCAATTCACACGGCATAAATTGTCATTGTTTTTAAACGTGTAGCGAAATATTTGCACAGCTTGTTAAAGAGCGCACAACTAACCAGTTTTCGCCACATTGTTTGGTTTCTGCTATTAGTGTTAGTATTAGTGTTTGTATTTCATTACTCGACTAATAAAAAACACAGTAACATTGCATCTGTATTTGACGTCCTTCAAAACTAGTCTTGTCGTTCATGGTGTATGCGAGTGCAGCTGTTCCCGGAGAGATTTGTCCCACTGAAAATATATATATATTTGCCAAATCACTAGTGCAAATTACATGGTAGAGGAAAAATGCTGCGGGTGAGGCAGCATCTATGGAGCGAAGGAATAGGTGACGTTTCGGGTCGAGACCCTTCTTCAGACAAATTACATGGTTTATCGGGTAGAATTGTGGGTTTTTTTAAAGCAGATGCTGGCTTATACCGAAGTTAGATACAAAGTGTTGGAGTAACTCGGCGGGTGAAGCAGTAACTCTGGAGAACATGAATAGGTACAAAGTGTTGGAGTAACTCAGTGGCCAGGCAGCATCTCTGGAGAACATGGAAAGGCGGCGTTCAGGGCCAGGACCCTTCTTCAATCTGACTGAAACGGCACCAATCCATCCATGTGCTCCAGAGATGTTGCCTGACCCGCTGAGTTACTCCAGCACTCTGTCTAGCTTTGGTTTGACTGGTAGTTCGATACCCACTTAATCGATTAGTATGGGTGTAAGGGGTTATGGGGTGAATGGGGTTGAGAGGGAAAGATAGACCAGTCACGATTGAATGGCGGAGTAGACTTGACGGGCCGAATGTTCTAATTTTGTTCCTAGAATTTATGAACCCGTTGGGTAAAAGTGAATATCGTAAGAACATCAGATGAATTTAAACAACCGTACCTTATTTTCCAAGCTATTCAAGACTACCAAACTGACTATTTAGTCTGGGGCCATCAGAAAAGGCGCATTTAAATCCCCCACACTGTCATTTAGAAATGCGACCCCCTCCCTCTCCCCCAGCGAAGGGGGTCATGATAAAAAGAACAACATTGGAAACTGGTCCCCATCCGCGCTTAGCTGGCGATCAGCGCAGCAACGCCGCTGATCACTCTATTATCAAAACCCCATGAAATGGGACAATTGTGATTTTAGATCTGGAGGTCTACTTCATAGCCGTTTGAAATAAGCTGACGAGTTATCTTACTTCTTGGAGACTACAAACTGGTCCCATTAAACAATGACATTTTAAGAAACAGTTAGACAGGTACATGGATAGGACAAGTTTGGAGGGATATGGACCAGACGCAGGCAGGTGGGACGGTGTGGGCAAGTTGGGCCTGTTTCCACACTGTGTCACTATGAATATGACGCGATACCGAGTACCGTACTCCTTCTGACTAAATTTTTAATTTAAAGAAAAAACATGTACTTACCTTTATGGTCACCACCTCCATTTGTTGCGGGACTAAAGTCAACCGAATCGGTAAAATGATCTGTTGTAAACACGTGAGACCTACATTTGCAGCTGCGATAGATGTAAGGGTTTCAATGGGGTACTCTCTGTGACAATGGTTCTACCAATTGAGGCTTAATTGCCCAATGACTAGCGAGAGAGCAGATATCCCCATCAGCTTTGTCATGTCACGGTTAAGAAGTCAATGACCAACTTGCAGCCGTCGTCGGCGATGAGAATGGAAATTATTACAAAACAAGGTCATTGGGCAGGTTGAAGACATGTTCATTTAGTGAAGGACAAAACACGAAGCGCCGGAGGTCAGGCAGCATCTGCGGAGGGAATTCAACAGACGACGTTTCGGGTCGGGACCCTTCTTCAGAAAGGTCTTGACCCAAAATGTCGTTGTCCATTCCCTCCACAGATGCTGCCTGTCCCGTTGAGTTCCTCCAGCACATTGTGTTTTGCTCAAGATTCCAGCACCTGCAGTTCCACTGTGTCCCAATTTTAGCGATGGAACAAGCTGGAACTAACTCATCACGCCAGGCGTTGGTCCCGGTGTTAAAGAGGTGACAATGTTTGCAGCCGAGATCAGACACGCGGTCATTAAATGGTCAGGGAGGCGGGCAAGTTTTGTCATCGAGAATGGGTGAGTGGCGGCCACTCGTCGTCGCTGGCGCTCCCTCTCCTGCCCGCCCACCCACCGCCAGCTGTCCACTTCCAGCAGGTTGAGGGCAAACTTTCCTTAAAAAAAAAATGTAGGTCGCGTGGAGGCAGGAATGGGACTGTCCTCAGTCATCAAGACGTAGTCGTGTATAACCCTCTTTAGGTTTTGTATGACATTGTTTTAAATTTATGTTATTAAATTCATATATATATATATATATATATATATATATATATATATTTAAAACAATGTCATACAATATATACACATATACATATATACACACATACATATACACACATATATATATATATATATATATATATACACTTACATATATACACATATACATACATATATACATACATGTATATATACATATATATATATATATAATCATATATATTGTGTGTGTATATATACACACATGTATGTTTGTATATATGTATGTGTGTATATATGTGTGTATATATATATGTGTGTGTATATATGTATGTGTGATAATATGTATATGTGTATATATATGTGTGTTAAATGTGTGTGTGTGTGTGTGTGTTGGGGACGCGATGGTGTGTAGGTTTAGTTCCTTCAAATAAACAGAAGTGTTGTAGTATTTAAAGCTACCACTGCACTCATTGGTCATCAGTGCCATGTTGTAGCAATGTGTTCATTTCCAGGCAAACAATGAATCTGGGTCTGGATGTAGTACGCTGAAAAACTCCAGGTAGAGCATCACTCAGCACTATGATGGTGGTGGGCGTACTAGTCGAGATGGAGATGCTTTTGGAGTTGCATCTTTGTATGTGTTGATGTTTTGGAGATCTCTGCTGCCCGCTGGTTGGGTATTCCAATCCCTTGCTGTCTTAAAGAAAAAGGAGTTAGAACGTGCTAATGAAGTGCTGTGCGGAATGAAATAATTTCCAGGTTGGTAGCTTCTAGTTGACATGTCTATGGGTGCTTGTGTTCACTGGATGTGGTCCTCCATCTTAAAATTAATAGTGGTATTTTGATACCATGAAAAATGATAGTTTTGGTGTTTTTTTTAAATCTGAAATTGCTTCCTAAATATAAATTAATATTGAAACAAGATTAAACCAACAAGTAGGACAAACCCTTGATATATAAATTATAATTTATAGTTATCCCCTTTATCCTGTATCTATACATTGCGGGCAGCTTTGTTGTAATCATGGAAAGTCGTTTGGAGAGACACAAAAAGCTGGAGTAACTCAGCGGGTCAGGCTGCATCTCTGGAGAAAAGGAATAGGTGATGTTTCGGATCGGGGCCCTTCTTGGATGACTGGGTAGTGAGCAACAAAGAGCTTTTTTCACTGTACCTCAGTACACATGACAATAATAAACTAACACAAACTAGTCCCTTCCATAAGCTAGAGTAGAGTCCCAATCCTCCAACCAACCTCATTGTTGACATTGGACTTTTTTCTCTTGAACTTTAATGTTACATCGCAGAGAGTACATTCTGCACTGTGGTATTTTTCTCTTCACTATCTTTTGTACTTGTACATAGCTTGTTTGTATTCTGGTACAGCATTATTTGATTTGATTGAATCACACACAAACAAAAGCTGTTCACTGTCTCTCAGTACACAAGACAATGATAAACCTAATCCTAAAACAGCATCTACATTTCTGATGAAGGGTCTCGACCAGAAACATCACCTATTCTTTATCTCCAGAGATGCTGCCGGACTGCCTGAGTTACTCCAACATTTTGTGTCTGTCTTTGGTGTAAACCAGCATCTGCAGTTCAGTTTAGTTTATTGTCACGTGTACCGAGGTACAGTGAAAAGCTTTTGTTGTGTGCTAACCAGTCAGCGGAAAGACAATACATGATTACAATCGACTCATTTACAGTGTACATAAGCGAATAGCATTTAGTCCAAGGTAAAGCCAGTAAAGTCCGATCAAAGATAGTCTGAGGTTCACCAACGAGATAGATAGTAGTTCAGGACTGCACTCTAGTTACTTTTTACACTACATTACAAAGTGCCTTGGCACTAACCAAAACATTACTGTGTTCCAGCAAATGATTATTAGCCTCAAAGTTAACAAATGTAATTAATTTCATAAAGTCAATGCAAAACTGCTTTGAGTAGATCTCCCTGTGATGGTGCAATCTAATTGTATCCCACCCTGAGTTCACATTTTTAATTTCCATTTACAAAGCCTTTGTTAATTAAGAGATTGGCAATTAATGGGAATGTAGAGTTGCATTCCCTGCACAGTGCTTTGTAAGCTGCATTATTCATAACTTTCCTTGAAGTATTGCCAACTTAAAAAGGATATGCAGAATATAAGATAGACAAAAATGCTGGAGAAACTCAGCGGGTGAGGCAGCATCTACGGAGCGAAGGAATAGGTGACGTTTCGGGTCGAGACCCTTCTTCAGAATGATGTGGGGGTGGGAAGAAGAAAGGAAGAGGCGGAGACAGTGGGCTGTGGGAATGCTTGGAAGGGGAGGGGAAGGAAGGAGAAAGCAGGGACTACCTAGTTTGCATTGTTCCACATTATTTTGGAGTGTAGTGTGCTTTTAAATATCAATAGTTGTTAAACAGTGCCCTTTCATCCCCCTCTCTCTCTCCCCCACCATAGTTATTTTACTAGTTTAGTTTAGAGATACAGCGCAGAAACAGGCCTTTCGGCCCCCCGAGTCCGCACCAACCAGCGATCCCCACACATTAACTCTATCCTACACAAACTATGGACAATTTGTATTTATACCAAGCCAATTAATCTACAAACCTGTGTAGGAAACAACTGCAGATGCTGGTTTAAATCGAAGGTAAGATCAGTCTGAAGAAGGGTCTCGACCCGAAATGTCACCATTCCTTCTCTCCAGAGATGCTGCCTGACCCGCTGAGTTACTCCAGCATTTTGAATCTACAAACCTGTACGTCTTTGAAATGTGGGAGGAAACCGAAGATCTCGGAGAAAACCCATGCAGGTCACGGGCAGAACATAGAGAAATAGGTGTAGGAGTAGGCCATTCGGCCCTTCATGCCAGCACCACCATTCAATATGATCATGGCTGATCATCTAAAATCAGTACCCCATTCCTGCTTTCTCCCCATATCCCTTGATTCCTTTCGCCCTAAGAACTAAATCTAACTCTCTTGAAAACACCCAGTGAATTGGCCTCCACGGCCTTCTGTGGCAGAGAATTCCACAGATTCACAACTCTCTGTAGACTCTCAAGAAGATTTTCCCCATCTTAGTCCTAAATGGCCTATCCCTTATTCTAAAAATGTGACCCCTGGTTCTAGATTCCCCCAACATCGCGAACATTTTTCCTGTATCTAGCCTGTCCAATCCTTTAAGAATTTTATATGTTTCTATAAGATTCCCTCTCATCCTAAATTCCAGTGAATACATGCCCAGTCGACCCATTCTTCCATATGTCAGCCCCGCCATTCCGGGAATTAACCTGGTGAACCTATGCGGCACTCCCTTAATTGTAATAATGTCCTTCCTCAAATTACGAGACCAAAATTGCACACAATACTCCAGGTGTGGTCTCACCAGGGCCCTGTACAACTGCAGTAGGACCTCCTTGCTCCTAAACACAAATCATCTCGCAATGAAGGCCAATTGGCTTTCTTCACTGCCTGCTGTACCTGCATGCTTACTTTCAGTGACTGATGTACAAGCACACCCAGGTCTCGTTGCACCTCCCCTTTTCCTAATCTGACACCATTCAGAGAATAATTTGCCTTCCTGTACTTGCCACCAAAGTGGATAACCTCACAGTTATCCACATCATAGTGCATCTGCCATGCATCTGCCCATTTACCCAACCTATCCAAATCACCCTGCAACCTCATAGCATCCTCCTCGCAGTTAACACTGCCATCCAGCTTTGTGTTATTCGCAAACTTGGAGATGTCACATTTAATTCTCTCGTCTAAATCGTTAATATATATTGTAAATAACTGGGGTCCCAGCACCGAGCCTTGTGGCTCCCCACTAGTCACTGCCTGCATTCTGAAAAGGACCCGTTAATTCCTACTCTTTGCTTCCTGTCTGCCAACCAGTTCTCTATCCATGTCAATACTCTACTCCCAATACCATGTGTTCTAATTTTGCACACTAATCTCTTGCGTGGGACCTTGTCAAAGGCTTTTTGAAAGTCCAAATACACCACATTCACTGACTCTCCCTTATCCATTTTACTTGCTACATCCTGAAAAAATTCCAAAAGATGCAAAATGCTCACTCGCCTGTTTGGTTGCAAATCAGTTTTACTGGCAAGAGAGAGAACAAAAAGAATACTTGTCTTGGTTTGCGCGGGGTCCGTGTTACAGCAGCTCACGTCTCTCTCCCCTCTCCCTCTCTCTCTCCCCCCCTTCTCTCTCTCTTACCCCCCCTCTCCCCCTTTCTTCCCTCCCTCCATTCGCGGTGCTGATCGTGACTCAGCCCGTCGGTGAACCCCTCTCGTACATGAACTTGAACTAACTTCTGGCTTCCTGGCGCCGGCCTTTATACAGGTAAGAAATCAGGTGTTGAAATAACTGCCGGTAAGTCCTGGCCAATAGTGCTGCTCCCAAATTCAAACTATCACCAATGGCAGGGGACTGCATCCATTAAGCAACCGCACACACCCCCACCCAGCGCTATGTGCTTTAAACATAACGCAATGCGTCACAGACTGTTCGGGAAAATTCTCATATAACATCCTGTCACTGCTTTCCAAATGCGCTGCTGTAACATCTTTAACAATCAACTCAAGCATCTTACCCGCTACCGAAGGCAGACAAAAATGCTGGAGAAACTCAGCGGGTGAGGCAGCATCTATGGTGCGAAGGAATAGGCGACGTTTCGAGTCGAGACCCTTCTTCAGACTCCTTCCCCACTACCGATGTAAGGCTAATTGGTCTATAATTCCCTGTTTTCTCTCTCCCTCCTTTCTTAAAAAGTGGGGTTACGTTGGATACCCTCCAATCCACAGGAACTGATCCAGAGTCGAGAACATTGGAAAATGATCATCCACGATTTCTAGGGCCACCTCCTTGAGTACTCTGGGATGCCCTGGGGATGTATCTGCCTTCGATCCCAACAGTTTACCTAACACCATTTCCTGACTAATGTGGATTCCCTTTAGTTCCTCCCTCCCACTAGATCCTCGGTCCCCTAGTATTTCTGGGAGATTGTTTGTGCCTTCCTTAGTGAAGATAGAACCAAAGTACTAGTTTAAATGTTCTGCCATTTCTTTGTTTCCCGTTATAAATTCACCTGTCTCTGATTGTAAGGGACCTACATTTGTCTTCACTAAGCTTTTCCTTTTTTCATATCTGAAGAATCTTTTACAGTCAGTTTTTATATTCCCCGCTCTTTCCCCCCCCCCCCCCCCTCTTAATTAACCCCTTTGTCCTCCTCTGTTCAGTTCTAAATTTCTCCCAGTCCTCCGGTTTGCTGCTTCCTCTGGCCAATTTATCTGCCTTTTCCCTGGATTTAACACTATCCTTGATTTCCCTCGTCAGCCATGGTTGAGCCGCCTTCCCCGTTTTAATTTTTCGCCAGACAGGGATGAACAATTTTTCTGGTTCATCCATGCGGTCTTTAAATCTTCGCCATTGCATCTCCACCGTCAACCCTTTAAGTATAATTTGCCAGTCCATCCTAGCCAATTCCCATCTCATACCTTCAATGTCTCCTTTCTTTAAGTTCAGGACCCTAGTCTCTGAATTAACCGTGTCACTCTCCATTCTATGCAGAATTCCACCATATTATGGTCACTGTTGCCCAAGGGGCCTTTGCACAACAAGATCGCTAACTAATCCTTCCTCATTACACAATACCCAGTCTAGGATGGCCTGTCCTCTGGTCGTTTTTTCTATATATTGGTTTAAAAAACCATCCCGTATACATTCCAGGAAATCCTCCTCCTCAGCGCTGCTACCAATTTGGATGGCCCAATCTATATGTAGATGAAAGTCACCCATGATAACCGCTGTACCTTTGCTACATGCATCCTTAATTTCCTGCTTGATGCTATCCCCAACCTCCCTACTGCTGTTTGGTGGTCTGTATACAACTCCAACAAGCGTTTTCTGCCCTTGGCTATTTCGCAGTTCTACCCATACCGATTCTACAGCGTCCAAGCTGATGTCTCTCCTTGCTATTGCATTAATCTCCTCTTTAACCAGCAATGCCACCCCACCTCCTCTTCCTTTCTGTCTATCCTCCCTAAATATTGAATACCCCTGCATGTTTAGCTCCCAGCCTTGGTCACCCTGGAGCCATGTCTCCGTAATTCCAACTGTATCATAACTACTAACTGCACATTCAATTCATCCACCTTGCATTGAGGCACAAAGCTTTCAGGTTTGTTTTTCTTATCTCCCTTCTACCTTTTGCTTCTGTACTTTTATGTCCCTCTGTCTCCTTGCATTGGTTCCCACCCCCCTGCCCTGTTAGTTTAAACGTGACCTTTCCTATACTCTCTTTCCCGTTAACTTCACGTATACGCTTCCACGTTGTTGACCCCCCCCCCCCCCCAATTATTTAGTTTAAACCCACCCGTGTAGCACTAGGTACCCTGCCTGCCAGAATGTTGGTCCCCCTCCAATTAAGGTGCAACCCGTCCCTTTTGTACAGGTCAACCCTGCCCCTGAAGAGATCCCAGTGACCTAGAAATCTAAATCCCTGCCCCCTGCACCAATCCACAGCCACACATTCAGATCCCCTATCTCCCTGTTCCTACCATCACTAGCACGAGGTACTGGAAGCATAAAAACATAGAAAATAGGTGCAGGAGGAGGCCATTTGGCCCTTCAAGCCAGCACCTCCATTCATTGTGATCATGGCTGATCGTCCCCTATCAATAACCCGTGCCTGCCTTCTCCCCATATCCCTTGACTCCACTAGCCCCTAGAGCTCTATCTAACTCTCTCTTAAATCCATCCAGTGACGGCAATCCATCAAGCAACCCAGAGATAACCACCCTAGAAGTCCTGCTTTTCAGCCTCCTACCTAGTTCTCTAAACTCACGTTGCAGAACCTCCTGCCTCTTCTTACCCACGTCATTCGTGCCTACGTGCACAACTACTTCCGGCTGTTCACCTTCCCTCTCGAGGATGTTCTTAAGTCGGAACACCTTCCTTGAGTGTCGCCTGTCGCCTGTCCGCACCTCTGATAATGGAGTCACCCACCACTATGGCTCTGCCTGACGTCGGTTTCGACGGTCGAGCACTGGTCCGCATAACTCGTTTTCACCGAGCCCACATCTAACAATGGGACGTTTCCTTTATCATCGGTACTTTTTTTTACATATCTTTCATTCATTTGTTCTATATCTCTCTATATCTCTCGTTTCCCTTCTTTCCCCTGACTCACAGTCAGAGGGGTCTCGACCCGAAACGTCACCTATTCCTTTTCTCCAGAGCTACTGTCTGACTCGCTGAGTTACTCCAGCTTTTTGTGTCTGTTTTCAGTTTAGACCAGCATCTGCAGTCCCTTCCAAAGGGCCACGTTCCACGCTAAACCTCTAAACTAAACTAATATTGTTTTATGCAAAATGTGCATGTTTAGCAGTGTAAGATGTTTTGTTGCTCATGTAACTTTCATTTTGATAATGCATTTATAATAGATGACCATTCCATGAAAGAGAAAGCCAAAACACTTCAGCTTTGTTGACGATTTATATTTAAGCATTCATTCTTTATTTAAAACATAAATTATAAAAATGACCAAGTCTACTTCAAGCAGATTGACGATCTATTGTATGAAGAAAGATTAAGCCGACTAGCTCTATATTCTAAAGTGTACAAGGGAGAGTGATCTCACTGAAGCATAAAGAATGCACAGAGTCTTTTATAGAGAGTAGGGAAACCAAGAACCAGAGAACATAGGTTTAAAGTAAGATTGGAAAGATTTAATAGGAGCAACTTTTTCATACACAGGGCGATGAGCATATGGAACAAGCTGCCAGAGGAGGTAGTTGAGGCAACAACATTTAAAAGACCTTTGGAGAGGTCACTCCAAAGATGTATAGGTTTGTAGGCTAATTGGTTTGGTATAATTATAAATTGTCTCTAGTGTGTGTAGGATAGTGTAAGTGTGCGGGGATCGCTGCTCGGTGTGGACTCGGTGGGCCGAAGGGCCTGTTTCCGCGCTGTATCTCTAAACTAAAAATTACATGGATAGAAAAGGTTCAAAGGGATCTGCCGGAGGAGGTAGTTGGGGCAGGTACCATGACAACATTCAAGACATTTGGACAGGTACATGGATAGGACGTTTAGGGGGATATGGGCCAAACGCAAGCAGGTGGGACTGGTGTAGAAGGGGTATCTTGGTCAGCATGGGTTCTATTTACATATGTTCTTAACTAGGGTGGCACAATGGCGGAGTTGCTGCATTACAGCGCTGGAGCCCGGGTTCGATCCCGACTACGGGTGCTGTCTGTACAGATGTTGGTATATTCTCCCCGTGACCGCGTGGGTTTTCTCAGAGATCTCCGGTTATCTCCCACACTCCAAAGGCGTACAGGTTTGTAGGTAAATTGGCTTGGTGTAAGTGTAAATCGTCCCTCGTGTGTTAATGTGCGGGGGATTGCTGGATGGTGCAGACTCGGTCTGTTTCCACGCTGTATCTCTAAACTAAACTAAGCTGTTTCCCTCAGTGTGGTTCTGCATTATTATCGCCAGACGTCACTTCAAACGACAAATACGGAAACGACAGTCACCGCTTAATATCTTCACATTCAGCAACTGCAGGATCCCCTCGCTTCTCTAGTTCGCAAGAGCGTTCAGCCACGAAAATGTAAAGATGTGTCGCGAGGTGTCAGCTGTGCTCGGTTCATGACCTGCGGTTGGTCGCACACTGCTTCCCGAAGCAGAATCTGGGCTTTCCACCTGCGGGACAAAGCAACGTCATAACGTCACAAGGAACAGGAATAGATTTCAACGTGGACTCCCAACTTCAACCCTCGACAACGCTGAACCAACTGCCATCCTGCGCTAAAGCCACGCCTCGTTCAACCACCGGCAGAGCCGTTAGAGTTGCTGCCTCGCGGCACCAGAGACCCGGTTTCAACTCTGACCTGTGTGGAGTTTGCATGTTCTTCCTGTGACCGTGTAGGTTTCCTCCGGGCGCTCCATTTCCCACAAACCACCCAAAGACGTGCTTGTTTGTCATAAGGTCATAAGTGATAGGAGTAGAATTAGGCCATTTGGCCCATCAAATCTACTCCACCATTCAATCACGGCTGACCTATCTCTCCCTCCGAACCCCATTCTCCAGCCTTCTCCCCATAACCCCTGACACCGGCACTAATCAAGAATCTATTTATCTCTGCCTTAAAAATATCCACTGACTTGGCCTCCACAGCCTTCTGTGGCAAAGAATTTCACAGATTCACCACCCTCTGACTAAAGACATTTCTCCTCATCTCCTTCCTAAAAGAACGTCCTTTAATTCTGAGGCTGTGACCTCTGGTCCTAGACTCTCCCCCTAGTGGAAACATCCTCTCCACATCCACTCTCTCCAAGCCTCTCACTATTCTGTGTGTTTCAATGAGGTCCTCCCCTCATTCTTCAAAACGTAACTTCAATTAGAGTGTAAAATGTAGTTGAAAGATACAGCGTGGAAACAGACCCCTTGGTCCACTGAGTCCACGCTGAGAGTTACCTGGCGAGGGGCACCAAGAACAAAGGGGGCCTAGCGGAGGGGAGGGGGGCACTGAGAATGAAGGGGGTCCTAGCAGGGACCGCCGAGGACAGGGGGGGGGGGGACCTAACAGGGGGCCGCCTGCTGCCACGTGCGGTGAGGTGGGGAGGGGCTTGGTTCACCGCTGCGAGCAGAGGATAAAACTATTTGATTAACGTGTTGTAACTATGCCGCCTCCAGACACGTGGCGACTCGTGTACTGCCTACGTGAGGTCTGATGTAAGACCTTATTGAGTTGTATGCAAAACAAAGCATTTCACTATACCTAGGTACATGTGACTTCAAAGTATCATTGAACCATTAATCACCTGGACACGAGTTCCACGCCCTACACACACTAGGGGCACTTTACACAAGGCAATTAACCTACAAAACCTGCACATCTTTGAAATGTGGGGAGTTACTGGAGCACCTGGAAAAAAACCCACACGGTTACAGGGAGAACGTACAAACTCCACACAGACAGCACCCAGAGTCAGGATCGAACCCAGGTCTCTGGTGCTGTGTGGCAGCAACTCTACCGCTGCGCCACCATGCATTTTTAATCTGCACTCAGGGAGTGTTTAACTTTTTGAGACTAAAGACCAAGAAATTTGAACAAATGGAGATGCAGAAAATATTGATGACTTTACAATCCATACTGACAAGAAGCAAATCATAGTGTGTAGGAATGAACTGCAGATGCTGGTTTAAATCGAAGGTAGACACAAAATGCTGGAGTCACTCAGCGGGAGACCCAATCCTTCTCTCCAGAGATGCTGCCTGTCCCGCTGAGTTACTCCAGCAATTTGTGTCGACTTTAGTAGCAAGTCATAGTTTAACATTTATATCTTTTAATAGCGATTTATGTGAAATTTGCAGCTGTGAAATGATGCTGATGGAACATTTATTAATATTCAAACAGCAGGCGCGATGGTAGAGAATGTTTCCACATAGTAACATGGACATTAAACAGCGAGTATTAACATTCAAACAGGACAGAGCATGGAGCATTATTTTTTTTAAGTGCAATATGAAGAGGAATAATACTTGTTGTGCTGCTAGTTAATATTTGCTGAAATATTTGGAATAATTGTCCTATATTACCTTCTTCATTCAAGTCCATTCAACCCTTCCATGTACAAGCCATGAATTCATCCCTAGTCCATAGGTTGAGAAGAATGATCATCAATGCCAATAATGAAAGGCAGAAGCCTAGTGCCTATTGAAGAAATACAGACCAGACTATGTACATTGCAATGAAGACAAATGGCATGCAGAGACCGTTTAATCGTTGCATCAAAGAGCACTCGTTGACATACATGGATATCTTGGACAATTCAACAATGTAAACATATGATATTCCCATATTTTGAGGCTCTCGTCTCCTCTATCAGTCAAAATAGGAATGCAAACTCGTTAGAAATTCCAGCTAAATTTGCTCCATAATCGATCTTGGAAAAGTACGAGTGCAAGAAGGAACTGAAGATGCTGGTTTGCACCGAAGATAGACACAAAATGCCGGAGTAACTCGCTGGGACAGGCAGCATCTCTGGAGAGAAGGAATAGGTGATGTTTTGGGTCAAGACCCTTCTTCAGACTCCATAATGATTTGAAATTGGTCTTCTATATTTTTTCTCCCAAATCTCTGGCTTCGTGTGGGATTCCAACCTTTGGCTTGAATACCACACAAGAATAAAAGATTTTCTTTAAAATATATATATACTGCATGGACTATTAAAGCATACACACCTCATCGTACCAGTCTATTGCATGAGATAATTTGATGGATGTCGGGGCAGGCAGTGTATTATATCTGTCCATTGCAATAGGAATGTCAAGGAGGTTGGAAATTGTCATTTTAAAACACGAGGATATGGCTCGATCTAGGACTGAATCAGATGAATGAAAATGGACCTTATTTAAATCCATGAAACAACACTACCCTCGCGGAGAAGGGTACAAAGTGCTGGAGTAACTCAGCAGGTCAGGCAGCAAGTCTGGAGAACATGGATGGGTGACGCCTCGGGTCAGGACCCCTCTGCAGACTGATTGCAGGGGGAGCGAGAAGGAAAGCTGGAAGAGAGGAGATGCAGGACAGAGCATGGCCAGTAACAGGTGAACGCAGGCGAGGGGGTTATTTGGATAGTCAGATCATTGGACAAAGGACAGAGATGTAAAAAAAAAAACAGGTGCGAGCCAAAAGCATAAAGAGTTGCGAATTGTGAAGGTCAAGCCCAGGAAAGTTGCGAATTGTGAAGCTGGAGGAAGGAATGTGGGGGAAGGGGGTGGGAAGAAAACAGTGCAATGTTGGCCAGGGTTCTTCTTGTGTATGGCGTGCACAGCTTAAAGTTGTAGAACAACTTGTTCTATTTGATTGTGCTCACCAGGTTGATTGCATTCGTCGAAACAGGGCGGAAGGTTGCAATCTTCCACCCCTTGGCCAGGGTTCAGGGGAGCAGAGTCGGGGGGGGGGGGGGGAGGGGGGGTTAAGAAAGAAAGGGAGGATACATTGGGATAGTGTGAGAGTCAAGAGATGAATGAGCAACTTTCTTTTTCCAAATCCAATTGTGCTACAGATAATAATTTAATGGGAATACAATTCTTAGGCTAGATATTATTTTCCAAATAATCTTGAGCCAAGCATAAGATCCCATAAATCAAGGAGTGCTCTTTGCTGCCAAGAATGCAGACAAATTTAACAAGTAAAAAGTACAAGTGGATGCCTGGGCTTGCCATTGAAATGCAAGATGCAAGGGGGAACACTTTAACTCTACAATGCAGAATGACCATTCCTTTAGAAGAGTGGTTAAAATCTTTCTTCACTGACCTTTGACACAGGCGATGATGGTACGGTATTTTGGCAGTCTATCACAGTTGGTGTGCCGGGAGCAATTGCAACAGGTACATGTCTAGGTACATCATGACTGGTCGGGCTTGGGCTGGGACTTGTAACCAGTATGGTGGGTTTAAGCACATGCCAGGAACCACACTTATGCCAACCTGGATACAACTTGGTGTCTTCATCAACCACTGCCAACAGGTGCGGTATTTTTAAACCGTCGGCATTGCAATTTCCACTTAACAATCCATTCTTGGAAAACCAAATGCAAGATTAAAAAACAAGAGATTAAAAGGAGGAATTGGCTATCACAACTTGTGGAAACTTTGTTGAGATTATTTTTTAAAAGTTGCCACGACTGAGTGTAAGGAAAAAAAAAATTCAAATTAATATTTAACATGACCGAGGGCTAATTCTTTCTTAACAATATCTATCTGTGCCTGATATAATTCAATGTGAAGTCAGAAACACATACCTGTTGTACGGTTGTTTCGGAGAGATCAACATCAGCGTTGTCTTGTGCCGATTTACCGCATTCAACATCTGTAAATGGAGTTATGGTTTGTCCGCATTGGAAGATTTCACTCCTGGGCGCTGGAAATACAGCGGCCGATTCAGGAGATGGTCTGCAGGGGGCAGTGATGGGTTCTACAACTGAACCAGGACCATCAGCCTCTGAAGGTGTAGCATGGACTTCATGGACTATTGATATTGGAGCATATGAAGGTTTACCCGTCGTTGCTTCTGTGGCAGGTATTTTATCGGTGGGTTCCAGACTTGTAGGAATGCATTCTTCTCTTTTAGCTCCTCTGATATCTGCATTACAATCTTCCATTTTTAAACCAGCATTGCACGATGTCTCATTTGAATCTTCCACTTCAGCAAACTCATCCGCAACATCTGGAAACACAGCACCTGACCCATGTGGTGGCAGGGCCCCGTCAACAGCTGGAGGAGATGCAGCAGTGGATTCCTCCATTGGAGGGACCTCAACTGAAGTCACTTCCGACTCAGTGTTACCCATCTCCTCTTCAGGCACCTGATACCCAGGTTCAACGTTGGGCTCCCCCATTGTAGGGACTGCATTTACATTGCTCCGTGTCTCCGCACTGGAGTCTCCTTCAATCTGAGCGCCTAAAGATTCAGAGGCACGTTCTTCCTTTTCATGGACGTCTTCCACAGCGTTGGAGGACTCAACATTGGCTACATGAACCACAGGTACTGAAGACTCAACACTGGGCATTTTCTCTTCAGGACTGGCAGACACAGACTCAGCGCTGAGTGTTTCCTCTACAGAAACTTCCTTCACAGTAGTGGAGGACTCCAGATTGAGATAATCTCTGAGTAAATTATCCATAGAACGTGACAACTCAACATTGGACTCTTTCTTTTCAGGAGCTTCAACTGAAGACTTGACACCAGACTGCTCTTCAATAGGTTTAGGCCCAGCGCCATCAGACCCAACACTGACTTCTTCCTTTACAAGATCTTCTCCAAAATCAGTGGACGACTTGGCACTAGGATCATCTCCAAGGACGTTAACCACAGAGCATGAAGGTTGAAGACTGGACTCTTCCTTTCCAACGGTAAGAGTCACAGCAGGCAAAGACTCAACACGGGGATGGTCTTCAACAGCTTCATCCCAGGGATCACCAGACAAAGCACAGAGTTCATTTACAGGAATCCCATCCACACCAACATAGGGTTCAGAGCCTACAGAACTTGAAGGCTCAATGCTGGACTCTCTCCTTTCCAGACCATCAGCTCCAGCAGATGAAGACTTTGCCCTTGCCTGCTCTTCAGGGGCTTCAATCTTAACCCCATTAGACTCCGTACCAGATTCTTCATTCAAAGGGATCCCACCCACAGCAAAGGGTTCAACCTTGAGCTCTTCAATACCAATGGGCGATTCTCCATTGAGGACCTCGTATTCACAGGCTTCAATCCCAACAACAGAGTATTCATCCCTAGGCTCCTCCTTTTCAGGGATGTCTTCAACAGCACTGAAGAACTTGACATTGGGATCTTCCACAAGGACCTCATCCCCTGCTTCTCTAAATTCCATAATGAACTCGTCTTTTGCAGAAACTTCTTCATCAGCATTGGAAGGCCACGCTCGGAGGTCCTCCTCAGGAGTTTTACCCACAGCACCTGAAGATTCAGCAGCCCCCAGATCTTCATTTTCTGTAACATCACCTACAACACCAAAGCGCTCCTCACTGACACCTTCCGTCTCAGGGACCATACCTACAATATCAGGAAGTCCGGGGTAAGGCTCTGAGGACGAAGAAAGGTTTTCTTCCAGGGCAGGGACATCAACAATAACTTCTGAAATATTAGTAGCAGGCAATTCTGAAAATGTATCTTCCTCTTCACAATCCTCCTTTTCATTTGCTGCAGCCTCTTCAACTCCTGTCCCGGATTTTTCTTCATCTTTAAACCAACAAATTTGGCATTAGCACTTAATAAGATTCAGATAAACCAATTTTATGAAGAGAATAATGTTGGTATCATGGAAGTAGTTATGGACCTTGACTTTCAGTTTACTTGTGTGTAGTGCTATGTCGGATATGTTAAGTTCTTGCAATAAGAATTTCATTGTTCCGTTGTCAGGATATATAACAAATAAACACTCCTGACTCTCTTGAAAAAAGTTTGAAATCAATGATAACCTCTGATTGCCCTGAATATATAAATACTTAGAGCCTTTGATAAAGTTTTTCAAAAATTTGGTTTTAGATTTAATAAGAGAAGTATAAATTGGATTGATTGATGGAGAAGCAATTATCTATATGAACATAGAAAAAAATGCTGGAGAAACTCAGCAGGTGAGGCAGCATCTATGGAGCGAAGGAATAGGTGACGTTTCGGGTCGAGACCCTTCTTCTGACTATTCCTTCGCTCCATAGATGCTGCCTCACCGGCTGAGTTTCTCCAGCATTTTTGTCTACCTTAGATTTTTCCAGCATCTGCAGTTCTTTCTTAAACATCTATATGAAAATGATCTGATGATATTTTAAGTATAATAATGAATGTTCGTTATTCATTTCTTCCTACAAATGCATGAATCGTTTAGATCCAGACCCTTTTGTTTCAAAAGTAATTTAATCAAAATACAGTTTTCCTGGAGTTTAGTTTAGTTTAGAGATACAGCGCGGAAACAGGCCCTTCGGCCCACCAAGTCCTTGCTGACCAGCGATCCCTGCATATTATCCCACACACACTAGGGACAATTTACATTTACACCAAGCCAATTAACCTACAAACCTGTACGCCTTTGGAGTGTGGGAGGAAACCGAAGATCTCGGAGACAGCCCAGGCGGTCACCAAGAGAACGTACAAACTCCGTACAGACAGTACCCGTAGTCGAGATCGAACCAGGGTCTCTGGCGCTGAAAGCGCTGTAAGGCAGCAACTCTACTGCTGCGCCACCATGCCGCCCATAAGTTGTCAGAATGACTTCAATCCTTAGAAAAGCTGATTAATAAAGTGACTGGGATTTTGTAAACATTTAGAAATGGAATGTATGAACACAAATACCAAGGTTTTCTTTCAGTGTAGCCGAGTTGCTTCCAATGCAGAAATGAGGACACATTTTGCCTTTGCCAAGAGCTAAGCTCAACAGAACGGTATCTTTACCTTTGAGAAAATCAATTGCTTGGAGCAGTCGCTGTTCTTTCTCAAGATAAATATTATAGTGATCCATATTTTCATAACCATGCTCCAGTTCTTCAATAACTGAGGCTCCAGTGGCTTCTGAAACTCTAAACAAATACGAAACGTCACTAATCGGGTCCAGGCCAGCTTCTTCAATTGTTAAAATATTGAATAGTCACAGATACTTACTTTGCTATCAGTGTCTTTGCATTCTATAAAATAAAGAATAAGTCGAAAATTAACTGGGCTTTTTTTACCCCCCCCCCCCCCCCCCCTCCCCCCCGCCGATAGGAGAAATTGTAAGTATTTTAGTTTTGTTTATTGTCACGTGTATCGAGGTATGGTTGCGTGCTAACCAGTCAGCGGGAAGGGGTCACAGCTTAAGGATAAGGGGGAAATCCTTTAAGACCGAGATGAGGAAAAACTTTTTCACACAGAGAGTGGTGAATCTCTGGAACTCTCTGCCACAGAGGGTAGTTGAGGCCAGTTCATTGGCTATATTTAAGAGGGGGTTAGATGTGGCCCTTGTGGCTAAGGGGATCAGGGGATATGGAGAGAAGGCAGGTACGGGATACTGAGTTGGATGATCAGCCATGATCATATTGAATGGCGGTGCAGGATCGAAGGGCCGAATGGCCTACTCCTGCACCTATTTTCTATGTTTCTATGTTTCTAAGACAATATGCGATTACTATACATTAGTGGCGGAGGTCGGACAAGCAGCCGAGAACAAAGGGGGACCCGGCATGGCAGGGTCGCCATGAATGAAGACACAGGAGTCAGGGGATATGGGGAGAAGGCAGGAAATGGGTACTGATTGGGGATGATCAGCCATGATCACATTGAATGGTGGTGCTGGCTCGAAGGGCCGAATGGCCTACTACTGCACCTATCGTCTATTGTCTATTGGCCCATTGGGGACTAAATTGAATTTTGCGTCGGCGCCCTATATGTGGCGCCTCTTTGCATACCTTGTGTCTGCAAAACAAAGAATCTCACTGAGACACGTCACATGTGATAGTAAGTGTCATTCATTCAAATGAGCCGTCCACCGAGCACAGATACACGATGAAGGGAATAATGTTTAGCGCAAGGTATAGTCCGATTAAAGTTGGTCTGAGGGTCTCCAGTGAGCTCCAGCTGCTCTCTACAGACAATATGCAATAGACAATAGGTGCAGGAGGAGGCCATTCAGCCCTTTGAGCCAGCATCGCCATTCACTGTGATCATGACTGATCATCCACAATCAGTACCCTGTTCCTGCCTTGTCCCCAAATCCCTCGACTCTGCTATCTTTCAGAGGTCTATCTAACTCTCTCTTGAAAGCATCCAGAGAATCGGACTCCACTGCCTTCTGAGGAAGAGAATTCCACAGACTCACAACTCTCTGTGTGAAGAAGTATTTCCTCGTCTCTGTTCTAAATGGCTTACCCCTTATTCTTAAACTGTGGCCCCTGGTTCTGGACTCCCCCAACATCGGGAACATGTTTCCTGCCTCTAGCGTGTCCAAGCCCTTAACAATCTTATATGTTTCAATGATCCCCTCTCATCCTTCTAAATTTCAGAGTATACAAGCCCAGCCGCTCCATTCTATCAACATATGACAGTCCCACCATCCCGGGAATTAACTCCGTGGACCTACGCTGCACTCCCTCAATAGCAAGAATGTCCTTCCTCAAATTTGGAGACCAAAACTGCACAATATACTCTAGGTGTGGTCTCACCAGGGCCCTGTACAACTGCAGAAGGAAGTCTTTGCTCCTATACTCAACTCCTCTTATTATGGCCAACTTCACTGCCTGCTGCACCTGCATGCCTGTTTTCAGTGACCGATGTATGACACCCAGATCTTGTTGTACTTCCCCTTTTCCTATCTTGATACCATTCAGATAATAATCTGCCTTCCTGTTCTTGCCACCAAAGTGGATAACCTCATATTTATCCACATTCAACTGCATCTGCCATACGTCTGCCCACTCACCCAACCTGTCCAAGTCACCCTGCATCCTCATAGCATCCTCTTCACAGCTCACACTGCCACCCAGCTTTGTGTCATCTGCAAATTTGCTAATGTTACTTTTAATCCCTTCATCTAAATCATTGATGTATATTGTAAATAGTTGCCGTCCCAGCGGTACCCCACTAGTCATGGCCTGCCATTTTGAAAGGGACCTGTTAATCCCTACTCTTTGTTTCCTGTCTGCCAACCAATTTTCTATCCATGTCAGTACCCTACCCCCAATACCATGTGCTCTAATTTTGCCCTTTAATCTCCTATGTGGGACCTCATCAAAGGCTTCCTGAAAGCCGTGTAGCATCCTTGCCTCAGCCTCCTCGCCGAAGACTCTCGAGCCAAAGACTCACACTTTACTCACCAAGGCACTTTACCTCAACAAGGTCGCTCCACTACAGCTACACTTCTTTATCTGTTACCTAATCAACTACTTTAGGGGTAATTTGTAAATTATTTGAACCTGGGCCTTTGGCGCTCTTTTTAAATCTTCTTTCCTACCTCACCTACTTCCTGCCAATACTTGCTCTCGCTGCTTCTGGCTACTGCTTCTCTCCTACCATCACGGAAAATTTAGTTGTTGATTGAATGGTTCAGTTGCCTGATAAATGGTTCATAGAGTCATAGAGTGATACAGTGTGGAAACAGGCCCTTCATCCCAACTTGCCCACACCGGCCAACCTGTCCCAGCTACACTAGCCCCACCTGCCTGCGTGTGGTCCATATCCCTCCAAACCTGTCCTATCCATGTACCTGTCTAACTGTTTCTTAAATATTTGGACAGTCCCAACCTCAACTACCTCCACTGGCAGCTTGTTCCACACACCCACCGCTCTTTGTGTGAAAACGTTACCCCTCAGATTCCAATTAAATCTTTTCTCCTTCACCTTGAACCTATGTCCTCTGGTCCTTGATTCACCTGTTCTGGGCAAGAGGCACTGTGCGTCTACCCAATCTGAAGAAGGGTCTCGACCCGAAACGCCACCCATTCCTTCTCTCCAGAGATGCTGCCTGCCCCGCTGAGTTACTCCAGCTTTTTGTGTCTATCTTCAATTACTCTCATGATTTTTTCAGTTGTTCATGAGCAGTTCAGTTGCCTGATAAATGTAATAAGTACAACGTTTGAGTACCTGTAGAAAGACTGCCATTTGGGGTTCCTTCATTGACTGTAGCACAGACTCTACAAGCTTGGACATGGATTGTATGTGTTCACTGTAACGTTTTATCAAAGCCTTGCACTGGCTCATTTTCTCATCTTGTTCGTTTGTGATTATTTGCTTCATCTCTTGTTTTTTCCCCTCTAAAACTGCAAACAGGGAATCAAATTGTTCATACAATGCTTGCTTTTGGCCTCTACAGTTGTCCTGAAAGACAAAAATGGGTTTAGTAGATTGACAAGCAAAAAATATATTTTATACAGATTCACTGATGCAATCACATTCAGGATAAGTAGCTCCGAAATATCCCAGTCAATTAGTGTGACATTTCAACAGAATGGCTGATGCATTGAAGCAACTCATCTGTATTACATTGGTCCTGTTATTAATGTGGGAAGGCTTTTCTGAAACCTCTTTCAGGTATTTATAAACTGTCCTGACTGCAAAATTGTTACACCTCTTTGAACGAGTAGTAACTGAGTTTTCAGATGATTTAATAGCCATAATTATTCTGTAACCCGCTACGCTCTAGAATAAAAATAATTAGTGTCATGAACATCACATTATTTTTCCAACAAGGCCCAGATTATGATATAATTTAAGAGCCTTAAGTCTCACTATATAGTAACTGAGTGGTGGTGCAGCGGTACAGCTATTGCCTTACAGCGCAGGAGACCCGGGTTCGATCCTGACCACGGGTGCTCTCTGTACATTCTCCCCATGACCTGCGTGGGTTTTCTCCGAGATCTTCAGTTTCCTCCCACGCTCCAAAGACTTACAGGTTTGTAGGTTAATTGGCTTGGTACAAATGTAAAATTGTCCCTAGTGTGTGTAGGATAGTGTTAGTGTGCGGGGATCGCTGGTCGGCGTTGACACGGTGGGCCGAAGGGCCTGTTCCCTCGCTGTATCTCTAAACTAAACCAAACTGAAAACTTTAATCATTTTTATTTTGCTCTGGGGATTCAAATTCAAGTTCAAGGTCGCGTTTATTGTCATTTAACCAATTAAGGTACAGTGAAATTTAAGTTACCATTCTAAGTGAAAAGCAACAATACACACAGAAAATAAAATAAAATTTAACATAAATGATGCGATAGCCACTGACTCTCTCTCTCGAGCACAGCCATATTGGAAATCTTCATTGCATTTGTTTCATAGTCATAGAGTCACACGGAGCCAGGCCCTCTCATCCATGCCAACCAAGATGACCCATCTAAGCTAGTTCTATTTGCCCACATTAGTCCCGTATCCCTTTAAACCTTTCCTATCCACGTACCTGTCCAAATGTTGTCTTCATTATTGTCTCTGCCTCAACTACTTCCTCTGGCAACTCATTTCATCTATCCACCACACTCTGTGAGAAAAGGCTGTGCCTCAGGTTCCTACTAAATCTTTCCCCTCCCATCTTAAACTTATGTCCTCACGTTCGTACGTTCATAAGGTATATGATCAGAATTAGGCCATTCGGCCCATCAAGTCTACTCCGCCATTCAATCATAGCTTCCTGCGGCAGCTGAGAAAACACAATCTGCCACAGGCAATGATGGTCCAATTCTACACGGCCATCATAGAGTCTGTCCTCACCTTCTCCATCATGATCTGGTTTGGCTCAGCCATCATGTATGATATTCGGAGGCTGCAGCGCATCGTTCGATCAGCCGAGAAGGTTATTGGCTCCAACCTTCCCCCCATCGATGAACTGTACACTGCAAGGGCCAGGAAGCGAGCGGGTAAGATCATCTCTGACCACTCTCACCCTGGCCACAAACTATTGGAATCACTGCCCTCTGGAAGGCGACTCCGGACTGTCAAATCCGCCACAGCCAGACATAAAAACAGCTTTTTTCCTCCAGTAAGTAGCTCCACTCAACAGCCAAATGTCTGTAGCCTCCTTGTGCTCAGGTATTTTATTTAATTCTTCACGTTTAAATTATGTTTTATTTTTAACTGTCTACTGCATATCGTGCTGTTACTTGTGAGCAAAGCACCAACGCAAATTCCTTGTACGTATACATACTTGGCTAATAAAATTAATTCAATTCAATTCAATCTTTCCCTCTCAAACCCATTCACCTGCCTGATTCTTGATTCCGCTACTCTGCATAAAACACTCTTTGCATTCACCTATCTATTCCCCCCATGATTTTACACACCTTCCTAAGATCACCCCTCAGCCTCCTGCACTCCAAGGAATAGAGTTGCTAGCCTGCCCAATCTCTCCCAATCGCTCAGACCCTCGAGTCCTGCCCACATCCTCATAAATCTTCCCTTCATTTCCAACACTGAAGGCACGGATGAGAGACCATGAGTGGGTCAGCTAGAAAGCTGATTAAAGTAAATCGTTACCTCGATATTTTTGCTCGTTTCTTCCAGATGTGTAATAAATGCTTCAATTGCATCATTGGCTGCAACAAGTGCTCCAATTCCATCGTCTAGTTTGCACTGGGAAACAAAAGCAACATAAATGAGAACTACATTTAAATCCAATGCTTGCTGTAACTGATTAAATATTTTAGAGATTGGAGCAACACTTGTTTAACATGCATCCCCACCTTTTGTTGTTTGTAGACAGTTAGCAGTGGGGAAACTTCGCAAGCCTTGTGAACACCAAAGACTTTGCACAATGAACAGGTTGGCGTCTCACATGAAATGCAGTAGATGTTAATCTTTTCCTCATCGTGCTCTTCACATGTTGGTTGTTCAGGTTTTGCTGTGGACCTAGATTAATTGTTTCAAAATGCTCACATTACTTATTGCAAAGATCAATCAATTTAAGCATAGAGATTGAAAAACCTTTGCGGACGGCTAGTCATAAAAAAAATACCTGGGCATTTTTTTTCCATTAATGCCACCGATTATCATAATTAATTGCCATCATTGCCACAATGATAGCAAACTAAGCAATACAAACCACAATTTTTGAACTAACTTTGAAACATTTAAGTTGAAAGTAGAAATAAAGAACTGCAGACGCTGGTTAATACGAAAAGACACAAAGTGCTGGAGTAATTTAGCAGGTCTTGCAGTATCATTTTGTGCTAAACATTATTCCCTTTATCCTGTATCAGTACACTGTGGATGGCTTGATTGTAATCACGTATTGTCTTTCTGCTGACTGGATAGCACGCACCAAAAATGCTTTTCACTGTAACTCGGTACACGGGACAATAAACAAAACTAACTAAACATGAATAGGTGAAATATCAGGTCGGGACCCTTCCCTAAGTTTAGTTTAGTTTAGAGATACAACGTGGAAACAGGCTCTTCGAGCCACCGAGACCACGCCAACCATTGATCACCCATACACTAGTTCCATCATATACGTTAGGGACAATTAACCTACAAACCTGCACATCTTCGGAATGTGGAAGGAAACCAGAGCACCCAGAGAAAACCCACGCGGTTACAGGGAGATGTACAAACTCTGTACAGACATCACCCACAGTCAGGATCGTACCCGGGTCTCTTCTGCTGACTGGTTAGCACCCAACAAAAGCTTTTCACTGTACCTCAGTAGAGGTGACAGTAAACGAAACATGATTACAATCAATGATGGAGTAACTCAGCGGGACAGGCAGCATCTCTGGAGAGAAGGAACAGGTGACGTCTTGAGCCAGACTGAAGAAGGCTCTCGACCCAAAACGTCACCCATTCCTTGTCTCAGAGATGCTGCCTGAGTTACTCCAGCATCTTGTGTCTATCTTTGGTTTAAACCAGCATCTGCAGTTCCTTCATGCACATATGATTACAATCACTATGCCTTCAGTGTAGAGATACAGGATAAAGGATATAACGTTTGGTGCAAAATGAAGCCCAGAAAAGTCAGATTACAGATAGTCTGAGGTTCTCCATTGAGGGAAGATGGTAGCTCAGGACTACTCTTGAGTTGATGATAGGATGGTTAAGTTGCCTGATCACAGTGGGGAAGAAACCTGTAACATTGATTTGACCTTTGCACCAAAAAAAAAAAGAAAACATTTCTCTTCAGTGTTACTGACACGTAAGAATATAACTTACCGCAGGGAGTCTTGTTTGTAAATGTCAATGATGTTTTCCACCAGCAAGTTTCTCTGGAGTCCGTAAACTCCATGTCTGTCCAGAATGATCTCCTGGCGACAACATGGACACCGGAAACAGGCTCCTGAACCCAGAGACGTGCCACGAGACTTTCAACAACAGAAAATTCACAGTCGGCAAGGCAAGCAATTTGTCAGACACTTAACCAAAACTGAACACTTTTTTTTCCTAAGGCAGACAGAGATAGATAGATTTTTGATTAGTACAGGTGACAGAGGTTATGGGGAGAAGGCTGGTGAATGGGGTTAGGAGGGAGAGGTAGATCAGCCATGATTGAACGGCGGAATAGACTTGATGGGCTGAATGGCCTAATTCTACTCCGATGACCTTATGATATAATAAAGTATAAAAGATTTTGGCATCAATTCATAATTTCATGTAATTGGAGCAAAATTAGGCCATTCGGCCCATCAGGTCTACCATTCAATCATGGTAGATCTATCTTTCCCTGTCATCCTTATTCTCCAGCATTCTCCCCATAACCTCTGATACCCGTACTAATCAAATTGTGCTGTATTCCTTCAAATGTTAATTTTCAATTTTTTTTTTGTAATTTCTGAGCACCAATTTTGTGCAGTCTTCCGCCATTTAAGAGAGTTCAATAATAAATCTGGTGACCCGCAGTGCATTTCTTCAATGATAATTAAATCCTTCCGCTTGGACTAACACTTCCCAGTGATAAACACCCGTGTATCATAGGGTGATACAGCCTGGAAACATGCCCTTTGGCCCAACTTGCCCATACCGACCAACATGTCCCATCTACACTAATCCCACCTGCCTGTTTGGCCCATATCCCTCTAAACCTACCCTATCAATGTGCCTGTCTAAATGTTTCTGAAATGTATCACATGTCTTACTAATTGCTCATCAAACCAGCATGTTCATTTTTAATGATTTTTGTACAAAGTCCCTCTGAACACCAATTTTTTCCCCCCATTAACCATTGAAAAGGAAAGTTAGCTTTCTTTTTCCCTACCAAAGTGGACAACTTCATATTTATCCACCCTATATTTCATTAGCAATGCCCTTGTCCATTCACTTAGCCTGTCCATATCCCATAAAATCCAAACATTGATTGATTCTTGTGTGAATGGTCAGCGACTGAAGTTCCCCAGCCTCTGTGGATGGACAACCTGAGGATTCACCATCCCCAGTTGTATCAATTTCTTCTCACTTCAGTCCTGAATGGCTGGCCCCTTATTTTGCCACCATGATATCGCAGCCTGTGGTTGCATTAGCTCAGTATCGACTCAGTTGTTGAATTATCAGCCTGAAGTGTAAGTTTAGCTCAGTTTAGAGATACAGCGTGGAAACAGGCCCTTTGGCCCACCGAGTCCACGCTGACCAACGATCCCCGCACACGCGTCCTATCCGACACACTAAGGGCAATTTTACAGCAGCCAATTAACCTACACACCTGCACATCTTTGGGATGTGGGAGGAAACCGGTGTACCCAGAGAAAACCCACGCGATCACAGGGAGAACGTACAAACTCCGTACAGACGGCGCCCATAGTCAGGATGGAACCTGGGTTAATTGGCTTCTGTAAATTGTTCCTAGAGTGTAGGGTGGAACTAGTGTATGGGTGATGGTTGGGTGGCATGGACTCGGTGGGCTGTTTCGCTAAACTAAACTAACATACCCATCACCCTATCTGTATCGCTAAACTAAACTGTTGCCTTCCATCACAGTTAGGAATGTTGATTCCACTGTGTCAAGTCACTGTGGTGGGTGTTTATGTTAAATTGTATTGTATGTATGTATTGTGTTCTTTTCACTTACTACAAACTCAAATTTCACTCTACCTTAGTTGGTTAAGAACAGAGAAGGTTCACCAGACTGATTCCTGGGATGGCAGGACTTTCATATAAAGGTAGACTCGGCTTGTACTCGCTGGAATTTAGAAGATTGAGGGGGGATCTTATAGAAACTTACACAATTCTTAAGGGGTTGGACAGGCTAGATGCAAGAAGATTGTTTCTGATGTTGGGGAAGTCCAGAACAAGGGGTCACAGTTTAAGGATAAGGGGGAAGTCTTTTAGGACCGAGATGAGATTTTTTTTTTCACACAGAGAGTGGTGAATCTGTGGAATTCTCTGCCACAGAAAGTAGTTGAGGCCAGTTCATTGGCTATATTTAAGAGGGAGTTAGATGTGGCCCTTGTGGCTAAAGGGATCAGGGGGTATGGAGAGAAGGCAGGTACAGGATACTGAGTTGGATGATCAGCCATGATCATATTGAATGGCAGTGCAGGCTCGAAGGGCCGAATGGCCTACTCCTGCACCTATTTTCTATGTTTCTATGTTAAGTGACAATAAACGCAAACTTGAACTTGAACTAATATACCCATCATTCCTTTCACTTTAAAAAACTTGAATTAAAGGAAATAGCAGCAAATACAGTAAGCTCTCATGAGGCCAATGTGTTTCAGAGATCTGGACTGATGGATAAATATTGATCAGGACACTGGGGTTAACTCCAATGCTCTCCCTTCAATTTGTATCAGGGAATGTGGAAGAATGTTCATGTTGGGCAAACCAAGAGTTAATACTTGGTACCCGCTTGTAATGTCTGCATTGAGCTTGCCTGTATGTTCCCTCGCTGCTTCTGAATGTATTTATCAGCAGCTGTAGAAACCATCCCCTGTACATTAAAAAACGAATGAATTAAATGAAATTAAAGGTTATCACGCTTCTTACTTTTGTATTCTAATGCAAAGCAAAGCATGACTTAAGTCACGTAGACTTGAATGTTCTAAGGTATACAGTATAAGACTACTAGGAGAGTCAATAGACAATAGGTGCAGGAGTAGGCCATTCGGCCCTTCGAGCCAGCACCGCCATTCAATATGATCATGTAGTCTGGCTCCAGCAGACAGGATCTCCGTCATATCACGTTAATAAAACCTTGAAACCGCAAAGTCTGGTTCCGGCAGTGCTTCTTTAATTAAATTCCCAGATTGGGAATCTTCTACATCCATCCGGCAGAACAAATGGAAGCCTGGTTTAACATCTGATCCAAAGGCCAGCTTCTTTGAATGCTGCACTGCTCCACACTGCACTGGAGTGTCAGCCAAGATCTTTGTCGATCAGCCATCACCCATACATTAGTTCCGTCCGACACACTAGGGACAATTTATAGAAGGCAATTAACCCAGGTTCAATCCTAACTATGGGTGCTGACTGTATGGAGTTTGTACGTTCTCCCAAAGACCTGCTTGGGTTTTCTCTGAGATTTTCAGTTTCTCCCAAACCTACAAACCTCCATTCCCTTCCACCCTTATTCCTTCCTCTGGCTTCACTTTTGGCACCACTTCTCTGCTTATGCTTTATCTCACACATTTTGTCTTTTCATTAGTGGCCTTTGTCCAACCATCTGACAATCACCCCCTCCCCCCCCATCCATCTGTATCCACCTATCACTCGCCAGATTTGTCCCACTGCTACACCTCTCCCAGCTTCCTCACCGCATTCTACAATCAGTCTGACGAATGGTCCCGACCCGAAACATTGCCTATCCATGTTCTCTGGAGATGTTGTCTGACCCACTAAGTTACAGCAGCATTTTGTGTCTTTCTTTGTAAACCAGCGTCTACAGTTCTTGGTGTCTAAGTCTAAATGCTAACTATGTGCAGATGCTGGTTTAAACCAAAGGTAGACACAAAATGCTGGAGTTATGGGCCTGTCCCACTTAGGCGACTTTTGGGGCGACTGCCGTAAAATTTTCAACATGTTGACATTTTTTCGGTGACAGTGGCGACAATTTTTGCTGCCGTAGGTTGTCGTAGGTGTTGTTGTAGGTGTTGTTGTAGCTGCTGACGTAGGTTGTTGTAGGTTGATGTAGGTGTTGTTGTAGGTGTTGTTGTAGGTGCTGACGTAGGTTGTCGCCGGGTGTCGTAGGTGAATTCCATTAAAACTAGTCCCTGGCAGTCACCTAAAGAGTCGCCTAAGTGGGACAGGCCCTTTACTCAGCAGGACAGGCAGCATCTCTGGAGAGAAGGAAAGGGTGACGTTTCGGGTCAAGACCCTTCTTCAGTCTAAATGCTGACTACTTTGGATTACATTTGGAAAACAATGATCTGATGGCTTCGAATTGATTGAAATGTTAAAGACCCCACGGGCACGTTGTACATAAACCCTTGGATACCTGATGTGCTTCTGTTTTTACTCTTCATCATATTTCCAAGTTTGTCTCACTTGCAAATGTTGATATTTTGCCTGGAGTTCATGTGGCTGTGAGCAGTAATTCCAGCAGCCAACACTGGGGGCAGTATTATAGACTCCCCCCACCCCCACTCCCAGTAAACAACTGGTCACCTTCACTCTGATTGGTGTCTTATGACCAGTTTCGTATGTACTCTGCTAATGCCCCTTTAATCCCATGAGCTTTGGTTTAGCAAACAAGTCTGTAACGCGGCACATTATTAAAGACCTTTTGAAACTCCCAGTGTACATCCACCTCTTGTTACTTCATTGAACTCAAATATTTGTCAACTATGATTTACATTTAATAAAACAGGTTCATAAAAGATAAAAACAACAGGAGAAACAAGGAACTGCAGATGCTGGGTTATAACAAAGATAAACACAAAGTGCTGGAGTAACTCAGCAGGTCAGGCAGTATCTCTGGAGAAAAAGGAAGTTACGGGTCCAGACCCGTCTTCAGACTCGCGTTTCGGGTCAGGTCTGAAGAAGGGTTCTGATCCGAAACATCACCCCTCTTTTTTCTCTGCCTGACCCGCTGAGTTACTCCAGCACTTTGAGTCTATCTTTGATAAACAACAGTGCAATCCCCGAATGCAATTTTGTCCCCTTTAAAAAAAAAAAAAGTGTCCCAACTATTGAAGTCATGCTGACTGGTTTCGTATTACCACATATGTTTCCCCCTCCATCTGGTAAACAAGGATTCCCTGGAAGAACTGTTGCAAAACTAAGTTTCCATTTCACTAATAATAAAAAGTCAAGCACATTCTGTAAACCAGTCATTCACAAACATGTGAAATATATGAAACAGCATATTAAAATAAGTCCTTCAAAATGAATGGATATAAAATAATAAAAACCCACTAGAAAAAAAAAAGTTACTTGATTACTGTATTGTGGCAAAACATTGGAGAAATTTCAATCAAATGCGAGGGGAACATATGCAGATATTAGGTACACAAAAATGCTGGAGAAACTCAGCGGGAGCAGCAGCATCTATGGAGCGAAGGAAATAGGCAACGTTTCGGGCCGAAACCCTTCTTCAGACGGATGCAGATATTAGGACAAGTTATAAAAAGAAAGCTTGGTGAGAGAAAAAAAAATTAAGGAGTTTCTTGAGATTATGAAGGGCATTAAAGAGGTAGAGAGGATTAAGAAGCAAATGTTATGTCTGAGTAACTGAAGGCATGATAACTATTAGTGGGGATATCAAATCTTGAGATGATCAAGATGTTGCCAGAATTAGAGGAGCTATCTCAGTGTACTCCAGGGCTGGATTTTATACATGTGTAAGAATCACGGAGTATATTTAGACTTTAGAGATACAGCGTCGAAGCAGGCCCTTCAGCCCACCGAGTCCATGCCAAACCAACAAGCACTACCCTGCACACTAGGGACAATTTACAATTTTAACGTCGCCAATTAACCTACAACCCTGCATGTCTCTGGAGTGTGGGAGGAAACCCAAGCGGGTGAAGGTACAAATTCCGTACAGACAGCACCCATAGTCAGGATCGAACCTGGGTCTCTGGCGCTGTGAGGCAGCAACTCTACCGCTGCGCCGCCCATCAGAAATAAAAACCTTGCTTGACTGAGAATGTAGCAAAGTGATGGGTGAAAGGCATTTGGGGCAAGTTGCCACTTTGCTCAGTGGATTTTAGAATGGTTTCAGATACATGAACATTATAAAATAGGAGCTTATTCATGGAAATATTTATACCTATAGGTAAAAGATGTTTATACTGTGAAAACCTGCAATTAGGTTAATAACATGCATCAGCAAGAGACTTAAGAAATCCTGTACAATTATGAAGAATAATAAATAGTGGATTTCCACCCAGAAATGGTGTCTGACTTAGACAGGTATACAATATATTAGTCTAAAAAACCACATAATCTAAGAAATCCTTAGTTTCAGAGTTTTTATTTCAAATAGTCTGTCTTACCTGGAAAATATCATAGGCACATTTTCTACAGAGGTTATGTTGACACGGTAATATCACAACAGGCTTGGAAAACATTTCAAGACATACTGGGCAAATTAGCTGTTTCTCCAGATTATCCATGGTTTGCGAATCCCGGTATATTGAGCTGTACTCCATCGGGATCGACATGACAAGGAATACCGATTATGGAGGAGGACTTCAATACACAATCGTGGGCTCCAGCAAGTAAATTTCCTGTTGCTTTCTCGGGTTCTCCCCTTTAAAGAGAATATTTTTAGCAAAGGTATGGAATTAAAAACTTTGCGGTGCGTTGCTATGCATCGATCTGTCATTGTGTTTATATTTAAATCGCAGGCATCATGTGTTGAGCAAGAAGACATGCCATTGCCCATATATGAAAAGTCTAGAATAGTGTTTAAGAAACACTCTACTCGAGTTACTTTCATTCATATCACAAGGGACAAAAACGTGATGACAAGTAAGCTTACCGGTTTTAGACCTTACTCAGAGACCAGCATTTAGAACATTTAACTCCACATGAAATCAGTATCACAGGGGTTAGACACTTGCACAATTTAGATAGCTTTTACACAAGTTTCAAATCCCAGTCTGTTGTGAGAAAGCAACAGGAGGTTTTTAAATGTACTTTTAAACCAGGCTGTGATCGAAAGGGAATCAAATCTTGTTTATTTCTCTCTGATCTTGCGGTCTGTCAGTCCATAACGCTTACAAATGCAGAAAGCAGCAGCAGCCATCTTTCCCCAGTCTGCATTAACCCTTAAAACATTTGGAAATGTTACTGCTCAAATTGTGGTTTATCATCTTTTCAGAACCAAAACTGCTCCGGCACCCATGAGGTTTTGGTGCTGCCAAATAGCAGAAATTCCTGGACTACTGGATGTTGCTGCTATTAATACCCCAGCACAATTTTCCTTTTACATATCACAATAGTATAGACACAAAAAGCTGGAGAAACTCAACGGGACAGGCAGCATCTCTGGAGAGAAGTGTCTGAAGAAGGGTTTCGACCAGAAACGTCACCCATTCCTTCTCTCCAGAGATGCTGCCTGTCCCGCGGAGTTACTCCAGCTTATTGTGTCTATCTTCGGTTTAAACCAGCATCTGCAGTTCCTTCCTTCACAATAGTATCGTATAATTTTTAGTGAACCTAGTAAAGGGAACCGCAAATAGAATCTGGTGATCTTCAGCTTGTATGTTTCCATTTGTTAATAACTGAAAGTTACAAGCACTCGGGATGACCAGGGACAGAGAAAAATAAACTTGCGGCTTTTATAAACATAGAAACATAGAAAATAGGTGCAGGAGTAGGCCATTCGGCCCTTCGAGCCTGCACCGCCATTCAATATGATCATGGCTGATCATCCAACTCAGTATCCTGTACCTGCTTTCTCTCCATACCCCCTGATCCCTTTAGCCACAAGGGCCACATCTAACTCCCTCTTAAATATAGCCAATGAACAGTCCTCAACTACATTCTGTGGCAGAGAATTCCGCAGATTCACCACTCTCTGTGTAAAAAATGTTTTTCTCATCTCAGTCCTAAAAGATTTACCCTTTATCCTTAAACTGTGACCCCTTGTTCTGGACTTCCCCAACATCGGGAACAATCTTCCTGCATCTAGCCTGTCCAACCCCTTAAGAATTTTGTACGTTTCTATAAGATCCCCCCCTCAGTCTTCTAAATTCCAGCGAGTACAAGCCGAGTCTATCCAGTCTTTCCTCATATGAAAGTCCTGACATCCCAGGAATCAGTCTGGTGAACCTTCTCTGTACTCCCTCTATGGCAAGAATGTCCTTCCTCAGATTAGGAGACCAAAACTGTTCGCAATACTCCAGGTGTGGTCTCACCAAGACCCTGTACAACTGCAGTAGAACCTCCCTGCTCCTATACTCAAATCCTTTTGCTATGAATGCTAACATACCATTCGCTTTCTTCACTGCCTGCTGCACCTGCATGCCCACTTTCAATGACTGGTGTACCATGACACCCAGGTCTCGCTGCATCTCCCCTTTTCCTAATCGGCCACCATTCAGGTAATAGTCTACTTTCCTGTTTTTGCCACATTTATCCACATTATACTGCATCTGCCATGCATTTTCCCACTCACCCAGCCTATCCAAGTCATCTTGCAGCCTCCTAGCACCCTCCTCACAGCTAACACTGCCCCTCAGCTTCGTGTCATCCGCAAACATGGAGATGTTGCATTCAATTCCCTCGTCCAGATCATTAATATATATTGTAAATAGCTGAGGTCCCAGCACTGAGCCTTGCGGTACCCCACTAGTCACTGCCTGCCATTCTGAAAAGGACCCGTTTACTCCTACTCTTTGCTTCCTGTCTGCCAGCCAGTTCTCTATCCACATCAATACTGAACCCCCAATACCGTGTGCTTTAAGTTTGTATATAAATCTCTTATGTGGGACCTTGTCGAAAGCCTTCTGAAAGTCCAGATATAACACATCCACTGGTTCTCCCTTATTCACTCTACTAGTTACATCCTCGAAAAATTCTATAAGATTCGTCAGACATGATTTACCTTTCATAAATCCATGCTGACTTTGTCCAATGATTTCACCATTTTCCAAATGTGTTGCTATCCCATCTTTAATAACTGACTCTAGCAGTTTCCCCACTACCGATGTTAGACTAACTGGTCTGTAATTCCCCATTTTCTCTCTCCCTCCCTTTTTAAAAAGTGGGGTTACATTAGCTACCCTCCAATCATCAGAAACTACTCCAGAATCTAAAGAGTTTTGAAAAATTATCACTAATGCATCCACTATTTCTGGGGCTACTTCCTTAATTGATCATGGGGAACAAGGATATGGCGGACCAATTGAATAACTACTTTGGTTCCGTCTTCACTAAGGAAGACATAAATAATCTGCCGGAAATAGCAGGGGGCCGCGGGTCAAAGGAGATGGAGGAACTGAGTGAAATCCAGGTTAGTCGGGAAGTGGTGTTGGGTAAATTGAATGGATTAAAGGCCGATAAATCACCAGGGCCAGATAGGCTGCATCCCAGAGTACTTAAGGAAGTAGCTCCAGAAATAGTGGATGCATTAGTGATAATTTTTCAAAACTCTTTAGATTCTGGTGTAGTTCCTGAGGATTGGAGGGTAGCAAACGTAACCCCACTTTTTCAGAAGGGAGGGAGAGAGAAAACGGGGAATTACAGACCAGTTAGTCTGACATCGGTAGTGGGGAAACTGCTAGAGTCAGTTATTAAAGATGGGATAGCAGCACATTTGGAAAGTGGTGAAATCATTGGACAAAGTCAGCATGGATTTACGAAAGGTAAATCGTGTCTGACGAATCTTATAGAATTTTTCGAGGATGTAACTAGTAGAGTGGATAGGGGAGAACCAGTGGATGTGTTGTATCTGGACTTTCAGAAGGCTTTCGACAAGGTACCACATAAGAGATTAGGATACAAACTTAAATCACACGGTATTGGGGGTTCAGTATTGATGTGGATAGAGAACTGGCTGGCAAACAGGAAGCAAAGAGTAGGAGTAAACGGGTCCTTTTCACAATGGCAGGCAGTGACTAGTGGGGTACCGCAAGGCTCAGTGCTGGGACCCCAGCTATTTACAATTTATATTAATGATCTGGACGAGGGAATTGAAAGCAACATCTCCAAGTTTGCGGATGACACTAAGCTGGGGGGCAGTGTTAGCTGTGAGGAGGATGCTAGGAGACTGCAAGGTGACTTGGATAGGCTGGGTGAGTGGGCAAATGTTTGGCAGATGCAGTATAATGTGGATAAATGTGAGGTTATCCACTTTGGTGGCAAAAACAGGAAGGCAGACTATTATCGAAATGGTGGCCGATTAGGAAATGGGGAGATGCAGCGAGACCTGGGTGTCGTGGTACACCAGTCATTGAAAGTAGGCATGCAGGTGCAGCAGGCAGTGAAGAAAGCAAATGGTATGTTGGCCTTCATAGCAAGAGGATTTGAGTATAGGAGCAGGGAGGTTCTACTGCAGTTGTACAGGGTCTTGGTGAGACCACACCTGGAGTATTGCGTACAGTTTTGGTCTCCAAATCTGAGGAAGGACATTATAGCCATAGAGGGAGTGCAAAGAAGGTTCACTAGACTGATTCCTGGGATGTCAGGACTTTCATATGAAGAAAGACTGGATAGACTTGGCTTATACTCGCTAGAATTTAGGAGATTGAGAGGGGATCTTATAGAAACGTACAAAATTCTTGTGGGGTTGGACAGGCTAGATGCAGGAAGATTGTTCCCGATGTTGGGGAAGTCCAGGATAAGGGGTCACAGCTTAAGGATAAAGGGGAAATCCTTTAAGACCGAGATGAGGAAAAACTTTTTCACACAGAGAGTAGTGAATCTCTGGAACTCTCTGCCACAGAGGGTAGTTGAGGCCAGTTCATTGGCTATATTTAAGAGGGAGTTAGATGTGGCCCTTGTGGCTAAAGGGATCAGGGGGTATGGAGAGAAGGCAGGTACGGGATACTGAGTTGGATGATCAGCCATGATCATATTGAATGGTGGTGCAGGCTCGAAGGGCCGAATGGCCTACTCTTGCACCTATTTTCTATGTATCTACGTATCTAAGTACTCTGGGATGCAGCCTATCTGGCCCTGGGGATAAAGATCTGTGTGTTTGAAAATCCTGTGTCTGAAACTGTCCCCAAAATGTAGAAACAAGAATGCTGATTTACTCAAAAGGATACAAAGTGCTGGAGTAACTCAGCGGGTCAGGCACCATTCTGGAGAACATGGATAGGTGACGTTTCGGGTCAGGATGTCTGAAGAAGGGTTCCAACCAGAAATGTTGCTAATCCATGTCATGTCTGAATGAGGGGCCCGATCTGAAACATTGCCTCACCACATGCTCCAGAGATGCTGCCTGACCCATTGAGTTACTCCAGCATTTTGTGTTGTATGAATGATTTGTTCTATAAATACGAATGTTGAAAATCTAATTTTAAGTAACTTCTACTGCCCATCCCATTCCATCCTTCCTCCACACTAGCCATTTAACCAGTCCCGAAGTTCACCACATTGTACCACCCCTGATATCACATCTTCCCTAACCAAAAATTGGCCAACAGGTCACCTCCATATCCAAGGTCATTTGTTGCCAGCCCTAATTGATCCTGGTCTTTTCTTGCTTCCAGGCTCTTCAGCATGCCCCTGCCCCCCCCCCCCCCCCCCCCACCACCACCACCACCCCTGACTTTTAGTCTGAGGAATGGTCCCGACACAAAAAAATCACCTAACCCTTTTCTCCCAAGATGCTGCCTGACCCGCTGAGTTACTCCCGCATTATGTGTCTACCTTCAATACAGAATTGTTTCGGCTGGGGATTGGATAATAAATTGCCACAAAAATCTAGCCTGGTATTTCTCAGAGTAAGAATCTTGTTACAATTGTGATTAGCTGCCAACTGATCCAACAGCTGAGAGAGTTTGATGCCAAACTTAAAAACTGTTTTTTGATATAGGGAGGTTTTGATTGGACAGTGAGTGGAAATTAATTCTTTGAATTCAATCCTTGCCACGTGTCTCAATCAAGGGAAGCACGGTGGCGCAGCGGTAGAGTTGCTGCTTACAGCGCCAGAGACCCAGGCTCGATCCTGACTACGGGTGCTGACTGTATGGTGTCTGTACATTCTCCCTGTGACCACGTGGGTTTTTTCCGAGATCTTCGGTTTCCTCCCACACTCCAAAGACGTACAGGTTTGTAGGTTAATTGGTTTGGTATAAGTGTAAATTGTCCCTAGTGTGTGCAGATGTTCTACCAATCGGTGGTGGCCAGTGCCATCTTCTTTGCTGTCGTGTGCTGGGGCAGCAGGGCGAAGGCTGCGGACCCCAACAGGATCAACAGACTCATCAGGAAGGCTGGCTCCGTCCTGGGGGCTGGAGTTGGATTCATGGGAGGTGGTCTTGGAGGGGAGGATGCTCCTCAAACTGCGGAGCATCTTGGACAATACCGCTCACTGCCTCCATGACACACTGGTCAACCTGAGGAGCACCTTCAGCAACAGACTGGTTCCACCAAGATGCAGCACAGGACGCCACAGGAGATCCTTCTTCCCTGTGGCTATCAAACTGTACAACTCCTCCCCCTTCTGTCATGGGGTAGACCGACTCCCCTCCTCCCCCCACCCCCACCCCCAACTTTGCACATCCCCAATCCTTTCCACTCGTCACTTTAATTTCATATATATCATGTATCTTGTGTTTTATGACTGTTGGCATACCAATTTCCCTCCTGGGATAAATAAAGTTCCATCATATCATAGGATAGTGTTAATATGCGGGGATCGCTGGTCGGTGCGGACTCGGTGGGCCGAAGGGCCTGTTTCTGCGCTGTATCTCTAAACTAAACATTCAGCATTGGTTGAGAAAAATGGTGGAGAAACTCAACGGGTGAGGCAGCATCTATGGAGCGAAGGAATAGGTGACGTTTCGGGTCGAGACCCTTCTTTGGACCCGAAACGTCACCTATTTCCTTCGCTCCATAGATGCTGCCTCACCGGCTGAGTTTCTCCAGCATTTTTGTCTACCTTTGATTTTTCCAGCATCTACAGTTCTTTCTTAAGCATTGGTTGAGATATCATTTTCTCACCAAGATCTGCGATGGTGTTGTTCTCACTGCATATTTTCGGTTCACTTTCAGCAAGTTCCTGAATCTTAATATTCAAGGTTTCTTAAGCATCAAATGCTGAACTACACACGTTTAAGCAGCAGTATCAAGAGATAATAAAGAACAATAGAGGACCCGGAGCAGGGGAGGGGGAGAACAAAGGAGGAGCTGGCGAGGGTGCTTCGTGACCTTTATGTGGTGACTATTTGCATACCTTGGGTATACAAGCAAAGAATTTCACCGTGACTTGTCACGTGACAATAAACTATTCCGTATGCCATTCCAAATAACCAATAAGGAAAACCACAAAACCCACTGCAAAGATTAGTTTACATGCCACAAAGCTTGGTCTTTACGTGGAAATGTGAAACTAGAAGCATTTCTTCCCCGTGCTTCCTCACATGTCTACAAGAAATTCCTGTAGAGAGAATAATAGGATGTGTTATTGAGTGCAAAATACTTTGTTGAAGCGTTTAAATGAATCTATAACTAGCTACACAAACTCTACTCTATCAATCCTAGAACAAAAAAATATTGCACGTGTGAGCTTAGCTATCATTTCCCCCCCTGTAAACGGCAGAACAAATATCGGCCTGGGAAGATCCTAAAGCAAAATGTCGTCTTGTCCATTTCCCTCCACAGATGCTGCCCGTTCTTTACACAAGCAATAGAAATTGCATTGTACAATTTTACTCAGAGGAGTGACTTAGCAATGCACAAAATTATAGTATACAACTGAAATCTTGGAATATAGAAGCCTGCTTATACACAAATAAAGCACATGTACACAGCCAGTGATTTAAGCGTCGGAAACATTTATTTTATAACTGCAAATCAAATAAATTACCAATGATTTTCAGCAATACAGTACATAAATAACCATGCTAAAAACATTACAATTTATTGTATGTACAGGAGTCCATGGGCTTCAAGTCCTGTAGTTAACATAACCACATCTACTTACATAGAATTTCAACTATGGTCCTTTTAAGAATACCAAAAAGGTTGCATAACAATGTTTGATTCTATTTTTACACCAATAATCAGAATTTTAAGAATCTACTATCAAATTTTGAAGAGTTCGCGCAATTCATTCTGGCGTTACAATATTTTACCTGCAGCCAAATCCAATTTTCTCAAATCATTTATTGTTCAGTCGGTTTAGTGTTATTCCTGTAACATGCGTGCGCAATGTGCATTAAATAAATTGCAATATTATTCAATTGTAGTAGTTTTTAAAAATAATATCATACGCTCATTTGATGACTGGCACGACAAATGTACTGAATGATTAAAAGCATTTCTGTAAATTTCGGCAATGCATTACATTTGAAAAGTGTGTTAAGGTATCTCTGTTTTATTTAGATAAGACAAAATTAAACCCTGGTATGTCAAACTGACTTTTAGACAACACATTCACAATCCAACTTGGAGTTTGACACTGAGTTAGTGGGTGCAATGGGGAAACAAAACAACAGAAGCATTATCATTCGATGTAATAGAAACAAGAGTTGTTTCACTATCCAGTTTTGCTTTTCCCTCAATTGGTCACTATTATGAAAATGTTTAACAAAATAGGACATTTTATCTTGCACCGTTAGTAAAATAATTATTTATAAAAATGGCAAGTCTGAATTCTATCTATCTTCAACATTATAGTGCCGCAGAAACAGTGGTCATTAAATTGAAACCATATTAAATTAAAACTAAATATGGCAGCTTTCAATGATGGACAACTAAAAATACTAACCTAGAAAGCAATTTTTAATAGCATTCAAAACTACGTGAATGTTTGACCATTGGAGAAATCGAGTGGTTTTCAACAAGCTGTGGATTTGAACAGTACCTTGAGCCACTGTGTTTTACAATGAACAGAAAATCCAAAACTACAGACAGCATGTGTCCTCTTTGTTCAGACACACATCACTACATAATTTGTCTTACAGGGAATGTTTTAAATGTATTGCAAGATTATTGCAATGAACTTAGGAAGTACTGTTCTCCTTCACTGTACCAATAGTCATTTTAAAAAAATGGTAGTTTAATTCAAATTATAATACCAAATATAAGCTTTGCTCAAGAAACTAACCATATGAATGGAACATAATTTACAAGAGGTACCATTAAAACTTCTATTCTGTGTGCACAGGTCACCCAGATTCATTACAGAACAAAGCAATTATTTTGTACATTAGCCTTAGATTTGCACATTATTGGAAGAGGCATTATTACTGAGTGGCTGACGAGACACTTATCCACTTGACTAGCCCAAGTTATGCTAGCATTGCAAATTCCACAGGTAACACTTTCATTACAGTTAACACAACGCCAAAAAAAAAATTAAAAAATGGATTCGGTGTTACCGTACCAGTTTTATATGGTAAATATCAGAAGATGGAGGAATGTATGTTAAAGTTGGGACAGGGAGTTTTAGGGGCAATACTTTCATGATTCTGCAGGCATGGGTTTGAAAGTTCATACAGGTATTGAAAATGGAAATGGTAAGCAAAATGTGTTTAGCCAATTGTCATGCCCCAGCTATTTCAACACTTCTCAAGCATAGAAAATAGAAATTATCTTTTATTCAAGAACCAGCAGCATCAGAAGATCTAAAGTTTGCAGCCATCAATCTATTGCAGATAAATATGAAGCGATAGGGGATAGAGTAGGAATAATCAGTAGAATAATCAAATAAGGAAAGCTCTAGATAGTTATCCACCAGGAAGAGTGAACGAGGTTAAGTATTTCTTAAATTTTACTGGTATTGAATATTAATTCTATTTCAGTCCCTTAAATCAGATAGTATATATATTTTTAATTCCAAAGGTGTGATGCCCACAAATATTATTCTACCTTGGGCATCACACCACCAACCAATCAAGCAATCTGGCTGGCTCAATCAACTCAATTATAAGTTCATGTCATTTCTTGAAACTGGTTTTCATTTCCTTAATTTCCCTCCCGGGATGAATAAAGTTTTATTGTATCGTATCGTAAATTGTAATTAAGGTATTCATTCAGATGTCAACTGTAAAAAAAAATCTAGACTTTACATACGCACTTGCAAGGGCCTGTCCCACTTGGCGATTTTTTTCGGCGACTGCCGGCATCATAAGGTCACCGAAAAATTTGCGGCGCGATGCAACGGTGACGACTTATGACGTGCGGTGTTTTTTCAAGTGTCGCAACATTTTTTTTGTCGCCGCTGGATTTTGAAATGTTCGAAATCTTTTGGCGACACTGATATGATGCCGGCAGTCGCCGAAAAAAAATCACCAAGTGGGACAGGCCCTTCAGGCAGAACTACTTCAGTGATCTGTACATCAGCTCATGAGGTTTGCGTGCATGTTGAAGAAAGGAGTAAATATCAGAACCACTTTTGAAAATCTTAATGCTATCATGAAGTATAGTTAAGAAATAAACTGGATGTTAAATCAGGCTCAAGTAGATTAAATGGAGGTTAGGATAAAAATTCAAAAATTCATCGTTTCTTTTCAACCATGCGAACAATATTAGATTTAAGGATATGTTAAAGGAAAAAGAATTATTCATTACTGCATTCTTACTGAAAAATGGCAAATTACAATCCTTATGATTTAAGCACTGATATACAAATAATAGAGCCTTCAAAAAGACAAAATTTGGGTTTGTAACAAATGAATTGCAGTAAACCAATTTCAAATTTATCCAGCATACTATCTAAAGTGCTAATTGTAGCACAAATTATGATTGTCTATTTAGAGATTCTATATAAATTAAGCAACTATTCAGTGCAATGACAATGAATTATCCATCCTAAACATGCAAATTCTTCATAATTTTGAAATTAAATTTACATCACCTTTGATGTTTGAGCTGCATTTGTCTTAATTGTTATCATTCTGTTTAGATCACCCAACACTGACTGAAAACGTTGTTTTTGATCTTAAGCTTTCCTACCTTCCTGGCCACAAATCCAACAATTAGGGAATGTTGCACTTGTGGTTCAGCCTGGAATGGGATGGGAAAACCTCTTTCAAAAGTACACTTGATTTAACAATGGTTAGGGAGCGATTTTCAAAATATAGCAATTTGTTGTGCCTCAAAGCATAGGTATAATTTATAATTTACAAACCGAAGGACATGAAAGCTTATGATCACAACATACATGTTAGCATTGGCTTTGATGGGAAACATGAGCGAACGGTAACAGAAAAAACCATGCAGTTCAATGAGTAAACTAAAATTGACAAAATCAACTTCATGACTTTATATAAATAAAAGCATTTAGGCATTTCTTCATTAACTTCTCTTTAAAATGTAACGGGCCCGTCCCACTTTCATGACCTAATTCACGACCTTTTGTACTCGTGGACATTTTTCATCATGTTGAAAAAACGCCCCGACCTACTTGATGCCACGAGTACCTACGACTAGCATCACGACCTGCTACGACCTACCTACGACCTCGTGACGCCCATGCTGCGAGTACGAGTCAAGGGCAAACTCGGCAGAGGCCGTGAAAGTGGGACAGGCCCTTAAGGGTGCTCAAATACAACCACTCCTTATAATTGCGGCAAGTCTAATGTTTCAAACGCAACAATTGAACAAAGACAGAAATGAATTTCTAATCTAGCAAAATGGAGGAACAGTAAATGAAAAAAATCAAATCTTGGTCCACTTCTAAAACTGCCAGTTAATATAATTCAAAGCTTTCCATTATCAAAGCTTGATGGCAATTCAATCACAATATAATTTTGCATTTTAACCAACATGTATTCCCAGTTATCTCAAGACTGCCGTGCCAATAAACCGTAGCCCCTTAAAGCCCTGTCCCACGGTGTGAGTTCATTCCAAGAGCTCTCCCGAGATTAAAAAAGAATCAAACTCGTGGTAAGCACGTAGAATGAACGTAATGGGTACGTCGGAGCTCGGGGACGTCTCTTAGCGCTAACGGCAGGTACTCGGGAAGACTCGCTGACGGCAGGTAAGCACGGGAAGACTCGTGAAGCATTTTCAACAAGAGCCCCGAGTACCTACGAGTGGCCATTACCGTAAATCTCCGAGTTCGAATCAGAGCAAACTCGGGAGAACTCTTGGAGTGAACTCGTACCGTGTGACAGGGCAATTAATTTTCAGCATGAATTATACTATTCTACACTTCCAGTAGTTGTCAAATTAAGTTTGTCAATCAGTTTATTCGAACACTGCATTCAAGGCAGTGTTAGATCTGTGCCACTATAATTTAGTTGAGGGAATCCATGTTCATCCAGTTACTTTTTAAAACAAAAAACCACAAGACGTTTGCAAAAGGCAGAAAATGGGCATGCTACCTCCATCCTGCGCAGGATTCAATCCCTGGTCACAGAAATTAAAAACATTTTGGAAATTAACTCAATATTTGGAGAAAGAAGAACCTTAACAAAACATATTAGCCAATGGTAGACACAAATGCTGGAGAAACTCAGCGGGTGAGGCAGCATCTATGGAGCGAAGGAAATAGGCAACGTTTCGGCCCGAAACGTTGCCTATTTCCTTCGCTCCATAGATGCTGCCTCACCACTGAGTTTCTCCAGCATTTTTGTCTACCTTCGATTTTCCAGCATCTGCAGTTCCTTCTTAAACATTATTAGCCAATTCTGGACTCTAGCAATTTGCTGCCTTTGCTCAATTGTTTCTTCATTGTATAGTTAATACCTTGCACTTTAAGGTTCACAAGTACTCCAGAGTACCACAGCAAAAAAGAAAATTAACACAAAGTGGGATAATTGGTTATTGAAGTGGTTTATAGGGCATTCTTAACTGTCACTGTATATCATGTTATCACTTGCGGGCGGAGCACCAAGGCAAATTCCTTGCATGTGAATACTTGGCCAATAAACTTATTCCTTCATTCATTCTAAGAGCCACCTCTTTGAACCTGCATTTGTCAAAGTAATTAATCTGAAAAATGCATTTAGAAATCTTTTCTAACAAAGAAATAAATCACGGAAGTGTAAACAATTTCAAGCAAACCTCCTCTTACAATGGTTATACTAGCTCCCTAATCAATTGTACTACCATATTTATTACTTGACCTGTAAAAATATTTAAATGCTTTCAAAATCATGATTTATTTTTTCTGCAAGTCTCTGGCAACACAATTATTGAACAAATCCACCCTTCAGGTGGGTGGAGGGGAGGGTTATCCATTTGAATATTACATGGATGTCAGAAATTGGCAGTGAGAAACCATCTCAAAATACCACATTGAATGAGACCAACAATGAGCAGTAATATTGAGCTGCATCTGATATTTCACCATAACTGAGAACTCCTTTCATGTGGATAGCGCACTGATTCCAGTCGAGTACATCTCGTGATTGCACAACAAAATGACAGACAAAGTTCACCACTTTTTACTTGCTTCCCCCCCATCAAATAAAAAATAAGCACTATAAACAAACTGGTTATTGGCAACATTCTACAAAAGCCAATCAAACTACAGGTTAACGTGACTATCACTGAATTTCTAGTGGTAGTTTATGTGCACCGATTCTATTATCAATCAACAATTACATGACGTCATTCCATTCACACATCACAATATGTAAATAAAATAAAATAAAATCAAATGGCTTTAAATACTGCCTGCTACAGTACTTTGTTGTGACGTTAAATTACAGTGGCAAAAGGCATGATAAGGGAAGGTGGTCTTCTCAATGTTGGTGGCTGCGTTCGACGGGGCATGAAATCTTGTGAACGTTCAATCTATAGCTTTAACTATCCCAGTGTTGAAATGAATTGTAAATATATTTTTTAATTACAAGAGCAAACTTGGTTAAATTAAATCATTCAGTGTGGTAGCTGGGGTGATTGTCACTGGTCAGCTGGGTTGTTTCTGTGGCTGATGTTGGCTGCACCACAATTGCTCCATCTCCCTCTGAACGTGGGGTTGGGGGTGGGGGAAGGAAGAGAGAATAAAGACTCCGTTAAGCAAAACATTTTTCAAAACTTCAAAAACATTATCTTCGCTGCATTCGGCTAACCAAAATAATTGGCTAAATAAAAACATTGGCTAACCAAAATAATGTTATTTTAATCTTTGGATTTTTACTTTAAACGTTGGAGATACAGAGCGGAAACAGGCCCCTCGGCCCGCGCCGACCAGCGATCACCCCGTACACTAGCACTATCCTACACACTAGAGACAATTTACAATTTCACCGAAGCCAATTAGCCGACAAACCAATATGTCTTTTAGCGTGTAGGAGGAAACCAGAGCACCGGACCCACGCAGTCGCGGAGAATGTACGAACTCCATGCAGACAGCACCTGTTATTAGGATTAAATTCAGGTCTCTGACGCTGTAAGGCAGCAAATTTACTGCTGCGACAATGTGCTGTCTTGATTTTCATTACGATTCTTTTCATTATGACACTTGAGTTTATTTACCAAAAAGTAACACCATTTTGGTTCCAAGATATTAAATCAGACATTTAAAAATATTTAAAGCAAATGAATAAAACCTGGTAAATTATGTTCCATTTACACATTCAAAATACATTTACCATGGGCATACAATTGAAGGGAATATTAATGAGCTACAAAGCAAATACTCATGTTTATTACTATCAACAGAAAATCCACTCTCTCACATTTGACAAGACAAGAGACAATAGACAATAGACAATAGGTGCAGGAGTAGGCCATTCGGCCCATCGAGCCAGCAGCGCCATTCAATGTGATCATGGCTGATCATACCCAATCAGTACCCCGTTCCTGCCTTTTCCCCATATCCCCTGACTCCGCTATCATTAAGAGCCCTATCTAGCTCTCTCTGGAAAGTATCCAGAGAACCGGCCTCCACTGCCCTCTGAGGCAGAGAATTCCAGACTCACAACTCTCTGTGAGAAAAAGTGTTTCCTCGTCTCCAAATGGCTTATCCCTTATCCTTAAACAGTGGCCCCTGGTTCTGGACTCCCCCAACATCGGGAACATGTTTCCTGCCTCCAGCGTGTCCAAACCCTTAACAATCTTATATGTTTCAATAAGATCCCCTCTCATCCTTCTAAACTCCAGAGTATACAAGCCCAGCCGCTCCATTCTCTCAGCATTTGACAGTCCCGCCATCCCGGGAATTAATCTTGTAAACCTACGCTGCACTCCCTCAATAGCAAAATGTCCTTCCTCAAATTAGGGGACCAAAACTGCACACAATACTCCAGATGTGGTCTCACTAGGGCCCTGTACAACTGCAGAAGGACCTCTTTGCTCCTATACTCGATGAGTATAGGAGCAAAGTCAAGACACCAGCAAAAAAAAGAATTTTGCATGTAGGAAAATATAAACCACAGGGATGTATCATAGGTGCCCACCTCCCTGAAAACCTGTCAATACATTTTGGAATTCTACCTGGACCTGAAAATCCCTACAGCTATGTGGGGGGAAATATGATTTAAGCAGCATATGACCAAGAAAAGCATGCCATTATCAATTCACTCTCATGATGATCCACGGAAAATTGTGGGGAACGCTGGAGGTCGATACAATAGTGGCATCAATGAGACTTTAGGATAGACACAGGGATATGCAGGGAATTGAATTATGTGCAGGCATTTACGAGTTGGTCGTGGTATCATGCTCAACACCAATATTGTGGGCCGAAGGGCCTGTTCCGTGCAGTAATGTTCTGAAGTTATTGAGAGCAAGTTAGACATGCTAGGTGGCTCAATCTCAAGTAATTTCAACCAACGCTGGAGAAAAATCTAACCATGACAGTCAATCAATTATGGGACAATCAATACACATTATGAAAAATAATTTTGAGGAAAATAACTCTCAAAAGGCATGAATTTTGTGTTCTACGACTACGAGAAATAGAAAGGGAAGTATATAATTTGGCCTCTCAAATCTGCTCGATGTCCCATCTCTTTCCACCCCATTTCACGCCAAGCAGTCTGAAGAAGGCCCCCTATGCAAAATGTTGTCTGTCCATTCCCTCTCCAGCTGCTGCCTGACCAGCTGCGTTCCTCTAGTACTCGGTATTGTGGCGTAGTAAATTAATTGCTGTCATGCTCAAATTGAATTTGTCTGTTTTGAACAACCTTTTAAGTGTCCCCCCCCCCCCCAAAAAAAAAGACAAATATCAAAATTCAAGAAAATATAGCTGTCTTTTAATTTTGCAAATTCTTGAGCTTTCACTTTATATTCACATTTAAGTTTCAAAATGCAGCCATCGAAAAACATGGATCAGGGGCGCTCCAGTACTTCCGGCACGCGGACTGGACTTTTTTTTCCCTTTGTAAACGACGCCAAAATATGGCGACTGTGCATTTGTGGGTTGTGCAAAAGAACTTCACTGTGCTGTGCAGACGTGACAATAAAGAACCATTGAACAGTTCTTGACTTTTTATTGTATTTAGAATCCTTCACGTTGTTTTATCTGAAGTCTTACAAGTGACGAATGAGGTGCATACATCAGGATTGTGTGCCTCAAGTTTTCTTTAGAAGCCAACAGATGCAGAGTGACATTACTAGACTTCAGTGTTCACGAATGACTGCTCAATAGACAGCAACTGCTAAGGTACTGAAAGATGCACTGATCCAATTGTTCTCAGTCTGTCTGCACAATTCAAGTTAGGAAGCTAAGGATGGGTACTTGATAGACCACGTGGATCTGGTAGGTTTAAAGTCTTGTTCCTGTGTTGTATGAATCCAGGACTGATTTTTTTTAATGTGTAGGAAAGAACTGCTGATGCTGGTTTAAATCGAAGCTAGACACAAAATGCTGGAGTAACTCAGCGGGACAGGCAGCATCTCCGGAGAGAAGGAATGGGTGGTGTTTATGCCAGTTTATCGTGCATTTCACTTAAGAGATCTAAACATTTTAAAATGTCTTCTTTTCCCTGGGCATTCCAAAATGCCAAATGGCAAGAATGCCTCTGCGTGATGTGATTAGAAATGTCCCATTGCATTTAAGATGCAGTGCACAGAAAGATTTGTGGCAGCTTGAATCTATTTTTCATATTAATTTTGTGTCCTGAATACAACATCCAAGAATCTGATCTTAAGGGTATTACTTGAAACTCATAAACCGTTGAAATCTATAAATTAATTGTTAAGTGTCAACTTCCACAACTTACATCAGTGACATCTTGTATTTTTTAGTCTCAGTAGAAATGTTCACACTGTTATGACAAAGGTCACGAGCAGAAGAGTCTTAAAGTCCTATAAAGCTGCATCATGACTTGCAAGTCCATTAAATGCTGCCTTTACCATTCTATCCATTTGTGTTGCCACTTTCAGGGAGTTATTAGCATGGACCCCACAATCCCTCTAGATATCAATGCCGTTAAGGGCCATACCATTAATTTTCCCCTTACATTTGACCTTCCATAGTGCAACACCTCACACTTGCTTGGTATAAAACCCATGTGCCATTTCTCAATCCCTGGAATATTTTGTTGATTTGAACAGTAAGGTCAACAACAATGCAACTGTAGTCTTTTGTGTCTGTAAAACTGTGAAACCAAGTAGGCTGTGGTTTATTTAAGGGATAGAATTAACTAAGTAATCAATTTTTACTATTGGCAACATCGACGGTGGTTATGTGGCTAAGATCAGAAAGGCTTACTAAGCCAGTCATGTTTTTATTATTATGCAAGCCCAAACAAAATGCTGAAATCATTAATTTTGGACTTCCTCTAATGACCAGACCGGAATGTACCAGTAGTGCCTTTTGACCAACATTTTACAATAACAAACACTCCAGAAATGAATCGAGAGTGGGGCACAGACAGGAAAGTGCAGAAGCTAAAAAAAAATAATTGCTCAAACATGCGATTAATATATTTGGGAAGTCTGTGACTGTTTTAATATTAAACGCGTCCAAAAATGTAAGATTTTGATAACTGGCCTATATAGCTAGGCAGCATTGCCTCTCCGAGTGTTGCAATTCTTCCACCCATTTCATGAGCAAGGGTGGTGCTGGCACACATGCATGTGCACAAACACGCAGACACACGTATGTACACATACACACACGCACAGAAGGCCCTAGTGTTACATCTATGTGTAGTTTAACAGAATAAGCTGGTATGATTTTTATCATTGGAGGTTAGTGGTGAGAGTGAATGATGTTGTTAAGTGTAAACTGTAGACCACCCGTTCAATATAATACTATATTAATTTTAAAATGTATGCTTATACAGTTGAGGGCCTGTTAAACATTACCTAAATTGCCCATGCATCAATTGGCAATAATTTCATAGCCTGGATTCTGAAAGCACAATGACAAAACTATTAGGTTTTGTTGTAATTAAACTATAAGACTGACACAATCTTAGTCCATGTCAGGTTACTGACAGTGATTCAGCCTTCCAACAGAGTTGCTTTGCAACCTTCCTCTCAATCAAGGAAAATTAGTTCAACTGACATAACATTCAGGTATTTCTAAACTAATCCCATAGAAAGATATCATTAAGATGTTAATTATTACTATTTGCACTCTGAAATGTTTTAATAGCATACTGTGCCATTTCTGGTTAACAAACTCTTTCGCTAAAAAATTAACTTTGTGGATTAAATGTGATCTACATTGAACAATACAGCTAAGGAACAGGCTCTTTGGCCCACAATACCCATGCGAGCATGATGCCAAGTTAAACTAATCTCCTCTGCCTGCATGTAAATTGGTATCCCTCCATAATCCTCTTAAATATTGTATCTGCCTCCACCACCACCCCTGGCAGCGCGTTCCAGGCACCCACCACCCTCTGTGTAAAACAACAATTTAAAAAAAAAAAGTTTTTTTCAATTTCTAATTTAAGTTTATTTTAACATTTAACTGTGCATTTGTAATGAATTTGTACAAACAGGAAAACAGGCGATGAGTTTGGCTGCTAAATATAATGGAGCCTCTGCAAATGAGATCAACAACAGACGTTGAGAGTCCCTGGGTCTTTAAGGGCAGCCTTCTTTAGAATCAATGCCAAGAGTTGCAAGGTCCAAATCTATGCACAAATCATATTCTTTCATGAAAAATCAATTCATCTTACAACTTTTTTAATGCTTTAACTGATTTTAGTTTTAGTTTAGATACAACATGGAAATAGGCCCTTCGGCCCACCGAGCCCGTGGCGACCAGCGATCCCTGCACACTAACCTACACCCACTAGGGACAATTTACAATTAACCTACGTCTTTGAAGTGTGGGAGGAAACAGAGATCCCAGAGAAAACCCACGCATGTCACGGGGAGACCGTACAAACTCCGTACAGACAGCACCCAAAGTCAGAATTGAACGGGTCTCTGACGCTGTAAGGCGGCTGCACCATCGTGCCGCCCTTGTAATAATGTAATATTTTTAAAGTGCAGGAACTAATGGGCCTGTCCCACTTAGGCGTCTTTTTAGGTGACTGCAGGAGACTATGCAGTCGCCACATGGTGGCCACATGTTCGCGGGTAGTTGCCGGGGAGTCGCCTTCATGGCCGTGAGGAGTTCTCGCATTCTGGGAACTAGTCGCGGCCTCATTATGGTCGCAGTAAATTTTTCAACGTGTTGAAAAATTAGCAGCGACCAGAATGAAGCTGCCATGGAGTGTAGCGAGAATTCTCATGCCGTAGGTGGGTCACCAGGAGGTCGAAGGTTCTCGTAGGTTGTAGCTGGTGCTGACCAGTGAATTTCATTGTCTCATTGGGGGAAAAAAACGTAAGCAGTAGTTTTCAGAACCAAGGATAACCGACCGGTAATGTTAAATGTCCGTCGAGCTTCTCAGCTGTGTATCTCTGGCTTCTTAAAAATTGTCTCCACTCCTTCTCCCCCCCTCTTTTAAAGGACTTACAGTACACTGTGCTTTAGCTGACTTAATTACAGCGCCAACCTTCCTGTTCATCGCAGTGTGTGTCTGTATCACTTTGGCTTTGCACCGTGTGAATTTCACTCAGACAGCGCTCCCCCCGCTTGCCCTGTCCCCCCGCCCGCATAACGGGCTGGTGAAGGAAGGTGTGTCTGTGTGTGTGTCTGTGCCTGTCTGTCTCTGTGTGTGTGTGTGTGTGTGTGTGTGTGTCTGTGCCTGTCTGTCTATGTGTGTGTGTCTGTCTGTGTGTGTGTGTGTCTGTCTGTGTGTGTGTGTGTCTGTCTGTGTGTGTGTGTGTGTGTGTGTGTGTGTGTCTGTGCCTGTCTGTCTGTGTGTGTGTGTGTGTGTGTGTGTGTGTGTCTATGCCTGTCTGTCTATGTGTGTGTGTCTGTCTATGTGTGTGTGTCTGTCTGTGTGTGTGTGTCTGTCTGTGTGTGTGTCTGTCTGTGTCTGTCTGTCTGTGTGTGTCTGTCTGTGTCTGTCTGTGTGTGTGTCTGTCTGTGTGTCTGTCTGTCTGTGTGTCTGTCTGTCTGTGTGTCTGTCTGTCTGTGTGTCTGTCTGTCTGTGTGTCTGTCTGTCTGTGTGTGTGTCTGTCTGTGTGTGTGTCTGTCTTTGTGTCTGTCTGTCTTTGTGTCTGTCTGTCTGTGTGTCTCTGTCTGTGTCTGTGCGTGTGTTCCACTCTGACAGTCGCCGTTCCAGTTGCCGTTTTTTCAGGCGACTGCCGGCAACTTGACAGTCGCCAGCAGTTGCCTGAAAAATTGCCTAAGTGGGACAGGCCCATTAGTCTTTCATGGACAGAAAGACGGCATCTGCTGTGGTGCGAGTTATAGGTTCCATTTACCTTTCTCCATGTCTGACTGTAGCTGTGCCTCCAGATCTTCTGGCGAGACATAATATTCTTGCTCCTCCCCTTCAGGGGGCTTCGGTTTACACTTGCCACAGCAGCAATTACAGCAGCAGCAGAGGCAGCAGCAGAAGTAGCAACCAGTGATCACTCCGCAGAAGACAAACAATGCCTGAAATTAAAATTAAAGTATTCGTCATTAACCGCGGAGAGCCCCACTCAAAGAATGCTAACCCAATGTTCATTTAATACAAAGTCAGGTACAAATTTTTACATGAAAAAGGGCAGACATAGAGAATAACATTCAAAAACTAACCAAAATGCATAAATTCAGTCAATTGTAAAGCAATGACTAAAATTCAACGAGAGATCATATTGCCTTTTCTTAGAGATGGGGTGGTTGCAGTTATGGGCCTGTCCCACTTACGCGACTTTTTCGGCGACTGCCGGCACCTGTCATAGGTCGATGCAGGTCGCCGAAAATCCAGCGGCGACCAGAACAAGGTACGACTCTTTGGGCGACTACTCACAATCATACAGACTTCACCCCGCGACATGTCGCAGGGGTGTCACCTGTATGGTCGTGAGTAGTCTCCTCAGTCGCCCAAAGAAACGTAGCGTCTTTCTGGTCGCCGCTGAATTTTCAACATGTTGAAAACGTTCGCCGACCTGCAACGACATATGACGGGTGCGGGCAGTCGCCGAAAAAGTCGCGTGTGGGACAGGCCCATTAGGGAGTGGCAGAAAGACTCGATCCACAAAATCAACAGAAGGATTAATGCCCAGAATATGAGCCATTAAAACTGAATGTAAAATCCAACTATTATAAAACGTCTTAGTTGGTGACAGAAACATAGAAAAATAGGTGCAGGAGTAGGCCATTCGGCTCTTCAATATGATCATGGCTGATCATCTAATATCAGTAACCCATTCCTGCTTTTGCCCCATATCCCTTGATTCCTTTAGCCCGAAGAGCTAAATCTAACTTCCTCTTGAAAACATCCAGTGAATTGGCCTCCACTGCCTTCTGTGGTAGAGAATTCCACAGATTCACAACTATCTGGGTGAAAAAGTTTGTCCTCATCTCAGTCCTAAATGACCTATCCCTTATTCTTGAACTGTAACCCCCTGGTTCTGGACTCCCCCAACATCGGGAACATTTTTCCTGCAACTAGCCAGTCCAATCCTTTAAGAATTGTATATGTTTCTATGAGATCTCCTCTCATCCTTCTAAATTCCAGTGAATATAAGCCCAGTCGACCCTTTCGTTCATCATACGTCAGTCCCGCCATCCTGGGAATTAACCGGGCGAACCTACGCTGCACTCCCTCAATAGCAATAATGTCCTTCCTCAAATTTGGAGACCAAAATTACACACAATATTCCAGGTGCGGTCTCACCAGGGCCCTGCACAACTGCAGTAGGACCTCCTAAACTCAAATCCTCTTGCAATGAATGACAACATGCCATTGGCTTTCTTCACTGCCTGCTGTACCTGCATGCTTACTTTCAGTGACTGATATACAAGCATACCCAGGTCTTGTTACCCCTCCCTTTTTCCTAATCTAACACCATTCAGATCTTCTTGCGTTTGAGGCAGCAGAAGTCCGCAGCAGGATGATGCCATCTGGTTCTACTGCCCTAAAAAGATAATAATCTGTCTCCCTGTTCTTGCCACCAAAGTGGATAATGTCACATTTATCCACATAATACTGCATTTGCCATGCATCTGTCCACAAACCCAACCTGTCCAACTCACCACTGCCACCCAGCTTTCTGTCATCTGCAAACTTGGAGATGTCACATTTAATTCCCTCATCTAAATAGTTAATATATATTGTAAATAACTGGGGTCCCAGCACCGAGCCTTGCGGCACCCCACTAGTCACTGCATAAGTATGGAACAAATTGTGTTTTGCATAAAGGGGGCTTTCCATGTTTGTCTTCGGTCAGACTGAAAGATCACCTTTGTCCTCTTTTTTCCAGTTTCCTTTGTTTATTGAAACCAGGTGAACAACACGGAGTTCATTTAGTTTAATTTAAATATTCCAGAAGAACCATTAACCCTCAGAGACAGTCATTCTGCTATCTGGACTTCGCTGAAATCTGGTACATGAGGCTGAACGACTTGTAATACAGCAGGAGTAAAGAACCAGAGAAAAAGAAAATCCAACATTTGAAATGGCCGGTAGATAAAAATGCTGGAGTAACACAGCGGGCGAGACAGCATCTATGGAGCGAAGGAATAGGTGACGTTTCAGGTCGAGACCCTTCTTCAGACTCAAATGGCCGATTACATACTGGGAATGAAATCTTTGTTTACTGAGGGAAACGGTCGAGTTGAGAGAGGGGGTGGGGGGTGGGTGGGTGTGATAGAGGCACAATGAGATAAGAGTAAAAAGGCATGAGAGGAACAGAGAGGTTGTATTGACATGCAATACCTGATGCTTATAATAAATCCCATTATCTTTATTGGTTGAGAACTAATTAATAGCAATGGGAATTTACCTGACCTCTTAATAAAGTGGTTCAGAAAGAACTACAGATGCTGGAAAAATCGAAGGTAGACAAAAAAGCTGGAGAAACTCAGCGGGTGAGGCAGCAACTATGGAGCGTAGGAATAGGTGACGTTTCGGGTCGAGAAGGGTCTTGACCCGAAACGTCGCCTATTCCTTCGCTCCATAGATGCTGCCTCACCCGCTGAGTTTCTCCAGCTTTTTTGTCTACCTTTTAATAAAGTGGGATGGGATTTTGTTTCTAAGCAAGGGCAGGCAAGATTAATACATCATCAAACTGACTGCTCTTGACTTTGTCAACCTTGACTTTATGTTCTACTCCCTATTCCAATTACCTCAGTAATACAGTTATGACTTGTCCATGATGAGAGAAAAAAAAGTTAAAACTGAATGGTTTCTGCTGAATATTTTAGCACCATCAAAAATCCTCACCTTTGCCCACCAGCTGGACAAGACGAAGTATGTATTTACATTCTCCTCGCCAAACTGCTCTGCCACGTAGAGACCCAATGAACCATACTTGTCATAAATATTCCGCTTTGTGGCATCATTCAGGATTGCATGAGCGTTGTTTATCTCCTTAAATTTATCAGATGCTTCTGGATTATCTGGATTCTTGTCAGGATGGTATTTCAACGCAAGTTTTCTGCATGAAAAGGAAACATGTTAGAATCGAAGGTAGACAAAAATGTTGGAGAAACTCAGCGGGTGAGGCAGCATCTATGGAGCGAGGGAATAGGTGATGTTTCGGGTCGAGACCCTTCTTCAGACTGATGTGGGGGTGAGGGGGGGGGGGGCGGGAAGCAGAAAGGAAGAGACGGAGACAGTAGGCTGTGGGAGAGCTGGGAAGGGGAGGGGAGGGATGGAGAAAGCAAGGACTACCTGAAACTGAAGACGTCAATGTTCATACCGCTGGGGCGTCAACTACCCAAGCAAAATATGAGGTGCTGTTCCTCCAATTTGCGATGGGACTCACTCTGGCCATGGAGGAGGCCCAGGACAGAAAGGTCGGATTCGGAATGGGAGGGGGAGTTGAAGTGCTGAGCCACCGGGTGATCAGGTTGGTTAATGCAAACTGAGCGGAGGTGTTGGGCGAAGCGATCGCCAAGCCTGCGCTTGGTCTCACCGATGTAGAGCAGTTGAGGTTTGTTTTTAAATGAGTGCTCAAAAATTGAACATTTCTACGTCATAGCAGCCATGTCACCATAGTTAAAACATCCATGTCAAAGTGCAATGTTAAGGATTCTTTCTGGAACCCAACTTCAGAATATTATCCAATTTATATCATGTATGAGTGGGTAATGTCAGGGTTTGCAAGAGTAAACTAAACAACTTGTATTTACAGGTGGACACTAAATGCTGGAGTAACTCAGCGGGACAGGCAGCGTCTCTGGAGAGAAGGAATGGGTGACGTTTCGGGTCGAGACCCTTCTTCAGACTGATGTCAGGGGAGTGGGCGGGTCAAAGATAGAATGTAGTCGGAGACAGTAAGACTGGTGGGAGAACTGGGAAAGGGGGAGGGGATAGAGAGAGAGGGAAAGCAAGGGCTATTTGAAGTTAGAGAAGTCAATGTTCATACCGCTGGGATGTAAGCTACCCAAGCGAAATATTTGGTGCTGTTCCTCCAATTTGCGCTGAGCCTCTGACAATGGAGAATGCCCAGGACAGGAAGGTCAAATTGGGAATGGGAGGGGGATTTAAAGTGCTGAACAACCGGGAGATCAGGTAGGTTAAGGCGGATGAGCGGAGGTGTTCAGCGAAACAATCGCCTAGCCCAAGCGCAATTTACTTTAAATTGACTGGCATGAATAAGGTCTGAATTTGTGATATCTAATGATTCAGAGAAGAGGCTACCTTTTGTAATGTAAAGGATACAGGACCAGATGTGAATAAATGGCACCCTCTAGTGTTATGTTTAATAATTTCAATACCCAAGATCACAAAAAAATCCTGTAGAAATTGCGGGGTACAAAATAGATACCAAATTAAAATTTCTATTAGAGAAGGATTAAATCTTTATTTGATTAATGAATCACTTCAGAAACTTTAGAGATGAAGTCCAACATTGTTAATCTGGCACACTCAGTACTTTGGTTGTGCTGGACTTTCAAATTTGCTAGAGTCTTACGTGTTATTCCAATTACTACTCCAATTTACTTTAAAGAAAAGCTAAATAGTAGCATGGTAAATTCAAAAGTCCTTGGTGTGGTTAAAGGGAACACGAGAACATAGGCCCTGGAGTGCTAGATGGATTTGTAAATAACTAAATGGTGGAATGTCAGAGTTTGACTGTCGCCACTTGTCTCATTCATCTAAAATCCAGCATTATGCTGGGAAGAGGTTTCAAAGGTGCTGCCTATACTTTTGAGATATTTTTGTGTATTAGTAGAGGCAACATAATTTCAATTGGGACTTTCCTCCACATTGTCTGAGATGTACTCTGGACAGGTGCCACGCTATCGCGCCCATCAGCTAAGATTAACCAACTCAAAATCTAGGGAAGAAACACTGAGAGGCAAATATAAATAAAGCAAGCAAGCAAGTTAATTAAACAGGGCAAGCAGGGGCAAGAAAGGCACCAAAGAAGGTCCGATAGATACTAAACCGTATTTATTTTAATGGAAAAAGCTTGACAGATAAACTCTGGGAACGTATTGGTGCATGGGACAGGGATATTAAAACATAGAAAAGTACAGCACAGGAACAACCCTCCGGCCCTCAATGTCTGTGCCAGGTTAAACAAATCTCGTTAGTCTGCACGTGTTCCACATCCCTGCATAGCCACGTGCCTATGAAAAAACATCTTAAATGCCACTATCACAGTCCCTTGGCAGCGCATTCCAGGCAAACACTTTCCCCCCCCATACAGAGGGTGGTAAGTGTTTGAAAGAAACTGCCAGAGTAAGCTGTAGAGACACAGTATAATTACAATGTATAACAGGTATTTAGACATGTAAATGGATTAGAAAAGGTTAGAGGGATATCGGTCAAATACAGATAAATGGGACTAGCTGAGATGGACTCAGCATGAACAGGTTGGGCCGAAGGGTTTGCTTTGTGCTATATAGCAAGGACCTGGTTAAATGTAAGCTGGTAAAGACTGGTATTTTGTTCTCAAGAAAACATGAATATACATTATTCTTAATTGATTAACATACCCAAGTTAACTTATTTTGATTTAATTTGGGAAGGGCAAGTTAATGAAGTGTGTGTGGAGGAGCCTTTGGTACAAGTGACCACAGTTCGATTAGGTTTAAGATAGTTATGGATCGGGACGGAGAGGGTCCATGTGTTAAAATACTCGACTGGGGAAAGGCCAACTTTGAGGGTATGAGAGAAGGTCTCGCTCAAGTTGACTGGAGCAGGTTATTTGAGGGGAAAGGAACAGCGGCCAAGTGGGATGTTTTTAAAAGTGTGCTGAAGAAAGCTCAGAATGTGTACGTCCCCGTTAGAGTGAAGGGTAAAGCAGGCAAACATAAGGAAGCTTGGCTGACGAGGGAAATTGAGACGTTAGTCAAAAACAAGGATGCATGGGACAGGTATAGGTAGCTGGGATCAAGTGCATCCCTGGAGGAGTTTCAGGAACTAAGGAGTAGACTGAAAAAGATCAGAAGGACAAAAAAAGGGCCAGGAGATAGCTCTAGCGGGTAGCATTAAGGACAATCCCAAAAGATGTTATAAATACCTAAGGGGGAAAAGGGTAACTCGAGAAAGAGTGGGACCTCTCAGGAATAAAAGTGGTCACCTCTGTGTGGAGCCACAGGAGATGGGCAAGGTCCTAATGGGTATTTCTCCTCTGTATTTACCGAGGAGAAAGACAGTAGGGCGGAGGAAATTGGAGCAGTCACTGGAAGCGTCATGAGAGCAGTCAGGGTTAACGTCGAGGAAGTACTGAAGGTACTGTCGCGTTTGAAGGTAGACAAATCTCCGAGGCCTGATCAGATATATCCGAGAACATTGCGGGAAATTTGAGAGGAAATTGCGGGAGCCCTGGTTGAAATTTATAAGTAGTCGTTAAATACAGGAGAGGTGCCGGAGGATTGAAAATGTTGTGCCTCTTTTCAAGAAGGGCTGCAGGGAAAATGCTGGGAACTATAGGCCGGTGAGCTTAACATCTGTAGTTGGTAAGTTACTGGACAGTATTCTGAGGGATAGGTTATACAGGCATTTGGATGGGCAAGGGCTGATTAGGGATAGTCAGCATGGGAGGTCGTGTCTCACAAATCGGATTGATTTTTTTGAAGACGTGACCAAAAAGGTTGATGAGGGCAGAGCTGTAGATGTTGGGTACATGGACTGTAGTAAGGCGTTTGACAATGTGCTGCATGGTTGGCTGCTCTGGAAGGTTAGATCGCATGGGATCCAAGGAGAGATAGCTGAATGGATAGCAAATTGGCTCCGTGGAAGGAAGCAGAAGGTGATGGTGGAAGGTTGCTTCTCGGACTGGAGGCCTGTGACTAGTGGTGTGTCACAGGGTTCGGTGCTGGGCCCGTTACTGTTTGTCATCTACATCAATGATTTGGATGAGAATATACAGGGCAAGATTAGCAAGTTTGCTGATGATACAAAAGTTAATGGTTTTTCAGATAGTGAAGATGGTTGTGAACGATTGCAGCAGGATCTGGATCGATTGGCCAGGTGGGATCTAGGAGTACAAGTGCATGGTTCCTTGAAGGTCGAGTCGCAGGTAGATAAGGTGGTCAAAAAGGCTTTTGGCACTTTGGCCTTCATCAGTCAGAGTACTGAGTATAGAAGTTAGGAGGTCATGTTGCAGTTGTATAAGATGTCGGTGAGACCGCATTTAGAATATTGTGTTCAGTTCTGGGCACCATATTTTAGGAAAGATATTGTCAAGCTTGAAAGAGTTCAGAAAAGATTTACGAGGATGTTGCCAGGACTAGAGGGTGTGAGCTATAGGGAGAGGTTGAGTAGGCTGGGTCTCTATTCCATGGAGCGTAGGAGGATGAGGGGAGATCTTATAGAGGTATACAAAATCATGAGAGGAATAGATCGGGTAGATGCACAGAGTCTTTTACCTAGAGTAGGGGAATCGAGGAGGTTTGGAGGGATATGGACCAAGCGCAGGCAAGTGGGACTAGGGTAGCTGGGACATTGTTGGCCGGTAGACAAAAGTGCTGGAGAAACTCAGCGGGTGCGGCAGCATCTATGGAGCGAAGGAAATAGGCAACGTTTCGGGCCGAAACCCTTCTCCAGGCTTGTTGGCTGGTGTGGGCGAGTTGAGCGGAGGGGCTGTTTCCACACTGTATCACTCTATGACCGACTTATTTTTTTATTTACTGATCAAAGCTCATTGATATAACTAGAACGATCATCATGCTACTACTTCACAAACCTGAATCTAACAAGCCCAAAACCCATTCAAATCTTTACATTATGTAGCTTCCACTAATTTATTTTAAAATAGCTTGGAGCATTTATGTTGCTGCAAGTCTATGGAGCATGTTTACAGAGCTACATAATAGGACATTCTGTCCTGTCACACTCAATTTTCAATAATATAAATCCTTTCACCAAGTTGAAGAAACATTGTTTGTAATCATTTCCTGCCTCAGCAATAGTAGCCTTAAAAAAAACAACCTATTGATTTTTTGCCTTCTTGCATTCTGCTGAATGGACATGGATTTGAATGACAACATAGAAAATAGGCACAGGAGGCCATTCGGCCCTCCGAGCCAGCATCGATCATCCATAATCAGTACACCGTTCCTGCTTTTCCCCCCATATCCCTTGATTTCATTAGCCCTAAGAGCTAAATCTAACTCTCTCTTGAAAACATCCAGTGAATTGGCCTCCGCTGCTTTCTGTGGCAGAGAATTCCACAGATTCACAACTCTCTGTGTGAAAAAGTTTTTCCTCATCTCAGTCCTAAATGGCCTACCCTGTACACTGTGACCCCTGGTTCTGGACTCCCCCAACATGGGAAACATTTTTTCTGCATCTAGCCTGTCCAATCCCTTAAGAATGTTATATGTTTCTATAAGATTCCCTCTCATCCTTCTAAATTCCAGTGAATACAAGCCCATTCGACCCATTCTTTCATCATATGTCAGTCCCACCATCCTGGGAATTAACCTGATGAACCTACGCTGCACTCCCCTCATCCACCTGCACTCAAAGGAATAGAGTCCCAGCCTACTCAACCACTCCCTAAAGCTCAGACCCTCTACTCCACAATAGCAAGAATGTCCTTCCTTAAATTAGGAGATCAAAACGGCACACAATACTCCAGGTGTGGTCTCAGCAGGGCCCTGTACAACTGCAGTAGGACCTCCTTGCTCCTAAACTCAAATCCTCTTGCAATGAAGGCCAACATTTGGCCTCAGAGGGCGGTGGAGGCAGGTTCTCTGGATGCTTTCAAGAGAGAGCTAGATAGGGCTTTTAAAAATAGCGGAGTCAGGGGATATGGGGAGAAGGCAGGAACGGGGTACTGATTGGGGATGATCAGCCATGATCACATTGAATGGCGGTGCTGGCTCGAAGGGCCAAATGGCCTACTGCTGCACCTATTGTCTATAACATGCCATTAGCTTTCTTCACTGCCTGCTGTACCAGCATGCTTACTTTCATGTGACTGATGTACAAGGACACCCAGGATTCGTTGCACCTCCCCTTTTCCTAATCTGACACCATTCAGATAATAATCTGCCTTCCTGTTCTTGCCGCCAATGTGCCACCTCACATTTATCCACATTATACTGCAACTCTCTTGCTCAATCATTAGATGAAGCACAAGTATCCAAATGGTGGATATATTTAACAGTTTTTCATTTTAGATTTCAGCATCCATGTGGTATTGCTTTTGACTTCCCCACTTATCTGCTCTTACTCCAGTTTCATTTTATCCGATGAACAAGTAGGACGGCAGTCATAGAGTTGCTGCCTTTCAGCGTCAGAAATTTGGGTTCGGTCCTGACTATGGGTGTTGTCTGTATGGAGTTTGTACTTTCTCGTTGTGACCGCTTTGGTTTCCTCCGGGTAATCCGGTTTCCTCCCACAGTCCAAAGATGTACAGGTTTTTTGATTAATTGGTTTTGGTAAAAAGTTTAAATTGGTCCCCAGTGTGTAGTTTAGTGCCAGTGTACAGGGATTGCTGGTCAGCGCCGATTCGATAGGCCGATGGGCCTGTTTCCGCGCTGCATCTCTACAGTCTAAACTGAACTATTGCTTGTACAATACTTTTATGATTGGCACATATTTTAAGATTAAATGCATGCCGCTAGAGCCATAAAATTATACTGACAAAGTGTGGAGATAAAAAGAGCTGCAGATGCTGATTTACAACAACAAAAAAGACAAAGTACTGGAGTAACTCTGCAGATCGGACAACATCTCTGGAAAACATAGATAGATGACATTTCGGGAAGGGTCCCGACCTGAAATGTCATCTGTCCATGTTCTCCAGAGATGCTGCCTGACCCGCTGAGTTACTCCAGCATCTTGTGTTTTTTTCTGACAAAGTACGGCATTAGAGGACAAACTACCTGGTATAAAGGTATCACAATATATATTATGACTGCCAAACACATAGCCAGTTGTAATCAGATGTATGCAGCAACACAATCTTCAATGCAGTTCTGTACACGCACCTATATGACTTCTTAATGTCCTCTGGAGAAGCATTTTTGTCGAGTCCCAGAACAACATAGAGCGATTCTCCCGAGGTGGATAGCGAACGTTGCCGTTGATCACCCATTCTGCAAGAACTAAAAGAAAAAAAAAATTGATAATTAGATACCCAGAGATTGCTTTTCAGAACACAGAATGACCTCGAAAAGATCATCCACACATTCATCTCCTCCCGCCTAGATTACTGCAAATCCCTTTACACTGGAATCAGCCAATCTTCCCTGTCCTGCCTGCAACTGGTCCAAAACGCTGCAGCGAGACTCCTGACGGGCACCCGAAAAAGGGACCACATCACCCCGATCCTGGCCTCTCTCCACTGGCTCCCTGTGCGGTTCCGTATAAACTTCAAGATCCTCCTCCATAAGCCCTCAATGGGCTTGCCCCAACTACATAAAAAGTCTTCTCACCCACCACTCCACCTCCAGGCCCCTCAGATCGGCCAACTTGGGGTTGCTGAATATCCCACGGTCTAGGCATAAGCTCAGGGGCGATCGTGCCTTTGCCGTTGCAGCCCCTAGACTGTGGAACAGCATCGCCTTTCCCATCAGAACTGCCCCCTCCATCGACTCTTTTAAGTCAAGACTAAAAACGTATCTATACTCCCAAGTTTTTCCTGACGTCCTCCGAGTGAGGGCTACATGTATATATGTATGTAGTTTGTTTTGTTTATGCTATTCTTATAACAAATGTAAAGCACTTTGGCCAACGAGAGTTGTTTTTTAAATGTGCTATATAAATAAATGTGACTTGACTCGACTTGACTTGAGAATTACCTCCCCCCCCCCCAAGGTCCAAGATCGATAGATTTTTAAACATTGGGAATCAAGGGATACGAGTGCAGGAAATGCTAGTAACCCAACACCTTCATTCATGTGTTAGTTAACAGCTTTCGCAAGTACTGGGTTCCAATCCATACTATCTCTCTGTGGAGGAATGGAATTATTTGTAGGGCTCTGAAAGCCAGCATATATCTGACAGGCCAATCGCCATCTAAAAACCCCCCATATAATGCCATTTAATATGAAAGGTGCAAATTACTCGAATTAAGATTTTTACTTTAATTTAGCACTTGAAAGAATTTGAACTATTTTATTTTGTCCAGAAAGATCAGTTACACAGTAGCCTCCAACATGGAACACTATCATCTAAGTAGAAACAAGGAACTGCTGATTGTGGTATACAAAAAAAGGCAAAAGTGTCACCAATTTGTGTACTCCAGAGATGCTGCCTGACCCGCTGGGTTACTCCGGCACTATGTCTTTTTTTTTTTTACGTATCAGGGCAGCACAGTGGTAGATTTGCTGCCTTCCAGCGGCAGAGACCCAGGGTTCGATCCTGACTATGGGTGCTCTCTGTACGGAGTTTGTACGTTCTCCCTGTGGCCACAGCCTGTTTCCGGATGCTCCGATTTCCTCCCAAATTCCTAAGACATGTGGGTTTGTAGGTTAATTGGCATCTATAAATTGCCCCTACACATAGAACTAGTGTACAGGCGATCGATGGTTGGTGTGGACTGGGTGGGCCGAATCATTTATTTCCATGCTGTCTCTCTAAAATAATCTGATGTGTTTATTAAAATAATCTGATGTGTTCTTGCTGAATTCTAGACTCCTTAAACAAAACCAGCGCAGACCCTCTATCATCACATGCTCGATAACCGCAAATAAAACTCCAAATCAGCCATCATCATTGTAAGTAAATGAGACAAACCATATTTGGTCTTTTTTTAACGACTGCTCAGAAACCACAAAGGGTTTTCATTCACATTTTTAGATATTCAACTCAACACTCTGCAATATGTTAATAAAAACCATACGCATTAATTTAAAATATTAACCATCTTTCTGTTCATAGCTGTGGCTGGACCTCAATATTTTTAACATTTTCTGTTTTGTCTTCAGCACAATACCGATGCTAGAAACAGAAAGAATACGATAAAAGTAAAATAAATTCTGACATTGTCTTCGCCTTCCCATCCCTACGAACCTCGACCTTTCCCAAACTAGAATGGTTCTCATTTCTGCTTTGTTGAAATAACAATAAGTTGAATTTACACATCCATCACATACCATTATTCACAACCTTTCCATTACTTACCATAACAACTTAACTAGGCCTTAGATTTAAAATTAAAATATGAGAACTTGCAAATTAACGGCCACACCAACCATTAAAAGGGCGGCACAGTGGCACAGCTGGTTGAGCTACTGCCTCACGGTTCGATTCCGATCTCGGGTGCTGTCAATGGCGAGTGTGACCGCGTGGGTTGACTCCCACATCCCAAAGACGCGTGGATTTGTAGGTTAATTGGTCTTTGTAAAATTCCTTGAATATGTTGGGAATGGATGAGTAAATGGGATAACATAAAACTAGTGTGAACAGGTGATCGCTGGTCAGTGTGGACTCTGTGAGCCGACGGGCCTATTTCCATCTGTATCTCTAAACTAAATTACAACTAAACTAATTTCAGGGGAGGAGAAGGGGAGGGGAGAAGGGGGAGGGGAGAAGGGGGAGGGGAGAAGGGGGAGGGGAGAAGGGGAAGGGGAGAAGGGGAGAAGGGGAAGGGGAGAAGGGGAGGGGAGAAGGGGAGGGGAGAAGGGGGAGGGGAGAAGGGGGAGGGGAGAAGGGGCAGGGGAGAAGGGGGAGGGGAGAAGGGGGAGGGGAGAAGGGGGAGGGGAGAAGGGGCAGGGGAGAAGGGGCAGGGGAGAAGGGGCAGGGGAGAAGGGGGAGGGGAGAAGGGGGGGAGAAGGGGGAGGGGAGAAGGGGGAGGGGAGAAGGGGGAGGGGAGAAGGGGGAGGGGAGAAGGGGGAGGGGAGAAGGGGGAGGGGAGAAGGGGGAGGGGAGAAGGGGGAGGGGAGAAGGGGTGGAGACAATTTTAAGAAGCCAGCCAACTTTTAATAATGTTTAGTGGGCATTTAACATTACCGGTCGGTTTTCCTTGGTTCTGAAAACTCCAATGAGCCAATTAAAATGCCCAGTCAGCAAAGGAGATTGCCTACGGCTACCTCGACTGCCTAGCGACCCCACTCCACTGCACTACAAATTCAAAAGAACCATGCTGACCAATTTTTACTCGCGGAAATTTTTTCAACATGCTGAAAATGTTTCCTCGACCAAACTGAGACCGCGAGTCTGCGGGAACTTCCCTCGAGCATAAAGGAGAGTTCCAGTGACCTCCTAGGACCACGTGTCGACCATGCTGTGAGTATGAGTCGAGAGCAAACTCTTCTAAACTGCAAATTAGGTCGCTGCAGTGGGACAGGGCCTTTAAATACACTAACTCTGAAAGATTACTCCCATTTAAGGGCTCCTGTATTAAAGTGGTTTGACAAAAGATGGAAAAACTTAAATACATTGCAAATCTCTATCCTATTTATTGATATTCAATAATACAGGCCAAATATTCTACATGCTTTTATAGAGTTTAAAGCAGCCAGTAAGTGGTTCATTTTCCAATGGAGCTGCCAAAGAGATAACACCCAGCAGGGTAGCAGCAGCCGAGAAATAGAAGCAATGCTTTCAACAATCAAATCCCAAGGGCAAAATCTATAACACACAATGATTTGAATGAATAGAATGAAAGTAGCTCTTGATTGAACAGATCATGCCTCACATGCATGGCACAGCCAGGCATCAGATCATTAAAAGGTTTGCAGACAATAAAAGGAACAAAGCAACTATGAACAAGAGGTATAGGAAGGAACTGCAGATGCTGGCTTACAGCAAAGATGAACACAAAATACTGGAGTAACTCAGCAGGTCAAGCAGCATCATTGCAGAAAAGGAATAGGTGACGTTTCAGGTCGAGACCCTACTTCAGGCTGAGAGTTTGGGGAGAGGGATACTAGAGGTATGAAAAGGTACAGAACAAATCAGAGCTGGCACCAATGGCCAAGGAGCCCACAGTGGCCCATTGTTGGCTGCGGAGGAGATGATAACGAAGGAATACGAACAGTGAAACTAGCAGGTCGACTGGGGTAGGGGAGGGACGGAGAGAGAGGGAATGCAAGGGTTACTTGAAAATAGAGAAATCGCAGAGGTGCTTGGAATTAACTTCCACAATGCAGGTAAAAGTTGCCTTCACTACTGTAGATTGGTTTATGCATGAGAACCAATCATAGTAGAATAGCATTACTAACCCCACCCTACTGTACGATTTATACTAACACCCACTTCCTACACTGGTCAGTCTTGGAAGCGGTCATGATGTTCTAACAACTAACAACCTGCTGTACCGCTATAATATGAATAATGATTATAGATGATCTTGAACTTCAGATTGTATTCATTGGCCATTTACAACTACTTCAAAAGATCGAAATACACTAGGCAATAGTGTCCCTGGAGTTCTTGTTCAATCTCTCTGAAATGACAATATGGAGCTATAGCTCCATAGACAGTGCGAAACCTGAATTTCCCCAAAGTGAGAAATTTAATACGAATGAAATATCGGGGAATAACGTTTGTCAGGCAGTAGCCCGACAGTATTAGTCTGTAGATGCAAACACGCACAGCATTACCAATGTGCTTCCTCAGATTGCTTCCTCCAGATCACCATGGACGGCTATGCCTTACGTTGTTGGCTGCATCCTAGGATGCTGTGGAGGTAGTGGAAGCAGTGGTTGGCATCTTTCACAATTGCATGAATTCTGTAACATTTCCCACAGGTTGAAGGACAGCAGATGTAACTTTACTACACAGGAAAATAAGGAACTATGGAGGAGTTAGCCTTATGTTGGTAGAAGGGAAAACACTGAAAGCTATTATCAAAGATGATTAAAATTACAGTGCATAAAACAGTGGGGCAGGAAACTACCATGGATTGAAGGTCGATTAATGGACAGAAAACAGAATAAACAAATCAAGAGGAATGCTCAGAAAATGTATGGTTAAAAGTACAGTGCTTTGCTTGTTGTAGAAGCAATAGTGGACCTTTCTTAAGGGCCTGTCCCACTTCGCTGTCATTTGCGCGCCATTTACGCGACCTGCTAGCATGTGGGTAGCGCGGGACGGGCGCATGGAGTGGTGTGGAGGAGTGTGAACTTCGTCCTGAACTAAATCTTCGCACGCCACCGGCCTGTCGCGTAACTGACGGCCAAAGTGGGACAGGCCCAAGACCCAACAGCAGCAGAAGCAGGCAAACGATCGCCGAACTCGGCCTGGGGCTCACGGCCATTGCGGATCCGGATCCGCCCCCACTCCTACTCCCAGAGCGGGGCCAAGACGATTGGAGATAGACACAAAATGCTGGAGTAACTCAGCAGGACTGGCAGCATCTCTGGAGCAATGCAATGGGTGACGTTTCAGGTCGAGACCCTTCTTCAGACTGAAGAAGAGTCTTGACACAAAACATCATCCATTCCTTCTATCCAGAGATGCTGCCGGTCCTGCTGAGTTACTCCTGCATTTTGTGTCCATCTGCAAATAACATCACGCGCTCCTGACGGCTGTGCGGACGCATGATGACGCGCGTGACCGTCGCGCGTCAGTCACTACCGGCCTGTCGCGCAAATGACGGCCCAAGTGGTACAGGCCCTTTACTCTGTTCATTCCAATGCAAACTGTTACAAGAGGCTCAATGATTAGATTGACAAAAGTATAAAGTGAAAGCCATAATACGATCACAGAATTGCTAAGGAAAGGCTTTAAAATGCAAAAGACTTAAAACTGTGTATACTTTTCTTGAAATCTTCACCTTGCAATTATTTAAACTCTGCAGCACATACACACTTGATTACTTAAGTGTAATTCACTGTTAGAATGGCTTAACTTAAAATAGAACAGGCTTACCCCCTAATTAGAATTAAAGACACCAACACTGTTAGTTAATTAATCTGCAATATGCAAATGTCCATGATCACCATCATTGTCTAACGTCAATCGATTGCAGGTAACCATTGAGTACTAATTTAAAATGTCTACTTAACTTCATATGAATCAAAGTAGCAAACACAACAAGTGAAGGGCAAGGATCCAAAGCAGCAAGGAGAAGATAAGTCCGATACACAAAGAATTACAGAGGCTGGAATCTTGAGAAAAACACAGTGCTGGAGTCACTCAGCAGGTCAGGAAGCATCTCTGGAGAGAATGGAGAGATGACATTTCAGGTTGGGATCCTTCTTCAGACTGACTTCAGATTCAAACTTCAGAGTCTGAAGAAGTCCCAACCTGAAACATCACCTGTCCATTCCTTCCAGAGACGCTGCCTGACCCGCTGAGTTATTCCAGCACTTTGTGTTCGATAAAAGACAGAAGACTGGGACCATTACTACAAAGAAATGGCAGCTGGACGATGGTACAACCCATACTTGAATTGTGTGGGACCGGCATTTCAGCAAATGACATAACCGGGGAAGGAGAGAGAACTTTAAATAGGAAAGGCCTATCCCTCCGAGTAAAAAATTTAAATCAGCAGTTGAGCTTATAGGACTTGATATTACAATACTCCTATAATTGGCACCTTCTTACTATCTTGAGTGGGGGTAGGGGTAAATACTTCATTGGGGTCATCAGGTGGGCACCCTCCTTTCTTGGTGTTTCATTGATAGGCCCATGACACCTCCAGAGGGCTCAACAGCAACACCTGGCATCCCAGGTGAGTTCCCCTCCGTTTTACCCCTCTTGCTGGTCATTTTGCAGCCCAGTTGGAGTCCTTCCTCTTCAGCCACAGCCAGTTGCTGCTTCGCTCGGCAGCCTCAGAGCGACCTGCCGGCTTGCCGGAAGGCCTGTCCTCGAACTCCCATTCCCTTCAGGAGTCTGGTTGTTGACATGGCTACAAACCCTCTACAACCAACCTCTACAGGGAGCACCTGGGTAGAATGTATTGAAGAGTACAAATATGTAGAAATAAATATAGTTGAATAACTATTACAGAAACAGCAGCAGGGCCATGCAGACCTGAATTTTGAGGGCATATGAAGACTTTAGAAAGTCAGTGGAAACAGATGGAGAAGTGGTTCTACCAATTTATAATGATATTTGAGTAGTAGAAACGGGTTACTCATGTTCATAAAACCAGGATGCAAAAAAAAAAAAACTTAAGCGACAAAATAATAAAAGAAATAACTCATTTAAGGGAGTGGTGTAGAGGCCCTCCTTAACAGTAAACATAGGATATGATGAAGTATAAAGGAAGGTTGTCAGAAACGTTTGCTAATAATCAAAATAATTTAAATCTAAATATGGACTGGAGGTAGAAAGAACACCAGAAAGACCACACTCAGTTCATAGGTTTTTCACAATAGTTCATAGAACAGGGTGTTCTGGAGCCATAGAGCAGGCCATCACAAAGCTGGTATTGTGCAATGAGAGCATTAATTAATGACCCCTGAGGAGGCATGGTGAGCCATCATGGAACCGACTTCTTGAAGTGCAGCAGTCCTTCCAGTGCATATTGGATCAATCAAGCAAGCCCAGTGGATAGAGATGATAGAGGTAGGTTAGAGGGCATGGTAGGTTCAACTGCATTTATTGTAATGCAACAAACCTCAGGTAAATCAGGTGAGCTTAGAGCATGGATCAGTACTTGGCATTATGATATCATTACAATCGTGGAAATATTTTTGAGGCTTCACATTCCAGGGTATAGAATTTCCACACATGCCAAGGTTAATGCAAAAGAGATGGGGAAGGTGTTTTGCTGTGTAGAGAAATATAATAGTAGTACTTAGATGGAATATCCTGGAGGGATCGACCAGAGAGGCCACATGGGTAGAAATCAGGAATAAAAGAGGGCGAGGAACTTGCTGGGGTTATATTACAGGCCTCCATATAGTCAGTGGGTATCAAAGAACCCATATGACATGCTATCATATAACAGATATGTAATCCAGTCACACAAATGTGTGAGAAGAGAAGATCTTGCCTGACGAATCTGCTGGAGTTCTTTGAGAAAGTTAATAGCAGGACAGACAGAAGGGAGGCTGTAAATGTTGTTTACCTAGATTTTCAGAAGGCATTTGATAAGGTGCTGCATGTCAGGCTGCTATGAAGATGAGAGCCCTTGGTATTAAAGTGAAGATACTAGCATGGATAGCGGATTGGCTGGATGGCAGAAAGCAAAGAGTTGCAATAAACGGCACCTTTTTAGGTTGGCTGCCAGTGACTAGTGGAGATTCGCAAGGGCCAGTGCTAGGGCCGCTTCTCTTCACGTTGTTTATTAACATAGAAACATAGAAATTAGGTGCAGGAGTAGGCCATTCGGCCCTTCGAGCCTGCACCGCCATTCAATATGATCATGGCTGATCATCCAACTCAGTATCCCGTACCTGCCTTCTCTCCATACCCTCTGATCCCCTTAGCCACAAGGGCCACATCTAACTCCCTCTTAAATATAGCCAATGAACTGGCCTCAACTACCCTCTGTGGCAGAGAGTTCCAGAGATTCACCACTCTCTGTGTGAAAAAAGTTCTTCTCATCTCGGTTTTAAAGGATTTCCCCCTTATCCTTTAGCTGTGACCCCTTGTCCTGGACTTCCCCAACATCGGGAGCAATCTTCCTGCATCTAGCCTGTCCAACCCCTTAAGAATTTTGTAAGTTTCTATAAGATCCCCTCTCAATCTCCTAAATTCTAGAGAGTATAAACCAAGTCTATCCAGTCTTTCTTCATAAGACAGTCCTGACATCCCAGGAATCAGTCTGGTGAACCTTCTCTGCACTCCCTCTATGGCAATAATGTCCTTCCTCAGATTTGGAGACCAAAACTGTACGCAATACTCCAGGTGTGGTCTCACCAAGACCCTGTACAACTGCAGTAAAACCTCCCTGCTACTATACTCAAATCCTTTTGCTATGAAAACCATTCGCTTTCTTCACTGCCAGCTGCACCTGCATGCCTACTTTCAATGACTGGTGTACCATGACACCCAGGTCTCGCTGCATCTCCCCTTTTCCTAGTCGGCCACCATTTAGATAATAGTCTGCTTTCCTGTTTTTGCCACCAAAATGGATAACCTCACATTTATCCACATTATACTGCATCTGCCAAACATTTGCCCACTCACCCAGCCTATCCAAGTCACTTTGCAGTCTCCTAGCATCCTCCTCACAGCTAACACTGCCCCCCAGCTTAGTGTCATTGCTAACTTGGAGATATTGCCTTCAATTCCCTCATCCAGATCATTAATATATATTGTAAATAGCTGGGGTCCCAGCACTGAGCCTTGCGGTACCCCACTAGTCACTGCCTGCCATTGTGAAAAGGACCCGTTTACTCCTACTCTTTGCTTCCTGTTTGCCAGCCAGTTCTCTATCCACATCAATACTGAACCCCCAATGCCATGTGCTTTAAGTTTGTATACTAATCTCTTATGTGGGACCTTGTCGAAAGCCTTCTGGAAGTCCAGATACACCACATCCACTGGTTCTCCCCTATCCACGCTACTAGTTACATCCTCGAAAAATTCTATAAGATTCGTCAGACATGATTTACCTTTCGTAAATCCATGCTGACTTTGTCCAATGATTTCACCACTTTCCAAATGTGCTGCTATCCCATCTTTAATAACTGACTCTAGCAGTTTCCCCACTACCGACGTTAGACTAACTGGTCTGTAATTCCCCGTTTTCTCTCTCCCTCCCTTCTTAAAAAGTGAGGTTACGTTTGCTACCCGCCAATCCTCAGGAACTACTCCAGAATTTAAAGAGATTTGAATACGGTTTGAATACGGTTTTGAATATGATTTGGATACGGAGATTGAAGGCTTTGCAGATGATGCTAAGATAGGTGGAGGGGTGTAGATGTAGCAAGGACTCTGCAGAAGGACTTGGACAGGTTAGGAGAGTGGGCAGAGAAGTGGCAGATGAAATTCAGTATAGCAAAGTGCAGAGTCATGCATTTTGGTAATAAGAATAAAGGCGTAATTATTTTCTAAATGGAGAGTGAATCCAGAAATCGGAGGTCCAAAGGGACTTGGGAGTGCTGGTGCAGGATTCCCCAAAAGTTAATTTGCAAGCCGAATCGGTAGTAAGGAAGGCAAATTCAATGCTAGCATTTATATCAAGAGGACTGGAATACAAAAATAGAGATGTAATGCTGAGGCGCATTTGGAGTACTGTGAGCAAATTTGGCCCCCATATCTGAGGAAGGATGTGCTGGCTCTGGAGAGGGTCCAGAGGAGGTTTACAAGAATTATTCCAGGAATGAGTGGGTTAGCATATGCTGAGCGTTTGGCAGCACTAGGCCTCTACATGCTGGAGTTTAGAAGGTTGAGGGGGGGGGGGGGGGGGGACACCTCATTGAAACTTAGAAAAGCATAGATAGATTGGATGTGGAAAAGATATTTCCTGATAAACAACTGGGTGAAAGGTGACAAGGGGAGGTGGAATTGAAGAGATCGCTATCAGATCAGCACAAACCTACTGATAGGTAGAGAAGGCTCGAAGGGTTGAAATATTTTTTTTTATCTTTTCTCTTGCTTCCAATTCATGTTTGTAAGTAAATATGAAGAACTATCTGCTCACATGAAAGATACAAAAAAAACATGACTGGTCAGGCATTCAAATTCCTTTGATGAGGTCCATTCCACATTGCAGTGGTCACCTACAATTTCTCAGTTTACAATGCATAAGCCTTCATTCAAAATAAGTTTCAAAACAAGTTACAATCAAGAGTTTGTGGCTATTTAATCAGCACCCGATTGTTAAACTAAGCATTTGCAAACACGGCAACATAACGTCTATTAATTATCCTGCAATTTATCACACATGGCATTTATCGTGAGAGAGGGGTGGGATGAGGATGTAGATTAACTCCAGAGACTGGACATCAACAATTAAAACTGAAAATGTTAAGGGCCTGTCCCACGAGCATGCGACCTAACGTGGTCGCTTGAGCCGTACGGCTCCCACTTCGATCGTCGGAGCCGTATGGAGTTGTGTGGAGTTGGTCCCGACATCGCGCGGGGCTCCGAAAAACTGACACTGTTCAAAATTTCCGCACGGCAATGGCCTGCCGGCCCGCAGCCCCCTCAACGACGTACGCACCGCCTCGACGGGCGTGCGCAGCGTCTCAACGCCGTACGCAGCGTCTTGACGCTGTTTTTCTTCTCACAAGGAGTGATATTAATGCTGGGAAGAAGTCTGGATGAAGGTTGCAAATTAATTTGCAATTTGAGATATCTTAGTTAGCATGATAGACAAAAGTCAAATCAAATGATTCCATATGTTAGAGACGTATAAATAAAAATAAAAAATGGTGAAAGCAGTCAGGAGGGGAGGAAGTAAAAGAGTCGGCACCCAAGGAAAGAGAAAGAGTGAAATTTTCAGGCTGAAGATTCATCGGAACGCAACATCTGTGAAGTAGCAAAAAAGTCTAAGATGTGAAGGTAGGGCTAGGTCAATGCCTGGAAATTCCAAATTACTACTACCTAATCATACAGGGGAAGCACTTGATCATATTGGCTTCTGGTTGTGCAATAGATACAAATTTGCTGAATTACATTATGCAAGAGATGGACTCATTTCTGCTTGGAGCAAAGAAAAATTGTGCAAACAGCTCTAAAGAATCAAAAGGAACTTCTGCAAATTTTAGTTACTGAACAGAGTAGAAGAATACCTGTAAAGGGCACAAAGTGCTGGAGTAACACAGCAAGTCAAGCAGCATCTCTGGAGAACATGGATAGGCGACGTTTCAGGTCGGGACCCTTTGAAACCTGCTGAGTTACTATAGCACCGTGTGTCCTTTTGTGTTAGCCAGCATCTCCAGTTCCTTGTTTCCACATACTGGAAGAGTATCCCCTGCAAATGCTTTTAATGTCTTTGAAATGAGCATTCATAATGAGAAACTTTAATTTTCATTTGGTAAATAGAGTTAGACAGAAATCCCACATCAATACACAAATTCCTAAATTTAGAACCTGTACATCAGACAGCAAACAAAAATCCCTCTGCTCTCTCTGTGAAATAACCAGGAACTCTCCCTCCAAAATCAACATTGGAAGAGTGGTGAATTGCATTATTAATAGTGGAAACTATATAGGACTTTAAGCATCAATACTGTGGTTACCATATCTGGAATTTGTACCGAGTTATGGCATTGATACTGGCATTGCATTTTTTTTTTCAACTATTCTGGGTGTTGCTGTTGTGTATTTAATAGGTTATTATTACATTGTTGAACATAACATTAATAGTATTACAATCTGCAGAATCAAAGTAAATGTAGCATGTTTAATTTAAACACTATTTAAACACTTCGGTGGGCGGCGCGACTTTCGTCTGCAGCGGCCTCTGCAGTCCGTCTGTCTTTTTATTATTTTTGTCTCGTTTTTATGTAGTTTTTTATTCTTTTTTTTGTCGGGGTATGTGTGTGTGGGGGGTGGGGGTGAGGTGGGGGGGGGTGGGGAAACTTTGAAATCTTTCCGCTGCACGGGAGACCCGACCTTTTCTTTGTCGGGTCTCCGTTGTCGTTGGGGCTGGGCAACGTGGTGCGGCCTCCAGCAGGAACGACCTGGGGCTCCCGTGGAGCTGCGGACTACTCATCGTCGCGGGGCTGGCCGAGTCCGGAGCGGGTGGAGCTGTGGTGGAGCGCTGCTGCTACCCGACCGCCGGAGATTCGGAGGCTACAACCGCGGGTCTGGCAGACGGCAACACTGGAAGCCCGCGGGTCCCCTGGTGGGAGACCGCTTTTTGGGGCTTCCGCAGTGGCGACTTCTCCCGCCCGAGTTGCGGGGTTGAAGAGCACCTGGAGCGGGGCTTTATCCCCCCGCGCGGCTTGGAATGGCCACCGAACTTTGCGGGGTGCGCGCCGGGGCTCTAACACCAAGACCCGGTGCGCGACCTTGCATCACCCGGCGTGGCTTTAATGGCTGCGGGACAATCACCATCGCCCGCCGGGGGCTTTGACTTTGACTCTGACATCGGGGGGGAGTGCAGTGGAGAGATACGTTTTTTTGCCTTCCATCACAGCGCTGTGATGGATGTATGTGTAAATTGTGTTGTGTCTCGGGTCTTCTTCGTTTTGTATTGTATGGCTGCAGAAACGACATTTTGTTTGGACCTCAAGGGGTCCAAATGACAAATTTGTCCAAAAGACAAATAAATTGAATTGAATTGAATTGAATATTTCATAAATCTATCAATTCATAATTTCTCATTATGAACCTGCCTAAAAAGATGAAAATAGATATGATAACCTGGTTTAAATATGCTTATCACATTTCTACAGCTTCTACACTCTAAAAGGGCATGTCCCACTTACGTGATTTTTTCGGCAACTTGCCGGCACCTGTCATAGTCGCAGCAGGTCGCCGAAAATTTTCAACATGTTGAAAATCCAGTGGCAACCAGAAAAAGGTACGACTCTTTGGGTGACTACTCACAACCCGTGCCAAAAAAATTGTGTAAGTGGGACAGGCCCTTAATGGATTTGCCTTTCCCACAACTGACTTCCAAAAAGAAATATTTGATCAATATAAAAGCGTTTTTTACTTTCCTCCACAGCAAAGGTTAAACTTTATAAAAACCGTAAAACAAATGTCAAAGCCGCGTTTATCACATTAAAGTTTTAAAAAGGCAGAAAGCAAAAACACGTGATTTAATCACAATCAAATCACAATGGAAAAGTGAAAGAAATGACTTCTAAAAGGATCTTTACTGATGTTGATCACTTTAATTCAGTGTAGTAGTGGATATGAAACAGCATCTAAGAAATATTGATTTCCCATTTGGTTTATAGAACAACCTTCAATATATAATTTAATCATAAGGAAGTAGACTTGAAATTTTTAATACGGGGCTTGCGTTATATAGTACAAAAGCAAAAAGAGAGCATAATTTAACTTTGACCAGCAGAAAATTGGCAAACACATTAGTTTTAATTTACAATCTTTCAAAATGTCATTGCCTTCAATGAAAAATTGGATAAGAATGAAATTGGCAAACCAGTAGATCTGATCAGATACCCTAACTTACTTAGATTAAAATTGCCTCTCAACACCACATAAATATTTAATCAAATGAATAAAAAGAAGAAAAAAAAATTCAAATCACAATCTTTGTGTAATGTTGGCATTGACACAAGACTAGTCTGTAGGAAGGAACTGCAGATGCTAGTTTAAACCAAAGATAGACACAAAAAGCTGGAGTAACTCAGCGGGTCGGGCGGCATCTCTGGAGAAAAGGAATAGGTGACGTTTCGGGTCAAGACGCCGCAACCGCGCGTTGAGGGGACGGGACCCAGCGGGTCCCCCTTGGTCTGGTAACTTCTAAAAGATTTCTTACATTGTTCCAGTCATTGGTGGAATTAAAAATATCTTCTCAAATAAACTGCAACCTTACCTTTAGAAACAAAAATGATGTGCATTAGAGATAGACCTCACTTGAAGTGTGTTCAGGAAATTAACAGTATTTTAATGTATATTACTAGAAGGTTGTACCAATTAAAAGTGGAGGATTTACATCTGCTGTACCTCCAATCTTCAACTTCTATCATCAAACCTGCCTTAAAAATAAAGACAAATTTATCATTTAGAAAAAATATATACTATTGGCATCTATATATCGAGCTGGTGTAGGATGCAATGTGGATGTGGCAAATTATTGGCCATGGCATAGAATATAAGAGCTGGGATGTTATGCTACAACTATGTAAAACTTTGGTTAAGCCATTGGTGGAATATTACATGCAGTTGTGGTGCCACACTATAGGAAGGCTGCACAGGAGTGGGCAAAGCTGAGGGTGACCTGACACAAATATATATATAAGAAAGTGCGAGTGATGGATTGGGTACAGCAAAAAGTGTTTTCCCATGTTGGGAGTGTCTAGGAAAAGATGGAAAGGTTTATAGTGAGTGGTAGAAGACAGTAGGGATATCGGGGGAAAATATTTTGCAGAAGGTGGTTGGAGTCTAGATTGCGCTGAAGAGGTGGTGGAGGCGGATATTGTCAAGACATTTCCGCAGCTCAACGAGTACTTTAATCACCAATGCCACCAACGTCATGGACCTGATGCAGATAAATGGGATTTGTATAGATGGGAACAATGGCCAGCAAGGACATGGTGGTCTGTTTCTGAACTGTATAAATCTATTTCATGGACGTGAATCATGTGTATTTCCAGGATTTTTGCAATATTGATCTGTTCACCGGTTGCTCCAAAAATACATAATTTCAGCAAGTCGGTAAAATTTGACCAAAGGATACCAAGTAGCAAATTGTAAACAGAAAGATTAATCACAAAATAGATTAGAATTACCCTGCAATTATAATAAAACCAGAAAATGCTAGAAATACCTGGGTCATGTACTATCCGAAAAGAGGCAAAGTTAACATGGATCGTTCTCCAGCGTGGGAAACATTCAGAAACTGGCACGTTTACACTTGCAGAGGAGGAGATAGGAGAACAAGATGGTGACCAAAAGTGTATGTATGATAGGGATTAGTATCGACTAGGAGAGTCTAAAAAAAAAGTTTTTAGAGATATAGCACGGAAACAGACTTTCGGCCCACCGAGTCCACGCCGATATTTTCAATTTTACAATTTTTTCCGAGTTAAATTAACCAACAAACTTGTACTTTTTTGCAAAGTGATTAAGGGGAGAACGTACAAACTCCGTACAAACAGGACCTGTAGCTAGGATTGAACCTGGGTCTTTGTAAGGCAGCAACTCTACTGCTGCACCACCTTGCCACCCCTAGCCTACCGAGGCTTGTCAACAAGGGCAGCTAATCTGTCTCGAGGTAGTGTAAACAGAGTGCAGACAAAAGAGGAAATATGCATCTGCTGGGACAAAGAGGCGCAGAACACAGCTATTACTGGAAATCAGAAGTGAAAGGAAGCACTGGGAAAGTCCAGCAGGTCAAGTAGTTTCTGTGAGGAGAGAAAAACAGCCTGATATTGACAACAGCCATGTTGCCACTTTACCTCCTTACAGGAAGCAGATGGCATCAGATGTTATGAAGGAGGAAGTGTATCCTGAAGCTATGGCTGAGACATAGAGCGTACAAAAATAACAGTCACAAACATAAGTTTGGATTAAATACCAACACCTCACTAACAGTTAACACGGCTTGCTCTCATTTCCCATTTATTTAAAATGAAGGGGAATTCAATACAACAGTCAAGACAAAAATAAATAGCAGTATTCTTTCACCATCTTCCAAATGTTACTATCAACATGCACAGCAAGAATAAATTTAACATGCAAAATCATAGTTTACTGGTTTCATCATGGTAATTTTTTTTAAACCTATCTTCTGCCCTGTAATACAATCCAAACATAGATCACAAATACAAATTTATACAGAACTAGACTAAGTGGGACCCGTTGGGTCCCAGCATCACATGGGAGGGCTGGTCCCCCAACGCAATATTCCACCTCTCCACCAATTCCAATATTGGTGGCAAGTTGGGGGGGGGGCTTTCTGGAGTGGTAGTATGGGTGTTGTGGGCTGAAGGGACTGGTTTCCAAAGGGCTAGTATGGACATTGTGGGCCGAATGGATTCTTGGGCTGGCGGCTCAGTCACTCAAGCCTGTTGTGCTGGCAGCTCACTCATTCATGGCTGGTGGGCTGGCAGTTGACTCACGGCTATTCCTTGAAATTCCATTTCAAGCAGGGTGCAAGGCCACCAAATTCAAGTGCAGTTTCTTAACATTTCAAGCAGGGTGCAAGGCCACCAAATTCAAGTGCAGTTTCATACCATTTCAAGCAGGGTGCAAGGCCACTAAAGACAGCGAGTCGTGACCTCTCCCTCCTCCATCTTGCAGACTGAGCCACGCCCACACTTCTGGGTTTTATAGTCCCTCCCCCTCCCACCAGAAGGGGCGTGGCCTTCATGGCGTGATTGACAGGAGAGAGAATCTCAACATTTTTTAAACACTAATAACTCTTTTATTTTTCATCGATGGGAAAAACCCTCGGCACCTGATGAGCGGAGGGGGACTCTGAGTAAGATGGCCAAAAATCACAGCCGTATGAGGCAGCATTTTTTCTAAAATCAATATAAAGCGCAAACAGGAAGTGGTCAAGATTTGACTTTTAATTATATAGATGCTCTACCTCGCTTTACAGAATACGCATTCTCATTAGCTAATGGTGGCCAAAGCGCATGTTTCAGTGTTGCTATGTGAATTTATAAATTTTATCCCAATTTGTTAAACAGGAGAGGAATAAATGTGGATTACACCAATATAATGTCACAAATTTAAAATTCATTAGTACATGGGCTCCGAGAAGGTTTAAAAAAAAATTTGCATAATTTCCTGCAGAAATAAATCAATATAACTGGCATGGATCCAAACTGCAAAATAAGCCTAAAATTGCCAATATAATCAAAACATATGAAAGTTATTGTTTTCATTTTATTTATGCTCGATATCATAACCAGTTTATCTTCCAGATTTTTCATGTCCAACACGTATTTGGCAGAATCTATACAAATGTATAAAATAGTTATTCATGCTTTCACCAATTTGGAAAGATTAATTCCTAACATATAACACAACTCAGGAGAATATTCAGCTCCATCCTTCCCTCATCTAGAAATGTATTTGGGAAATTATTATTCAGCCCTCATCACTCTTTCAGCCATTGTATATTGATCGCAACGTGCACAAAAAATGTTCCTTGCATTGGGGTAAAAGCACAGAGGAAAGAAATGTGTTCCTTATTATTGACCCGTTTGCCACAAATTTCTTTACTTTCATCAAAATCTTTAATTTTCCGCTAAGTGGATCATTGGGCAAAGTTTGACATTTATATTTCCTAAACATTAATTTCTATCAACAAATTGGTGCACTAAATTATTGTAGAAGTGAATATGGGGAGTTGGGGGGTGTCACTACAGACATACAATATGATCACATAGACTCTCTCACAATCTATGCTTGTCCAAATGTTGATTTTTGTTTATATTCGCCAGAAGATTCACCATGACTAACATTACAATTTTATCTTATCATTTCCCTCATATTACAATGAAACATTACTCCATCCCCTACTCCCAATTCCTCCGTCTACGCCGCATCTGCACCCAAGATGAGGTGTTCCACACCAGGGCATCGGAGATGTCCTCATTCTTCAGAGAACGGGGGTTCCCCTCTTCTACTATAGATGAGGCTCTATCCAGGGTCTCCTCTATACCCCATGACTCTGCTCTCACTCCCAATCCCCATCCCCCCATCATGTAACAAGGGCAGAGTCGCCCTTGTCCTCACCTTCCACACTACCAGCCGTCATGTACAACAAATAATCCTCCTACATTTTCGCCACCTCCAACGTGATCCCACCACTTGCCACATCTTCCCATCTCCTCCCCTGTCTGCTTTCCGCAGAGACCGCTCCCTCCGTAACTCCCTGGTCAATTTGTCCCTTCCCACCCGAACCACCCCCTCTCCGGGCACTTTCTCTTGCAACCGCAGGAAATGCTACACTTGTCGCTTTACCTCCCCCCTTGACTCCATTCAAGGACCCTAGCAGTCTTTCCAGGTGCGGCAGAGGTTCACCTGCACCTCCTCCAACCTCAGCTATTGCATCCGCTGCTCTAGATGTCAGCTGCTCTACATCGGTGAGACCAAGCATAGGCTTGGCGATCGCTTCGCCGCACACCTCCACTCAACTCCCCCTCTCCACATGTCTTTTAAACAACTAGAGCAGCCTTTATTTCACTGACTCTGGTGTGTTTCTCTTTCTTCTTTTGAATTACTCAATTCGGCCATTGACATCCATGCAATGTCAAACTTGATGTTCAGTTTAATTTGATCAAAGTTTGAGAGAAATTCCTCAACCTCCACAATCTTACAGATTGATCTCTGGTTCCAAGAATTTAGCACTCCCTTTCCCTCTCTGCAGATTTTCAGTGTCATTCCATATATTTCCAGTGTTGGCTACACAGTCCATGTGTAACATTTACCCAAATATGGAGAGCTCTGATGCTGAAAACGACCTTCCAATTCTGCCCAAGAGCTTTATTTTCCTTACACCAAAACTTCCAAATTCAGGTTAAATTCAGGTTAGACCTGCTGAGTAGAATAACATTTCATATTTAGAGCTCCTTAATTCACAACCAACCAATCTATGCTTTGCTCGCACATGGTAAAAATGCAATATACAGCAGATATTAAAAAAACATTATAATTTAAACATGTAAAAAATAAAGTGCAAGGGTAACAAGGGGCAGCTTTACTATATATTGCACATGTAGATATCTAAAGTGCACTTGGAGAGTTCATAAGTGCTTGGCTTACAGACTAGAATGTCGTGGTGTAGTGCGGCTGTTAAGTAGAGTTACCGCTCATGGGAAGTTGTTTTTGTGTCTGGATGCAGAGGTTTTGATAGTCCGGAGTGGCCTCCCATAGGGGAGGACTTTTTGGGTACAGGAATAATAGTGGAGACTTTGAAGCAGGCATGGACAGTGCAGAGTTACAGGGACTGATTTAAAATGTCTGTGCAGACTGGTGCCAGTTGTTCTGCAGTGATTGAGGGGAGAGGGGGAAACATTGTTCGGCCCTGGAGAGTTCCGATTTTTCTGTCTCCTAAATAGCTTTTGCACCTCCTCCATTTCTATTGTTAGTGATGGGGAAATGACCAGACTGATGTTGGGCTGCAAGGAGGGGGTGGGTGGTGGAGAAGGGCTCAGCCTTTGCAGGCTGGAGTCAGGCTGTAAGTGAGTGTGAAGAGATGAGTGGGGGGAGAAGTGGGTAGGGGAGGGGGAGAGGTTGTGTTTCTGTCTTTGAAACTTGCAGTAGAACTCATTCAGCTCGCTGGTCAGCTGACGATTGTTCAAGGATTGGGTGGTTTTCCTCTTGTAGCGGGTGATTTCTTTTAAGCCCTTCCACACTAAAGAAGAGTCATTAGCTGAGAACCTGCTCCTCAACTTCTCAGAGTACCTTTTCTTGGCAGCTCTGATTCCTCTTTTCAGCTTGTACTTGGCCTGCCTGTAGAGGTCTGCATCCCCGCTCATGTATGCCTCATCCACCTCCACTCCCTAGGTACCTTCCCCTGCAACCGCAGGAGATGCAACCCCTGTCGCTATACCTCCTCCCTCGACTCTGACCAAGGACCCCAACAGTCCTTTCAGGTTTGGCAGAGGTTCACTTGCACCTCCTCCAACCTCATCTGCTGTATCCGTTGTTCAAGATGTGGACTCTTTTTCATCGGCAAGAACAAACGTAGACTGGGCGATCGTTTCGCTGAACACCTTCACTCAGTCCACCTGACCTACCCGATCGCTAAACATTTTAATTCTCCTTCCCATTCCCACACTGAGCTTTCTGTCCTAGGTCTCCTCCACTGCCAGAGTGAGGGTAAACGCAAATTGGAGGAACAACATCTCATATTTCGCTTGGGCAGCTTACAACCCAGTGGTATGAAAATTGATTTCTCCAACTTCAAGTAACCCCGTAATTTCCTCTCTCTCCATCTCTTCCCCACCCAAGTTTGACCAGCTTCTCATTTTCACCCAACAAACAGCTAACAATGGCCTGTTTCCTTTATCATCGTTACTTTTTTGCATATCTTTCATTCATTGTCTCTCTTTTTCACATGATATTCACCTCCAGAAAAAAACTTCACCCATTCCTTCTCTCCAGAAATGCTGCCTGTCCCGCTGAGTTACTTCAGCTTTTTGTGCCTACCTTCAGCCTCATCTTTAGACTGGCGGAGCTGTCTGAGTTCTGCTGTAAACCAAGGCTTGTCGTTGTTAAACCTGATCCCAGTCCTAGTGGGAATCCAACTGTCCTCACAAAAGCTGACATATATTACGTCACAGTGCCTGTATATTCATCGAGGCTTGTAGTTGCTTCCCTGAACACATTCCAATCACTGCAGTCAAAGCAGGACTGTAGGTATTCAATGCCCTCACTTGTCCAACTTTTCATTGTTCTGACCACAGGCGTAGCAAATTTTAGATTTTACCTGTAGGTCAAAAACAATGATCGGAGAGTCCCAGAAGCTCACAGGGAGCAGTGATATGCGTTCTTAATTGTAGTTTAACAATGATCGAGTGTTCTCTCCTCTCTGGTGGGGCAGGTAACGTGCTATCTGTATTTTGGAAGTTCTCGGCTGAGGTTAGCCTTGTTAAAATCCCCCAAGACAATGACCATGGAATCCGGGGAAGTCACTCTCATTACATGGCCAGTGAGTTGCATTTGTACCTTGCGTACACAGACTTTTGGGGGGGGGGGGGGTAAACTCCAGTGGGAATAAGAGAGGTAAATTCCCTTGGAGAATAAAAGGGTCTGCAATTTATTTTTAAAAATATTGCAGATTAGGAGAACAGAAGTTAGACAGTACCGTTTCAATTTCAGGTAGTCCTTGCTTTCTCCCTCTTTCCCCTCCCCTTCCCAGCTCTCCCATAGCCTCTCCGCCTCTTCCTTTCTTCTTCCCGCCCCCCCACCTCCACTTCAGTCTGAAGAAGGGTCTCGACCCGAAATGTCACCTATTCCTTCGCTCCATACATGCTGCCTCACCTGCTGAGTTTCTCCAGCATTTTTGTCTACCTTCGATTTTTCCAGCATCTGCAGTCCTTTCTTAGACAGTACCATGATGTCGCTGCACCAGCCCTGATTAGTACAGAAGCGTATTCCACCACTCTCAAAAAGAGTAAATACTCTCCCAGTTTTATACACTAAATCATAATGAACAAAACCTGATATATGCACATACCCTCCCCACATGAGAACATTGGCATTTATATTTCCTAAACATTCATTTCTATTAACATATTGGTTCACTAAATTATTGTAGAAGTGAATTTGGGGAGGAGGGCCCCTACAGACATACAATACACAGCACACATGATGCATCTTGGGAAAAATAACAAGGAAAACTATATAATTCAATTTACTAATGTTCACATTGAAAAAGTCATTAAATCACAGGAAACAATCAATAAGTGGTTGACTCGTCCCTTTATCGTTTTGCGAAACAATTAAACGACTGCAGAAGTGTTTCAATACTTAATTTGCAATCAATTCTAAGTTTAGTTTTGAGATACAGCATGGAAACAGGCCCACTGAGTCCAATTCTGACCATCGATCACCTGTTCACACAATTTCTATGTTATTCCACCCCATGCACATTTTGGGCAATTTACAGAGGTTTACTAACTTACACATTTTGGGATGTGGGAGGAAATTGGAGCACCTGGAGGAAACTCATGCAGTCACAGACAGAAGTGCAAACTCCACAAAGACAAAACGCAAGATGAGGATCGAATATGTGTCTCTAGCATTGTGAGGCAGCAGCTCTGCCAGCAGTGCCAGTGTGCCGCCCCTTATGAGTACGGCACCTGGTATTCCCATGCTGACCCCCATCCAAGTGCTAACCAAGCCCAAGCCTACTTAACGTCGGATATCAGACGAGATATATATTAAAATAGAGTTTTTTTTTTAATGTGTTTCCCTTTTAATATAACGTTTACTGCCAGGGAATTCGTGGAGTAAAAAAAAAAAATTCTGTGGTCATACTTTGTCAAATAAGAACTGTAATGGGAGCAATTTTTTTCTTTTGGTTGAAAAATTAAACTGTCTTGTTGAAAGCCAGTAAAGCCGTGGTTATTATCACGATAGATTGCTTTAATATTAATTATTTTATATATTGAAACTACAGCTGCAAACACCATTTCTGAAAATAAAATAAAAAAATTGACATGGTTTTATCAATTTATGAATAGTAAAGTCAAGGGAAAGAGGTCTAAAAAGGTGGGTCATTATGTACAAAAGGAATCGCCTCCAAACAAAGCTAATGAAGGAATGCATAATATTTTGGTGCTTAATGTGATTGATGTGTGGGTCATGTACCAGTCAATGAGAAAAGATTAGTATATACTTGGTAGTGGAAGGGACCAATGGGTTGGATAGGGACAAGAGCAACAAAGAAAAAGATAAAGGTACTAAAAGGCATCCATTAAGCAAAAAAATGAAACTAGGAAAGAACAAGGTCGAGGTTAAAGCGATTCTTTTCAGCACATGCCAGCTCCTCCCTGAAATTAATAAAAATGTCCAATGCAGCGTAGTTGCATTTGGCTAAGGGAGAGAATTGTTTTGGGCAAGATTCAAAGACAAGGCAGCAAGAAAATACCCATCATCTTATTTTCAATTTAGATGACTGTAACCTTAATGACTCCTCACTTCTGGAGCCACAAGAACATGCAAGGGGTGGAAGATTGCAACCTGCACGTGGTCCGCCCTGTTTCGACTAATGCAATCAACTCGACGTGCACAAACGGAAGTTCAAATAGAACAAGTTGTCCAACAACTTTAGGCTGTGCACGCCACACGAAAGAAGAAGAAGAATGTAGGAATATGCCAAGCAAACCCTTGGCCTACTCTGCCATTTATCATTGCTGTTTTACCTGCTTGGACTATTCCTGCTTAATCTTCCATTATCAAAAAATCACTCCAAATTTTGAACATGCAGGGTTTTTTTCCCCTTACACCAAAGGAAGACAACATTCAGTCCATTGAGACTAAGTTGTTCTAAGAACAATTCCATTGATCACAGATGATTTCATTATAACCTATTCCTTCTCACATGCCTATTAAATCCACCCTGCTTGTATCACTCTCCATTTACACTAGAGACAATTTATGGTAGCAAATTAGTCTTCCGAGTCCTACTACTTTGGCGGGACAGTGACGCAGCTGGTCGAGCTGCCGCCTCAAAGCACCAGAATCCCGGGTTTAATCCTGACTTCGGTTGCTGCCTGTGTGAAGTTCTCCCTGTGACCACATGGGTGTCCTATGGATGCTCTGGTTTTCTCCGACATCCCAAAGCCATGAGAGTTTATATATCCCATCTCCCATTATCCCATCTTCCCCCATGTCTGCCTTCCGCAAAGACCGCTCCCTCCGTAACTCCCTTGTCAATTCTTCCCTTCCCTCCCGTACCACCCCCTCCCCGGGTACTTTCCCTTGCAACCGCGAGATGCAACACTTGTCCCTTTACCTCCCCCCTCGACTCCATTCAAGGACCCAAGCAGTCGTTCCAGGTGCGACAGAGGTTCACCTGCATCTCCTCCAACCTCATCTATTGCATCCGCTGCTCTAGATGCCAGCTGATCTACATCGGTGAGACCAAGCGGAGGCTTGGCGATCGTTTCGCCGAACACCTCCGGTCGGTCCACAATAACCAACCTGACCTCCCGGTGGCTCAGCACTTCAACTCCCCCTCCCATTCCGTATCTGACCTCTCTGTCCTGGGTCTCCTCCATGGCCACAGCGAGCAACACCAGAAATTGGAGGAAATGCACCTCATATTCCGCTTGGGCAGTCTACATCCTGGGGGCTTGAACATTGAATTCTCCCAATTCTGCTAGCCCTTGCTGTCCCCTCCCCTTCATCAGCCCTCTGGTTGTCTCCTCCCGTCCCCCAGCCCTCGGGCTCCTCCTCTGCCTTTTTTCCTTTCTTCTCCCCACCCCCTATCAGTCTGAAGAAGGTGCTGCTGCACCCGCTGAGTTTCTCCAGCATTTTTGTGTACCTTAGAGTTTATATATTACTTGGTTTCTCTAAAATTGCCACTAATATGTAGGGAGTGAATTTTATTATTTTGTGTCATCACACAACTGTTTGCCAATAGCGAGCAAATTTTAGTGCCATGTTGATGGCCTCTGCAAGGTCCTTTACAGTGCATGTCACAATTCAGGCGATGTTCCATAGCCTGGAGGCCCCGTCCACATTCGTAGTCTGCTGCATCTTCAGTATATCCCCACTTCAGCAAGTTCGCATTTCGCTCCTTCCCATGCCTGTCTGCAGTCTGTGGAGACTGCCAGGTTAGCCACTGTTGGTCGGAACCTGGTGGGAGTTTCTCGGAGGGATCGATTGTCATGTGAATGTCTTCCAGAGATTTCTCTAGGTTCTCTTCCCAGAGTTTGAGCCTTCTGGACAATGCTCTGCAGTCCAAGGGATGGGCAGGGGAAATGCTGAAGTAGCAAAGGGTGATCATGTAGGGGGTGTCTTTCATCCTCTGATTGTCTGAGGCGTTCTTTTTGACTAGCTACAGCTCTTTGGATTTCAGGGGGTGCAATGCCAGAGAGTCGGTAGATGTTGTCAGTCTTGGTAGGTTTCATGCATCCACTGATGCAGCGACAGCTTGTGTTTAGCACAGGATCAATCTTCCTTGCATGAGCCGAGCGCTCCCATACTGCGCACGCATACTCGGCAGCGGAGAAGCAGAGAGCCAGTGAATGAGAAAGTGGGAAAACATAGAACTAGTGTGGACAGGTGATCGATGGTTGGCGTGGACCTGGTGGGCCAAAAGTCCTGTTTCCATGCTCTCTCTCTCTCTCTAAAACTATCAGATTATCTTTATTGCACCTAAACCCGCGAACAGATCAATCTGACAATCTTCCTTGATAAAATAACCTCACCCTCAAAAATGAACCCAGTAAATTTCTACTGCATTGAGTCCGCGCCTATTCTTTCTTGAAGATAGCAACCGAAAATGCAGAGCCCTCAAGAATTCAACAAAGTCTGCAGCAATTGAAGTCTTCTACTCTAATCCCCTAATAATTAAAGGTGAAATACAACAGTGTGTCCCAATTTCCAGTTGCACGGGCAAATTGGGTTTAAATCTTGTGAATGTGGCACCCTCCTATGTGTCAATACTTATTAGTATCTCGATCAAAATGAATGATTTTGTTTTCACACACATCACACTCTTGCCACCCACTTGCCGCTTTGCAGCTTTCTCGTGGCTCACGTTCTCACCTCAGGGCTCAAATTCAATGGTAGTGTTTTGGAGAAAGTGGTCAGATATCTGCATTACTCACTTTCAAAAATACACCAAGAGCTTAAAGGAAATTAATTAATCTAGTTTTATGATTTAATAAAAATGCCAAGGAAAGATTCATTACTATCAAAGAAAATTTGTGTTGATCGAGGAAATTTAGGCAATCAAACCTTCCTGCATTCAGGAGCCTAACATAAGACAATCCGTCACTATTTTACTGAAATGGTAGTCTGCTTTCAAGCCATAGAATAGGATTTGGGCTCAGGACTTATAAACCCAAATGTGTACATAACCACAAAATAATCATTAACGTGTAAAACCAGAAGTATTATTTTAAACCGATTTTGAACCAAGTACAATTACAAGACCCAAATTAAATTATGAAACATACTGATGGCTGAATTAATTCTGCATTAAATATATGTTGAACAAGTATTGTGTAATAAGCACATATTTAAAATGTTTACCCACTTCCTGTCACATTCTTAACATTGTTCCCAAAGTTGCTTCCCTTTTCAAATAAAATATATTTCATTTAGTGTTGCAATGAATAGAATACACGGGTTATAGAATTGAAAAAACAAGCAGAATAGCATGTTTGGAATCATGTTAATTTACAGTTTGGCTGTGATATTATTCAGAATCACAATGGTTAAAGATCTTTGACAACATATTCAATTTACTCAGCAAATGCAGATCAACTTTTCAGAACAGTGATTATATAGCAACATTCAAAATACTTGAAATTAAAGTTGTTTGTTGAACTAAAAAATAATTTTAAATTATTGTACAGATATTTCATTGTACACCAGCCTTGCATCCCAGATTCAAATTTTGTTTAGACACTGCTGAAAGACGTGCAAAATTCCTTACTGTATCAATAAGCATCTAAATTTTGATGCTGCAGAAGGTGGTTCATTATTGTAATAATCAATTTGCTTCATAGTGTTAATTTGTACCTTGCAATGATGCTGGTTTCTATTCTATGAGGGGAATGAATCCTCCCAAGATCAAAATGCTTACGTTAGTTAAGCAGAAACTGGCACATTTGGATGTTATGCAGGAAGACAATGGTAAAGAAGATGGCCAAGCTTGGTGAAGAGGAAAAAGAGTGGATACCATCAAAGTTACTAGAATATATGCATCAGGGCCAAAGTACAGTTGCTGATAGATTGTCTTGGAAGGTCCAGTTGAATTAGATGGTACTTGCTTGCACCCTGGAAACCTGTTATTCCAGGAAACAGCCTAAATTGCAAATACATTTTTTCCTTAGGCAAGGCCTTGAAAACTGCAGAGCTCTAGGTGTGGTCTCTCAATTTCTTTACTCTTGTGCTCAATGAATTTCGTACCATGGCAACAAGATCTCTTTGAATATCAGTATTTCCCAATCTGTTACCATTTAAAAAATACTCTGCTTTTCAGTTTAGTGCACCAGATAGTTTCACGCTATATTCCATTTCCCATATTTTAGATGATCAATATTCCCTTGAAACCTCTTAGTGTCCTCCTCTAGTTGTATATCAGCAGCAAACCTGGAAACATGACATTTGGTCCACTGATTTAAATAATTTATTTTAAATGTGCACATAAATAGATATTGGTTCCATGTTAGTTGCATATTAATCTTGAAAATCATCAAGAAAACATCTTGGTTAGCATCCCACATTCTTATATACTCCGACACATTAGTGGCAATCAAAATACATTCACTTTGGCTTGTTCAAAAATCGCACAGAAATGTGAATGTAGAGAGACCTTATGAGGGATTTAGACAAGCCATGTTATTGGGCAAATTGGCAGATGGCACACAATGTGGAAAAATGTGAGGTTTTTCACTTCAGCAGCAAAACTGAAGGCTGTTATTTGCTAAAATAATGAGCGATTGGGAAATAGTTATGTTCAAGGGAACTGGAGTACAGATGTCGACAAGTCCCTGAAAGCTGACACAGCTGCCGGAAGCAGTTATGAACACCCGCTGTTCTTCACCTTTTATACATTTTCTAGCTGATTAATCGATCTTTGTCAACCGTTTGCAACATGAACCATGGTCTGAAGAAAGGTCTCGATCCGAAACATCACCCATTCCTTCTCCCCAGAGATTCTGCCTGTCCCGCTGAGTTACTCCAGCATTTTGTGTTTACCTTCGATTTAAACGAGCATCTGCATAAACGAGTATGTTGGCCTTTAATGCTAGAGGATATAGTTCAACAACAAAGAAATCTAACAAATTATGTACGCCTTTGGCAAGAGTAATCTGCAAGATGGTGTACAATTTTAGTCTTGTCATTTAAAGGATATATTGGCTAGTGAGACAGTGCCTCGAAGTTTCAACACGCTGGTTCCTGGGATGACATTCCTGTCATGTGGACTCATTTCAGTAAGCTAAGTCTATATTCCTTGGAATTTAAAAAATGAGCGGCTTCTCCATTGAAATCCAAAATTCCTAGTTCACAGGGCAGATACAGAGGGTGTTCTGCTTGGCTGAAGAGTTAGAATCATACATTCATAAGTTATAGGAGCAGAATTAGGCCCATTCAGACCATCAAGCCTACTTTGCCATTCAAAAATGGCAGATCTATCTTTCCATTCTCCTGCCATTTCCCCATAACCCTCGACATCCTTGACAATTAAGAATCTGTCAACTGCACCGTAAAAGTACCCAATGTCTTGGCCTCCACAACCGTCTGTGGCAATGAATTCCACAGATTCACTGCAAGTGATCTATATCCCTCCACTTCCATTTGTCTATCTGAAAGCCTCTTAAATGCAATTGGGGGGTCAAAATCTTAAAGTATGGGGCACACCTTCTAGATCTTAAATTAGAAGTTTGCCACTTAAAGAGTGGAAAATCTATTGAATCTTCTACCTGGAAGGCTTTGAAGATCAGTCACTGAGTTCATTCAAAATAGATCTAGATTCCTGGACATTAGTAAAACGAAGGGATATGGAGCTGGTGGGTGATATTCTCTCTCAACAATGCCTTATCTATTGAATGGCAAAGCAGATTCAAGGGGGCAAATGCAAATTCAATTGTAACAGTTGGTATTTCTTAACTGGCAAATTGAGGAATAAGCTTCAAATATTGCATCATAAAACATTTGCTTCAACTCAGTAACACGTTTACATATTGCAAATGAGGTGTAAACACCCACCAATCTAGACCATAAATTTTAATATATTGTAGCAGCAAGACTTCCAGACAGCCTCATAAAATTAGCAACGGAGTAGTTAACGTTTTATTTTAGAAAGCCATTTCTTGTGTCATAATCTGGAAAGCAGAGAAGGCATATTGTGCTATATGTGCACACACGCCACATACACCAAGCAAATATTTAATCTGTAAACTATTACATCAAGAGCAATTGAAATGTGCTTTAATAATCCATTAATACGATGATCAATGCTTAAAAAATGAGGGTGGCTAAGAAAAACCTTCGCATTTGACAGACCATGGAGGGCAAATGATGAAACAAACAACCCATTCGCAGCCTCCCCCGCTCCCCAATGGATCCAGCAGGGATTACTCAGCTCCTCTGATGTTCACTGCTCGCAGAAATGAAGGGATACCCAACTCATCTGACCACTTGACGCATTTTTTTTGCTCCGTCCTTGTTCCAATCTCCCCACGCCGATCCAACAATTTGCAAGTGGCTGTGATCTGATTATAGCCGGGACTAGGGGGCAGATTCTCACCGTTTTGATTCGGTGCATGAGAGAGGGGGAGGGAGGGAGGAGGGGGGGGGGGGGAGGGAGAGAAAAAAAAAAACCCTGCAATGCTGCTGCGTTTGATCCAAACCCTAGGGCTTCACGTTTCCCCATTCAAAAATTAAAACCCTGTGCCATTTAACCACGGCTCTTCTCCCCCACCGCAATCAGGCTGAGGGGAGGTGAGAAGAGAAACACGAAGCGGGCCAAAACCCACCCGCCCTGCATCCCATCCACACGGCAGATAAATAGCGGGCAGGATAAGCGGTTAAGAGCCTTTATGGTCGCAGATTTATTTATTGGCGTTGAGTCTGCGGCACTGGATCAGACTCAACGCCATCATGTCAGCGGCCGAGGACGGGCGCATTGAGCAGCCGGCGCCAAGGACAAGGCGAGGGGAGGGGAGGGGAGGGGGGCAGCCGCTCCTTTTACCTTTATATATATATATATCTCTCTCTCTCTCCTCTCTCTCTCTCCGGAAGTCTTCGGTCGGGTTAGTCGGTCTTCATCAGCCGCTCGACGACATGAAACCATCGCAGGGCAGCTTTCCCTCCCCTCCCACCGTCGGCGCTTCACTACTACCCCCCTCCTCCTCCTCCTCCTCCTCCTCAGCGCAGCGTCGCCTTCACTTCCTCTTCCCTTCCCCTCAATTCCCGTCCCACCTCCTGGCGGGAGCGCGCAAACCTCTCTCCCTCTCGCCGTGGATGAGGGATTTAGGGGGGGGGGGGGGGGGGGGAGCGCGCTCTCGCTCGATGGTTCCCGAGGAGAGAGTGAGACGGGGGGCGCGCACGTTGGCGGCTTGGGGAGAGAGAGGTGGAGACGGGGGCGCGCACGTTGGCGGCTTGGGAGAGAGAGATGGAGACGGGGGCGCGCACGTTGGCGGCTTTGAGGTGAGAGAGATGGAGACGGGGGGCGCACGTTGACGGCTTGAGGGAAGGGAGGGCGCGCGCACGCTCGATGGTTCCCGGGGAGAGGACGGGGGCGCGCGCCCCCGCTGGGCTCTGAGGAGAGAAGGGGGAGCGCGCGCGCGCGCGTTGGCGGCCGATGAGAGAGAGGGGGGCGCGCGTGCTCGCCGCTGAGGAGGAGATGGAGGGGGGGAGGGAGAGCTGATGGGGGAAGGGCGGGAATTCACAACGGGACAACCGTTGAGGAGCCTGCAGGGAAAATAGCGCCGAGCCCAATCAGAAGCGGTTGCCAGGGGGTTACCATGCGGCTGAGCCAATCAGGCGCGGCTGAGATGGAGGGGGGGTTACCATGGCGCGCAGCCAATCAGGCCGCGGTTGCCAGGAGGTTACCATGGGCGCGCAGCCAATCAGGCGCGGCTGAGAGGGGGGAATTACCATGGGCGCGCAGCCAATCAGGAGCGGTGGGCCGAAGGGGACGAATGGGCGTGAAGCCAATGCGCGTGCGCTCCCCTGCTTGCTCTCGTCGCGCATGCGCGTGGGGCCGGACGGGCGGTGACCGGCGGGTGATTGACAGCCACCGCCACCAACCGTGAGCCGCGCTGGGCGGGTCGCCAGCGGCGTGCGGCCAATCAGAGGGCGAGGCAAGCTTGGTTGCACCGCGGCCCGTTCAACCTAACATCCCGTCGCACCGGCGGAAAGATCGCGAGCTTCTGCTGGCGTCCGCTCCGGGCCACCGACACACAATCTTCCACATTTGAGGTACGTTTCTTCTACTTTAAAAGGCCAGAAAACTGCAGCTAATCTCCAGATATCGCGTTCAAATCAAAATCTGCTGACATCTGGCTGTCTCCGCCACTCAGTTTTTTGTTGTAATGTTGGTTTCTGTGAGCGCCAAGTTGTCCCCTGCAAATAGGCCTCGGCGACGCATTATCAAAATACTCTGCATGCACTTAAAGTTCTTTCACTATTTAGACAAACGAGGTTAAACTACTAGTGTTGCTAGCTTGCAGTTTACTTTGAAACTTCATTTTCACCTGGCGTAGGGAGCCTCGAGCTTTTATGAAGCTGGAGTTTTCATCTTGTGATTAAATTCACATTTTTTTCCATAATTTCTACTACGTTAGCTTGTTTAATTGTAAAAAATAAACCTTGGATTCGTGTCGTTTATCAAATTAAGACATTTGGGCCTGCGGTTTCGGGGTTCAGGAGAAGTTTTAAGTATTGTCCTAGTGCATTTTATGAAAGTGAAAATTGGTTTCATTTCTGGGATCTAGTGCTGCAAATAGGACGCACACGTTAATAATGTAAGGGTTGGTAGTCGTATGTGTGGAAGCGAGACAATTCTTCATCGCAGCAGTGTTAAAAATAAGCAGACATGGCCCTAATTATAGCAATATTTGGTAACTTACTTTTTCCCAGGCCTCCGTCTGTGTTAAAAGATATGAAAGCACCAGTAGTCAGTGAAAGCAATCCAAGAATGTATTGTGAAATGGCAAAAGGAAAGCGACTGATCCTGTGGGTTGGAGACAACACCTAGTGTGACATTTATAGTGTTTAGTTAGCAGATTGTTATGATGGGCTGGAATGAGGATGAAGATCTTGCTATCAATACACAGGCCACAGATCTTTGTT
>CM075982.1:68408317-68482670 GCA_038087875.1 Malacoraja senta
AGAGATGGGTGTGTGGCCAGGATGGTGTGGGTCCTTGATGATGTTGGCAGCCTTTTTGAGGCAGTGACTGCGATAGAATCCCATCGTTGGTAGGGAGGTCAGAGCTGTTGATGGACTGGGTAGTGTTTACAACTTTTTGCAGCCTTTTTTGGTCCTTGAAGCTCAAGTTGCATAACCAAGCCACGATGCAACCAGTCAGCATGCTCTCTACTGTGCACCTGTAGAAGTTCGAGAGAGTCCTCCTTGACATACTGACTCTCCGTAATCTTCTCAGGAAGTAGAGGCGCTGATGTGCTTTCTTTATAATTGCATCAGTGTTCTGGGACCAGGAGAGATCTTCGGAAATATGCACGCCCAGGAATTTGAAGTTCTTGACCCTTTCCACCATCGACCCGTTGATATAACCAGGACTGTGGGTCCCCATCCTACCCCTTCCAAAGTCCACAATCAGTTCCTTGGTTTTGCTGGTGTTGAGAGCCAGGTTATTGTGCTGGCAGCATTTGGTCAATTGGTCGATCTATACTCTGACTCGTCCCCATCAGTGATACGTCCCAGGACAGTGGTGTCGTCGGCGAACTTGATGATGGAGTTCGCTCTATGTCCGGCTACGCAGTCATGAGTATAGAGTGAGTACAGCAGGCGGCTGAGCACGCAGACTTGGGGTGCTTCTGCGCTGATTGTTATCGAGGATGACACATTTCCACCAATACGTACAGACTGTGGTCTGTGAATGAGGAAGTCGAGGATAGTAGATAAGTATTAGTAGAGCAGAGTTTTTTTAGGGGAGTATCTAGTCCGTGTGGTTTCATTAGAACCATTGTTGGAGAGAGGAGTCTGAAGAAGGGTCTCGACCAGAAACGTCACCTATTCCTTTTCTCCAGAGATGCTGTCTGACCGCTGAGTTACTTCAGCTTTTTGTGCCTACCTTCGATTCGAACCAGCATCTGCAGTTCCTTCCTACATGATAGAGAGAGGAGTTCAATTTCACAGGAGAGATTTTGCCAGGACAACAGTCTCAGCACAAAGGATAAGTATGTCTGTCACAACGACTTATAAAAATGTGGGAAATGTTCGTTTAAGAAAGAACTGCATATGCTGGTAAATCGAAGATAGACACAAAATGCTGGAGTAACTCAGTGGGTGAGAGCATCTATGGAGAGAAGGAATTGACGACGCTTTGGGTCAAAACCCTTCTTCAGACTGATCTCGGGAGGGGGCGGGACAAGGAAAGAATGGAGGCAGTAAGGCTAGTGGGAGAACTGGGAAAGAGGAAGAAGTGTAGAAAGCAAGGGCTACCTGAAGTTAGAGAAGTCAAAGTTCATACCGATGGGGTGCAAACTACCCAAGCGAAAAATGAGGTGCTGTTCCTCCAATTTGCGCTGGGCCTCACTCTGACAATGGAGGAAGCCCAGGACAGAAAGGTCACATTGGGAATGGGAGGGGGAATTGAAGTGCTGGGCCACCGGGAGATCAGCTTGGTTAAGACGGACTGAGCGGAGGTGTTCAGCGAAACAATCGCCGAGCCAGCACTTGGTCTCGCCGATGTAGAGAAATTGACACCTAGAACAGCGGATGCAATAGATGAGGTTGGAGGAGGTGCAGGTGAACCTCAGCCTCACCTGGAAAGACTGTTTGGGTCCTTGGATGGAGTCGAGGGGGGAGGTAAAGGGATAGGTGTTGCAGGGGAAAGTACCTGGGGTGGGGCTGGTTGGGAAGGGAAGGGACGAGTTGACCAGGGAGTTACGGAGGGAACGGTCTCTGCGGAAAGCAGGAAGTGGAGGAGATGGGAAGATGTGGCCAGTGGTGGGATCCCTTTGGAGGTGGCGAAAATATTGGAGGATTATATGTTGTATGCGACGGCTGATGGGGTGGAAGGTGAGGACAAGGGGGACTCTACTTGTTACGAGTGGGGAGAGGAGAAGTAAGAGCGGATCTGCGGGATATCGAGGAGACCCTAGTGAGAGCCTCATCTATAATGGAAGAGGGGAACCCCCGTTCCCTAAAGAATGAGGACATCTCCGATGCCCTAGTATGGAAAACCTCATCCTGGGTGCAGATGCTGCGTAGACGGAGGAATTGGGAGTTTGGGATAGAGTACAAGAAGCAGGATGGGAAGAAGTATAGTCAAGATGGCTATGGGAGTCAGTCGGTTTGTAGTAAGATGTCGGTCAATAGTCTGTTTCCTGTGATGGAGACGGTGAGTCTAGAAATGGTAGGGAGATGTCAGAGATGGTCCAAGTGAATTTGAGTGCAGGATGGAAATGTTAGTAGTAGTTTAAACCTATCTAGCAAAGATTGCATGTATTTTACAGGATATTTAAGTTTCACATGGATTGTGACAGGTTGATGAGCATGTATGTGAAACATAATGAAATTCTTGGGTTTGCGATGTGTACCTGCAGCAGTGTCTTAGAACCAACATATTAACTTTATTTATGAATCTGACTTCATTGTCTAACTGCTTGTAAAGATTTTTATAATTGTGATCTGATACCAATATAACTGAGTTCAATACAACTGAAAGGAAGAAGAGTGAACTAGTTGCTGAGATTTGGATCAAGGCACATTTCACATATTTGAGATTACATTGGCTGTTGGAAAATCTGCTAAATGTGATGAAAGATCAGTTGGAGCTATTCGATGTGTGCAAATGATCCAATTCTGCTCCTTAACAACAGATGATCTTAATGCCAAAATAAGTCATGGATAATCAAGACTAAACAAATGAAAAAGGCACAGCTAGAACTTAAACTGGTGATGCAAAAGGTGACAAAACGGATGGAGTTGCTCGCCAAGACAGCAATTTGAGCTGCTGCCTCACAGGTTTAGGTTCTGTTGCTGTTTACATGTCGTTTGCACGTTCTGCCTCAGTGTTCAGGTGTCCAACAAACTGGTGGTCATGTTTTTCAGTTTCCTGTATGAAAGGAGGGACATGAGAGTGTGACCAGGGTGGTGTAGGACTTTGATATTGGCCTCCATTTTTGTGGCAGCGCCCCATGTAGATCCCTTCAATGATGGGGATGCCATTACGTGTAATGGATCACACACTCTATGCTTGCTTTGTTCCTGGGTATTCTAGTTGCAGAACCAAGCCATGATACAACCAGTCAGTATGCTCTCTACTGAACACTGTAGAAGATCAATTAAGTATTCATCAACATACTGAATCTCCCCAATCTTCTAAGGAAGTAGAGGCATTGATTAACTTTCTTTGTGAGTGCATCGATGTTCTTGGTCCAGTATAGACCTTCAGAGATACATACATCCCAGGACTTAAAGCTATTGACGCTCTCCACCTCCACCTCATTCCCATCCATGAACTATTGGCACTTTGGTTTTGCTAACATTGAGAGTAAGATTCTTGGATGGCACCATTTCATCAGATTTTCAATCTCCCTTGTGTATTCTGACTTATCATTATCCATTCAAGAATGGTGGTGTAGTTGGCAAATGTAAAGATTAGAGCTATGTCTGGCTACACAGTCATTGGTGTAGAGAGAGGAGAGCACCTGACTGAGTACGCAGCCTTGAGGTGCTCCTGTGTTGTTGGTTATTGAGAATAAAGTGAATCATGGCAAGTGAAGACTGATACCCCTGGAGTTGGATGTATAATTTCCAAACCAGTTCTTTTTTTTCATGCGTTGAGCTTTAAATGGCCAAATTATGCGTTTACAAGTAATTTGGAAATGTGGAAAACAATAGTATTATGACGAGAATTTCTCTCTCCACCTCCTGTCTTTTTTATCGGTTGGATTGCCAATCTGTTGATACAAAGTGATTCCTACCATTTCCTTGCCAATTGATAGCAGGGCTTTCAGATGGTATTATCAGCAATCTAATTTGAGACAAAATAATTGTTATTTTAAAAAGGAAGGTTGAGTTGTATTTTGCTGACACCTAGTAGGATATAAGAAAAATTCTTGTCTATGGGTCAGAAAGATGACAATTGTTACTTCCGGAGAAATCTCAGGGGATATATTCATGATTTTTAATGGTTCAAACTGAATTCCTATAACATTTCAGACATCCATAAAGCCTGAACTAAATTTAAATTTAAAACCAAATTTTGACCAGATAAAGTGTACAGGTATCTCAGATTTACCTCTGAAAGAAAACATCTCAAGCTGTAGGTGTTATGAACAAGGCTACAGGGCTAGATTCTATGCCCCTCGCACGTATTTTCTGAACATGTGACTTTTACATAAATACGATTAAGTCGATATAAACTTTAAATCAATGGTCCTATTAATTTGTACATTTCGCAGGTTGACTTTATGAAGTAGCATTGAAGCATTATTACAGACTGGTTCGTTCTAACTCTATGACAGTCAATATAAACAATATATGATACAGACAGAAGAGGAGAACCTGATTTTTGACTGAGCATCGCAGTTTATTTTACAAGATATAGCATTTTAGATAAGACAATCTATTTGTGTTTTTACATTAAAATTAATATGCTACATTTTAAATTAATGGATTTGCAATACAAAGTTCAACTGACTGAGCATTACAAAGACAACTTTCAACTATGCTTAATATCTTAATATCTTAGTAGGTTTAGAAAATTGTGGTCTTAATCTAGTGAGAACCATATCTACCTTCTGTTCCTCCAATGATTCTGGTCATTGCGTGGCCTATTAGGTGGCTCAGTAGTATTTAAGGAAAATGTAGAGGGACATAGAATCTAGCCCTGTAGCCTTGTTCATAACACCTACAGCTTGAGATGTTTTCTTTCAGAGGTAAATCTGAGATACCTGTACACTTTCCCTGGTCTAAATTTGGTTTTAAATTTAAATTTAGTTCAGGCTTTATGGATGTCTGAAATGTTATAGGAATTCAGTTTGAACCATTAAAAATCATGAATATATCTCCTGAGATTTCTCTGGCATTAACAATTGTCATCTTTCCAACCTCTCACTGAATCTCAGATGCCTTTGTTTATGTATCAAATTTGTCTTTTTCTGCACCCCCACAATGTGTGATGATAACCTTGATTTAACACTCATAGTCAACACATTAAAAAATAGACAAAGTGATGGAATAACTCGGCAGGTCAGGCAGCATCACTGAAGTACATGAATAGGTGGCATTGTGGGTCAGGTCCCAGCCTGAAACGTCACCATTCCATGCCCTCCATAACTCCAGCCTTTGGTGATTTTTGTAAACCAGCAGCTGCAGTCACACATTTACCTGGGATAGAGATATGCTGGTGTCTTGTGCAGACATATCACCAGTTTCTAATGGAAGTGATCAATTAGAGTCCCTATATGATCCTACTTATGGGGACACTGGTTAGAATCAAGGATCAATGCTGGAAAATGAAATGCTTCGAAATAACAAAGCTCGACAAATAATGATAAGAGGGTAGACACGAAAGTGGAGTAATTCAGTGGGACAGGCAGCATCTCTGGAGAGAAGGAATGGGTGACACTTTCGGTCGAGACCCTTCTATGAAAAGAGGGTGCTGTGTGCAGTTATTTGTATGATTTTTGTCATTCCCTTAAGATAATGTTGGTAGAGGTTTGGTCAATCTGTAATGAACCAGTACTTTTTAAATGAAATCAGTCAAACAACTCTATAGGGGACCCTTGTATTACAGTAGTTTGGGTGATAGAAATTTGCCCTTAAAGAGTTCACAAATTACTACCAACAGTACCAAGATAAAATTTAAAATTAGCTTTCGTGGAATTTGTGTCAGTTCTTACCTTTTGTTTCAGCTTGCATGTCTTGACTGTGTAGATGATGCAGCTTCACATTACAGAAAGTTTCAGTTTTGTTTATTGTCATGTGTACAGAGGTACAGTGAAAAGCTTTTAAGTTGTTACACATATGTTTTTTGGAGATTGTTACCTTCGTTCTCTGTAATGTTAAAGAATAAACTTGTAAATTCACATTGTGAAACTTTTGTTTGAAGTGATTATTTCATTCTACTACACTTAGAACAGTTTTTTAGCAGCTTGGTGAAATAATATCTATCAGTGTATTTTAATTGTAATAGAAAGCATCATGTTCATTTAGAAGTTTGATTGATTGTTTTTTCTGCTGATTTTAAAAGTAATGCATTTACTATTCTGAATAATTAAATAAAAACTTCTACCATTTAATACAGTAATAAATTCCAAAATATGCATGTGAGATCATGGTGAAATAAAGTATTATTGATTTTATTTTCCTGAAAAAATGATTTTGTCTTGCATGTGCATCTCATTTATTCTTAACTATATGTAGTTCAGGCTGTAAATAACATCATGCTGTTGAAGTCAACTTCACTAGTTGACATGATCAATTATTTTCAATCCTGTACATAGGCAGAAATTAAGTTCATATAACTCCAAAATTTTGTAATACTGGTGGTGCCACTTGCTTACAAAAATCCCATTTAATGTTTGAACAAAAAGCAAATTTGTAAGCAAATAGAAAGAAATACTATGCACTATGAATGGTCATGTGTGCTATATATTAATGCAAGTTTAAGGAATAAAATATATTCTTGAAAAAAACTTGAGGAATTAATCTATAGAATAGCAGCTGATGTTTTAACTCTACTCCAAAAGAGCTGGCACCTAACATGGTTTAAAAAAATCTTTAATCTTTTGGATGAATTTGCATCTTGGGGATATTCTGTAACTTAGAAATTCCAAATTCAGACAATTGTTGGAAACCACATGTTCAGATGAACATGTGAGTAATTGGTCATAAATTATAGGTGATTTACATTTCAATAAAAATGATTTTAAAAAAACACGCAATTTTATTTTGTTTGAGTCGGTGTTTAAAATTATTATTAACAGACTGCTGCTTTATGTATTGGTTACACAAGTTTGATGGAACCGGGAGCAAAAAAACAAAACTGCTGGAAGAACTTAGCAGGTCACGCAGCATCTAGGGAAACAGAGGGATCGCAGATGTTTTGAGCTGAGACCCTGCATCAGGACTGAGTGTAGAGAGGAGATAGCCTGTATATGGAGGTCAGGGGGCATGGTGAGGAAAGAGCTGGCACATGATAAATGGGTCCTAATTAGGAGGGGGAGGATGGAAGTGCATGCAGAGTCTGTAAGTGATAAATAGAGACATCAAGAGTGTTTATCACCACCTTCGTCAGATTGCAGAATCTTGTAGTCTCAGAGCTATACAGCACATAATCGGGCCCAACGGCCCAAATCGTCCATGCCAGTCAAGTTGCTTAACCCCAGGTCCCGCTTTCCCAAATCATTCCAAACCTTTCCTATCTATCTACCTGTTCATGCATCTTTTAAATGTCATAATTATACCTGCTTGTACCACTTACTCTGGCAGCTCGTTCCACATACTCATCACATTTTTTTGTGTGTGGAAAAAGTTGCCCCTCTTGGCCCTTTAAAAAAAATCTTTCCCCTCTCGCTATCAACCTATGTCCACTAGTTTTTGACAAGGAAAAGACTGGGTGTTCTGACTGCATCTGATTTCCTGTGTGCATTATCCCCCTCCACACCTGGTTCCACCCACCATCTGCTGACTCTTGCCTCACCCCTCGTCTTCGCCTCTTTATATTGACCATCTTCCCTCTGCACTCAGTCCTGAAATACATCAAATATCCTGCACAACCCTAATCCCACCTCAGTAAGGAACACTATGGCCAACCTCGGTGCTAGGCACTATCATGGACTTGTTTTCCAGTAGTGTTTTTACATTCTTATCATTTGCACAGTCTTTCTTTTCACTGTCTTGTATAATTTGGTTTTGTGTGTTGACCAAGTCTGCCTGAGTTGCTACTGCAAGTGAGATTTTCATTTCACCTGTACCTCACTGTTACTGCAATGTATTTCAAAAAACGCGACTTGAGTTGTATCCACGGATGCTGCTGACCTGCTGAGATCTTCCACCAATTTTTTCCTGTTTGTATTTTCATGAAGTGATTGGGTGTATGTTAGGATTTTTCTCCAGCTTTTCTCCAGGCTCAATGCTTGGTTAAAATTCATTATAAATTTGTTCAACTTGTTATTATATTCTGAACATGAGACGGCATTGTGAGAAAATCTTTGCATGTAATTTATGAATAAGCCAAGGTAAATTATATTACACTATTATAAAAATAAAAAGTCATGGAATTAATTCAAATTATGTGGTGAATACAGGTTTACTTTGTTTAACAAACTAGTAATTTTGCACCATTGGTTTCTGAGATCTTGTTTATGCAAGGTGTTGAAAGGATTAGAAATAAGCTTTCTGAAACCTATTTCAGCGAACTACATTGAGAATCATCAATTGCATTTTGGCAAAATGTAAGAGAAACAATTGAAAAAAACTATTTATACCAGAGAATTATTTAACATTAGGAATAGGAATACTTTATTGTCACACGTGACTAGGCACAGTGATTTTTTTTTTGCTGGTATACGCAATGTATACAAATAGCAGCCACCTACGGCGCTGACAAAGTTACAAATTGTGCCGGCTCCCCCTTTTGTCCCCCACCCCCCCCCACAACAGTTCCCCATGCCGGGTCCCCATTGTTCTATGCCCCCCCCCCCCCATCACCCTCACAGTGGTCCCCCATGCCGGGTCCTCCATTGTTCTTCCCCTCCCCCCACACGGAGGTCCCCCTCGCTCTTATTATCTTTCTCTGTATCCTCACCTATTGCTACATGATATGACATGGAATTAAGCATTCTAATTTACACTTTATTCTGACATGGCAAGAACTTAAGGTGCTGGTGAATTACTGCCTTGAACTGCTGCAGTTCTTGTGATGATTTTCCCGTGGAACGTTTAGATGAGGAATACCCTGATTTTGGAGTAATGTTTTCTGGTCATGATGATGTATAACTTTGAGGTGAACTTGCAGTAGTTGCTATTCCCATAAACCATGATTTGGCTGTGAAAGTACATATTTGGCAAGGGGTTTACAAGAAAACTTGGCAAATTGCAGGCATTTTTTCTATGATATGGCTGCGATGATGTGTTTGTAATATGTGTGATAAATTATTGCATTCAAATTTATTTCTTTGACCTGGGTAATGTGGAGATTGAGGGTCTAGCTACATTCTGCAAAACAAGAGAATTCCATCACTGATAAATAATGGAAAGGTTTTGAAGATTCTGGATGTAGGCACTCTAGAATTACCAACCACTGTACCGTTATATTTTGTACATTTCATTTTAAGATCAATGTATAGACATTATTACAATGGAATTAGTCACTATCATTGATTGCTGAGGAGAAATCTTTAGATGTAATTATTGTTGTCAATGACACTTACCAGCTTGTGCATGAATATTATATAATTCTTAAAAGGGCACAAAGTGTCATTCTCTGTATACTCCCCCATAGCTACATGATATGACATGAATTAACCATTCTGATTTACACTTCTGTCATGGTAAGATCAGCTTTTAATGCACATCTCTAATTTGCACATCTGACATCACCTATCCATGATTTCCATGGATGCTGCCTGACCCACTGAGTTACTCCAGCACTTTGTGTCCTTTTTGTGTATTAACCAGCATCTGCAGTTCTTTATTTCTATATTGTATAATTCTTGCTACTTTTGGCATTATCTGAGGATTTACAACAAAACATTGTACAAATGTTCTATTTCTGTTTTAAAATGGAGGGAAGGTTCATTGGAAGGAAGGAATGAGTATGGTTGGACCAAGAACCTGATGTATTTTGGCTTTTACTCACAACCTTTTGTGTGAGTTGTATGTCCAGCCAGTAGACTTTGTCCCCATTAGTCTCATTAACTTTAAACCTTGATTTCTTAAGTTAAAATTCTTCCATCCAATTGAGGGTCATCACTGGAATTCAATAAGAATTTAAGAAATAAGAATTTCATTGTTCTATCTGGGACTCATGACAATAAAACACCCTTGTCTCTCTCTTGAATAGATATTTGATTATTTTGGATCAAGCCGTGCTGTAAAGCAAAGTGGTTCTTGCAGAACCTAAGTAAGTAAGTGAGTTGGTGAGTAGATGCTGCTTGATAACACTTTTCATACTTTGTTTATGGAAAGTGGATTGATTGTGTGATAATTGGCTGAATTCGATTTTTTTTTTAATGAAGAAAGCGTACCTGAGCAATTTTATATAACTTTGGCTTTTGCTGCTGTTGTGTCTGTGCTAGAATACCATAGTATGATTAATGGCACAACTATTTTTTTAAGAATGGGAGGTATTGTCAGTGCAGTGGCCTATGCTGCTTTCACAGCACCTGACTGTTCCTTGGTATCATGTGAAATGGATCAAGCTATATTTTAGTTAATTTTTGTGATGTTGAGGACTTGGAGAGGTAACAGTGGATGATCTACTTGCTAATTCTGGCAGAAGATTAAAATTGCTTCATCTTTTTTTTGTGCTTAAATACTGGGTTCCTCCTGCACTCTTCTGTCAGTCATTCATTTACTGATATACATGACTGACAGTGGGAGGATTGCAAAAGTTTGATCTGATCTATTTGTCGTGGAATTACTTTGTTCCATCTGTGATCTGCTGACTTCAATTTGTGAGCATGCATTCTGGTGTTGAAGCTTTGTCAGAATTGCACCACATTTCTGTGGCTGATCCTGGCATTCTTTACTAGAATGCCAGTACTACTTCTGAGGGCTCGGTGCCTGAATGATGGTCAAGTTTCAAATCATCGAAGATTGATTATTTATCCCATTTACCACATGAAGGGTGTCCTCAATGCAAAAAGGGGCCTAAGTCTTCAAAAAGATTGCACACTAGTCATTCCTGCCAATACTCTTATAGAACCTGCTTCCATGATAAACTGGTGTGGTGAAGTCTTAATGGGATTTTCCTCTTTAGTTCTCCAACCACCTACCGTTACACGCAGTTTAAACTGTCCCTTACAGGGTTCGGTAATCTTGCTGCTGAGGGACAGTTAGTGATTGACATTGAAGTCCTTCATATGTTCAGTGCTTTGCTTTTCTCAATGCTTCCAGAGATTTTGCAACATAAAGGAATATTATTTCTAAACTGAAGGAGAGCAGGTAGTAATAAGCTGGATGTTTCCTTGTCCACTTTTGTCCTGATAAATACAACATTTATTAGCAGTCGTGAAAGGCTTGGATGGAGTGGATGTGGAGAGGATGTTTCCACTAGTGGGAGAGTCTAGGACTAGAGGACATAGCCTCATAATTAAACGATGTTCCTTTAGGAAGGAGATGAGGATGAATTTCTTTAGTCAGAGGGTGGTGAATTTGTGGAATTATTTGCCACAGAGGGCTGTGGAGGCAAAGTCAATGGATATTTTTAATGCCGAGATAGGAAGATTCTTGATTAATACGAATGTCAAGGGTTATGGGGAGAGGGCAGGAGAATGGGGTTAGGAGGGATAGATAGATTAGCCAAAATTGAATGGCAGACTTGATGTGCCGAATGGCCTAATTCTGTTCCCCTCACATGACCTTATCACTTCATACATTCCCTCTGCTAATAGAATTAAATATAATTTTAACATGCATTACATATGCATTTGCACGGAGGATTGGTAGACTTTTTTATTCAAATAACTTTCCAAAGATTGAACATACTGAGTAAATGTTCTGAATATAATATTCTTGCATGAATATCTTCTAAACTTAATAATTTTAATGACATCAACATTTTTAATAAAAGACAAGTTATTTGCTGACCTAATAATTATATTTTTTATTCTGATTTTTGCATTGCCTAACACAATGCAAAGTTTTGAGATTTTCTTATTACTGTCAAAGACTTTTTATTCATTAAAGTGAATGATTTTGGAGAACAAAATAAAATGTTAATAATGGAGATAGATTTGTATGGCTGTATATCTCTTTATTTTCCAGTCAGGATTTTTTGATCATTTTGACATCCTTCATTGGTTTTGCTTTGTCCATTAGGTGTTCCAGGATGAGTTATACAGAAAAGCCTGATGAAATTACAAAAGATGAATGGATGGAAAAGCTCAATAATTTACATATACAAAGAGCTGACATGAATCGTCTCATAATGAACTATCTAGTTACAGGTAAGACTACTACTAAGAAACACGCAGAGTTTACACATACGTACGTGGTTTTGGAAGATCGCATTTTGTTAGTAGTAAATATATTTGACAAAAAAATCAGCTCATCTAAAGGGGTAATTAATTTTCCAAATACACAATAATTTAGGACCGCCGCAATTTTCATATTGAAAGGAGGGGATTTTCTTTAAAAACAAAAGTAAATGCTATGCCATACAGGAAAGTTAAAAACCAGTCAGAATAAAGCTGAGAAACAGAGCCAGGTGAGTCTCAAGGGAACACACAGGGTCCCAGTGGTGCCTGGGAGAGTGTTTCAGAGAAAGTGTGGAATCAGAAGCTGGTGAGCTAGATGCTGAACCAATGATTCAATCAATGGTAGACACAAAATGCTGGAGTAACTCAGCGGGACAGGCAGCATCTCATGAGAGAAGGAATGGGTGACGTTTCGCGTCGAGGTCCCTGACTCTCAGTCTGAAGAAGGGTCGACCCGAAACCAGCATTATAATTGGAGCAAAATTTATGTCTATGTTCCTTATCACGTAAGATTGACAACTCTGACACAAGCTGCGTGAAAAGTTAATACAACTTTCTTTTTTGTTTCTGCATAATTTTGTTTCAGAAGGATTTAAGGAAGCAGCAGAAAAATTTCGAGTGGAATCTGGAATAGAGCCCAGCGTTGACTTGGACACTCTGGACGAACGTATTAAAATTCGTGAGGTGATACTGAATGGACAGATTCAAGAGGCCATTGCATTAATCAATAGTCTCCACCCTGAGCTGCTGGATACAAACCGTTACCTTTACTTCCACTTGCAGGTGCGCATCCGAGCATTCAAAATATACCATTCTTAATTCTAGAAACAGAAGGTAACATGAAAAACTAGGCATGTTATTTGTAAAATATAATAAACTGGATGAAATATGCATTCTCACTTCATTTTATATATTTTAAGCATTTTCTAGATATTAATGCTATTCTAGCATTTTGTGTCTATCTTTGGTTTAAATCACCATCAGCAGTTCATTCCTGCACAAGGCATAACAACTGTCGGATATATATATATATATTTGACTCTGCCTCCTTTTGACAAATGTTGTAATCATTTGCTCATAATGAAAATAAATACATTAAAGTGATTTTTGAGCCATTGAATAAATCAAATCTTGTTATTAGCTTGATTATTTTTCTGAAGGGAATAAGGAAAATCAACTAGAAACAGTGTGCTGCATTATTGATTGTATTGCTGAATAACTAAGCTAATGCCAGTAAATCTGCCTTCTGCAGCAACAGCATTTGATTGAGTTGATTCGCCAACGTGAGACAGAAGCAGCTCTGGAGTTTGCTCAGACTCAGCTTGCTGAGCAAGGTGAGGAGAGTCGAGAGTGTCTTACTGAGATGGAGCGTACCCTGGCACTATTAGCTTTTGATAATCCAGAAGAATCGCCATTTGGAGATCTGCTTAATATGATGCAGAGGCAAAAGGTAACTTTTTAAATATTTGATAATCAGATGTTATTAGCTGCTGGTTCAGTTTAGTTTGAAGATACAGCGCGGAAACAGGCCTTTCGGCCCACCGAGTCCCGCTGACCAGCGATCCCTGTACACTAGCACTATCCTACACACTGGGGACAATTTACAATTTTTTTTTTACCAAAGTCAATTAACCTACAAACCTATACATCTTTGGAGTATGGGAGAAAACCGGAGCTTCTGGGGAAAACCTACACGGTCACAGGGAGAACGTATAAACTGCAAACAGACAGAACCCGTGGTCAGGTTCAACGCTGCGTCTCTGGCGCTGTAAGGCAGCAACTCAACCGCTGCGCCACCGTGCTGCCTACTTAACAGACTCTGGTTGTCCAAACGTATGTCCATGGTGGATTCTCACATTATACTAGTTTTTATTTTTTGCCTGCTGTCTAGAAACACAGATGGAGGTATTCTGTTGGGTCTAAATTATAGAATTACCTAGGGTCTGAATCCAGAGATAGTTTTGAATCTACCACAGCTGAGGAATTTAAATTTACATAAATATGAGATTAAAATCTGCCACAAATCATAATAAAGTCATCGGATCGTGGCCAGAAAAAACCCATCTGGTTTCATAGTGTCTTTCATCTGCCATCCTTTCCTTGTCTGATCTTAGATTTTCTAAATTTGGCTGATTCATAACTACCGTTTGAAATTATCTAGCAAGCTATGCATTTCGGAGGCTAGTTTGAAGTGGGCAATAAGTTCTGGCCTTCCAAGTAACATTGACAAATCTCAGATCCAATAAATAAAAAAACCTTTAACTCCCTCTTTTGCCGTATTTTGTTCATTCGGACCTGGATTTAGGTCTTGTTCCTTTTGACTTCCTTTCAAGATCACTGCTCTAACTTCCTGTATACAAACACATTTCAACAATATGTAGATCAAATATGCCTGCATTTCCAGTCAACTTATTGTAACTTCCGCTTCAGAACTTGTACCTATAACATTTTAATTGAATATCTTTTTCATCCTATTTTCATACTATATTTTCAATGTTTCTGTCACCAAACTTGAACAATATGCTGGTAACATCTTTAACCAACAGAATGACAATCTTCTCCCAATATAATAAATGCAAACTACTGATATGAAGCTAAATGAATTGCCTTATTCTTGATTCAATTTGTTGAATTAGGTACAGTCTTCTCATTGATGGTATCCACAAATATTTCAATCCATGATTTCAAAGTATAAAATCCATGGGCACAAATGTAGATGCGTGAAATTGGGTATAAATAAGTAGAACTTGATTCTTTCTTTTTTTCTCCTCAAGGTTTGGAGTGAAGTGAATCAAGCTATTTTGGATTATGAGAATCGTGAATCAACACCCAAACTCGCCAAACTGCTAAAGCTTCTATTATGGGCACAGAATGAGTTGGACCACAAGAAAGTTAAATATCCTAAGATGACAGACCTCAGCAAGGGAACAATTGAGGAACCCAAATAAAGTCTGTATGATGGGAATGAACAGGATTGTGGAGTGTCTTCCTGTACGTTAACCGCTTATCAGAAAGGACTGTAATAAATTCACTAATAAATGACAGAACACGTGAAAACAACTCTATGGTTAAGAATAATCACATTTAAGGCTGGGATGAAGTCCAAAGCATTGCCAACGCAGTACATCAGGGAACACCACCAAATGGTTGCTGAAGGGTCAAGGGATTGCAAGATTCACCCCAGTCCTAAATTCATTTTTTTATGGTAACTTATAACTTTACCAATTCCACACGTTGGACTGAAAATACAAATGATTTGGTATTTACTTTTGTTTGCTGTACAGAGTTTCTATTTGCAGTTTTTTTTTTGCTTCATATGCTGATGGTTCTTAACAGTATGTTTATATATTTTCAGAACAACTTTACTAAACACTTGTCTTTTCCCTAATTAGCCATTTTCGAGCCAAGATTCTTACCAATATCATCAGAAATGTTATTGTTAATTTGGTATCCTACTGACTGCTGTTAACGTTATCTGGAGCCAGTTGTGGATGCAGTATGGATACTAAGAATGTAATTAGTAGAAAATAATTATTCATCTTTTGTCAGTCTCATTAAAATTTTCCCTTGTTTAGGAAAGAGTTCAAATGTTTGTTAATTCTCATTAAGTAGCCTTGTACTGAATTAAAATCCACAAGCTTGTAAGGCATAGTATTTAAACTCAACTTTGTATATTTTGTGGGAATGGCTCACTTAGAAATGAGGAGTTGTTTGTATATAATGCAGAAAAAAAAATAGTATAATGCTTTCCCAATACTAAAGTGCTTTACACTTTGAAATTCAACTAATGTGCTTTTAAACATTGTGTATCGTGTGTGTCAAGATTTGTTTTGTTTAATGTTAATTTATCATTGCATATATTAGCAAATACTTTGAAAATCCACAAATGAAAGTCATTGACATCTAGTTAGTTTTATAGGTCAATGCAGACTCTGTATCTAATACCTTTTTAAACAAAGAACTTCACGTACTTATTTAATTTTCCAGAACTTTTTATTATTAACTTAGAAAAAGGAAAATTCCATATGCAATCTTTTTCTGTAAATATTCCCTAGATGGACTTTAAAAATGTAACTGAGGTACAGGTGAAAAATATACTGGTCTGCGAATGATGAAAATATTGTGTAAAAAAAATAAATAAATGAGGGCATTTATTTACTTTCCTCAGCCCCCCCCCATTTGTTTTCAAGGTTCTATGGCAATAGATTAACAGTTTGAGCACATATCTGGAGCAATTTAGCATAACAGTAAGAAAGTGCTACATCACATTATTGGTAAACAATTATGATCCAATAAGGAAACTTAAATTGTGAGTTTTATTGGAAATCTCTTCCTGAACAACTTTAACATTTTTGTTTTACTCTTACCTGCTTTCTCCTGCAAGTATAAAAAAAAATCTACTTAACCCTGGCAAATGCCAATCAAATGTGATAAGTGCCCTATTATAGTAACTTATTTACTACAATACCAAATGGCAGATAGTGGGTCTTCAGTTAGTTACATAGAAGGTTCCACCAACTCCAATTCCCTTCTGATTTTACTATATAATATCATTCTCATATTTTGATCATAAAGTTATCTCTGCCTATGCAGCAAAAGTTTTGGGGATTTTCTTTTGGCATAATGCTCTTTAAGATGGAGCTAAAATCCAGAAGAGTGTATTAGCCCGAGTCCCCAATTATTCCTACTCCACCATTATCTGTCTGTGTCTCCTGATAGGTTTTTATTCCAAATGAACTTCTCTGTATATAGTAACTATTTTGTAGAGATACAAATTCCAAAATTACAAGTTTAAGCATGTGCAAGTATCAATAAATGGTGAATTACTCTTTGAAGGGACTTATCCGAGGAAAATTATAAGGACATTTGTTACCAAATAACTCCAGTTGGAATTGGCTGTGTGCAATGTATTGCTTAAGCATGAAGTATTGAGGTTGTATCTACTGATCATCTTTCCAAACGCAATGTTAATGAACGTCATTCAAATATCTTAGGTAGACAAAAAAGCTGGAGAAACTCAGCGGGTGAGGCAGCATCTATGGAGCGAAGGAATGGGCGACGTTTCGGGTCGAGACCCTTCTTAAATATCTTAATCATTTGTGCATAAAACCATCCAGTTTCTTCTTGAATTTACCGACATTAGTCTCTTCTACCTTGCTGAGCAGACATTTCATATATTCAGCATCTTCATTAAAGAAACATTGGAACCTTATTCATTAATGCCTTTTTTTCATTGAGGCCAGAAGCTGTGGATTCAATGGTGGGATGGATAATGTGTGGGGAAATATACATTTTATAAATATATATATATTAATAAAAAAAAACTGGATGGATGAATTTAGTTCTGTGTACCAATTTGGTGACTGGGTTAAAGCATATTGTTATAAATCTTTATGTTGTAGACTATTTTGACATACGATCTGAACAATTAGAAACAACATCCTTAGAATTAACTGGTGAGCTAATGTTTTTTGGGGGGGGAAAAGTCATGTTTATTTTAGTGACTACATTCTTCAAAATTTAATAGTAAATAAAAGATTACAATCCACGCAACCTTCTTTTGAATTTCATCTCCCATAGGTAATGAGAACTTAATTAAATGTTTTATTTATGTTTACCTGGCCAATAACTGTAATGCTTTACCACTACATACTTTCTGATGCAAGGTTAGGATATAATTTCATTTCTTGACTCAACGATCAATATAGCATTTTACTTTCTGTAAACGATACATCGGGATCCATTGTAAGCCTTTCCTGTAACACTTGCACTTTCTGTGGATGATGTGTCTGAGCCCGATTCCTAAGAGTCAAAGGTGTTTTATTGTCATACGTTCCAGATAGAACCATTAAATTCTTGCTTGCAGCAGCACAACAGAATATGTAAACATAGTACACTGCAAAGACGGTTTGCAGCTGGGCAGACCCATTCCTTTAAAGCCACCTGGAATTCCCCCTTAGGAGGATATTTAAACTCTTGGCTGTAGGTGATTCTTTTGCAGAAGCTCATTGATAGCCATGGGAACCACAGAGAAAATCTGAGTGGAGTTGACATTGCACGTTCAATTTACTGCTGACCAATTCTGAACGGTAATCCTTTAAGTGACATCGGGCCTCCAATAGATACGCACGGTATGGCATTGCTGGTGAGCACCAACCTGAAACATCTTTCAAAACACGGGTCCCTCTGTCTTTGAAGTAGCACCAACAGCTTTGCAAATTGGCATTTGTCCATATTAGGGGGTTAACGGTAAGCAGCAGTATCTTTTGACTGTATATTGAAATTCACTTAAAATGCCAAACAATGTCCCCGAAAAAGAGAAATCTTGTCTTTGAATGGAAGACTGAAATGTGCAAAGAACCCTATAGATCCAGAAAATATCTGCGAAAGGACACTATCGAGATGATAATAATTTGACAGCAATTAGATTGTGTTGTCTATAAAGCATACAGGTCCTGCAGTGTGGGAGAACAGTATGTTACGTGTGTGCATAAAGTGAAAAATCTTCGAAAAAAACTTTCATTGCACAGGCCTTGGAACGTTTCTACATGTCTATTTAAGATTGGCTGCATCCTCCATGTACCACAGCCCGAACCTGTCATTTTTTTAAAGAAAACTAATTTTGCACATTTGTCTTGAAGCTATGTCTTAAATAGCCCGGGTGAGCAGACATGTGATGTATTTACCACATACGGTGTGGATGGCTGAATGTGGTATGTAAAGGATACTAATTTGCTATGTGAATATAGATCTTGTGGGCAAATCAACTTGTATCAAATGCATTTTCACCAGATTGCTACCTGGATTAGAGGCTTTCAGCTACAAGGAGAGATTTGATAGACTTGGATTGTTTTCTCTCGAATGTGAGGGTTTGAGGGGAAACTTGATAAAAGTCTATAAAATCATGCGAGGTGTCGACAGTCAGGAGATTTTTCCCATGGTGGGATGGTCCAACACTAGAGAGGGAAATTTTATGGAGATACGTTTTTTTTTACACAGGGTGGCAGGGGTCTGGAACACGTTGCCAGCATGGGTGATGGCGAAGGCAGATGTTAGAGAAACAGAGTTAATGATTCTGGTTTAAGATTCCCTGTCAGAGCTACGAAAGAGAAAACAAGTTTGTTTTCAATTGCAGAGGTGAAGGGGGAATAGATAAGTAGATGTAAGGGGATATTTATATTGGAGTGAGGGTAAATTGGTTAATGCAGGTGTCAATGGTTATGGGGAGAAGGCAGGAGAATGGGGTTAGGAGGGAGAGATAAATCAGGCATGATTGAATGGCGGAGTAAACTTGATGGGCCGAATGGCCCAATTCTACTCCAATTCCTTATGACCTTATGAATACAGCACTTCAAAGCAGAAGTGGCTGCCATTCAGAGTACTATTTTCAATAAAAATATTAATAACGTAGTAATAGAAAAAGATTCCCTGCATTTATCAAAAGTAGAACCAAAACTTTAATTTGTCAAATTTTCCAGTTGAATATCTAAATTTTAATTCCAAATCTGACAAAATGCTAAGGTTGGTTCTGTATTTCAGGAGTCTCCCACATTTGTCATTTCAAACCACTTTGTTCTACTTTCTAATACATTTAAATACAAACACTGTAATTGTTTGAATATATTAACAAAGTTCAAAAGGCAACATCTCAAAATTCGACTTCTGAATGTTATTTTTTAATAAAGTTATTTCAGTGAAAATTGAAGCGTTCTGGCTGCTTTCCTTGCTCCTAAAATTAGTCTCACAAGGGTTTTTAATCTTTTTTTAAGAACAATGTCCTTTGGGGTGTACAAAGGGCACCGCAGTATCTGTTTGGGACTGGAGACAAAAGTAAAATGCATGTATTTAGTTTGTGACTTTGAGTTTCTTCAGGGTGTAGTAACGCATCTACAAAAGCCTTAAAAAGTATTCCAAAAGCTGGCTCTTAAAGATAGCGGAGTCAAGGGATATGGGGAGAAGGCAGGAACTGGGTACTGATTGTGGATGATCAGCCATGATCACTTTGAATGGCGGTGCTGGCTCGAAGGGTCGAATGGCCTACTCCTGCACCTATTGTCTATTATCTATTGTCTATTGTTGGAGAGGTACGACTGTAATGGAGGTATTGGTGAACGTTAACGGGTTTAGATGTATCCCCAGATGATGATTATTTTCTAACTTCTCCATACTGCTGTAGCACCAAGTGGAGATAGACCACAAGATGGTGCTAGATCACAGGACTCGGGTAAACATAATTTTTTTAATGAAAGATAGAAGGAACAGCAGATGCTGGTTTACAAAAATGGACAGAAAGTGCTAGAATAACTCAGCAGGTCAGGCAGCATTAACGTTTCGAGTCGAAGTAGGGTCTAGAGTTCAGTTTAGTTTATTGTCATGTATACTGAGGTACAGTGAAAAGCTTGTGCGTGCTATCCAGTCAGCAGAAAGACAATACATGATTACAATCTAGCTATTTACAGTGGATAAGGGAATAACGTTTAGTGCAAGGTAAAGCCAGCAAAGTCTGATCAAGGATAGCCCGAATGTTAGTAAAGAGGTAGATTTTAGGGTAGCACTGTTCTTTGGTTGTGGTAGGATGGTTCAGTTGCCTGATAACAGCTGGGAAGAAACTGTCCCTGAATATAGAGTGCTGTTCATCAGTGTGAAGAAGGGTCCCGACCCCAAACGTCACCTAGTAAGTAAGTAAGTGAATTTTATTTATATAGCAACGGTTAAACTTTTCAAAACAACAAAAAGCTGTTTAAATCAACTCGCGTTGAAACCAAAGTGCTTTACATAGAAGAAATAATTAAGTTTCCGTACATCCATAGAAAAAATTAAAAAAGAAAAGAAAAAAAAAATTTAAAAAACATATCCATGTCCTCCAAGTGATAGGAGCAGAATTAAGCCATTCGGCCCATCAAGTCTACGCCACCATTCAATCATGGCTGATCTATCTCTCCCTCCTAACCCCATTCTCCTGCCTTTTCCCCATAACCTGTGACACCTGTCAGATGCTGCCTGACTCGTTAAGTCACTGCAGTACTTTGTGTCTTCTCTTGCTGTTTACCCACAATTGGGTTTGATCAGCAAGGATTGAGGAAGCAGTGTAATTAAACCAGTGGAAAGATTTGTTTAGTTTTCCTTTTTATGGCCTGTCAGCAGGTGAGCTTTTGATCTTTGGACTGCACTAACATTTTCAAAGAATAACCGAGTAGTAAATGATTTGCCTGTAGACACAATATGCTGGAGCAATTCGGCAGGACAGGCAGCATCTCTGGAGAGAAGGAATGGGTCCTACTCGCCAGAGATGCTGCCTGTCCCGCTGAGTCAACCCAGCATTTTGTGTCTATCGTCGATAGCATCTGCAGTTCCTTCCTATACACCAATGATTTGCATGTGACAGGAACTTTTCCCCAGTCACTGGAAAAGTGAGAAAAAAAAACATTCCCCATTTGTTCATTGTAGGCAAATTATGGACGAGGGATGATGCAAACTTCAGTCTCCCACGTGAAATCTTTGTTACATTTATAGCTACGGATTTGCTTGGAGTTTGTTCCGGTTTATTTTTGCCACGTGTATGGAAGGTAGAAAGTGAAAGGCTTGTTTTTCCCGCGTGCTATCCAATCCAATGATATTATTTGCATAAATATATTCAAACCAAACGTGGCGCAAAAGGAAAAAAAATGCAGTGCAGAACATAGTTCTCAGCCCGTAGAAGGGTCTCGACCCGAAATGTCACCAATCTAGCAATCCAGAGTGTGTTTATTGTCATATGTCCCAGATAGAACAATGAAATTCTTACTTGCTGCAGCACAACAGAATATGTAAACATTGTACCCTGTAAATGGAAGGCATTTAAAGACTGCATGGATGAACTACAAAAATTGTTCATCCCAGTTTGGCAAAAGAATAAATCAGGGAAGGTAGTGCATCCGTGGATAACAAGGGAAATCAGGGATAGTATCAAAGCAAAAGATGATGCGTACAAATTAGCCAGAAAAAGCGGCATACCAGAGGACTGGGAGAAATTCAGAGACCAGCAGAGGAGGACAAAGGGCTTAATTAGGAAAGGGAAAATAGATTATGAAAGGAAACTGGCAGGGAACATAAAAACTGACTGCAAAAGTTTTTATAGATATGTGAAGAGAAAGAGATTAGTTAAAACAAATGTAGGTCCCTTGCAGTCAGAAACGGGTGAATTGATCATGGGGAACAAGGATATGGCGGACCAATTGAATAACTACTTTGGTTCCGTCTTCACTAAGGAAGACATAAATAATCTGCCGGAAATAGCAGGGGGCCGCGGGTCAAAGGAGATGGAGGAACTGAGTGAAATCCAGGTTAGTCGGGAAGTGGTGTTGGGTAAATTGAATGGATTAAAGGCCGATAAATCACCAGGGCCAGATAGGCTGCATCCCAGAGTACTTAAGGAAGTAGCTCCAGAAATAGTGGATGCATTAGTGATAATTTTTCAAAACTCTTTAGATTCTGGAGTAGTTCCTGAGGATTGGAGGGTAGCAAACGTAACTCCACTTTTTAAGAAGGGAGGGAGAGAGAAAACGGGGAATTACAGACCAGTTAGTCTAACATCGGTAGTGGGGAAACTGCTAGAGTCACTTACTAAAGATGGGATAGCAGCACATTTGGAAAGTGGTGAAATCATTGGACAAAGTCAGCATGGATTTACGAAAGGTAAATCATGTCTGACGAATCTTATAGAATTTTTCAAGGATGTAACTAGTAGAGTGGATAGGGGAGAACCAGTGGATGTGTTGTATCTGGACTTTTAGAAGGCTTTCGACAAGGTACCACATAAAAGATTAGTATACAAACTTAAAGCACACGGTATTGGGGGTTCAGTATTGATGTGGATAGAGAACTGGCTGGCAAACAGGAAGCAAAGAGTTGGAGTAAACGGGTCCTTTTCACAATGGCAGGCAGTGACTAGTAGGGTACCGCAAGGCTCAGTGCTGGGACCCCAGCTATTTACAATTTATATTAATGAATTGGATGAGGGAATTGAAGGCAACTTCTCCAAGTTTGCGGATGACACTAAGGTGGGGGGCAGTGTTAGCTGTGAGGAGGATGCTAGGAGACTGCAAGGTGACTTGGATAGGCTGGGTGAGTGGGCAAATGTTTGGCAGATGCAGTATAATGTGGACAAATGTGAGGTTATCCACTTTGGTGGCAAAAACAGGAAAGCAGACTATTATCTAAATGGTGGCCGATTAGGAAATGGGGAGATGCAGCGAGACCTGGGTGTCATGGTACACCAGTCATTGAAAGTAGGCATGCAGGTGCAACAGGCAGTGAAGAAAGCGAATGGTATGTTAGCTTTCATAGCAAAAGGATTTGAGTATAGGAGCAGGGAGGTTCTGCTGCAGTTGTACAGGGTCTTGGTGAGACCACACCTGGAGTATTGCATACAGTTTTGGTCTCCAAATCTGAGGAAGGACATTATAGCCATAGAGGGAGTGCAGAGCAGGTTCACCAGACTGATTCCTGAGATGTCGGGACTTTCATATGAAGAAAGACTGGATAGACTTGGATTATACTCGCTAGAATTTAGGAGATTGAGAGGGGATCTTATAGAAACGTACAAAATTCTTATGGGTTTGGACAGGCTAGATGCAGGAAGATTGTTCCCGATGTTGGGGAAGTCCAGGACAAGGGGTCACAGCTTAAGGATAAGGGGGAAATCCTTTAAGACCGAATTGAGGAAAAACTTTTTCACACAGAGAGTGGTGAGTCTCTGGAACTCTCTGCCACAGAGGGTAGTTGAGGCCAGTTCATTGGCTATATTTAAGAGGGAGTTAGATGTGGCCCTTGTGGCTAAAGGGGTCAGGTGGTATGGAGAGAAGGCAGGTACGGATACTGAGTTGGATGATCAGCCATGATCATATTGAATGGCGGTGCAGGCTCGAAGGGCCGAATGGCCTACTCCTGCACCTATTTTCTATGTATCTATGTAAAGAATATAATGAACGAGCAAAAAACTTCAGTGTTACACATACACACACATACAAACAAAAAACAAGCAAATGTTCTCCAGGGATGCTGCCGACTCGCTGAGTTACTCCAGCACTTTATGTCCTTTTGTGCACAGCATTTGAACCATTCCGGATCTCAGCGTTGTAGCACGTCAGATTAAGAGTGTTTATTTGTCCTATGCCCCAGATTTTTTCTTGCAGCAGCACAAGAACTACTTTTATTGAGTGTTTAAAAGCGAAACGCAGTGGCGTTGACGATTTCCAATGTAAGCAAGTTGCATCAGCCTTGGCATTCAGATGCAGCTGATGACCTTTCGGGAGAGAGCTGTGGGCAAGGCTGGGGTGATAAGGAGCCACGTCTGTGGACAGGGGTCTCTCGCTGGTGCTGGGTTTTTTTTCTTCTCTCTGCTTTCCTGTTCTGCTTAGAAAGAACCACCCGGAAGTCCCGAGATTGATTGAGGTGTACCCGGAAGCCCTGGGATAGATTTCGGAGTAAAGTGACACGTAGGAGTACCAGATCCGGATTAGGAGCAGGAGCGGGCATGTCTCGCTTCAGATCATGGGACACGACACGTTGCATTTAAGTTGCGCTGCATTCTCGTGTGTTTCCAGCAGAAACTCCAGCAAAAGTGGCCGATGACTCTCGCTTGCTCAGGAAGCTGGCGATGCTTTTTGTTGTTTTGGAAAGTTTAACCAATGGCTTTTGCCGCGTACAATGAAGGCGATAAGAACACCAACATGAACTTCAACCGGCCGGGAGATTCGCCAAACGAAGTGCCAATCAGCCGGACTCATCCTAATGGGACTTACTGGTCAAAGTAAGTAAGCAAGGCGCTTGCACGGTTGTAAACTGGACGTCTGCTAACCGGTTAACAGGGGGGAAGTATCTTCTATTGATCGGCCCTCGAGTTACAGTCACACGAGAACGCTGTCATTTGAGGTCTGATCTCCATACAATGTCAAGGCTTACAGCTGCGAGCCGTCTGTAGGATGGAACCAACTGCTGGTTTACACCGAACACAGACACAAAGTGCTGGAGTAGCTCACAGGGTCAGGCAGCAGCTCTGGAGAAAAGGAATAGGCTCCAACCCGAAACGTCACCTATTTTTCACCCTCGAGTTCCTCCAGCATTTAGTGTCGATCTTCTCGGCCTTTGTACCGGAAACCAAGGATAATTATATAGAGAAGATCATAGACATAATGTGCTGGATTAACTCGGCAGGTCAGACCATCTCTGGAGAAAAGGAATAGAGTAGGTTCTTCAGACTAGCGGAGCCGGGGGATATGGGGAGAAGGCAGGAACGGGGTACTGATTGGGGATGATCAGCCATGATCACATTGAATGGCGGTGCTGGCTCGAAGGGCCGAATGGCCTACTCCTGCACGTATTGTCTATTGACGTATATGGAGGTTGCGACGTTGAAACTCTTTGTAAACAATGCGTTGATGGAGGTCCTCAGAATTGGAAAGGGTATTCACCGGGGTAGATGTGGGAGTAGTGTGGTGAGATCAGAGAAATGAATCGGGTACCATTAAACCCAGTGTCAATTCAGGAGAAAACGTCCTTACCGTTAAAAATGGTAAGAATGTGGGCCACATTATCTCAGAGAACTGTAGGGAGTGAATTGGTTTCAGGGGTTTAATGGGAAGCAGTACGAAGCAGAAAAGACAAGAAGAAGAAAGATTAATGAAAAAGTAGGAGGTTTTTGTCAGGTTTCAGAGTAGGGCAGAAACCCATGTGTTACCAAACTTCTGAACTCACTAGGGTGGAACCCTCTCCAAGACAGACGTAAAGCTCACCGTTTGACCTGTCTTTACAAAATGTTAAATGCTCAGCTCGACATAGATGACCAAACCCAAACCTATTAGGAGCAGACAAGAGCATTCGATCCAATTTGAGATACCAGCTACCAAGACAGATGTGTACAGCAATTCATTCTTCCCCCGCACAATTAAAGCATGGAATAATCTTCACCCTACCACAGTTACTCAACCAGACACAACTAAATTTAAGGTAGCTCTTCTTCTCCAAGAATCCTTTTTTACTTAAGTCCACCCTCCGCCACCTCCAGTTTGAATTCCATTTGGAATATTTTGGAGGACCAAGAACCAAGGTACGGGTTCAGAAGTTCTAGGAGCAGCATTAGGCCATTCGGCCCATCATGTCTACGCCATTCAATCATGTCTGATCTATCTCTCCCTTCTAACCCCATTCTCCTGCCTTCTCCCCATAATCTCTGACACCCGTACTAATCAAGAATCTATCTATCTCTGCCTTAAATAAATCCACTGACTTGGCCTCCACAGCCTTCTGTGACAAACAATTCCACAGATTCACCACCCTCTGACTAAATACATTTCTCATCCCCTTTGTAAAAGGACATCCTTTAATTCTGAGGCTATGACCTCCAGTCCTAGACTCTCCCTCTAGTGGAAACATCCTCTCCACATCCACTCTTTCCACGCCTTTCACTATTCTGTACATTTCAATGAGGTCCCCCCTCTTTCTAAACTCCAACGAATATAGGCCCAGTGCCGTCAAACGCTCATCATACACTAAATGTCTAATCCAGGTGACATCTTTCATATTTGTTCACCATGGCACAGCAAGGAAACAGGGCCTACGACCCGCTGAGTCCACGCCGACCATCGATCACCCGTTCACACCAACTCTGTGTTATGCTGCTTTCTCATCCGCTCTGTCTGACGAAGGGTCTGAACCTGAAACGTCGCCTATCCGTGTTCTCCAAAGATGCTGCCTGACCTGCTGAGTTACTCCGGCAGTTTGTGTCCTTTTGTGTATTACCAGCATCTGCAGTTCTTCTGTGTTTCTAAACTATGGCCTGATGTTAATCCAGAAATGTGGGGGTTAAACTCCATCATCACAATACTTCACTGTTCCCGTGCTCCATATGACAATTAGACACTCTTGACTCTTAAACATGGTGGAGATTACTTTTCATGACTCAGCTTAGGGGATTGTCAATACTTTATTAAATTTCTTTCACAATTAAATCTGACCTGTTCTTCAAGCATGGATGCGGAGTTTCGACATGTGAATGAAGTTGCTTATTATAACTTATTGTAAGAAGGGACATTCTGTAGTTTAGTTTAATTTAGAGACACAGCACGGAAACAGGCCCTTTGGCCCACTGAGTCCATGCTGACCCATCCATCACTCATTCACACTAGTTCTATGTTCTCCCACTGGCTCATCCACTCCCTACAAACTAGGGGCAATTTACAGAGGGCCGGATTAACCTATGAGCCCGCACGTCTTTGGGATGCGGAGGAAACCCAGGCAGTCACAGGGTGAAGATGCGAACTCCGCAGAGACAGCAGCCGAGGTCAGGATCGAACCAATGGGTCTCTGGCGCTGTGAGGCAGCAACTCTACCGCTGTGCCACTGTGCCGCTCTAAACACTTTTAAACTTAAAAAAATGAAAATAAGGAACAAGCAAGACGCGGACCATGTGTTCATAAGTGATAGGAGCAGACTTAGGCCATTTGGCCCATCACGCTTGGGCTCATAGGTCGACACGGTAGTGCAGCAGTAGAGTTGCTGCCTTAACCAGCACAAGAGATCCCGGTTCAATCCCAACTACGGGTGTTGTTTGTACATTGTCCCTGTCACTGCACGGGTTTTCTCCGGATGCTCCGATTTCTTCCCACATTCCAAAGACGTGCAGGTTTGTCGGTTAATTGGCTTCTGTAAATTGCCCCTAGTGTGAAGGACAGAACTAGTATGCGGGTGATTGCTGGCTGGCATCGCCGATGGGCCAAAGGGCCTGTTCCCATGCTGCATCTCTAAACTAAGCTAAAGTTTGTGGTTATAAAATACAAATGATTGTTTTCATTTCTTTGCAAAACTATTCTTGCAATAGAAACGTAGAAAATAGATGCAGGAGTAGGCCATTCGGCCCTTCGAGACAGCACCGCCATTCAATATGATTATGGGTGATCATCTGAAATCCGTACCCCATTCCTGCTTTCTCCCCATATCCCGTTAACCCTCAGAGCTATATCTAACTCTCTTTTGAAAACATCCAATGAATTGGCCTCCACTGCCATCTGTGGCAGAGAATTCCACAGATTCACAACTCTCTGGGTGAAAACGTTTTTCCTCATCTCAGTCCGAAATGGCCTACCCCTTATTCTTACTTTATGCAATCTTTCAATCGAACTTAGAACTAGCATGTGGGTGATTGTTGGCCGGCGTGGAGTCAGTGGGCCGAAGGGCCTGTTTCCACACTGTATCTCTGAACTAAACTAACGTCGAGTTTATTGTGTTAAATTGTGTGCCTCCACAGCGGAGAAGTCACGCTGTCTTAACTTGATTCCCACAGGTCGGAAGCTAAATCATGGGTTCCATTTTTGTTCATGGGCACCTGCCTGCTGTACTGTGCCCAGAGTGACTCTGCCCATCTGTGTGTCTGCCATGGCAGAACAGTACGCCTGGGACAAGAAACAGTCGGGCTTTGTGCTGGGAAGCTTCTTCTGGGGCTACTGTCTGACGCAAATCTTAGGCGGCTACATCAGCGACAGGTAAGAAAGACATTTTGAAAAGTCCGCATTTGAATTGATTGAATACTTTTGAATTGAATAGTTTATTGTCACACGTTACAGGTCACGGTGAATTTCTTTGCTTGCATAGCTTGCCAAGGTATGCAAATAGTCGCCCAGAAAGGGCACTTACAAAGTTACAAATCCCCCCCCCCCCACTCTCCCCGTGCCAGTTCCCCCTTTGTTCTTCCCCCTCCCTCAGACTGCACCTGGAGTATTGTGTGCAATTTTGGTCTCCTCGTTTGAGGAAGGACATCCTTGCTATTGAGGGAGTGCAGCGTTGGTTCACCAGGTTAATTCCCTGGATGGCGGGACTGACATGTGATGAAAGAATGGGGCGACTGGGCTTGTATTCACTGGAATTTTGAAGAATGAGAGGAGATCTCATAGAAACATATACAATTCTTAAAGGATTGGACAGGCTAGATGCAGGAAAAATGTTCCTGATGTTGGGGGGAGTCCAGAACCAGGGGGTCACAGTTTAAGAATAAAGGGTAGGCCATTTAGGACTGAGATGAGGAAAGACTTTTTCACCCAGAAAGTTGTGAATATGTGGAATTCTCTGCCACAGAAGGCAGTGGAGGCCAATTCACTGGATGTTTTCAAGAGGGAGTTAGATTTAGCTCTTAGGGCTAAAGGAATCAAGGGATTATGGGGAAAAAGCAGGAACGGGGTACTGATTTTAGACAATCAGCCATGATCATATTGAATGGCGGTGCTTGCTTGAAGGGCCGAATGGCCTACACCTGCATCTATTTTTCTATGTTTCTATGGTCTACCTATGCCAAGTCCTTCTTTGTTCCTTCCCTGAATAGGTACATTCAGTAACTTAGTTATATAATAAGACAGGCCACACCCCAACACCTTGCTACGGGGCGTTGATTTCTTGGTAAATAGTCTGTGTCGCAAATTAGCCTAACTCAAAAACCACGTCACTTGTGCGTGCATAACGAACCATGTACCTACCTACCTACTAATCTACCTACCAATCTACCTATGTGTCTAAAATCTAAAGACTCCAAAGGCTTACAGGTTTGTAGGTTAGTTGGCTTCGATAAAAACAATTGTAACTTGTCCCTAGCGTGTAGGATAGTATCAGTAAGTGTACAGGGTGATCACTGGCCCGCGCGGACTCTATTTAGTTTATTATCATGTGTTCCGAAGAACAGTGAAAAGCTTTTTCTTTGCGCATGTTTTCCACGCTCTGTGTAAAGTCTCCAAAGTCGAATGAAAATCTCTAAAGTCTAATGCACAGTATTTACTGAATTGAATTCAAGTTCCTGTAGTTGGGTTTGAACTTGTGTGCCGGGATGAATGGTCCTTTACGAATAAGGAGTAAGCCATTTCGAACGGAGACGAGGAAACACTTTTTCTCACAGAGTGGTGAGTCTGTGGAATTCTCTGCCTCAGAGGGCGGTGGAGGCAGGTTCTCGGGATGCTTTCAAGAGAGAGCTAGATAGGGCTCTTAAAAATAGCAGAGTCAGGGTATACAGGGAGAAGGCAGGAACGGGGTACTGATTGGGGATGATCAGCCATGATCACATTGAATGGCTCGAAGGGCCAAATGGCCTGCTCCTGCACCTATTGTCTATTGTCCTGGTGACCTGTCCTTTCGTTCAGACGTTGTTCACAAGTTTTACAAGCTATAGGGGTAGAATTAGGCCATTCGGCCCATCGAGTCTACCCCACCATTCAATCATGGCTGATCTCTGCCTCCGAATCCCATTTTCCTGCGTTCTCTCCATTACCCTTGACACCCGTTCTAATCAAGAATTTGTCAATCTCTGCCTTAAAAATATGCTCTGAGCTGGCCCTCTGTGGCAATGAGTTCCACAGATTAACTACCCTCTGACTAAACAAGTTCCTCCTCACCGCCTTTCTAAAAGAGCGGCCTTTAATTCTGATTAAGATAAGTTGTGTTTCAGTACATCTATCCTACGAGTGTTGGCACCATAGTTTAGTTCAGAGACCCACCGGTCCGCGCCGACCAGCGATCCCCGCACATTAACACTATCCTATACCCACTAGGGAAAAGTTTTTAAAAAAAAAATTTACCAAGCCAATTTAACCTACAAACCTGTACGTCTTTGGAGTGTGGGAGGAAACCGAAGATCTCGGAGAAAACCCACACAGGTCACGGGGAGAACGTACAAACTCCATACAGACAGAACCAGTATCCATAGTCAGGATCGAACCAGGGTCTCCGGCGCTGCATTCGCTGTAAGGCAGCAACTCTACAGCTGCGCCACCATGACCGCCTATAGAGACACAGTAGCTGTGGGTCCTTATAGAGGGTCAGTGACATCTATGCATGTGCACTGTGATGCAGACGTCAGAAATGAGTAGCCAGTTTAAAATTGCTGGAACAGGATTCAGGATTGCGTGACTCCATTGTATTGAGAGTCGTAGATCAACCATCTCCATCTGTGGTGGAAAGTGCAAGTTCCACACTAGCCCCCCCTCCCAGCCCACTCGGAACTCATGGAACTGGAATGGAGGCAAGTTGTTCTATCCCTGAGGAACTGCCAAAGAAGAGAGGGACAGAGCAGCCGTCGTTTCAACACTTCTATCGCAAAGACCAATTACCAACTGGCCCACACCCCTCTGGAGTGCGTTGAAGTCAAAGCCAAACTAATCTTTGGTATTTCCCTTTAAACTCTGCTGCTCTGTTCCGGGGAATAGCTTCACTTTGAGGCACCAACGTATTAAAATTGCTTTTTTTTTTGATCTGGCGTATTCCAAGACTTCAGACTGCCTCAGAGGGCGGTGGAGGCCGGTTCTCTGGAAGCTTTCAAGAGAGAGCTAGATAGGGCTTAAAAATAGCGGAGTCAGGGGATATGGGGAGAAGGCAGGAACGGGGTACTGATTGGGGATGATCAGCCATGATCACATTGAATGGCGGTGCTGGCTCGAAGGGCCAAATGGCCTACTCCTGCACCTATTGTCTATTGTCTATTATCTGCAGAATAAAATGTCCATTTCAACACGAACTAAAACTTGAACACAGCTATTTTCCAAGATGTTTTTGTTTTGCTCATTATTTTCACTCTGTGTCGTTTGCTAAATCAAGATCTTGTTTGCGATTTGTTTTTTTAATGTTTAGGCTAGCCCGAGGCTTACCAGTCTTTATTAAGTAACTGCAATTATTTACACCTCATGCTGCCTCAGCAAGGCCAGCAGCATAATCAAGGACCAGTCGCACCCTGGCCACTCCCTCTTCTCTCCTCTCCCATCTGGCAAAAGTTATAGAAGCATGAAAACACACACCTCCAGATTCAGGGGCAGTTTCTTCCCAGGCAACTGAACCATCCTATCACCAACTAGAGAGCACTCCTGACTTCCCATCTACTTCATTGGAGACCTTCAGACTATCTTTGATCAGACTTCACTGCACTGAACTTTATCCTGTATCTGTACACTGTGGACACTGTGGATTGTAATCATATATTATCTTTCCTCTGACTGGTTAGCACGCAACAAAAAGCTTTTCACTGCAGCTTGTGCCTTAGTTTATTGGACAGTACACGTGACAATAAGCTAAACTCAAAGTCAATATATTCTTTCCAAACTGATTGTATTTCCGAAATTAAACTGTATTCGGGATGTAAAAAGTGTGTAGCTAACTCTTTGAATTAGTGGTGCGAATGATGTTTGGGGAGTGCTTAGCCAGGTGTGTCTCCAGTTACCTGGGCAGGAACAGGTGGGGAAGGGAGGGGGGGAGGGTGATGATTACATTGCTGGTGAAAGACAATAGACAATATGTGCAGGAGTAGGCGATTCAGCCCTTCGAGCCAGCACCGCCATTCAATGTGATCATGGCTGATCATCCACAATCAGTACCCTGTTCCTGCCTTCTCCCCATATCCCCTGACTCCGCTATTTTTAAGAGCCCCATCTAGCTCTCTCTTGAAAGCTCTCTCTTGAAAGAGATAGACAGTCATATAGTTATACAGTCTTGAACAGGCCCTTCGGCACAGGTTCTTGCCGACCAAGTTGTCTCCCCGAGCCAGTCCCATTTATCTGTGTGTGGGCCAGATCCCTCTGAACCTTTTCCATCCATGTGCCTTTTCAAATATAGACAATGGACATTAGGTGCAGGACATTAGGCCATTCGGCCCTTCGAGCCAGCAGTGATATAGAGTCATATACAGCGCGGAAACTGGCCCTTCGGCTCAACTAGTCCCTCCCAGCCAAGATGCCACATCTAAGCTAGTCCCCGCTTATCCTGTATTTGGTCCATATCCCCCCAAATATTTCCTATCCATGTACTTATCTAAGTGTCTTTTAAGTGTTATATTTGTACCCGCTTCCACTGGTAACTCATCGCACATACCCAACACCTTCTGTGTAAAAGAACATTTTATTCTTCAGCGGGTGAGGCAGCATCTATGGAGCGAAGGAATAGGTGACATTTCGGGTCGAGACCCTTGAAGGGTCTCGACCCGAAACTTCACCTATTTCCTTCGCTCCATAGATGCCGCCTCGCCCGCTGAGTTTCTCCAGCATTTTTATCTACCTTCGATTTTTCCAGCATCTGCAGTTCCTTCTTAAACATTTTACTCTTCATATGTATTTCAAATAGTTCTCCTCTCACTTTAAATCTATGCCCTCTAGTATTAAACTCCCCTGCCCAGGGAAAAAGACGGTGAATATTCATCTTATTTTTGACCCTTGTGATTTTAAATACCTGCATTAGGTCACCACTCATGGAAAAAAGTCCCAGTCTCACCTTGTAACTCAAATCTTTCAGTCTTTTTAACATCCTTGAAGTTGCCCCAGAGGGCGGTGGAGGCAGGTTCCCTGGATGCTTTCAAGAGCGAGCTAGGTAGGGCTCTTAAAAACAGCGGAGTCAGGGGATATGGGGAGAAGGCAGGAACGGGGTACTGATTGTGGATGATCAGCCATGATTACGTTAAATGGCGGTGCTGGCTCGAAGGGCTGAATGGCCTACTCCTGCACCTATTGTCTATTGTCCATTGTCTATTGTCTATTGAAACAAAGAACCGCAGATGCCGGTTTACACAAAAGGGGCACAAATGCTGGAGTAACTCAGCGGGTCAGGCAGCATCTCGGTAAAATATCAACAGGCAGTGTTTCGGGTCAGGATCCTTCTTCACACTGGTTCTAAGGGCGGCCACAGTGTGACAGAAGCTAATCAACCTACAAACCTGTACGCCTTTGGAGCGTGGGAGGAAGCCAGAGCACCCGGGGAAAACCCACGCAGGTCACGGGGAGAATGCACAAACTCCGTACAGACGGCACCCGTAGTCAGGAAGGAACCCTGGTCTCTGGCGCTGTGAGGCAGCAACTCTACCGCTGAGCCACTGTGCCATCCCAATTATGTTTCTTCTTTGATTACATTTCTTCTTCCTTCTTCTTCCTGAATGGTATAGTCCAGGTTGCAATGGATGTTGTCACTGTTGCAATATGTTACGTATACCTATAATCTCAATGATAATTTATTTGGCACATGTACCCAGGTACAGTGAAACTCATTGTTTTTGCGTACAATACACAAAGAGTCGCCACAATTCTCGCGCCGACAAAGTTACAAAAGTACTAGTTAGAGTTGTGCCGGTCCCGCTATGCTCTCGACGGTGTACAAGTTCACAAGTTATAGGAGTAGAATTAGGCCATTCGGCCCATCAAGTCCACACCGCCATTAAAATCATGGCTGATCTCTGCCTCCTAATCCCATTTTCCTGCCTTCTCCCCATAACCTTTGACACCCGTTCTTATCAAGAATTTGTCTTTCTCTGCCGTAAAAATATCCACTGATTTGACCTCCACATCCCTCTGTGGCAATGAGTTCCACAGATCCACCACCCTCTGACAAAAGAAGTTCCTCCTCACCTCCTTTCAAAAAGAGCGTCCTTTAATTCTAAGACCTCTGGTCCTAGACTCTCCCACCAGTGGAAACATCCCCTCTATCTATGCCTTACATTATTCTGTAAGTTTCAATGAGTTCACCCGTCAACCATCTAAACTCCAACAAGTACAGGCCCAGTGCCGACAAACGATCATCATATGTTAATCTACTCATTCCTGGGATCGTTCTTGTAAACCTCCTCTGGACCCTCTCCAGAGCCAGCACATCCTTCCTCGAATGTGGGGCCCAATTTTCTCGCAGTGCGGCCCGACCGTCCTCGGCCCAAACACTGGGACTCCGCGGCCCGATCACCAAGTGTTTGGTGCCGTGGTGCGTCCTGGGAGTTCTGATTGTCAGCACCGGGCCTGTACTCACTGGTGTTTAGAAGAATGAGGGGGGGACCTCATTGAAACGTACAGAATAGTGAAAGGCCCGGATAGAGTGGATGCGGAGAGGATGTTTCCACTAGTGGGAGCGTCTAGGACCAGAGGTCACAGCCTCAGAATTAAAGGATGTTCTTTTAGGAAGGAGATGAGGAGAAATTTCTTTAGTCAGTAAGTAAGTAAGTAAGTTTTATTTATATAGCACGTTTTAAATCAACTCGCGTTGAAACCAAAGTGCTTTACATAAAATAAATAATAAGTTTCCGTACATCCATAGAAGAAGATTAAAAAAAGAAAAATTGACACAACACATTACAGAATTCAACACAAACGTCCCCCCACAACAGAATAAAAAATGTCCACTGTGGGGAAAGGCACCAGAAAGTTTAGTCCTCTTCCTCTGTGACCACCCGAGGTCGGGGCCTATTTGTGGCCTTGCAGCCAGTGCGATGTTTTCATGCCCTCTTGCCGTGAAGCTGGAACTCTGGCGTCGGGTGGACATTCCTCAGTGGCTTGGAAATGTCTGGAGCGGCCGCTTCCTCCCCGGAGACTGCGGCACCCGAGGTCCCCAGGCCGCGCTGGTTGGAGCTCCGACTCTGGCGATCTCAGCAAGAGATCCCAGGCTCCGCGGTGTTCTAAATCCAGCGCCGCCCGCTGGACGCTCCGCAGACCGCAGCTCCTCGATGTTGGAAGTCGGCAGTCACCGCACTCCGGAGCTTACCGCTCGGCGACCCGGCAAGGCGTCGCCCGCTCCGTGTTGGTGTCCCAGCTGCGCCGCCGCCGAAGCTGCAGTCCCGGTCCGTCCCGACAGGTAACGCCGCTCCAGTCTCGATGGTAGGCTGCGAGGAAGGGGCGAAGAAGCAGCTCGGAGGGAAGCCACCTCTCCGACCAGGTAGGGACTAGGAAATAAAGTTTCCCCCTTCCCCTCCCCCACCCACCACATAAAAAACCTCCAACTAACATTTGTTTTTTAACAGGACTAACAGGAGTCAGAGGGTGGTGAAGCTGTGGAATTCTTTGCCACAGAAGGCAGTGGAGAAAAAGTCAGTGGATATTTTTAAGGCAGAGATTAGTTCTTGATTAGTACGGCTGCCAGAGGTTATGGGGAGAAGGCAGGAGAATGGGGTAGGGAGGGAGAGAGATCAGCCATGATTGAATGGCAGAGTAGACTTGATGTGCCGAACGACCTAATTCTACTCCTGTCACTTATGATTTCATAATCATACTTTATTAGCCAAGTATGTTTTGCAACATACGAGGAATTTGATTTGCCATACAGTCGTACCAATAAAATGCAACAGAACACACAAAATACATTTTAACATAAACATCCACCACAATGACTCCTCCACATTCCTCACTGTGATGGAAGGCGAAAAAAAAGTTCAATCTCTTCCCTTCTTTGTTCTCCCGCGGTGGGGGGCCTCGAGCCTTCCGTTGACGGGATCTCAGCTCCCCCGCGCCGGGCGATCAGACCCCGGGTCGGGGCTGGCCGAACCTCTTGCGACTTTGGAGCTTCCCGACATCAGTCTCTACCCGAGACTGCGAGCTCCACGATGGTGAAACCCGCAGGCGCGTCGATTGGAGCGTCGATCCCAGGCAAGGGATTGCAGGTTCCGATGGTAAGTCCACGGCCCCGCGGTGGGACTCGATGTCAGTCTCGAGCAAGGCCCCCAGCTCCATGATGTTAGGCCGCAGACCGACCGGAGATACGATCCAGAAAACAAGAGATTGAACTTTTGCATTGTATTGCACGGATAATGCATAATAATGATGACCAGTCAGATTGCAACTGGCCCTCTAAGTGAAAACGTGATACTTAAACAAGTGGATTCGTACTCAGAAGTATTAATTTATTTTTCAACAGATTGGGTGGAGCCAAAATACTAATGCTATCTACCTGTGCCTGGGGACTAGTCGTCATCTTCACCCCAGTTATTGTTCACCAAAGCTCTGCGCCAATTGTACTTTTGACAGCATCCAGATTCCTTATGGGCTTGTTACAGGGTGAGTTGCACAATCTTTACTTTTACTTTACGTTAGAGATACAGCGCGGAAACAGGCCCGTCAACCCACCGAGTCCGCGCCGACCAGCGATCCACTAGCACTATCCTACACTAGCACTTGGGGCAAATTGGGGAAAAAGACAGAGACTTTAAGACTTTTGCCTCCATCACAGTGAGGAGGTGCCTGGTGAACTCACTGTGGTGGATGTTAATTTGTGTTTATTGTGTGTTTTGTTATTTATTATTATATGTATGACTGCAGGCAACGAAATTTCGCTCAGACCGAAAGGTCTGAATGACAAATAAAGGAATCTCTAATCTCTAATCTCTCTAAAAATTGCTATTTCTTTTTTTAAATATTTATATTATTAGAAGCAATTGTACAAGGAGAAGGTAATCGACATAACAATTATACAATTTTCGTACAGCTTCAGTTTTAACATTTTATAAACTAATAAGTGAGTCGGAAAAAAGAAAAAAGGAAAGAAGGGAAGGGAAGAAGAAAGGAAAAAGAAAAGAAAGAATTTCAAAAGAGATACGGAAAAGAAAGAAGAGAAACCCTTGAACTAACGAAGAAGTGAAAAAAAAAGCGGAGATATGTCCCACTACCCTTCCCTACACCCGCTCACCCAACCCTAGCGTCAGTTTTGAATTTGTGTTCAACCATGATGTTGTTGAAGAAATTCAATGAAAGGAGACCATATTTTGGAAAATTGATCTGACTTGTCAGACAAAACAAGCCTTATTTTTTTCTAAATGGAGTGTCTCGGTCATTTCTGTTTGGTTTGGAGATATAGTGTGGATCCACATGAAAAGATACACATCTTCACTGTGGGAACTGTTATCTTTTTCCAGAATTTAAGTATATGTTTTTTTCGCTGTTATTAAACCGTAGTCAAGGAAGCGTCTTTGGAATATCGTTCGCTTAGGGCAGCCCTCTGACATTCCTACAAATTGCTATTTCTACCGAGGCCAATTACCCGACAAGCCTGTTTGTTTTTGGAATGAGTGAGGGAAAGCGGAGCACTGGGGGGAAACCCTCGCGGTCACGGGGAGAAAAGTGCAAACTCCATGCAGACAGCATCCGTGGTCAGGATCGAACCTGGGTCTCTGGAGCTGTGTGGCAGCAACTCCACCGCTGCGCCACTGTGCCACCCTCTCGGAGGGGGGAAGAGGGTGTTGTTTTTTATGTTGCTCCAGACTCAGCGGTTGTAACTACAAATGATTGTTGTCATTTCCCTACAAAACTATTCTTGCAATTTTTGCAGTCTATTCATTGAGCATAGAACAGAACAGCACAAGAATAGACCCTTCAGCCCACAATACCTGCACCGGATCTGATGCCAAGACCATCACATCGACCTGCGCATCACCCATATCTAATTTTTGCTGGAATAGTTCTTTTGGTTATTTCTATGTTGTTTTTTGTGTTATTCCTGAGTTTAAGGGCGGCACGATGGCGCGGAGGTAGAGCTGCTGCCTCACAGCGCCAGAGACCCGGGTTCGATCCTGACCAAGGGCGCTGTTTGTACGGAGTTTGTACGTTCTCCCCGTGACCGCGTGGGTTTTCTCCGGGTGCTCAGGTTTCCTCCAACACTCCAAAGACGTGCGGGTTCGTAGGTCAATTGGCCTCTGTAAATTGTCCCCAGTGTGTGGGATAGAAGCGGTATACGGGATGATTGTTGGTTGGCACGGACTCAGTGGGCCGAAGGGCCTGTTTCCACACTATATCTCTAAACCAAAACTAAACTAAAGTTTACGGTTGTAACTACAAATGTTTTCTTTTCATTCTCTGCAAAACTATTCCAGTAATTTTTGTAATCTATTCATAGAACAGTACAGCATAAGAACAGGCCCTTCAGCCCACAATGTTTGTGCTGAACATAATGCCAAGACCTTGACTTATCTACCTGCATATAACCCATACCCCTCTATTCCCTGCATATCCATAATCCTATCCAACAGGCTTTAAAATATGACTAATGTATCTGCTTCAATCACCACCCCTGGCAGCTTATTCCAGGCACACACCACCCTCTGCGTTTGAAACAAAATACTTGCCCCGCGCATGTCCGTTAGACTCTGCTCCTCTCACCTTAAAGCTATGCCTTTGTATAATTGATGTTTACATCCTAGGAGAAATTCTGTCTCTGCTCTATTTTAAGGTAGAACATCAAAATGAAGGATGTTTAAGAAGGAACTGCAGATGCTGGAAAATCGAAGGTGGACAAAAGTGCTGGAGAAACTCAGCGGGTGCGGCAGCATCTATGGAGCGAAGGACGGGTCTGAAGAAGGGTTTCGGCCCGAAACGTTGCCTATTTCCTTCGCTCCATAGATGCTGCCGCACCCGCTGAGTTTCTCCAGCACTTTTGTCTACCTATAAAAATAAAGGAGTTGGCTGGATGATTCATTGCTCCGCTATATAATATGCGGTGCCTATGATGATATGAATTTGATGTTGAATCTTACATACCATCCCTACTCTAAAAAAACATTGGAATTGTTGAGTCTTGTTGAATGATGAATCATTGAGTGTTGAGCTCAATAGTCATCATGAATATACAGAGTGCATGACTTGTCATAGAGTCATGCAGCTCATAAACAGGCCCTTTGGCCCAACTTGTCGCATTTGCCCACCTTTGGCCCATATCCCTCCAATCCATTCCTATGCATGTATGTGTCCAAGTGTCTTTTAAATGCTAATATAGCACCTGCCTCAACCACCTCTTCTGGCAGCTCGTTCCATAAAACCCCCACCCTCCGAGTGAAAAGGGCTTGGACACGCTAGAGGTAGGAAACATGTTCCCGATGTTGGGGGAGTCCAGAACCAGGGGCCACAGTTTAAGAATAAGGAGTAAGCCATTTAGAACGGAGACGAGAAAAACACTTTTTCTCACAGAGAGTGGTGAGTCTGTGGAATTCTCTGCCTCAGAGGGCGGTGGAGGCAGGTTCTCTGGATGCTTTCAAGAGAGAGCTAGATAAGGCTCTTAAAAATAGCGGAGTCAGGGGGTATGGGGAGAAGGCAGGAACGGGGTACTGATTGGGGATGATCAGCCATGATCACAGTGAATGGCAGTGCTGGCTCGAAGGGCCGAATGGCCTACTCCTGCACCTATTGCCTATTGTCTATTGTCGAAAACGTTGCCCCATGGGTTCCTATTAAATCTTTCTCCTCACCTTAAACTTATGTCCTCTAGTTCCTGATTCCCCTACCCTGGGTAAACGATTCTGCGGTAAACGAAGGTGGCGCAGTGGTGGAATTGCTGCCTTGCAGCGCCATAGACCCAGGTTCAATCCTGACTGTGGGTGCTGCCTGTACGGAGTTGGTACATCCTCCCTGTGGCCGCGTGGGTTTTCTCCAGGCGCTCCGGTTTCCTGCGAGACTCCATAGACACACAGGTTTGTAGTTAAATTAGCTGAGGTAAAAATTGTCAATTGTCCATAGTGTGTAGGAGAGGGCTAGTCACCGGGATGACAATAGACAATAGACAATAGGTGCAGGAGTAGGCCATTCAGCCCTTCGAGCCAGCACTGCCATTCACTGTGATCATGGCTGATCATCCCCAATCAGTACCCCGTTCCTGCCTTCTCCCCATACTCCCTGACTCCGCTATTTTTAAGAGCCCTATCTAGCTCTCTCTTGAAAGCATCCAGAGAACCTGCCTCCACTGCCCTCTGAGGCAGAGAATTCCACAGACTCACCACTCTCTGTGAGAAAAAGTGTTTTTCTCGTCTCCGTTCTAAATGGCTTACTCCTTATTCTTAAACTGTGGCCCCTGGACTCCCGGGATGTCTGGACTCCCCCAATATCGGGAACATGTTTCCTGCCTCTAGCATGTCCAAGCCCTTAACAATCTTATATGTTTCAATGAGATCCCCTCTCACCCTTCTAAGCTCCAGAGTGTACAAGCCCAGCTGCTCCATTCTCTCAGCATATGACAGTCCCGCCATCCCGGGAATTAACCTTGTAAACCTACGCTGCACTCCCTCAATAGCAAGAATGTTTTTACCCAAATTAGGGGACCAAAACTGCACACAATACTGCAGGTGTGGTCTCATAAGGGCCCTGTACATCTGCAGAAGGGCTGGTCGGTGTGGACATGGTGGGCCGAAGGGCCTGTTTCCGCGCTCTATCGCTATACTGGATTCTGTGCAGTCACCCTATAAATTCCCCTCGTGATTTTAAACGCCTCTAGGAGTTTAAGTTTTTAATTGCAAAATAGTCCAGCACCATTGGTCAGCATCCCATCTGAGCCTGTTCAAGCGCATCTTTCCCTTCATTTTGTGATTGGGTGATTCATAGTTTCTTAGAGTTTTTATACTCTTTCTCCTTCTTAGTTGCATGTGTACTGTATGTCCAGCTCTGTATTTTGCTGGTTAGTGCTTTTTCACTTCTTGATTTGCTGTCTGTGAGAATTATTTGGCCAGTTTAATGAAATCATAGTTTTTGGCTGTTGAAGATGCCCAGTGAGTGGTGTGTAATTGCGAACCGCTTTGGGAAGCAGCTCATAAGCATCTTGCCTTAACCTTTTGAGTGCAGGTTCCGCAAAAGGTTGCACACAGTGCTTGCCATTCCTTTGTTCCGCTCAATATATCTGCTCACTATATTTCAAGCACATTATATTTGAAGCACATCAGGGCGGCATGATGGCGCAGCGGTAGAGTTGCTGCCTCACAGCACTAAAAAACCCGTGCTCGATCCTGACTGCGGGTGCTGTCTGTACGGAGTTTGTACCTTCTCCCCGAGGCTGCGTGGGTTTTTTCCAGGTGCTCCAGATTCCTCCCACACTCCAAGGACATAGAGATTTGTCAGTTTATTGGCTTCTGTAAAATTATAAATTGTCCCTGGTGTGTGGGATAGAATTAGTGTTGGTTGTTGGTTGGTGCGGACTTAGTAATCGCGACTTGATAGCCCCAATGATGTGCTTGCATCTACACGATCAGTTTTTATGTGTTTGTTAGCATGCAGGTAGCTTATTATTGCACATGGAGTTAGTTATTGCCCTTAGCGTAAGGTTGTTTAATCAGTTTAGATACTACTTTGTCTTTGCCCTTGGATTTCTTGGTTGAGGGCTTTATCCTTGCACAAGTACCTTGTGTTTTAATTGTAATTCAAATAGCAACAAGACATGCAACTACATAAAATCCAACATAAACATCCACCACAGCAGCTCCACCACATTCCCCACTGTGATGGAAGGCAATAAAATCTTATCTGGAAATTAAAAATAAGAAGGCTAATTATCTGAAATGTCGAACTCAGATGTTACCTGGTAGGTGTAATTTGGCTGCTTGGAAGATGAGGAACTGTTTCTCAAACTTTCCCGAAACAAGGTTGGGGTTTCTACACTGAAGGAGGGGGTGGACACAAAATGCTGGAGTAACTCGGCGACTTAGATAGAGCTCTTAGGGATAGCGGAGTTAAGGGATATGGAGACAAAGCAGGAACAGGGTACTGATTTTGGATGATCAGCCATGATCATATTGAAAGGCGGTGCTGGCTCGAAGGGCCGAATGGCCCACTCCTGCACCTTGTTTCTCTGTTTCTACTAATATATTGAAATAATTCTCTGCCACAATACTTTTTGTTAAGGGTTCATCAGGTTGATTCAAAGCCTTTGGCAATAAATTACCAGAGAACAGTTACAATATTTGCAGTTTCAGCTGAATCGAAGCATTGATATTGCGTGGGAAGGAATGGCAGATGCAGGTTTAAACCGAAGTTAGACACAAAAAGCTGGAGTAACTGAGCAGGGCAGGCAGCATCTCTGGAGGGAAGGAATGGGTGACGTTTCGGGTCTTGCGAAATAACTTGCAAAATACTTCATAGCAACACCACATTTTATGATCACTCAGAAAGTCAGTTCAATTGAAATCAATGGATTGATCTTCAGAGGCTGCACTGACATGTTGCTAATGCCATGCTGTGGTAGGGACACCGGATAAACCTCCAGGCAGTTTAAATGTTTATTTTTAGTTGTATGAAAACAACACAAGCTGCTCTGAAGACAGACACAAAAAGCTGGAGTAACTCAGCGAGACAGGCAGACAGACTTGGTCTCGACCCGAAACGTCACCCATTCCTTCTCTCCAGAGATGCTGCCTGTCCCACTGAGTTACTCCAGCTTTTTGTGTCTATCTTCGATGCATTGCTATTCCTCTTGCACCACGTTGGTTAGGACAGACTGCAGTGTTGTCCCTCGGACGCACCACGTTGTTGTGAGTCCCACCTAATCACTTGCTCATTTCAAACTAATTTTGCCTGCACACTTAAATGATTTTCCTGTGTTTACTTTCCTTTCTATCCATTATCTTAGCACAAACATATTAAGCACATATTGTTTTCCCTACAGTTTAGAAGTTGATTGCGAAATATCTGCACAGTGCGCGTGTGCACGTGTGTGCGAGCGCATGTGTGGTCGCGCTTGTATTTGTGCGTGTGCATGTGTGTATCTGTGCATATGTGTGTGTGCACATGTGTGTATCTGTGTGTGTGTGTCTGCGTGTGCGCGTGTGTGTGCATGTGTATTTTCTGTGTGTGTGTATGTGTGTGTGCACGTGTGTGTATGATTGTGTGCGTGTCTGTGTGTGCATGTGTATTTTCTGTATGTGTGTATGTATGTATGTGTGTGTGCAAGTGCGTGCATGTGTATATGTGCGGGCATGTGTGTGTGTATTTTCTGTGTGTGTGTGTGTGTGTCTATGTGTGTGCACCAGTGTGTAAGTGTGTGCGTGTGTGTGTGCACGCGTGTGTGTGTATGTGTGTGAACGCATGTGTGCATGTGTATGTGTGTGTGCACGGGTGTATGTGCATGCGTATGTGTGTGTGCACACGTGTAAATGTGCGTGCGTGTGTATGTGTGTGCACACGTGTGAATGTGCGTGCGTGTGTATGTGTGCACGCGTGTGAATGTGCGTGCGTGTGCATGTGTGTGTGCATGCGTGTGTATGTGTGTGCGCGTGTGCGCGCATGCTCTTGATTAATTAACTACTCTACTTATCTTCCACTGGCCTTGGGCAAATTGCTGCTTGCTCGACATTTCAACTTAACTCTTTCCATGCCCAGGGAAGATTTAATGGGGATCTATTAGAGGCAACTTTTTCACACAAGGGTTGTATCGAACAAGCGGCTGGAGGAGGAAGTTGAAACTGGGACAATCCCAACGTTGAAGAAACAGACAGGCACATGGAAGGAATGGGTGATGAAGAACAACAGATGCTGGATACAATCAAAGGTAGACACTAAATGCTGGAGAAACTCAGCGGGTGTGGCAGCATCTATGGAGAGAGGGAAATAGGCAACGTTTCAGGCCGAGTGGGAACCATTTCAGGAAATAGACAACGTTTCGGGCCGAAACCCGAAAGGGTTTCGTCCCGAAACGTTGCCTATTTCCTTCGCTCCATAGATGCTGCCGCACCCGCTGACTTTCTCCGGCATTTTGTGTCTACCAGGCACATGGATAGGACAGGTTTGGAGGGATATGGGCCAAACGCAGGCCGGTGGGTCTGGAGTAGATGGGGCATGTTGGGCAAAAGGGCCTGTTGCTACAATGTACGACTCGGTGAATGTTCGCTCTGGCAAAGATAGACACAAAGTGCTGGAGTAACTCAGCGGGTCAGGCAGCATCTCTGACGTCACCTGCCCATGTTCTCCAGAGATGCTGCCTGACCCGCTGAGTTACTCCAGCACTCGGTGTCTAATCTTTGGTATAAACCAACACCTGCAGTTCTTTGTTCCCACATTGTGTTCATTCTGGCAGCCTGACTCTGAGCTTTCAGGGGGGGCCCTTGCATCCTCCCTCTAACCCCCCCCCCCCCCCTCCCGAAGAAGAGTCTCGACCCGAAACGTCACCCAGTCCTTCCCTCCAGAGATGCTGCCTGTCCCGCTGAGTTATAGACAACAGGTGCAGGAGTAGCCCATTCGGCCCTTCGAGCCAGCACCGCCATTCAATGTGATCATGGCTGATCATCCACAATCAGTACCCCGTTCCTGCCTTCTCTCCATATCCCTTAACTCCTCTAGCCCTAGGAGCTCTATCTATAGTCGCTGAGTCACTCCAGTATTTTGTGTCTACCCCTCCCTCAGTGTAGTAACCCCAACCTTTTTTCTGTAAAGTTTGAGAAACAGTTCCTCATCTTCCAAACAGCCTAATTACACCTACCAGGTAACATCTGAGTTCGGCATTTCAGATAATTAGCCTCCTTATTTTCAATTTCCAGGACTTGCCACATTCTATAATAAAAAAAGAATGATTCCTCTTTCAGATCCTATCCAGACACGCCTTTCAGAATCTAACATCTTTCAGTATTACTGGTGTCACTAAATCTCTGCGGCCTTTCAACCATTTCACTGCCTTTTCCCTTTGTTCTCTGCTCTTGTTCTGTCTTCATCTGCATTATAAAACTTGTCCTAGTTCCTTTTGAGGATGTGACAAGTAATAGCCCTGTCCCACGGTGCGAGTTCATTCCAAGAGCTCTCTCGAGTTTTTAAAAAATCAAACTCGTGGTAAGCACGGAGAATGAACGTAGCGGGTACGTCGGAGCTCGGGGACGTCTCTTAGCGCTAACGGCAGGTACTCGGGAAGACTCGCTAACGGCAGGTGAGCACGGGAAGAATGTCCACGAGAGCCCCGAGTACCGACGAGTGGCCAGTACCGTAAATCTCCGAGTTCGAATCAGGGCAAACTCGGGAGAACTCTTGGAATGAACTCGTACCGTGGGACAGGGGTTTAAAATGGATGAAGGAGAGCCAGTGGATGTAATGTATCTGGACTTTCAGAAAGCCTTTGATAAGGTCCTACACAGGAGATTAGTGGGCAAAATTAGAGCATGTGGTATTGGGGGTAGGGTATTGACATGGATAGAGAATTGGTTGGCAGACAGGAAACAAAGAGTAGGAATAAACGGGTCCCTGTCAGAATGGCAGGCAGTGGCGAGTGGTGTGCCGCAAGGCTCGGTGCTGGGGCCGCAACTATTTACAATATATCTTAATGATTTAGATGGCAGACAAAAGTGCTGGAGAAACTCAGCGGGTGCGGCAGCATCTGTGGAGCGAAGGAAATAGGCAACGTTTCGGGCTGAAATCCTTCTTCAGATGATTTAGACGATGGGATTAAAACTAACACTAGTAAATCTGCAGATGTCACAATGCTGGGTGGCAGTGTGAACTGTGAAGAGGATGCTAGGAGGTTGCAGGGTGACTAGGACAGGTTGAGTGAGTGGGCAGATGCAGTATAATGTAGATAATGTGAGGTTATCCACTTTGGCAGCAAGAACAAGGATACAGATTATTATCTCAATGGTGTCAGATTAGGAAAAAGGGAAGTGCAACGAGACCTGGGTGTCCTTGTTTACCAGTCACTGAAAGTAAACATGCAGGTGCAGTAGGCAGTGAAGAAAGCTAATGGCATGTTGGCCTTCATAACAAGAGGATTTGAGTATAGGAGTATAAGGAGAGGTCCTTCTGCAGTTGTACAGGGCCCTGGTGAGACCACATCTGGAGTATTGTGTGCAGTTTTGGTCTCCTAATTTGAGGAGGGACATCCTTGCTATTGAGGCAGTGCAGCGTAGGTTCACGAGGTTAATCCCCGGGATGGCGGGACTGTCATATGAGGAAAGATTGGAAAGACTGGGCTTGTATTCACTGGAATCTAGAAGGATGAGAGGGAATCTTATAGAAATGTATAAAATTATAAAAGGACTGTACAAGCTAGATGCAGAAAAAATGTTCCCAATGTTGGGGGAGTCCAGAACCAGGGGCCACAGTCTAAGAATAAAGAGGAGGCCATTTAAAACATTTTCACCCAGAGAGTTGTGAATTTGTGGAATTCTCTGCCACATTGGGAAAAAGTTTCCTGTATCTAGCCTGTCCAATCCCTTAAAAATTGTGTATGTTTCTATAAGATCCCCTCGCATGCTTCCAGCGAATATGTCCAGTCGATCCATTCAAATCTCAGTTCACAGAAGGAGTTAATTTTCTATCATGTGCACATTATTTAGTGGGGTTATTCCACAACCAGATGAAATGCCAAGTCAGAAATTACTCTGACGTGCATTGGCTGTGTCTTCAACCTTTCAGCTCTGGTCTAACTAGTCTCCAAGCTGGGACCAGTGTTTCACCGCATTCCTTCTTATCAATTGATCACCACATGACATTTTAGAACACAAGAAATGTTTTTTTAAAAAGTTCAAAATTCTGAGAGCAATTTTAATTCTTTCAACAACGCACAGCGGTGCAGCAGGTAGAACAACTGCCTCGCAGCGCCAGAGGACCCGGGTTCGATCTTGACCACGGATGCTGCCCATGTGGAGCTTGCACGTTCTCCCTGTGACCGCATGCGTTTCCTCCGGGTGCTCCGGATTCCTCTCACGATCTGCAAGGATGTGCCGGTTTGTAGGTTAATCGCCCATCGTAAAATTGCCTCCAGTGCGCAGGGAGTGGATGTGAGGGTGGGATAACAGGGAACTAGTGTGAACGGGTGGTCGAAGGTCGGCGTGGACACGGTGGGGTGAAGGGACTGTTTCCGTGCTGCAACTTTCAATCAATGGTAATTGTTCTCAATCTAAATATAAATACAATGCACCATAACATTTTGTCGTTTCTCTGTGGGGATTCTAGGTGTGTTTTATCCATCCCTGACGAGTTTATTCTCCATTAAAGTTCGGGAAAGTGACCGAGCGTTTACATCCAGCTCCGTCTGCACAGGTTCCCAGGTTGGGTAAGTGACATCGTGCAGATTTATTGCAAAGTCAAAAAAATACGCATCATGGATGGCAATATACGTCATGGAGTGATACAGCGTGGAAACAGGCCCTTCGGCCCAACTTGCCCACACCTTGGCCAACATTTCCCACCTACACTAGTCCCACCTGCCTGCACTCAGCCCCATATCCCTCTAAACCTGTCCTATCCATGTACCTGTTCCAATCTAACTGTTTGTTAAACGTTGGGATAGGCCCTGCCTCAACTTTTCTCCTCTGGCAGCTCGTTCATACGCCCACCGCCCTTTGTGTGAAAATGTTACCCCTCAGGTTCCTTTGTTCAGTTTAGTTTACGAGGATGTTGCCAGGACTAGAGGGTGTGAGCTATAGAGAGAGGTTGAGTAGGCTGGGTCTCTATTCCATGGAGTGTAGGAGGATGAGGGGAGATCTTATAGAGGTATACAAAATCAAGGTGAAGGGGAAAAGATTTAATAGGAATCCGAGGGGTAACTTTTTCCACACAGAGGGTGGTGGGTGCATGGAACAAGCTGCCAGAGGAGGTAGTTGAGGCTGGGACTATCCCATCGTTTAAGAAACAGTTGGACAGGTACATGGATAGTACAGGTTTGGAGGGTTATGGACCAAGCGCGGGCAAGTGGACTAGGGTAGCTGGGACATTGTTGGCCAGTGTGGACGAGTTGGGGCCGAAGGGGCCTGTTTCCGCCCTGAATTACTCTATGACTAGTTTAGATATACAGCACGGAAACAGGCACTGCGGCCCACCGAGCCCAAACCAACCAGCGATCCCCGCACATTAACGCTATCGTACGAGCATTTGGGACAATTTATACTTATACCAAGTCAATTAACCTACAAATCTGTACGTCTTTGGAGTGTGGGAAGAAACTGAAGATCTCGGAGAAAACCCACGCGGTCACGGGGAGAACGCACGAACTCCGTACAGACAGCACCCGTAGTCAGGATCGAACCCGCTGTAAGGCAGCAACTCTACCGCGGCTCCACCGTATTGTTCCTATCAAATCTTTTCCCCCTCACTTTCCCCCCTACCGATGTTGGGGAGTCCAGAACCAGGGGCCACAGTTTAAGAATAAGGAGTAAGCCATTTAGAACGGAGATGAGGAAACATTTTTTCTCACAGAGAGTGGTGAGTCTGTGGAATTCTCTGCCTCAGAGGGCGGTGGAGGCAGGTTCTCTGGATGTTTTCAAGAGAGAGCTAGATAGGGCTCTTAAAAATAGCGGATATGGGGAGAAGGCAGGAACGGGGTACTGATTGGGGATGATCAGCCATGATCACATTGAATGGCGGTGCTGGCTCAAAGGGCCGATTGGCCTGCTCCTGCACCTATTGTCTATTGTCTATTGTCTAAACCTATGTCCTCTGGTACTCGCTTCCCCTACTCTGAGCAAGAGACTTTGTGCATCACATGTACTAACACAAACTGAGGGCACAACTCAATAACAGTATCAGAACATTTTGAAATAGCAAACAGATGTGTTTGAAACATTAAAGAGCGGCCCAGTGGTGCAGCGGGTAGAGCTGCTGCTTCACACCATCCGAGACCCAAGTTCGATGCTGTCTGTGTGGAGTTTGCACATTTCCCCTGTGACCACGTGGGTTTTCTCCCACATCCAAAAGACGTGCGGGTTTGTAGGTTAATTGGCCCTCTATAAATTGCCCTGAGTGTGTAGCAAGTGGATGCGAAAGCGGGATAACATAGAACTAGTGGGAACAGGTGATCGATCGATGGTCGGCGTGGACTCAGTTGGCCAAAAGGCCTGTTTCCATGCTGTATTTTGCAATCAATTCACAACCTTGGGTTTACCACGGCCGTTATCAGTGGATAAGGCATAATTGGGTTTTTTTGTTTGCGGGCTATTGACATTGTTGCCTGGCCCAATATTTATTGTGCTCACATTGTTATCTGTCGACCCGACGCTGGTAATAAGCAAATAGGCTAATTCGCTGTTTCCAAAGCTTAACGGTCAGTTCAGTTCATAAGTTCATAGCAAAGATCCTATAGTGGAGCAAGATAGACCACTCCTGATAAATCCAGTGGGCTGACGTGTAGTACGCAACGGAGCGGAACGTGGGCCTTTTTTTCATCCATTTCAGTAACCCGACCCGACTCGACTCGCAGTGTAATCAACGTTGCGTGGGGGACAGTTTGTGTTAATAAATTATAATTCTGAAAATGAGGAGAAGATTTATACCAAATTACTTTTATTTTTACGAGGATGTTTCCGTAACCGTCTTCCGTCTCCGCACTAGTTATCTTTGCTCCGCTACGGGATCTTTGGTGCGGAGACGGAAGCCGGTTACGGAAATGGGGCCGAAAATTACCCATGAATCTGCCCATGACCGTACTACGTCTTTTTCGTCGAGTGATCTATCTTGCTCGCTATTGAATCTTTGGTTCATAGTAGCAGAATTGGGCCAGTCGGTATTGGAAATGATAGTGATTAGAATCCATCATCTTTTATTAGCAACTCTGTAGAGGAAACACAAGGTGCTTTCGTCTCCACATGCACACAGCTAGTCTGCTAGAGAGAGACAGACAGAGAGAGAGAGAGAGAGAGAGCACTCTAATAAGCTTGTGGGCAGACCAATAGTATGAGTGACACTAATCTACATCCTCCCTCTTAAAGAATTAAATGCAAATGCAAAACTACTGAGTACTACAAAGAATTAAATGCAAATGTATACTGCTGACTATATGAAGCACACACAGTATGTGGCAATAAACTGGAGGAAGTTCAAACATAGCCCGGGTACTTTAACGGTGGTCTTACAAATACGACCAGCATGTGAACGGTACAGTCCTGCATCAAATCTACTCCGCCATTCAATCACGGCTGATCCAACTCTCTCCCTCCTAACCCCATTCTCCTGCCTTCTCCATGTTACCCCTGACACCCACAGTAAACAAGAATCTATCTACAGCGTATCTATCTCTGCCTTAAAAATATCCATTGACTTGGCCTCCATAGCCCTCGGTGGCTATTGTTGTTAGGCATTGTTAACTATTAACCGACTGTTAACAGATTTATGTGCGGGGGGGGAGCGGTGGGGATTGTAAATCTGTAAACCCACTTTATGGGCGACTATTTGCATACCTTGGCAAGGTGTGCATGCAAAGAATTTCACTGTGACTTGTCGCTTGTGATAATAAAGTATTCAGTTCAAGTCAATATGTTATCTGCTCCATTTGCATTTGAATAAACTCAAAAACACTTTTATTTCCGTAGAACGCTATTGCTCGGAGCTGTAGGGTCGGTGTTGTTACACAGATATGGCTGGGAGAGTGTTTTCTATTTCTCTGGTCTCCCCTCACTGTTGTGGGGCGTCTGCATGTGGAAATATTTCCTTAAAGGACAAGGTAAATATCCATGAATTATGATTGGCGCCTCGCTCGCCCTTTATCTTCAGTGAGATGATGCCATTATATTTGCATTCTATTTCTGACTCGGGCAAAATGTTTCTATCGCATAGACCAGATAATATCTTTGGAAAGCTTGGGCAACGGGCTGGTGAACTCAAAGAACAGTAAAGTTCCATGGAGAAAATTGTTCCGGAGCACAGCTGTCTGGTAAGTCGCTGCGCTCTTTGTGGGTTTATCTTTTCTCACCTTGATGCACTCATCTCGAAGGGCCGAATGGCCTACTCCTGCACCTATTTTCTATCTCCCATCCCAGAGTCCCCCACGTCCCCTCTTTCCCCTCCTGATTAACAATGAAGATTATTAAGGGTTTGGACACGCTAGAGGCAGGAAACATGTTCCCGATGTTGGGGGAGTCCAGAACCAGGGGCCACAGTTTAAGAATAAGGAGTAAGCCATTTAGAACGGAGACGAGGAAACACTTTTTCTCACAGAGAGTTGTGAGTTTGTGGAATTCTCTGCTTCAGAGGGCGGTGGAGGCAGGTTCACTGGATGCTTTCAAGAGAGAGCTGGATAGGGCCCTTAAAGAGAGCGGAGTCAGGGGATATGGGGAAAAGGCAGGAACGGGGTACTGATTGGGGATGATCAGCCATGATCACATTGAATGGCGGTGCTGGCTCGAAGGGCCGAATGGCCTACTCCTGCACCTATTGTCTATTGTGTATTGTCCTGCTCTGTTCCCCTCAGCCCATATCCATCCCTCCGGCTTCACACTCCGCTCCCCTTCTCTTCGTATCTGACAACCTTTTGTCACCTTTGACCTTTGTCACTTACTCCACCTATCTGACAGTCAAACTCTTCCCCACCCCCTCACCTGTATCCACCTATCACTCGCCAGGCTTTGTCCTGCCCCCACCTCTCTTTGATAGCGAATATAGTGGCAGATTATTATATCGTTCAAGAGATTGCTCCCTCTAGCCACTTAGGAGACAGCATGGGGTTCGGAGAATGTGATATTACGCTTGTGAGCTCTTCACGAGACTTTCAAAGCTTCTCGAAAGATACATCTTCAAAACACAGTCTTTTGATTAATAGTTTCTTTATTGTTGAAGAAAAACAGTAAGATATTCATCCAACCTTGGATGAAGAAGGGTCTCAGCCCGAAACGTTGCCTATTTCCTTTGCTCCATGGATGCTGCCTCACCCGCTGAGTTTCTCCAGCATTTTTGTCCACCTAAGATATTCATCCAACCTTCTTCTATGACTCGTACATTTTAACCTTCATCATACTCCAGCATATCGCTTTTTAAACGTTAGAAAACTCCTCATGTCTCAGCATAGCTCCACATGGTCGAAAGACATTCCTTCCTTCCATGTTGGCTCCAAAACGAAACTAACAAGCTGACAGCTCCTGCGCAAAAAAAACAGCAGCAAACATGCCTCTGATTACGCAATCAATCCCGCCCGTATAATTACAGGCAGGCTAAATGTAAATGCCATAATTAATGACACACAAAATAAAGCCAAATGGCCACTCCCCCCCCCCCCCGATCTGACCCGAAATGTAATTTGTTCATTCCCTCTGCAGTTGCCGACTGATTAGCTGAGTACCTCCAGCACTTTTTGTGTTGCTCAAGATTCCAGCATCTGCAATTCCTCATGTCTGCCTCCTTTGTTAACTGTTTAATGCCTCGACTGACGAGATGATGTTATTGTTGCTCTTTTTATTGCTGGAGAACGCCAGGAGTTCTTTCCTGGTCTTCCAGCAGTACAACGGGATGTTTAACAATCACCTAAAAAGACTGGAGGATGTTAAAGTCTTAGTTCAAAAAGCTCTTCAGACAGTCATCATTCCCTCACTTCGACAATGAAGTATCAACCAGGATTGCCTTTGAGTGGGATTTGAACCCAAGGACACCATGGTGGCGCAGCGGTAGAGTTGCTGCCTCACAGCGCCAGAGACCCGGGTTCGATCCTGACTATGGGTGCTGTTTGTACGGAGTTTTGTACGTTCTCCCCGTGACCTGCGTGGGTTTTCTACGGAATCTCTGATTTCCTCCCACATTCCAAAGACGTACAGGTTTGTATGTTAATTGGCTTGGTGTAAATGTAAATCGTCCATAGTGTGTGTAGGGTAGTGTTAGTGTGCAGGGATCGCTGGTCGGCGAGGATTCGGTGGGCTGAAGGCCTGTTTCTGCGCTGTATCTCTAAAAATAAAAAAATAAAAAAGACTGTCTAACAGAAAATGTAACCTAGCCTGACTTTATGGAACTAGTTATTTAGAATACATGTGTAGGAAGGAACTGCAGATGATCTGGATGCTTGTGGTATTGTACTCAAATTCTGGCCTCGGCATGCATTACTTACAGGAAGTATTTGTGACAAATAACTTTTTTTGGCTATGAAATGACAAAACATATGACAGAAAGCACTCCAAAGGTGAACGCTGCTGTTATTTTTCTTTTAATGACTTGATAGAGCCCGAGGCTCTATAAGGCGTTGGTCAGGCCACATTTGGAGTACTGTGAATAAATTTGGGCCCCATATCTGAGGAAGGATGTGCTGGCTCTGGAGAGGGTCCAGAGGAGGTTTACAAGAATGATTCCAGGAATGAGGGGGTTAGCATAGGATGAGCGTTTGACAGCACTGGGCCTGTACTCGCTGGAGTTTAGAAGGTTGAGGGGTAACCTCATTGAAACTTACTGAATAATGAAAGGCATAGATAGAGTGGATGTGGAAAGCATATTTTCACTGGTGGGAGAGTCTAGGACCAGATCTCGTAGCCTCAGAATTAAAGGGCGCTCTTTTAGAAAAGTGAGGAGGAACTTCTTTAGTCAGAGGGTGGTGAATCTGTAGAACTCATTGCCACAGAGGGCTGTGGAAGCCAAGTCAATGGATATTTTTAAGGCAGAGATAGACAAATTCTTGATTAGAACGGGTGTCAAGGGTTATGGGGAGAAAGCAGGAAAATGGGATTAGGAGGCAGAGATCAGCCATGATTGAATGGCGGAGTAGACTCGATGGGCAGAATGGCCTAATTCTAATCCTATAACTTGTGAATTTGACATTAAAATCTGAATTTAGTATGCAATGATTCTGGACATGCAATGTGTCATAGCATTCACCCTGTCCTGTTGATCATCGCTGAATGCTGCATGTTTCAATGAGACCACCTTGCTAGGAGTTGATGTTATCTCTAATTTAATGACTCGGTTCAAATCTGAATTTATAGTATGCAATGAAATATAGATTGTACAAAAGATAACTGTACCTCGCTGGTATTTGAAAACTATATCTTGATTATACTTTTCAATTTTGGGTGCATTCTGCAAATTCTGAAGATTTTGACTTGACGTTTGCTTCTTAAACCTATTGCCCATATTTGCTCTTATTGCATTGAATGTAAATTTCCTGCCACACTTTTGATTCAAGACTGTCTAGTTATCATACGAATGAAACTAGAAACGGAACAATGAAATCCTTATTTGCTGCAGTTTTGACACTTCACCCCAATTGACAGATTTTTTTCCTCCCTCTTCCATGATTGGAAAATTATTTCTCGTTCACCAGGGCTCGCTAGAAAATTCCCTGTGGTGACCACTTTGTCTGGAGCGATTAATGGGCCTGTCCAACTTTGGCTTTTTTTTTAGGCAACTACAGGCGACTAGTTGGTCACCACATGTTCGCCGGTGGTCGTCGGGAGTAGTCTCCTCAGTCGCGCAAAAGGGCGTGGCGTCTTTCTGGTCCCCGCTAAATTTTCAACATGTTGAAAAGTTTTCGGCGACAGTGGGTTTGATGCCAATGAGCGTAGCTTGACTTCTCCTGACGTAGGTTGTTGCCAGGATGACGTAGGCTGCCGCCGTTTTTTCGGCGACCTGCTACGACTATGACAGTCGCCTAAAAAATCGGCAAGTGGGACTGGCCCATTAGATAATTTTTAACGTGGTTATTTCTAATGTGTGTCAGTTATCTTCAGATTCTTGGCCGTGGTAACGGCCAAGGAATTGGTAGGGAATTGGTAGGGAATTGAAGAATGCAGGTGAACAGAGGGATCTTGGAATAACTGTGCACAGTTCCCTGAAAGTGGAATCTCATGTAGATAGGGTGGTAAAGAAAGCTTTTGGTGTGCTGGCTTTTATAAATCAGAGCATTGAGTATAGAAGTTGGGATGTAATGTTAAAATTGTACAAGGCATTGGTGAGGCCAATTCTGGAGTATGGAGTACAATTTTGGTCGCCTAATTATAGGAAGGATGTCAACAAAATAGAGAGAGTACAGAGGAGATTTACTAGAATGTTGCCTGGGTTTCAGCAACTAAGTTACAGAGAAAGGTTGAACAAGTTAGGGCTTTATTCTTTGGAGCGCAGAAGGTTAAGGGGGGACTTGATAGAGGTCTTTAAAATGATGAGAGGGATAGACAGAGTTGACGTGGATAAGCTTTTCCCACTGAGAGTAGGGAAGATTCAAACAAGGGGACATGACTTGAGAATTAAGGGACAGAAGTTTAGGGGGAACATGAGGGGGAACTTCTTTACTCAGAGAGTGGTGGCTGTGTGGAATGAGCTTCCAGTGAAGGTGGTGGAGGCAGGTTCGTTTTTATCATTTAAAAATAAATTGGATAGTTATATGGACGGGAAAGGAATGGAGGGTTATGGTCTGAGCGCAGGTAGATGGGACTAGGGGAGAATACGTGTTCGGCACGGACTAGAAGGGTCGAGATGGCCTGTTTCCGTGATGTAATTGTTATATGGTTCTATGGTTATATGGTACATTTCATTGCCTGGACATTTTATATTTGTGTTATTTGGTCCATGACGTGTGATTCTTTTGTACTTTGTTTTCCTTCCTCTACAGGGCGGTCATTATCGCCCACATTTGCCTGGCCGGGACATTCTTCTGCCTCTTGTCGTGGATGCCAACATTCTTCCATGATTTGTATCCTGAGTCCAAGGTGCGTCGTCTCTGGCCGATCAACCTTAACCAGGTGGCTCAGCGGGGAGAGTCGCTGCCTAGCCACCCTGATTCAATCCTGACCCCGGGTGCTGTCTGTGTGGAGCTTGCACGTTCTCCCCGTGACCGCGTGGGTTTCCTCCGGTTGCTCTGGTTTCCTAAGTTCATAAATCATAGGAACGTACGATGAGCATTTGTCGGCACTGGGCTTGTACTCGCTGGAGTTTAGAAGAATGAGGTGGGACCTCATTGAAATGTACAGAATAGTGAAAGGCCTGGACAGAGTGGAAGTGGAGAGGATGTTTTCACCAGTGGGAGAGTCTAGGACCAGAGGGCACAGCCTCAGAATTAAAGGATGTTCTTTTCGGAACGAGATGAGGGGGAATTTCTTTAGTCAGAGGGTGGTGAATCTGTGGAATTCTTTGCCACAGAAGGCTTTGGAGGCTATCAGTGGATATATTTAAGTCAGAGATAAATAGATTCTATGATTAGTACAGGTGTCAGAGGTTATGGGGAGAAGGCAGGAGAATGGGGTTAGGAGGGAGAGATAGATGAGCCATGATTGTATGGCGGAGTAGACTTGATGGGCCGAATGGCCTAATTCTGCTCCTATCACATGATGTTATGATCTTCTGAACAGAATTACGCCATTCGGCCCATCGAGTCTTCTGCGCCATTCAATTATGGCTGATCAGTCTTTCCTACTCAACCCCATTCTCCCGCCTTCTCCCCATAACTTTTGACGCCCTTACTAATCAAGAACTTGTCAATGTCCACTTTAAAAATACCCAATGACGGCCTCCACAGCCGCCTGTCTCCATAAATTTCACAGATTCACCACCCTCGAACAAACAAAGTTCCTCGTTATCTCCTTTCTAAAGTTTCCTCCCACATCCCAAAGATAAGCAGGTTTGTAGGTTAATTTTCCTCTGTGAATTGATCACTGATGTCTTCTTCTGTCGTGTGTCTTTTAGACCTGCAGCTCCGTTGAGGCGAGCCAGGCCAACGTGTCATCGTCCAGGTCAATCAGACCTCGTTCACCATTCGGTGGCCGGTGTTTGGGGGCAACTGGTGACTATGTGTGGGCTCCACTGTCTGTGTTGGGTCCCCACACTCGCAGGAGGCGCTGTCCACGAGGCCCCCACCTCTTCATCGCTACTCCATAGCGTCCGACACCTGTCCTTAAGCGGTTGAGGGTTGTCCACTGCTCTCGGGGACTGGTGTGAAGGGAGTGTATAGAACTAGTGTGTGAACAGATAATCAACGGTCTGCCTTGATTGAATGGCAGAGTAGACTCAATGGGCTGAATGGCCTATTTCTGCTCCTATGACTTATAAACTTACAATTGGAGATTTTACTTTGATTGAATTTAAATTGAAGGAATGGAAGAATTTTCTTGTGAAGTGACGTCTTTATCTCCTGTTTTCCAGGGTTGGGTATTCAACGTGGTCCCCTGGGCTGTCGCCATCCCATTCTCATTGTTTGGGGGCTTGCTAACCGATCATCTGATCAAACTGGGTGAGACACTACCTTACAATGACGTATCAAAGCAAGGAATTGTAAAGCAAACCAATTATCTGCAACAAATATATAATCAGGCCATATTTATGAGTTCTCATGAAATAGAGCCATAGAGAGTCATAGAGTCACACAGTATAGACGCAAGCCCTTTGGCCCATCTTGCCCGCGTGTGACCCATATCCCTCTAAACCTGTCCTATCCATGTACCTGTCCAAATGTTTCTTAAACGTTGCGGTATTACCAGCCTCAACTACCTCATCCAGCAGATCGTTCCATACACCCACCACCCACTGTGTGAAAAAGTTACCCCTCAGGTTCCTATTAAATATTCCCCCCCCCCCCCCCTCATATTAAACCTACATCATCTGGTTCTCGATAGATTCCCCTACTCTAGGCCAGAGACTCTGAGCGTCTACCTGATCAATTCCCCTCAGTATTTTGTACACCTCTCTAAGATCAATTCTCATCCTCCTCCTGCTGTTGGTCTGTATCAGCGTTGTCGCAGAATTGCCGATCTCCCAACCTTGATGTAAAAATATAAACTGCAAGCCTAATTTAAAATGAATAGATTTAAATCAGCAGCTTTCTGGTGGACTGTAACGGTGGCGGCATGGTGGCACAGCGGGAGAGTTGCTGCCTTACAGAGACAAAGACCCGGTTCGAGCCTAACTACGGGTTCTTGACTGCACGGAGTTAGTACGTTCTCCCTGTGACCACGTGGGTTTTCTCCGGGTGCTCCGGTTTCCTCCCACACTCCAAAGACATAAAAGATTGTAGGTTAATTGGCTTAAAAAATGAAATTGGTTAATTAAAAATGAGATCATCCCTATTGTGCAGGATAGTGCTAGTGTGTGGGGATCGCTGGTCGGCACGGTCTCGGTGGGCCAAAATGCCTGATTCTGTGCAACATCTCTAAAGTCTAAGCACTCAACATTTTTAAGTTACCCTAAAAATGCAAATTTCAAAAATTATATTTGATAAGTGAGTTATTCTGATAGATCTGAAAGATCTAGCTCATTGGAGACCTGTGAACTATCTTTAATCGGACTTTACCTTGCACTAAATGATGTCCCCTTTATCCTCTATCTGTGTACTGGGGATGGCTTGATTGTAATCACTTACCATCTCTTCTCTGACTGGATAGCAGGCAAACAAAAGCTTTTCATTGTACCTCAGAAATTGTCCCACTAATAAACTAATCTAAATAGTACTAATTCATTCCCATTCATCTTGAAAAGTCGATAAAATGATGGTGTGCCAAGCATTTGTAGCTCTTTAAATTAACTGCTTTTTCAAATGTTGGAATTGTTTCGGGCAAAGCTTTCATTTCTGACGTGCTTTGAGTTATTGGCAATAGACAATAGACAATAGGTGCAGGAGTAGGCCATTCGGCCCTTCGAGCCAGCACCGCCATTCAATGTGATCAAGGCTGATCATCCCCAATCAGTACCCTGTTCCTGCCTTCTCCCCATATCCCCTGACTCTGCTATTTTTAAGAGCCCTATCTAGCTCTCTCTTGAAAGCATCCAGAGAACCTGCCTCCACCGCCCTCTGAGGCAGAGAATTCCACAGACTCACCACTCTCTGTGAGAAAAAGTGTTTCCTCATCTCCATTCTAATTTTGCTTTGAATTGTCCCTAGTGTGTTGGGTGTTGGGCCGAAGGGCCTGTTTCCATGCTGTATCACTCAATGACTATGAATATAAATCTCTGAATAAAATTCAATTCTGTAACTCCAAAAGATCTATAAAATTAAAAGAAAGCTCATGATTTGATTTGTTTAAGAAAGAACTGCAGATGCTGGAAAAATCGAAAGTTGGCAAAAATGCTGGAGAAACTCAGCGGGTGAGGCAGCTTCTATGGAGAGAAGGAATAGGTGACGTTTCTGGTTGAGACCCTTCTTCAGACTGATGTGGAGGTGGGGGGGGAGGGGGGCGGGAAGAAGAAAGGAAGAGGCAGAGACAATAGGTTGTGGGAGAGCTGGGGAGGGGAAGGGGGGAGAAAGCAAGGACTACCTGAAATTGGAGAAGTCAAAAGAAACTCAGCGGGTGCAGCAGCATCTATGGAGCGAAGGAAATAGGCAACGTTTTGGGCCGAAACCCTTCTTCAGACTGATGTAGGGTGGGTGGGGTGGGTGGGGGGGGGGGGGGGGGGGGGAGAAGAAAGGAGAAAGAAAGAGGAGCCCGAGGGCTGAGGGAGAGCTGAGAAGTGGAGGAGACAGCAAGGGCAACCGGAAATTGGAGAAGTCAATGTTGGAGAAGTCAATGTTGGAGAAGTCCATGTTCATACTTCTGGGATGTAAACTGCCCAAACTCCCACAGCCTACTTTCACCGCCTCTTCCTTTCTTCTTCCCACCCCCCTCCCCCCACGTCCACTTCAGTCTGAAGAAGGGTCTCAATCCGAAACGTCACCTATTCCTTCGCTACATAGACTCATGATTTGATTTATTTCTGTGTTAAAGTTATGCGTACAAATACTTGGACTAAAACAGTTATGAAGGTGATAAACCTGTGCAATCCCATCTCAAAACCCATGTTATAATGTTTCCATTTATTTGCACTCTACAGGGTTTGACACCGCCAAAGTGAGAAAGATAATGACGGTATGGTAACTGACAAATTGTAAAGAGTTCTGCTATTATGGGAATTGAAACAGAAGTAATTCATTTGTGTTTTTGTACAGGTGTTTGCCATGGGCTTCTCCAGCATCTTCACCAAATTATTGAGTTACTCGGGCAACTATTACCAAGCCGTAATATTTCTGTCTGCTAGCTTAGGATTCCAGACTTTCAATCACAGGTAAATGGAGACGGGTTGTGTTCCGTTTGTAGACCTTGAGTCATGTATGTCATTGTATATCCAGATTTTGTAAAGCACTTTAAGTCTACTCAAAATGTAATAAAATATGTCTAAACGCTTTACACCTATCTGTTTTCTATGAACTTGTTTAGTTTTTGTACCAAAGATAGACACAAAGTGCTGGCAGTAGCTCAGCGGGTCAGGCAGCATCTCTGGAGACCTAATCTGAAGAAGAGCAGCCACCCGAAACGTCACCTATCCTTTTTCTCCAGAGATGCTGCCTGACCCGCTGAGCTACTCCAGAACTTAGTGTCTATCTTTGGTATAAACCAGCATCTGCAGTTCTTTGCTTCCACTGTTTAGTTTAGAGATACAGCATGGGAAAAAAAGCCCTTCAGTCCACTAAGTCCACGCAGAACATTGATCACCCATTCACACTAGTTCTATGTTATCCCACTTTCTCATCTACTCCTCCCACACTAAGGTTAATCTACAGGAGGCAATTATCTTAACAAACCGGCACGTTTTTGAGATGTGGGAGGAAAGTGGAACACCTGGAGGAAACCCACACTGTAACAGGGAGAACATGCAAACTTCATACTGATCACCAAACTCGGTGACCTGGGCATCGACCCCTCCCTCTGCAACTGGATACTGGACTTTCTAACCAACAGACCCCAGTCTGTTAGGTTAGACAAGCACACCTCTTCAACCCTCACCCTGAACACCGGCGTTCCACAGGGCTGTGTGCTGAGCCCCCTCCTCTACTCCCTCTTCACCTACGACTGCACACCTGTACATGGTACTAACACCATCATCAAGTATACAGATGATACAACGGTGATTGGCCTCATCAGCAACAACGATGAGTCGGCCTATAGGGAGGAGGTCCAGCTCCTAGCAGCATGGTGCGCTGACAACAACCTGGCCCTTAACTCCAAGAAGACCAAGTAGCTCATTGTAGACTTCAGGAAGTCTAGGGGCGGCACGCACACCCCCATCCACATTAACGGGACGGAGGTGGAACGTGTTTCCAGCTTCAGGTTCCTGGGGGTCAACATCTCCGATGACCTCTCTTGGACCAACAATACCTCAACTCTGGTCAAGAAGGCTCACCAGCGTCTCTTCTTCCTGAGGAGACTAAAGAAGGTCCATCTGTCTCCTCAGATTCTGGTGAACTTCTACCACTGCACCATCGAGAGCATCCTTACCAACTGCATCACAGTATGGTATGGCAACTGCTCTGTCTCCGACCAGAAAGCACTGCAGAGGGTGGTGAAAATTGCCCAACGCATCACCGGTTCCTCACTCCCCTCCATTGAGTCTGTCCAAAGCAAGCGTTGTCTGCGAAGGGCGCTCTGCATTGCCAAGGACTGCTCTCACCCCAACCACAGACTGTTTACCCTCCTACCATCCGGGAGGCGCTACAGGTCTCTCCGTTGCCGGACCAGCAGGTCCAGGAACAGCTTCTTCCCTGCGGCTGTTACACTACTCAACACTGTACCTCGGTGACTGCCAATCACGCCCCCCCCCCCCCCCCCCCCCGGACACTCCTCCCACCAGGATTTATTTGATTTATTTATTTATTGCTCATATTTATGTCGCTCTCCTAGGGAGATGCTAACTGCATTTTGTTGTCTCTGTACTGTACACTGCACAATGACAATAAAGTTGAATCTGAATCTGAATCTGAATCAAAGAAGTTTAAAAATCTTAAATTGTCCTTTGGAGTTTGAATTGCCGACTAGATTTTTCTATAAAAGGTCATGCAAGTTGTATTTGGTCGTCTGTCTGAAAAAGGGTTCGGACCCAAAACGTCACCTATTCCTTTTCTCCCGAGATGCTGTCTGACCCGCTGACTTACTCCAGCTTTTTGGGCCCATCTTGTGTTTATCTGCTCCGTGTTAGAGACACAAAGTGCTGGAGTAACTCAGCGGGTCAGACAGCATCTCTGCATGACTTTGGCAGAGATAGATAGATTCTTGATTAGTACGGGCGTCGGGGGCTATGGGGAGAATAGAATAGAATGCCTTTTATTGTCATTCAAACAGACAAGGTTTGAACGAAATTTCATTCCTACAGTCATGACATTACAACAAAAAAAACCAACGCCACACACTTAACACAATTTACACAAACATCGGGGGGGAGAATGGAGTTGAGAGGGAAAGATAGATCAGCCATGATTGAATGGCGGAGTAGACTTGATGGGCCGAATGGCCTAATTCTGCTCCTATCACTTATGAACCCTTTTCCTTATCGCTAGGCTTTCTATTACATTTTGCTTTATCATATAACCATAACAGCACGAAAACAGGCCATCTCGGCCCTTCAAGTCCGTGCCGAACACTTTTTAATTTTTTTTTTTTTAAATTAATTTTTTTACTTCCCCCTAGTCCCATCTACCTGCACCCAGACCATAACCCTCCATTCCTTTCCCGTCCATATACATTATCATACTATTAATTATTGTTAACATCTGAACATACAGTATAACGTTTGAACTTATGAACTAATGTTTACCCCATGTGAAAATGAATGTGTAATAAGTTAACAAAGTACACTGTGTTTGTTTAAATAGCGGTGTTTCTGTAAATGTTCAAGATTTGGCGCCATCATGTGCTGGCTCACTCTTTGGTAAGTGATGATTACAACTCATGAATGAAACACCTTGTAATGCCACAAAGTTGGCAGAGTTGAGAACTGACTGTTATCCTCAACTGATAAGACATACAAACTTTATTATTTTTATTGATACACTGACCTTTGTTTTGTTCCCCTCTTTTCAAAGAAAGCCGCTCGGCGCATGCTGGGAGTGGTCATATAGATTGCGGCCTTAGCCAGCTCTTGTAAACAGATTGTTTTATTTGTGTTATAAACATTGACAGCACCTCATATTTCACTTCTGCAGCTTACACCCCAGCGGTATGAACATTGACTTCTCTAACTTCAAGTAACCCTTGCTTTCCATCTCTCTCCATCCCCTCCCCATTCCCAGTTCTCCGACCAGTCTTGCTGTCTCCGACTTCATTTTTTCTCTGTTTGCTTTGTTATTACCTTCCCCCAACAAACGATAATGTATTCTCCCTTTTCCTTGATCTCCATTCCCTTTGTCCTGTTTTCACACTTACACTTCCTTTTCTATTCACTCCCACTCCCCTGACATCAATCTGAAGAAGGGTCTCGACCCGAAACATCACCCAATCCTTCTCTCCAGAGATGCTGCCTGTCCCACTGAGTTATTCCAGCATCTTCGATTTAAACCGGCATTTGCAGTTCCTTCCTGCACGTTTTATTTGTCTTGATACCCTCTGTGGTTCCAGTCTCTGAACTTGCGCAGGAAGTGATGGGTGTGTGTTTGCATTCAACCACATTGACACTAGGTGTGGTAGATCAGTACACCGCACCCTTTGTTCAGACACGACATGCAAATCCAACAGACTTCAACTACCAGTTGCTGTCTTTGTGGAGTTTGCACGTTCTCCCATTGGTTTCCTCTGGACGCTCCGGTTTCTTCCCACATCCCAAAGATGTTTGAGTTTGTCAGTGAATTGTCCTCTGTGAATTGCCCCCAGTGTGTAGGGACTGGATGTGAGAGTGGGTCAACATGGAACTAGTGTGAATGGGTGATCGATGATCGACATGGACTCGGAATGAACGACCAGTTTCCATGCTTACTCTTTCAATCAAATAAGCCATGTGATATTGCAGAAACATCACACGGCCATTCACAGGAGCGTTGTCAAAACAAAAATATACGCCGTTCTTAAGTTAATAAGCTCTAGGAGCAGAATTAGGCCATTCGGCCCATCAAGTATTCAATCATGGCTGATCTATTTTTCACTCTCAACCCCATTCTCCTGCCTTCACCCCATAGCCCCTTAACACCCGTACTAATGAAGAATATATCTATCTCCACCTTAAAAATGCCCAGTGACTTGGCCGCTACAGCCGTCTGTGGCGATGAATTCATTTGTGTCCAGCAGTAAGGTTTGGTCTGGATTACTACCTCCTGGTGCCCATGTGGCCAGCTTGTAACTTCGGTTCCATGTTAAACTTTTACACAAAACAAACAGTTGCAGCAGCTGAAGCAAAATTGTCGCTAAAAGGCAGTTTCTCCCCTTATTTCCACAATGTGCTGGAAATTATGGCACAATTACTTTTTATTAATATCTCCATCTGGATATTTAGTTTCCGACTGAATGCGTAAAATGGTTGTAAAGTGGTTTGTTACTTAGGGAACCAGTTCTTGAGAAGTAAATTTAAGGCGTGTGTATTTTTACCTTTTTGTTTTTCCATTTCCTTAGGTATTATGAATACAGGTGGAGCCTTGTGCGGTTCGTATGAATTTTTGTTTCATAGCTGGCTTGACGTGGCATGTTTTATTTTTAAGAAAAGAAAAATACCTGAGAAATAGCTAACAAAAATACATTGAAGTTGTTTTATGGCGCAGTTGGTAGACTCGCTGCCTCACAGCACCAGAGACCCGGGTTCGATCCTGACATCAGGTGCTGTCCATGTGGAGTTTGCATGTTTTCCCATGATATTACTCCGGGTGCTCCGGCTTCCTCCCGCATCTTAAAAATGCGTAGGTTTGTAGGTTAGTTGGCCCGCTGTAAATTGCTCTTAAAGTGTAGGCTGTGGATGAAAAAGTGGGATATCGCAGAACTAGTGTGATCATGGTCGGCATGGACTTGGTGGGCCGAAGAGCCTGTTTCCATGCTGTAGCTCTAAACTAAACGTACCCTACTGTTATGGTTTTGGAATTTGAACTCTTAGAAGAAAAGCACAACTTTGTTATTTCTCTGAGATGTACAATCTTCACGCTGAAAGTGGAATTAAATCCAATTTACAAACACACAGTTTCTATCCGACACAATGTCCTGATCCCAAATATCCTCCCATCCCCCCACTTTACTGCTCCCAGTCATGTGTAGTTTGAGTTGCCTTTTTAAAAAGTGGAAACAATATTGAAGGACTTCAAGGTTCACACTATTACTGCTTGCTGTATTAACACATTGCTTTCTAAACCGTATCTTTTATTACCTGCCATATGCATGACTACATCAGGGTGGCACGGTGGCGCAGCGGTAGAGTTGCTGCCTTACAGAGCCAGAGACCCGGGTTCGATCTTGACTACGGGTGCTGTCTGTATGGAGTTTTGTACGTTCTCCCTGTGACCGCGTGGGTTTTCTCCCGGTGCTCCGGTTTTCTCCCACACTCTAAATATGTACAGGTTTGTAGGTTAATTGGCTTTGGTTAAAATTGTAAATTGTCCCTAGTGTGTAGGGTAGTGCTTGTGTACGAGGATCACTGGTCGACACGGACCCGGTGGGCTGAAGGGCCTGTTTCCGTGCTGTGTCATTTAAACTAACCCTTTCAGAGCTCATCTAGATATAGACACGATAGCTTTGAATTTTGTTTCATGTAGAATTGGTTATTTTGGCACAATGCAATTGAAAATACACTTTAGATAGAATAGAATGCAATAATGCCCATTTCTGGACTGTGATACGGTTCTGTGGAAATTGTAATGTCCATAGTAAAGATGGACACAAAGTGCTGGAGTAACTCAGAGGGTCAGGCAGCATCTCTGGAGAACATGGATCGGTGACGTTTCAAATGTATTGGGAGTGGATGATAAAATAGGATAACATAGAACTAGTGTGAACGAGTGATCAACGGTCAGTATAGACTCAGTGGACTGAAGGGCCTGTTTCAATTCAGTTCATTGGGATGCAGTGCTGGGATATTAGAACTATTTATATATTTATGGTATCTGATCCATTGCTGTTTCCATGCTGCATAACTTCATAAATGATAGGAGCAGAATTAGGCCATTTGGCCCATCAGGTCTACTCCGTCATTCAATCTTGGCTGATCTATCTCTCCCTCTCAATGCCATCCCCTTGCCTTCTCCCCATAACCCCTGACACCCATACTAATCAAGAATCAATCTATCTCTGCCTTAAAAATATCCACTGACGTCTCCTCTACAACCTTCTGTGGCAAAGAATTCCACAGATTCACCACCCTCCGACTAAAGAAATTCCTCCTGATCTCCTTCCGAACGGAACGTCCTTTAATTCTGAGGCTATGACCTCTGGTCCTGGACTTTCCCCATTAGTGGAAACATCCTCTCCACGTCCACTCTACCCAAGCCTTTCACTATTCGGTAAGTTTCAATGAGGTTCCCCCCCCCCCCCCCTCATCTTTCTAGACTCCAGCGAGTACAGGCCCAGTGCAGGAATCTCCCCTGCATCTCGAAAACTAAGCAGTCAAACAGAGTCTTGTATTGAGTAGGGCTATTTGGATGCTTCCACAGTCTTTGAGGTTATGTTAACTTTGTCTTCTTTCATTCCAGGGGTTGCCTTTGTCTACCTTGCAGGTTACCTCATAGAGACCTCAGGATCGTGGCCCTCTGTCTTCAATTTCATCAGCATCGTCAACACCTTCGGCCTTTCCTTCTTCCTCTTCTTCGGCCAAGCGACACGGATAGACATTTAAAAGATCTTTTCGGACCGCTTTGAACGCCTAAGTATCTCGCAAACAACCTTCAGGGTCGAGGGAAGACAGTGCTTTTACGATGGGCGGCGCGGTAGAGTTGCTGCCTCACAGCGCCGGAGACCCGGGTCCCATTCCGTCCACGGGTGCTGTATGTGCGGAGTTTGCACGTTCTCCCCATGACCGCGTGGGTTTTCTCCGGGTGCTCCGGTTTCCTCCCACACTCCAAAGACGTGCCCATGCGGGTTTATAGCTGAATTGGCTTCTGTCATTTGCCTGTGGTGTGTACGATAGGATAAAATAGAACTAACCCTTTGTTTACGCACAAAACACGCAGAATGACAGTTTTTTTATTTGCACAAAAATGTTTACTCTTTTTTAGTGATATTATTTTGTTGGACAGATTTTTACATGACTATGTATCTGAATGTAAAAATATGAATGCAGGACCAAAATAAAGTGACTTCTCTGAACGACAAGATACATATCAGGTATTCTTCAAGACAGGTTCCAATCTTTAGGGAATCGAGATTTAGTTTAGGGAAAAGACAGCTGGGCTAACTTTCATTTTGTCAGATGTTTGAGGGAGAACGTTTAAAAGAGAAGTGCGGGGCAAGTTTTTCTATACAGAGAGTGATGGGCGTCTGGAACGCATTGCCTGGGGTGGTGGTGGAGGCAGATACGATAGTGGCGTTTAAGAGGCTTTTAGAAGGGCACATGATAGAACAGGGAAAAGAGGTATGTAGATGGACACCAAACACTGGAGTAACTCAGCAGGTCAGGCAGCATCTGTGGAGAAATGGAATAGGTGACGTTTCGGGTCGAGACCTTTCTTCAGATCTGACGAAGGGTCACCTGTTTCGTTTACTGAGTTACTCCAGCTTTTATGTGTCTATCTTCGGTATCAACCAGCATCTGCTGTACCTTCCTGCACAGAGGGCTTACAGATCACGGGCTAGCAGATGGGATCTTCGGAACAAAAAGGACGTTCCTTTAGAAAGGCGATGGGGAGGAATTTCTTCAGCCAGAGGGTGGGGAATCTGTAGAATTCATTGCCACAGACAGCGGCGGAGGCCAAGCCATTGGATATTCTTAAAGCGGAGATTGACAGGTTGTTGATTAGGAAGGGTGTCAATGGTTACCGGGAGAAAGGGGTTGAGAGTGAAAGGTAGATTAGCCATGATTGAATGGTAGAGTACTCGAAGGGCCAAATGGCCTAATTCTGCTCCTATGACTTATGAATGTATCAGTTTAACTAAGCATTGACATTGTGGGCTGAAGGGCCTGTTCTTGTGCCGAAAACTTGCATTTTTTTTCCCCCATTGGCAAATTTAATCTTAATATTAGTACCTAATGTTAGTTACTTACTAGAAAGCTATAAATTTTAACGTAGGTAGACAAAATTGCTGGAGAAACTCGGCGGGTGCAGCAGCATCAATGGAGCGAAGGAAATAGGCAACGTTTCGGGCCGAGTAGGAACCAATTCAGGAAATAGACAACGTTTCGGGCCGAAACCCTTTTGGGTTTCGGCCCGAAACGTTGCCTATTTCCTTCGCTCCATAGATGCTGCTGCACCCGCTGAGTTTCTCCAGCACTTTTGTCTACCTTCGATTTTCCAGCATCTGCAGTTCCTTCTTAAATGCATTTTAATGTACCATTTTGTCTATTAATAGCAGCACACACTCAAATTAATTATCTAAGTTGTTATCTTGGTTGCTTAAGTTCCACAGTGCTGACCAAATTTAAACGTTTAATTCCGCTGTTTATTTTCATTAAAGGATTTTCCTTCTGCAATGTATAAGAAATCTTTGCATCAGGTTTTTGTAAGTTAGTTCTGTTGTGAAGACAGTTTGGCTTAAAGTAAGGTGTCTTTATTTATCTAGCCAGTTTTTTACTGGTGTTCCATTGACGTATTATCACAGTGAACAGTGAAATGCTGCATATTTATCGTTTTTGTGGTAGGTGTGTCATTATATGAATGGAATTTTTAGCATCAGTTTTGTGACTTAAAATGTCTCATTTTTGGGGGACTTATTTTGCCACAGCATCTTTCTACCATTTCCAAATACCTTTTTACACTGTGGGTAACAAATGCAATGATACGGAGGTTCTGGTTAAATATAATTAGACTGCTAGACACAAAATGCTGGAGTAACTCAGCGGAAAGAAGGAATGGGTGGCGTTCTTCAGACTGAAAAAGGGTCTCGACCCGAAACGTTACACATTCAGTCTGAAGAAGGGTCTCGACTTGAAACGTCACCCATTCCTTCTTTCCAGAGATGCTGCCTGTCCCGCTGAGTTACTCCTGCATTTTGTGTCTATCTTCAATGTAAACCAACATCTGCAGTTCTTCCTACCTAATTCGAATGCTTATTGAATTACTTGCATGAGCAAATGGGATTATCTTAGATGGGGCATCTTGGTCAGTATGGATGAGTTGGGCCGAAGGGCCTGTTTCCGTGCTGTAAGTCTCTGTGATTAATTTGTTTAAATCAGCAAAACTGTATAAACTTTATAAATTCTTGTATATTCAGAATCTGAAAGTTTAAATATTTTTAATAACTATATTATTTAACTTCAAGTTGCATTGCAATTAAAAGATGCTTAAATATTTACTTAATTTCTAAATCGAGACTCACAGCAGAATGAAAAAAATCTCTTTGAACGGAGTTGAAGAAATTTAAACTGCTTATTTTATATATATTGGCAATAAAGTTTGTACATTAATATTTTTGCTTTGTAGAAACCTCTCTTTCCATTAAAGTGGACATAAAAAATTATAGATTTTTAATTGGTCCTGGAAGTTTAATTCAGTTCAGTTTAGCTTATTGTCACGTGTACCGAGGTACAGTGAAAAGCTTTTGTTGTGCTAACAAAAGTCAGTGGAAAGACAATACACGATTACAATCGAGCCATTTATAGTGTGCAGATACATGATAAGGGAATAACGTTTAGTGCAAGGTAAAGCCAGTGAAGTCCGATCAAGGATAGTCCGAGGGTCTCCAGTGAAGGACATGTTTATTATTGGCTTGTGCAGAATATGTTTTATCTTTTTAATCTACAGGTGAGATAAGTACTTAATCTCAATAATGCAAAAAAAATCCACTCAAACCTATCTTAAAATCAGTGGGAAAGTTTGTAATATTCCCTGTAAACCACTGCTGATAGAGTGAGTGGAGTCAACTATAGGTTCACCGCCGATCACTCCGGCAACTGGTGGACGACATCTCCTTTAATCCAGACAAAATTACGAGAGTGGAATCGAAATTCTCACCCCCAGAAATGTGGTGCCGAGGCCAGGTGAGCAGCCGATCTCGACCTCATCTGGACTTCCGCGGCCATTCGGCGGGTGGAATTTGCCCCCCTGCGGCCGGGGCTGTGGACCTCCGGCCCGGCCCGAGCCGGCAGATCCGTTCCCACAGCCGACTGCCGAGGCCGACTTTGCGGGCCGGTATCTCGACCCCACTGTTGGTCCGGCAAAATGGATACTACGGCAAGGCTCTGGAACCAAGGGTGCCGGAAAAAAACGGTGGTGGACCTGTACTCCTCGAGAAACCGTGCAGAGATGATGAATCTAGCCTTGTCTCTGTTACCGCCAATTTGTATGAGAAGACTCGGGGGCTAGCTGATGATACACACACATATATCAGGTACAATATATATCAAAAACAAAGGTAAAAAGACACAAAGTGCTGGAGTAACTCAGCAGGTCAGGAAGCATCTCTGCATGACTTTGGCCGAGATAGATAGATTCTTGATTAGTACGGGTGTCAGGGGTTACGGGGGAGAAGGGAGGAGAAGGGTTAGGAAGGAAAGATAGATCAGCAAATGATTGAATGGTGGAGTAAACCTGATGGGCCGAATGGCTTAATGCCACTCATATGATTTATGAACTTACGAATGCCTTATAATTACAAGTTTTTATAAACTTATGACATGGATAGGTGGCGTTTCAGGATCCTTCAGACTAAAATGTTATTTGAAACACAAAGTGCTGGAGTAGCTCAGCAGGTCAGGCAGCATCTCTCCATGACTGTGGCAGAGATAGATGGATTCTTGTACGGGTGCCAGGGTTGGTCTAAGATTATGGGGAGAACGTGGCGACAAGTTCTGGGCAGTGACAAGGTCCTATTCCAGTCTACTCCAGTCCTATTCCTGAGTAGACAAAAGTGCTGGAGAAACTCGAAAATGCTGGAGAAACTCAGCGGGTGCAGCAGCATCTGTGGAGCGAAGGAAATAGGCAACGTTTCGGGCCGAAACGTTGCCTATTTCCTTCGCCCCACAGATGCTGCTGCACCCGCTGAGTTTCTCCAGCATTTTTTGTGTACCTTCGATTTTCCAGCATCTGCAGTTCCTTCTTAAACACTGCTGGAGAAACTCAGCGGGTGCAGCAGCATCTATGGAGCGAAGGAAATAGGCAACGTTTCGGCCAGAAACGTTGCCTATTTCCTTCGCTCCACAGATGCTGCTGCACCCGCTGAGTTTCTCCAGCACTTTTGACTACCTTCGATTTTCCAGCATCTGCAGTTCCTTCTTAAGCACTATTCCCGAGTAGCTGCCTTAGGCTTGACTCGGTGCTGACATCTGCTGGTGGGTGACCACTTCAACCATTCCATGATACTTTTATTGTAACAATAAACGCACCAACAATGGGCTGTTTCCTTTATCGTCGATACATGTCTATTTTGCACAGATAGGTAGACAGTCAGAATCTTTCTCCCAGGGTGGAAATTTAAAAATCTAGAAGGCACAGCTTTAAGGTGAGAGGGGCAAAGTTTAAAGGAGATGTGCGGGACATGTTTTTGAGCACGGAGAATGTTGGGTATCTGGAACACACTGCCAGAGGTGGGGGTGGGGACGGATATTGTAGTGACGTTTGAGGGGCTTTTATATGGACACGTGGATATGCAGGAAGAGGAGGTGTATGGATTATGCGGAGGCAGATGGGATTAGTTTATCTTGGACCAGGTTCCCCTATGAACCAACTACGCACCAGCTTCTCGTCCTCACCTAGCAAACAGCTAACAATGGCCTTTTTTTTAATCGTTGTTTCTTTTTTGCATATCTCTCATTCATTTGCTCTATATATCTCTATATCAACATGTGTCTGTGGAATTCTCTGCCTCAGAGGGGGGTGGAGGCAGGTTCTCTGGATGCTTTCAAGAGAGAGCTAGATAGGGCTCTTAAAGATAGCGGAGTCAGGGGATATGGGGAGAAGGCAGGAATGGGGTACTGATTGGGGATGATCAGACATGATTACATTGAATGGCGGTGCTGGATCGAAGGGCCGAATGGCCTACTCCTGCACCTATTGTCTATTGTCTATCTATATCTCTCATAGAAACATAGAAAATAGGTGCGGGAGGAGGCAATTCAGCCCTTCGAGCCAGCACCGCCATTCATTGTGATCATGGCTGATCATCCCTATCAATAACCCGTGCCTGCCTTCTCCCCATATCCCTTGACTCCACTAGCACCTAGAGCTCTATCTAACTCTCTCTTAAATCCATCCAGTGATTTGGCCTCCACTGCCCTCTGTGGCAGGGAACTCTCGTTTCCCTTTCCCCAGACTCTCAGTCGGAAGAAGGGTCTCGACCCAAAACAGAGATGCTGCCTGTCTTCGGTTGAAACCAGCATCTGCAGTTCCTTCGTACATGAATGAATGAATGAATGAATGAATAAGTTTATTGGCCAAGTATTCACATACAAGGAATTTGCCTTGGTGCTCCGCCCGCAAGTGACAACATGACGTTGAGCCAAACCAGACCATGAAGGAGAAGGTGAGGACAGACTCTACGATGGCCGTATGGATTGGACCATCGTTGCCTGTGGCAGATTGTGCTTCCTCAGCTGCCGTAGGAAGTACATCCTCTGATGTGCCTTTTTGACTGTGGAGTCGATGGTGGCCCCCCCCCATTTAAGGTCCTTGGAGATGATGGTTCCCAGGAACTTAAAAGACTACTTTATTGTCACATGTAACTAGGTACGGTGAAATTCTTTCTTTTTACATAATAATGCACAAAATCGCCACGTGTCTGGCACGGACAAAGTTACACAAGTACTCATTAGGGTCATGTGTAGGAAGGAACTGCAGATGCTGGTTTACACCGAAGATAGACACGAAAAGATGGAGTAACTCAATAGATTAGGCAGCATCTCTGGAGAAAAGGAATAGTTGGCGTTTGGGGTCGGGACCCTTCTTCAGATTCTGGAGGACATGGTCAGGTGATTTAGACTTTAGAGATACAGTGCGGAAACAGGCCGTCTGAATCTTCGAAATGCACCTATTTGTTTTCTCCAGGGATGCTGCCTGACCTGCTCAATGCAGGCATTTATTTTACACAGGGTGGTGGGTGTTGGGAATGTGTTGCCAGGGGTGGTGGTGGAGGCCGATAAGAAAGTGGCGTTTAAGAGGCTTTTAGATGGATATGCGGGGAATGGAGGGAAGAGAGGATTTGTTTATGTTGGCATCATGTTCGGTACGGACATTGCGGGCCGAAGGGCCTGTTCCCGTGCTGTACCGTTCTGTGTTCTGCCATGTTTGCAGCTTCACTTGTTGCAGTACGGGTTCAGGTGGGAACCAAGGCAATTGCCCTGTTTCAGAAGGAACTGCAGATGCAGGTTTAAACCGAAGTTAGGCACAAAAAGCTGGAGTAACCGGGTCCGCGCCGACCAGCGATCCCCGCACATTAACACCATCCTACACCCACCTGGGACAATTTTCACATTTACCAAGCCAATTAAGCTACAAAACCTGTCCATCTTTGGAGTGTGGGAGGAAACCGAAGATCTCGGAGGAAACCCACGCCGGTCACGGGGAGAAGGTACAAACTCCGTACAGACAGCACCCGTTGTCGGGACCGAACCCGCGTCTACGACACTGTAAGGCAGCAACTCTACCGCTGCGCCACTGTGACCTCCTTAAATTGTCTTCTCTGATTAACCAGCTCAAGTCACTAATTAAATCAGTTCCATTGACTGGAGGGAATTATGTTTGGCCTCTTCTTTAATAGCGCCACACATGAACAAAATGGACCACACAAAGAACTGTGATGATTTTCACCACAGCCAGGGAACAACCCGCCTAAACCAGAAGCAAACTGCTTTGACTGCTATGCTTCCAATTAATTCTTTAAACTAAACTCTTCCCCGAGCTATACTCCGCCTGAAATCAACTCATCATTAATAATTATCAGAAATCATGTCTTTCAACGGTTATTTCAAAGGCTTCTTCTGTATTTCTCTGATAATTGCAATTTGGAGCAGGCATTTGCATGGAGCATTTGATAGGTACACGGAGTAAAATGAGTAAATCAGAATCAGAATCAGAATCAGAATAGTACTTTATTAGACAATTATGTTTTGCAACATTCGAGGAATTTCATTTGCCAAGACAGTCATACCGATAAATAGCAATGGAACGCACAAAATACATTTTAACATAAACATCCACGACAGTGACTCCTCCACATTCCACACTGTGATGGAAGGCGAAATAAAGTTCAAGTCTCTTCACTTTGTTCTCCCGCGGTTGGGGGCCTTGAGTCCTCCGTTGACGGGACGATCTTGACTCCCGTGGTTGGCGGCGTTTGGGCCCCTCCGCATCGGGGCGATCAGCTCCTGCATCGGGGGTATGTCAGCTCCCCCGCGCCATACGAACGAACCCCGCGCCGGGAC
>CM075982.1:68482870-68515370 GCA_038087875.1 Malacoraja senta
TCTCCTTCAGCTTCTCTATATCTCTCAGTCAATGCTGCTGAGGTTCAACCCAACACGTTCCCGCTACGAGGCTTGGCGGGGTGATGTTTGCAGATCCTGTGTTTGCTTGGCTGCTGCCTGCATTTCAATACCAAATGCCTGCTTGAGATTCAGTCGCGTCTTCCTGAACAACCTCCTTTGAGCTTACATCCTCAATTCAACAGCTACGCCATCCAGCAACTTGATTTGAAACACTGTGAACCATATTTGTAGCGTTCGACAATCTGTTTGAAATCTGTCACGCATCGCGCAGTAGTTGCATCTGTGTGTGCCACCTCCACATGTTAGAATTGTGGCGCTGAATTATGGAACTGCGATAGATTGCTTGATAGATTGATTGATACTTTATAAGCACAGGAGACATTGATGCTGGTTACCCGGCATCACCAACTCTCCGAATGCCACGCTTCCTGGTTTGTCCGGAACCAGCAAGGCTTAATTTCAACTTGTGTAGAACCAAAGGCCACTGTGGCGCAGCGGTAGAGTTGCTGCCTTATAACACCAGAGACCCCTCAATCCTAACTACAAATGCTGTGGAGTTTGCATGTTCTCCCCGTGACCACATGGGTTTTCTCCAGGTGCTCTGGTTTCCTCCCACATTCCAAAGACGTACAGGTTTGTAGGTCCGAAGAAGGGGTCTCGACCCGAAACGTCACCCATTTTAAAATCCTCGCAACCTGAGTCCTTTAGCCATTATTGTCTTCTTTTGAAAATGGGCAACTTTGCTTAACTGAATCAGGTTACAGACTGAAGAAGGGTCTCGACCCGAAACGTCACCCATTCCTTCGCTCCAGAGATGCTGCCCGTCCTGCTGAGTTACTCCAGCATTTTGTGTCTACCTTCGATTTAAACCAGCCTCTGCAGTTCTTTCCTACACAGGTTTGTAGGTTAATTGGCCTCGGGCCTTGTGTGCAGGATAGAACTAGTGTACGGGGTGGGCCGCAAAGCTTGTTTCCACGCTGTATCTCTAAACTAAAGGAACTGCAGATGCCAGTTTACTTAAAAAAAACAAGAGCACAAAGTTACTCAGTGGGTTAGGCAGCGTGGGGTGGGGCCCGACCCAAAATGTCATCTATCCGTGTTCTCCAGAGATGTTGCCTGACCCACTGAGTTACTCCAGCAATTTGGGTCTGATTTTTGTCAGGGTGGCCCTAACACCACAAGCTGAGAGTAAAATGGGCAACTTCTCTTTGACAAAGTTATTCACAGAGAAAAGACGTTTCTACCTTACTACATGTATATTCAATCTACCACCCGAACTATAGATTGCAAAGGGCAGTGAACTATAGATTGTAAAGGGCAGTGAGTACAAGGGTCAGGAAGTCATATTCTTCTTTGGCCCCCTTCGGTCATGTCTGACCATGGGTGTCTCCTGGGTGCTATTCCCTATACGGAGGACGCCAGTGCGTGACTTTGTTTAACGTGGGGAGACTGGTGCACAGACAGCCACCCCACGGTCCTTGACAGATCTGGGTCAGGATCCAGTGGCATGGAGACCAAGACGACCGGAGACCCTTTTCTGCTGCAGCCTTCATCCGCTAAGGTCAGCCATTGTCCTCCGCCTGTTCCACCATTGAGATCTTGGTTGGATTGCTCTTTGTCAGAGACCTCCCCCTCGACATTACCGCCATGGGTGGCCCTACCAGGAGCAGAGCTCCAGACGGCATCGCTCTCAGGATCTGAGGACCACACAAACTTCTCCACCACGACAAGGTGACAATCCACGGAGAAGAAGTCATATTTTTAAAGTCTTATTTAAGTCATATTAATTAAGTCTTAATTTATTGCTTTTAAGCCTTTTCTCAACAATTTTTATTTTACATTTGAGGCAATTTATCTGCAATGTTTAATCATTGTTTGAGTGGCTGTTCCTTGTAGGTTTAGGTTCAATTTGATTAATGTCACGTGTACCAAGGTACAGCGAAAGGTTTGTTTTGCACGCTATCCAATTAGATCAGATACATAAACACACTCAAGTCAAACTCAAGTACAATAGGTGGAGCAAAGGGGAAGATACAGGGTGCAGAATATAGTTCTCAGCATTGTAGTGCATCAGTTCCAGAGACAAAGTCCAATGTCCACAATGGGGTAGAGGTGAATGGGACAGTACCCAAGCTTATGGAAGGGCCGTTCAGAAGCCTGATAACAGAGGGGAAGAAACTGTTCCTGAGTCTGGTGATGCATGTTTTCAAGCTTCTGTAGCTCCTGTATCACACCAGTTCCATCGATGGACAAATTTAGTTGCAGTACGGTGGCGCAGCGGTAGTTGCTGCCTTACAGCGCCAGAGACCTGGGTTCGATCCTGACTACGGATGCTGTCTGTATGGTGTTTGTATGGTGTTCTCCCTGTGACTGCATGGATCTTCTCCGGGTGCTCCGGTTTACTCCCACACTCCAAAGATGTCTGGGTTTATTGGATTTTTGGCTTCTACTAATTGTAAATTGTCCCTAGTGTGTTGGATACTGCTAGTGTACGGGGTGATCGCTGGTCGGCGTGGACTCGGTGGGCCGAAGGACCCATTTCCATGCTCAGCGGAAGAGTTGCTGCCTTACAGCGCCAGAGACCTGGGTTCAATCCTGACTACGGATGCTGTCTGTACGGAGTTTGTACGTTCTCCCCGTGACCTGCGTGGGTTTTCCCCGACATCTTCTGCTTTCCTTCCACAATCCAAAGATGTACAGGATGCAGGTTAGTTGGCTTGGTATAAATGTAAATTGTCCCTAGTCAATAGACAATAGTCCTGTTATAATTGACAATAGACAATAAACAAAAGACAATAGGTGCAGGAGTAGGCCAATCGGCCCTTCGAGCCAGCACCACCATTCAATGTGATCGTGGCTGATCATCCCCAATCAGTACCCCGTTCCTGCCTTCTCCCCATATCCCCTGACTCCGCTATCTTTAAGAGCCCTATCTAGCTCTCTCTTGAATGTATCCAGAGAACCGGTCTCCACCGCCCTCTGTGGCAGAGAATTCCACAGACTCACAACTCTCTGTGAGAAAAAGTGTTTTCTCGTCTCCGTTCTAAATGGCTTACCCCTTATTCTTAAACTGTGTGGCCCCTGGTTCTGGACTCCCCCAACATCAGGAACATGTTTCCTGCCTCTAGCGTGTCCAAACCCTTAACAATCTTATATGTTTCAATAAGATCCCCTCTCATCCTTCTAAACTTCAGTGTGTACAAGCCCAGCCGCTCCATTTTCTCAGCGTATGACAGTCCCGCCATCCCGGGAATTAACCTTGTGTGGAGTATAGTGTTAGTGTGTGGGGATCACTGGTCAGTGCGGACTTGGTGGGTCGAAGGGCCTGATTCCGAGCTGTATCTCTAAACTTAACTAAACTAAACTAAATTAAATGAAGACATTTTGAAAAAATAGCATGATGAACCCAATAAAGCTGCATAATAAAAAAGTTTATATATTGGATGCACAAATGGTTTATTATCCAAAAATATGTATTTTAAATTCTAGTTTATTTTAAGTTTATTCAAACAGTTTGTTTTGTAAATCATCCATTGGGATAAAACTGGGAATCTGGATTTCGCTGTTTTTTGGTGGCTAATTCTGAATATTAACATCATTTTCTGCTCCCAATCTGCATCCTTTCCCAACTTAACGGGTGCACAGAACAAGTGCTGCACTGTCACGGGTTGTATTGTTCTTAATCTTTGCTGGGGAACATGAAATATTGTAAGCTTCTTATCCCAGAGTGAAGAGCGAGGGTGTATAACGCACTCTGACACACTCTGACCTCTGTGTAACTGTGAGCCCATGGGGACACAATACACCTGGCACCATGGCCAATCTCATTTTGTTCCATTCTCTGTCGCTCTTCCAAGAAGTAAGGCTGTTTCCCACAACATGCACCATTTTAATCCCACACCGCCGACTGTATCCTCTGCATTACTCTCACATTGATTGTGGGCGGCACGGTGGCGCAGCGGTAAAGTTGCTGCCTTACAGCGGCAGAGACCCGGCTTCAATCCTGACTACGGACGCTGTCTGTATGGTGTTTGTACGTTCTCCCTGTGACCGCATGGATCTTCTCTGGGTGCTCCGGTTTACTCCCACACTCCAAAGATATCTGGGTTTATCAATTTTTTGACTTCTATTAATTGTAAATTGTCCCTAGTGTGTTGGATACTGCTAGTGTACGGGGTGATCGCTGGTCGGCGTGGACTCGGTGGGCCAAAAGGGCCCATTTCCATGCTGTATCTCTAGAGTCTAATACCGTTATCACATTTTAAGAAGCTAAATGTATCTTACAGTCTTTGGGAAAAGTTAGCCAAATGTATTTAGTTGAAAGGTCCATATTGCTTCTATTTCACAGAATAACTACTTTACAACAAACAAATGTAAACATTAAAATGAATTGTTCTTTTGGAGTGTCACAGTGGCGCAGCGGTAGAGTTGCTGCCTCCCAGCGCCAGAGATCCGGGTTCGATCCTGACTACGGGTGCTGGCTGTACGGAGTTTGTCCGTTCTCCCCGTGACCTGCGTGGGTTTTCTCCGAGATCTTCGGTTTCCTCCCACACTCCAAAGACGTACAGGTTTGCAGCTTAATTGGCTTGGTCTCAATGTAAATTGTCCCTAGTGTGTGTAGGATAGTGTTAATGTGCGGTGATCGCTGGTCGGTGGGCCGAAGGGCCTGTTTCCGCACTATATCTCTGAACTAAACTAAACTAAACGTGCCTTAGTTCTTTGCATTATGTTAAATGTTTCAATACTGGCTTTCCTGGTTATTTGCAGTGATTAATTTATTGAATTTATGGATTTTTTTAATCTATTAATATTCTATAATATTAATTAGACATATTAATTTCTGCTATAATAACGCAGTATTGATTACACTAATAATAAATGGTATGACATTAAAATGGACACATTCAGCCTATTGTCTGAAAATTGACCATGCAGAAGGTCCTCCTGTATCTATGATCAGTTCAGTTTATTGTCACGTGTGCCGAGGTACAGTGAAGAGCTTTTGTTGCACGCTAACCAGTCAGCGGAAAGGCAATACATGATTACAATCGAGCCATTCACAGTGTATAGATACATGATAAGGGAATAAATTTATTTGTTGAAATTTTTTTTTTTTAAGGATTAATTGAAGAAAATGAGTGATGTCTTAACAATCTTATTTTTATAATGTTATTTATACATCCACGGCCGCGAGAGTGAATGGATCAGGTGACGGCAGCGAATGCAGAGCTAACGGAGAACAAAGGTTTTTCCAACTGAGAAACTCTAATGGTTTCTGCATTTCCTGCGTGCAGCTAAAGACCCATAATGTGTGCGTGCCTTTGCCATCTGCTTTGTTGCTTGTCAGCCTTATGGCTGCACAATCTGTAAATGGTCAGGAGTCAGTGAGTTCCGCCCAGAGGACTCTGTGTAGAGTCAAGATGGCAGATGGCACGAACGTCGCCCTGGCCTTATGGACAAGATCACCATCACCTTCAGCCGACAAAAAAAAAAAAATCTGGGTTGCTTTACGGATATTCTTACCAAACATCTAACGTGCATCAAGTGTTTGTGAAGCCTCGCCCCCGCTGCAGTGACTGCTTACACCACGTCTTCCATGAATTTGCAAATCTAACGTCGCTGCCTTTGCCAAAATGCAAAATGCATGCCCTCCCTGAGGCGTGCTGGCAACAAGATCTCCTTAATATGGAACTTGCTGGCAGGCGTGTGAGCAATCCGGAACACGGGCTGTGGCGTGATTGAGGGAAGCACACGTGTACTCAGACTGTAATGTGGAGGACTGATGGTTGGGGTTTGGGTTTCATTGTTGTCACGCTGATCGAGGTACAGCGAAAAGCCTTGTTTTGCATGCTCTCCAAACAGATCAGATAATAGTATAGATAAATACAATCCAGTCAGTCTCAAGTCCCATAGACAGAGCACAGCGCAGAGTATAGTTCTCAGCATTGCAGCGCACCAGCTCCAGAGACAAAGTCCAATGTCCGCAATGGGGTAGAGGTGAATGGGACAGTGCCCTAGCTTATGGAAGGACTGTTCAGAAGCCTGATAACAGAGGGGAAGATGCTGTTCTTGAGTCTGGTGGCGTGCGCTTTCAAGCTCCTGTGTCTTTTGCCTGACGGGAGCAGGGAGAAGAAGGAATGACCGGGGTGGGACAAGTCATTGAGAGTCAGAGAGTAATACAGTACAGAAACAGCCCCTCCAGCCCACCGTATACATGTCGATTAAGATTTCCCATTTGACTGTGGAATTCTCTGCCTCAGAGGGCGTCAGAGGCAGGTTCTCATAGAAACATAGAAACATAGAAAATAGGTGCAGAAGGAGGCCATTCGAGCCAGCACCGCCATTCATTGTGATCATGGCTGATCGTCCCCTATCAATAACCCGTGCCTGCCTTCTCCCCATATCCCTTGACTCCACTAGCCCCTAGAGCTCTATCTAACTCTCTCTTAAACCCACCCAGTGATCTGGCCTCCACTGCTCTCTGTGGCAGGGAATTCCATAAATTCACAACTCTCTGGGTGAAAAAGTTTTTCCTCACCTCAGTCTTAAATGACCTCCCCTTTATTCTAAGACTGTGGCCTCTGGATGCTTTCAAGAGAGAACTAGATAGCGGAGTCAGGGGATATGGGGAGAAGGCAGGAACGGGATACTGATTGGGGATGATCAACCATGATCACATTGAATGGCGGTGCTGGCTCGAAGGGCCAAATGGCCTAATCCTGCACCTATTGTCCATTGTCTATTGACTGCATTTGGTCCATATCCTTCTAATACGTCCCTATCCATGTACTGCCCAAGTGTCTTTTAAATGTTGTTATTGTAGCTGTCTCAACTGTCTCCTCAAGAAACTCGCCTCATTTACCCACCACCCTCTGTGTGAAAAAGTCACCCCTCGGGTTCCTATCAAATATTTCTCCTCTCATCTTAAACCAACGCGCTCTGGTTCTTCATTCCCCTATTCTGGGTAAAAGACCCTGTCAATGCCCCTCATGACTTGAAGCACTGCCATAACACCACTCCTTAACCTCAGTCGTGGTAGTGCATGAGTTCCATGGACAAAGTCCCATGTCTGCAGAGTGGTAGACTCAGACTTCAGAGGCTGAAGAATCAGAATCAGAATGCCGTTCATTGTCATTTAAACAAGTCAAGTCAAGTCAAGTGAGTTTATTGTCACGTGTCCCTGGTAGGACAATGAAATTCTTGCTTTGCTTGAGCACAACAGAACATAGTAGGCATTTACAAACATCGGTTCAAACGAAATTTCGTTCCTGCAGTCAAAACAAAAAAACCGCACAATGAACACAATTCCACACAAAACATCCCTCACAGTGGATCTCCAAACACCTCCTCACTGTGATGGAAGGCAGAAGAGTCTCGACCTGAAACGTTGCCTGTCCATTCCCCTCCACAGATGCTGCCTGACCTGCGGAGTTCCTCCAGCACTGTGTTCTGATTCAGTTTCCAGCATTCACATTTTCTTTTGACTCGCAAGAAACTTTCCATTCCATGAAATGAGGACTGAAGGGCCGGTCCCCAGAAGTTCTTATCTTCTCACACTTATCCGTGGGAAATACCGACAAACAATAACACATTGTATTTATGCCACCCAACTTTCAGAGGGGCGTCACGGTGGCGCAGCGGTAGAGTTGCTGCCTTACAGTATCAGAGGCCGGGGTTCGATCCTGACTTTGGGTGCTGTCTGAATGTTCCTATACCTCTAAACCTTTCCTATCCACGTAATCCTTCGAGAGACCTAGGAATAACCCAAGAGGCGTCACGGTGACACAGCTGCCTTACAGCACCAGGGGCCGGGGCTCGATCCTAATCTGAGGAAAGACATTCTTGCCATAGAGGGAGCACAGAGAAGGTTCACCAGACTGATTCCTGGGATGGCAGGACTTTCATACGAAGAAAGACTGGATAGACTCGGCTTGTACTCGCTAGAATTTAGAAGATTGAGGGGGGATCTTATAGAAACGTACAAAATTCTTAAGGGGTTGGACAGGCTAGATGCAGGAAGATTGTTCCCGATGTTGGGGAAGTCCAGAACAAGGGGTCACAGTTTAAGGATAAGGGGGACCGAGATGAGAAAAACATTTTTCACACAGAGAGTGTTGATTCTGTGGAATTCTCTGCCACAGAAGGTAGTTGAGGCCAGTGCATTGGCTATATTTAAGAGGGAGTTAGATGTGGCCCTTGTGGCTAAAGGGATCAGGGGGTATGGAGAGAAGGCAGGTACAGGATACTGAGTTGGATGATCAGCCATGATCATATTGAATGGCGGTGCAGGCTCGAAGGGCCGAATGGCCTACTCCTGCACCTATTTTCTATGTCTATGTTTCTATGATCCAGACTACGGGTACTGTCTGTGCGGAGTTTGTACGTTCTCCCTGTGACCGCGTGGGTTTTGTCCCTAGTGTGTAGGATAGTGCTAGTGTACGGGGTGATCACTGGTCGCTGCGGACTCGAAAGGGGATGTTTCTGTGCTGTATCTCCAAAGCCATCACACACGGAAAATTTTATTTTGGAGTTTTAAATACATTTTTTTTTAAATGTCGTGGAATATTATTCACTATATCTGCTTTAAATGTAGCAATGAAAATTATTACATTCCTTTACAATAACAAGTCTCCAGATCAAAGTTGTGACCACTGAAACCTCTCTGCTGAAAGTAGGCTAATTAATACCGGTGAAATGACAATAGCAGCTATTTTCCTTCAATATATGTCTTTCATGAATTTTGTGCCTTTCTGATGTGCTGATATGCATGTTAATCAAAGTCACGGGATTCATTTTGGCCCCCATGTACTTCGTAATGGAGGAGATTTCTTTAAATCAAGTCTGATTAATGAGATGTCTATATCCATAGAACGGTAAAGAAAATCAGCGAGACGGACTAACGGATTAGACCTAATGCCTTGCAGATACATCCTCTTGTTTCGCCAAACACCTCTGCTCGATCCGCATTAACCAACCTGATCTCCCTGTGGCTCAGCACTTCAACTCCCCCTCCCATTCCGAATCCGACCTTTCTGTCCTGGGCCTCCTCCATTGCCAGAGTGAGCGCCACCGGAAACTGGAGGAGCAGCACCTCATATTCCGCTTGGGCAGTCTGCATCCCAGTGGCCTGAACATTGACTTCTCCAATTTCCCGTAGCCCTTGCTGTCTCCTCCCCTTCTCAGCTCTCCCTCAGCCCTCTGGCTCCTCTTCTTCCTGTCTTATTTCCGCCTCCCCCCCCCCCCCCCCCCCACCCTGCATCAGTCTGAAGAAGGGTTTCGGCCCGAAACGTTGCCTATTTCCTTCGCTCCATAGATGCTGCCGCACCCGCTGAGTTTCTCCAGCACTTTTGCCTACCTTTGATTTTCCAGCATCTGCAGTTCCTTCTTGAACGATACATCCTCTTTATTCCAATCCTTACCCCTTATTGTGACTGTTATTGGTGGGGATGTTCGTTCAAAGATAGGGGCAAACTCTACTGAGTATGAAACTCTTGAAACGCATAGACACTGGGAATGCATAAAGGGTTTTTGCGCTGTGTTTGTTTTGTTTTAGAATAAGGGGTAAGCCATTTAGAACGGAGACGAGGAAACACTTCCTCACACTGAGAGTTGTGCGTTTGTGGAATTCTCTGCCTCAGAGGGCGGTGGAGGCCGGTTCTCTGGATGCTTTCAAGAGAGAGCTAAATAGGGCTCTTAAAGATAGGGGATATGGGGAGAAGGCAGGAACGGGGTACTATTTGGGGATGATCAGCCATGTTCACATTGAATGGCGGTGCTGGCTCGAAGGGCCGAATGGCCTACTCCTGCACCTATTGTCTATTGTCTATTGTATATATTTTTTATTTTGAATACATTTGATTTTTGGGGGAACAAAAGATGTTACAATACGTTTAAGAAACAATTAGGCAGGTACATGGATAAGACCGGTTTCGAAGGACATGGGCCAAACGCAAGCAGGTGGGACTAGTGCAGATGGTGACTTTTGCCAGTGTGGGCAAGTTGGGCTGAAGGGCCTGTTTCCACATTGTAAGACTCTATGACTCTATGAGTCGAATAGCTGAACAAGACAGTGAACAAAGGGGCTGACCAGAATGCTGCCTCGGTTACAGGGCATTAGCTGCAAGGAGAGGTTGGTCAGACTTGGTGCAGCCTCAGAGGTTGAGGGGAGACCTGACAGAGGTACATAAAATCACAAGGCAGAGATAGGGAGACAGTCAGAATCTTCCTCCCAGGGTGTAAAATTTCAAGAACTAGAAGGCGTAGCTTTAAGGTGAGAGGGGCAAAGTTTAAAGGAGATATGCGGGGCAAGTTTTTTAACACGGTGAATGTTGGGTGTCTGGAACACACTGCCAGGGGTGACAGTGAGGACGGATATGATAGTGACGTTTGAGGGGCTTTTGTGAATATGCAGGAAAAGGAGGTGTATGGATTATGTGGAGGCAGACGGGATTAGTTTATCTTGGACCAGGTCGCCCTACACACCAACTATGCACCAGCTTCTCGTTCTCACCTAGCAAACAGCTAACAATGGCCTGTTTCCTTTATCATCGTTACTTTTTTGCATATCTTTCATTCATGTGTTCTACATCTCTCCACATCACTGTCTATATCTCTCGTTTCCCCTTCCCCTGGATCTCAGTCTGAAGAAGGCTCTCGAAACAAAACATCACCCATTCCTTCTCTCCAGAGATGCTGCCTGTCCCGCTGAGTTACTCCAGCATTTTCTATCTTCTTCTTCTTGCGAATGAAACGTAAACCAAAGGAATCGTTAGATCTCAAGCCGGGTGTTGAGCAGCCAGGTTGTTGTCTCTGTTGGCGTCAATGTCTGCCAGGCCCTGAGCTCCATTTGGTGGGTGGTAGAGCGGGCACCCAGAGATGACATGGTTGGCTGTCTGTTGTTCTGCTCCGCATTCACAGGCTGGGCTCTGGCGGAGGGAGCCCCCATCTCCACACGCTGGCATTGAAACGCCCAACTCCAGTACCAAGTCTGTTGAGCTTCACCCATGCTCCTCTGGGGAGGTCAGACCCTGGACAGCTCTCATCTGGTGAAGAGATGTAGCTGTGTAATGGAGATGAGGTTGCCTTCCACTCCTGTGACCACATGGTGGCTATCCAGTGTGCTTTTGATGTAAACCACCATCTGCAGTTCCTTCCCACACGGCTTATCTTGGCATGGTGTACAGCACAGCCATTGCAGGCCGAAGGGCCTTTTCCAGAGCTGTACTGCTCCCTGACCCCACCCCCCCCCCCCCCCGAGTTACTCCAGCACTTTGTATCTCAACTGGTTAAGATCCCTTTCAGTTTTCATACAGGGCTCGTACTTGGCAGCATGTCATTCAGTCACTTTAAAATAATGTTATACATTTGGCAGCGTGCAGACCCAATGGCATCTGTGCAGCTACATCACATACGAGGGATTGCCAGCAGCAATGTGAACATGCTTGCTTCATCTCCGACCCGCAAATGACCCTCCAAGCACAAATGTTAGGGCAAGCTGGTGTCCTGGACACAACACCTCACTTGCATCACTGTCCTCCTCGTTCATTTTACTGTGTAGGAAGGAACTGCAGGTGCTGCTTTAAACCGAAGGTAGACACAAAAAGCTAACAATGGCCTGTTTCCTTTATCATCGTTGCGTATCTTTCATTCATTTGTTCTATATCTCTCTACATCACTGTCTATATCTCTCGTTTCCCTTTACCCTGAAGCTGAAGAAGGGTCTCGACCCAAAAAGCTGGAGTAACTCAGCGGGACGGGCAGCATCTCTGGAGAGAAGGAATGGGTGACGTTTCGGGTCAAGACCCTTCTTCTCGACCCGAAAGGTCACCCATTCCTTCTTCTGAAGAAGGGTCTCGACCTGAAACGTCACCCATTCCTTCTTCTGAAGACGGGTCTCGACCCATAAACGTCACCCATTCCTTCTCTCCAGAGATGCTGCCTGTCCCGCTGAGTTACTCCAGCTTTTTGTGATTAATTTTACAGTTTGTGTACCAATCGTGTATTGTCTATCCGCGGAGTGGTTAGTGCGCAGCAATAGCTTCTCTCTGTACCCTGGTACACGTGACAATAACATAAACTAATCCCCCAGCCAACAATGAGCCAGTGTACATTTCCTTCAACATCGTCCTCTTTGATCTGCCCTTTTCACACCTTACATGCTCTTTGTACCCTTCCATAATTCCAGTTTCCCTCTCCCCTGACTCTCAGTCTGAAGAAGGGTCTCGACCCGAAATGTCACCCATTTATTCTCTCCAGAGATGCTGCCTGTCCCGTTGAGTTACTCCACAACTTTGTGTCTATCCGCCTTCCGTGATTGCTCACCAGTCGATGAGTAGGAAAATGAGAACACCAGTCGGCAATTCCCAAATGTAAACAGCAGTAAGGAAACGGCTGACTTTAGTAGTGTGGTTTAGTTTAGAGATACAGCGTGGAAACAGGCCCTTCGGCCCACCGTGTGGGAAAGCACGGGTTTAAATCAGAGATAGACACAAAATGCTGGAGTAACTCAGCGGGACAGGCCGCGTCTCTGGAGAGAAGGGATGGGTGACGTTTCGGGTCGAGACCCCTCTTCAGACTGCCCATCGTCTTCAGTCCACCGTGTCCGCTCCGACCAGCGATCACGCTGCACACTAACATTATCCTACACACACGAGGGACAATTTACAATTATTACCAAAGCCAAATAACCTACAAACCTGTGCGTCTTTGGAGTGTGGGAGGAAACCGGAGCAGCCGGTGAAAATCTATGCGGTCACAGGGAGAACGTGCAAACTCCGTACAGACAGCACCCCATAGCCTCGGGCGCTGTCAGGCAGAAAGTCTATCGCTGCGCCACCGTGCTGCTCTAAACTATTTAGTTTTGTTTATTATTTTTGTCACGGTTACCGAGGTACAGTGAAAAGCCTTTGATGGTCAGCTATCACGATCTATCACAAGTCGCTGCCTGAAAAAGGCTGGCAGTATCATCAAAGACCCACACCATCCTGGCCACACACTCATCTCCCCGCTACCTTCAGGTAGAAGGTACAGGAGCCTGAAGACTGCAACGTCCAGGTTCAGAAATAGCTCCTTCCCCACAGCCATCAGCCTATTAAACTCAACTCAAACAAATCTCTGAACATTAATAGACCATTATCTGTTTATTTGCATTTTATCTGCTTATTTATTCACGTGTGTATATATTTATATAATGGCATATGGACACACTGATCTGTTCTGTATTCATGCCTACTATATTCTGTTGCGCTGAAGCAAAGCAAGAATTTCATTGTGCTATCTGGGACACATGACAATAAACTCTCTTGACTTGACTATCTGGAGAATAAAAACTAAACATGAAAACATTCACGCCTTCAACATTTAGTAAAGATGTAGAACATAGGGTAGTTCTAGCGTAAGGGGTGATCGCTGGTTGGAATGGACTCAGTGGGCTTAGGGGACTGTTTCCACGCTGTATCTCCAAAGTCATCACACAGAGAAATAATTAAAGCTACTATTTTATTTTAGAATTTTAAATAAAATTAAAACAAGAATGTCAAGTTGAATATTATTCATTATAGTTGCACTAAATGTAATGATGAGAATTAGTTGGGGTGGAGTCGTTGGGCCGAAGGGCCTGTTTCGACGCTGTATCTCTGAAGTCATAGAGTGATACAGTGGTCTCTCGGCCATCTTGCCCACACCGACCAACTACACCACACTACACTGTCTGTACGGAGTTTGCACGTTCTCCCCGTGACCCGCGTGGGTTTTCTCCGAGATCTTCGGTTTCCTCCCACATTCCAAAGACGTACAGGTTTGTAGGTTGATTGGTTTGGATATAAATGTAAAATCGACCCTAGTAGGGTAGTGATAATGTGCGGGGATCGCTGGGTTGGTGCTGACCCGATGGGCCGAAGGGCCTGTTTCCGCGCTTTACCTCAAAACTAAACTAAACTAAGACTGCCCTGGAATATACAAGCTCAGAGATAAGGCAAATCCTCCGATGAAGCATTTTTAAATCTTGTATTAAAATATATCTACTTTCAGGGTCATTACTTGGAGTACTGTGTCAATCTGATTATTTATGTTGTCATATAAAGAATTACTCTGCGGGACAGTCCATTTGCACAACCACTCCATTCCAAAAATAGACGAGTCCATTTGCTACATTATAAAGATTTATTTATTTAATGAATAAATATTGATTTTGGGCGGCACAGTGGCGCAGCGGTAGAGTTGCTGCCTTACAGCGGCAGAGTCCCGTGGTTCGATCCCGACTACGGGTGCTGCCTGTACGGAGTTTGTACCTTCTCCCCGTCTTTACGGAGCTTGTACCTAAGCGGTGGGATTTCTCTGGGATCTTCGGTTTCCTCCCACACTCCAAAGACGTACAGGTTTGCAGGTTAATTGGCTTGGTGTAAATGTCAAATGATCCCTAGGATAGTGTTAATGTGCGGGGATCGCTGGTGGGTGCGGACTCGGCGGGCCGAAGGGCCTGTTTCCGCGCTGTATCTCTAAAACTAAAAAACTAAAACCAAACTAAATGAGCAAAAGCAACAACAGTGTTCTCTTTCAATGTGATCAATGTGAATTTCCAACATTTGCTGTTTTTTTATTATTTATACAATTTCTTCTACACTAAAGGTTGGGCAGGCTAGGACTTTATTCCTTGGAGCGCAGGAGGCTGCGGGGTGAACTTATGGAAGTGTGTAAATCATGACGGGGAATAGACAGGGTTAATGCATGAAGTCTATTATCCAGGGGTCAAACACATCCAAGATGCCCCATCTAAACAAATCCCATTTGCCCCTGTTCGGACCATATCTATCTAATCCTTTTCTATCTATATACCTGTCCAAGTATCTTTTGATGTTGTTATTGTACTTGCCTCAACTTCTTCCTCTCGTAACTTGTTCCATATTCCATATTCCCTGTGTTCCATATTCCCTGTGTGAAAAAGTTGCCCCTCCATTGACTCTGCCTCTCCAGCCTTCTGTGGCAAAGAATTCCACAGATTCACCACCCTCTGACTAAAGAAATTCCTTCTCATCTCCTTCCCAAAGGAACATGAATGTCAAAGATGTTCCTTTGGGAAGGAGATGAGAAGGAATTTCTTTAGTCAGAGGGTGGCGAATCTGTGGAATTCTTTGCCACAGAAGGCTGCGGAGGCCGAGTCAATGGATATTTTTTTAAAGCAGAGATGGATAGATTGTTGATTAGTGAGGGTGTCAGGGATTATGGGGAGAAGGCAGGAGAATGGGGTTAGACAATAGACAATAGGTGCAGGTGTAGGCCATTCGAGCCAGCTCCGCCATTCAATGTGATCATGGCTGATCATCCCCAATCAGTACCCCGTTCCTGCCTTCCCCCCATATCCCCTGACTCCGCTATTTTCAAGAGCCCTATCTAGCTCTATCTTGAAAGCATCCAGAGAACCCGCCTCCACCACCCTCTGAGGCAGAGAATTCCACAGATTCACAACTCTCTGTGAGAAAAAGCGTTTCCTCGTCTCCGTTCTAAATGGCTTACTTCTTATTCTTAAACTGTGGCCCCTGGTTCTGGACTCCCCCAACATCGGGAACATGTTTCCTGCCTCTAGCGTGTCCAATCCCTTAACAATCTTAGGAGGGAGAGATAGATCAGCCATGAATGAATGGCTGAGTAGACTTGATGGGCCGAATTCTGCTCCTATTACTTATGACCTTATGACTAGAGGGCACAGGTTTAGGGTGAGAGGGGCAAAGTTTAAAGAAGATATTCGGGGAATGATTTACACAGAGAGTGGTGGAGATTGGGAACGCACTGCCTGGGGTGGTGGTGGAGGCAGATACGATAGTGGCATTTAAGTGGGTTTTGGATAGGCACGTGGATACATAGATACATAGAAAATAGGTTCAGGAGTAGGCCATTCGGCCCATTCAATATGATCATGGCTGATCATCCAACTCAGTATCCCGTACCTGCCTTCTCTCCATACCCCCTGATCCCTTTAGCCACAAGGGCCACATCTAACTCCCTCTTAAAGGGATGTGCAGGGAATGAGGGAATATAGATCATGTGCAGGTAGAGGAGATAAGTTTAACTTGCCATTATGTTCGGCACGGACATTGTGGGCCGAAGGGCCTTTTCCTGTGCTGTAAAGTTCTATATTCTATGTTCCTATTAAATCGTTATGATGTTATGTTTAATTATATAGTTGTGTGTTAATAGATCTTAGGATATATAACTTCTTATTAAATGATATGGAATTTTATTAAACTCTATTAAAATAATTAATTGATAACTTACTTTTTGATCACTCAGTATTTAAGAAAGAACTGCAGATGCTGGAAAAATCGGTAGACAGAAATGCTGGAGAAACTCAGCGAATGAGGCAGCATCTATGGAGCGAAGGAATAGGTGACGTTTTGGGTCGAGATCCTTTTTCAGACTTCAGTTTCTCCAGCATTTTTGTCTACCTTTGATCACTCAGAACAATTTAGTTGTGTGTAGTTCAAAAGTAATTTTACTAAAATATTTAAAATAACATGATTTGATTCCCATTTATGGGATTTTATTTGTTTAGTTTTGAGATACAGCGTGGAAACAGCCCTTTCATCCCACAGAGTCCACGCCAACCAACGATCCCCGGACACTAACACTATCCTACACAGTCGGGACAATTTACTATTTTTACCGAAGCCAATTAACCTCCAAACCTGCATGTCTTTGGAGTGTGGGAGGAAACCGGAGCACCTGGAGAAAGCCCACGTGGTCACAGGGCAAACATGCAAACTCTGTACCGACAGCCCCCACAGTCAGGATTGAACCCGGGTCTCTGGTGCTGTCAGGCAGCAACTCTACTGCCGCGCCACCATGTTTTAAGTGGGGTCCTGACCAAAACGTCACCTATCCATGTTCTCCAGAGATGCTGCCTGACCCGCTGAGTTACTCCAGCACTTTGATATTTTTTTTGTTGTAAACCTACATCTGCAGTTCTGTGTGCCTCTATCATTTTTTAATGGTCACCTTTGATGAATTGTAAACCATTGAGAATCGAGTGTCACGGTTGTCAGGGGTTATGGGGAGAAAGCAGGAGAATGGGGTTGAGGTGGGGAGATAGATCAGTGGAGTAGACTTGATGGGCCGAATGGTCTAATTCTGCTCCTATCAAGTATGAACAAGAGCGCGAGGCTGCAGCTTGGATTTGGAGTATTATTGTTTAATCAATAATTCAAGAGTCAAGAGAGTTTATTGTCATGTGTCCCAGATAGGACAATGAAATTCTTGCTTTGCTTCAGCACAACAGAATATAGTGGGCATAAATGTTTTATTGTTAATGCTTAATGTTTTATGTGTCATTCCTAACTGTCACTGTATGTCATATTGTGATGTGCGGGCGGAGCACCAAGGCAAATTCCTTGTATGTGAATACTTGGCCAATAAACCTATTCATTCATGAAAGTAAATACAGGAGAAACAACCAGACCCTAGAGTTTGGACGGCATTTCCCAGAGGTGCGTCTCATGGTGATATTGCCGTGCTGATTTTTGCGAGTGTGTGTTCTGTGTGGAAGCTTGACGATATGATTGGAAACACTTTAATTTTAGAAATGAAAAGGCATTATCTGCTCCCCCTGCCACATATGGCTCGTCTAAAACTGCAAAATGCTGCACATGTCGTACATTGTTGGACAAATTCTCCAAAGACAGACCACACCTGCTCTTTGGGGATTTAAGAGAGATTATCCGAAAGAGGAACAGTTTGCATCTGGGTCGGAGATTATAATTCCTATTCATTTTAGAGAGGAGAAAACGGAATAATAACTCTGATAGAAATTCACAGGGAGTGTGTGCGTGGCACGGAATATTGCAAATCCCAAGCTGTCATTGACTAAGGAAGTCAACAGCATCCTTCCCCACATTGAATGTGCACAGAGTGTGTGTTGTTACAAAACAGGCAAAAGTTAAATGTAGCGGATAAATAAGATGAGCTTTATATTATTGGAAATTTATTAAATAACAACGGAAAGAACAGGAGCAAAGTTCAGTAATGGGAAACATTTTGTTTAAGTTGATGTACGCACTTTGAAAGTCAAAAAGGCAGTCAACAAACACTCCAGAGACAGAGGTTAGAGATACTAGACAGTTGTACAGCTCATGGAGAGAGAGAGAGAGACAGAGAGAGAGAGAGAGAGAGAGAGAGAGAGAGAGAGAGAGAGAGAGAGAGAGAAAGTGAAAGTGAACGGGGAGAGAGAGAAACGGAGGGAGGGGGGAAGGAGAGGGGAGGGGAGGGGAGTAGAGGGGAGAGAAAGGGGAGAGAAGGAGTGAGGGGGAGGAGAGGAGTGGGGGAGATAGTAGTGAGAGAGAGAGAGGTGAGGGAGGGAGGAGATAGATAGAGAGGGGTAATAAAGGGAGAGAGGGAGAGAGAGAGGAGGAAAGAGGGGGGGAGAGGGGAGAAGGAGGGGAGAGGCGAGGGGGGAGAGAGAAAGGGGAGAGGTGTGAGAGAGGGAGGAGAGGGGGCAGAGAGAGGGGAGAGAGATGGCGTGAGAGAGGGAGGAGAGAGGGTGATAGTGGGAGGAGAGGGGTGAGGAAGGGTAGGGAGAGGAGAGAGGGAGGAGAGGGGAGAGAGAGAGGGAGGAGAGAGGGAGGAGAGGAGGAGAGAGAAGGCAGAGGGGAGCGGGGAGAGAGAGAGAGAAAAGGGAGAGGAGGGAGAGGGGGAGAGAGAGAGGAAGAGTGTAAGATGGAAAAGTAGGCTATTTGTGAAGCAACAGATTTTGTCATTTTAATTACAATGCTAAAAAGATAAACCAAATCAAATAGAAAACCTTCCCAAAACATTACAACCTGTTCATTAATTGTCGATAATCCAACAAATTGTTAATTATTGGTATAGATATGAAACTATTTACTAATTAGCTTCTTAATTATTTAAGACATTAGCTCTCCTTTTAAAGTTTGAAGAATGTACTATTCTTGCAAAACCTCTCATTAAAATAACCATTTTCTATTCTACTTGCGTGGAAGTTGAGACAATAATTCATGAAACATGATGTTCGATCCTGGCCACGGGTGCTGTCTGGATGGAGTTTGCACGTTCTCCCCGAGACCGCGTGGGTTTTCTCGGAGATCTTCAGTTTCCCTCCACACTCCAAAGACGTACAGTTTGCAGGCTAATTGGCTTCGGTAAAAATGGTAAACATTGTCCCTAGTGTGTTGGATAATGGGCCGAAGGGTTTGTTTCTGCGCTGCATGTCTGAAACTAAAACAACAACAACAAAATAAAAAAGTCCATTCAAGGCACCAGGTCACCTGAACAGGTGATTAGTGCGGGTGTCAGGGGTTAATTGGCTTGGTATTGATGTAAAATTGTCCCGAAGATATTGTTAAGGGCCTGTCCCACTAGGCAATTTTTTTGGCGACTGCCGGCATCATTGACTGACGTATCAGATCACTGAAAAATTTGCGGTGTGATGTCATATGATGCGAGGTGTTTCTCAAGTGTGGCAACATTTTTTTTGTCACCACTGGATTTTGAAATGTTCAAAATCTTTTGATGACACTGATACGTCGTCGAAAAAAATCACCAAGTGGGACAGGCAATTTTAGTGTGCGGGGATCGCTGGTCGGTGTGGACTTGGTGGACTGAAGGGCCTGTTTCCGCGCTGACAGTAGACAATAGACCATAGGTGCAGGAGTAGGCCATTCAGCCCTTCGAGCCAGCACAATGTGATCATGGCTGATCATCCCCAATCAGTACCCCGTTCCTGCCTTCTCCCCATATCCCCTGACTCCACTATCTTTAAATGCCCTATCTAGCTTTCTCTTGAAAGTATCCAGAGAACCGGCCTCCACCGCCCTCTGAGGCAGAAAATTCCACAGACTCACGACTCTCTGTGTAAAAAAGTGCTTCCTCATCTCTGTTCTAAATGGCTTACCCCTTATTCTTAACTGTGGCCCCCTGGTTCTGGACTCCCCCAACATCGGGAACATGTTTCCTGCCTCTAGTGTGTCCAAACCCTTAATAATCTTACAGGCTTCAATAAGATGCCCTCTCATCCTTCTCTCAGCATATGACAGTCCCACGATCCTGGGATTAACCTTGTAAACCTATGCTGCACTCCCTCAATAGCAATAATGTCCTTCCTCAAATTAGGGGACCAAAACTGCACACAATTGTCAGGTGTGGTCTCACTAGGGCCCTGTACAACTGCAGAAGGACTTCTTTGCTCCTATACTCAACTCCTCTTGTTATGAAGGCCAACATGCCATTCGCGTTCTTCACTGCCTGCTGTACCTGCATGCTTACTTTCATTCTGATGAACAAGGACCCCCCCAGATCCCATTGTACTTCCCCTTTTCCCAACTTGACACATTTAGATAATAATCTGCATTCCTGCTTTTCCTACCAAAGTGGATAACCTCACATTTATCCACATTAAACTGCATCTACCATGCATCTGCCCACTCACCCAACCTGTCCACCCTGCATTCTCATAGCAGCCTCCTCACAGTTCACACTGCCACCCAGCTTTGTGTCATCTGCAAATTTGCTAATGTTACTTTGAATCCCTTCATCTAAATCATTGATGTCCAGCACCGAGCCTTGCGGTAACCCCACTAGTCACTGTCTGCCATTCTGAAAGGGACCCGTTAATCCCTACTCTTTGTTTCCTGTCGGCCAACCAATTTTCTATCCATGTCAGCACTCTACCCCCAATACCATATGCCCTAATTTTGCCCACTAATCTCCTATGTGGGACCTTATCAAATGTTTTCTGAAAGTCCAGGTACACTACACCCACTGGCTCTCCCTTGTCCATTTTCCTAGTTACATCCTCAAAAAATTCCAGAAGATTAGTCAAGCATGATTTGCCCTTCGTAAATCCATGCTGACTCGGACCGATCCTGTTACTGTTATCCAAATGTGCCGCTATTTCATCTTTTATGATCTTCCCCACCACAGATGTCAGGCTAACTGGTCTATAATTCCCTGTTTTCTCTCTCCCACCTTTCTTAAAAAGTGGGATAACTTTAGCTACCCTCCAATCCACAGGAACTGATCCTGAGTCTATAGAACATTGGAAAATTATCACCAATACGTCCACGATTTCAAGAACCACTACCTTAAGTACCCTGGGGGGCAAACCATCGGACCCTGGGGATTTATCAGCTTTCAGTCCCATCAGTCTAATGTGGATTTCCTTCAGTTCCTCCGTCACCCCAGATCCTCTGGCCACTACTATACCAGGAAGATTGTTTGTGTCCTCCTTAGTGAAGACAGATCCAAAGTACCTGTTCAACTCATCTGCCATTTCCTTGTTCCCCATAATAAATTCACCCTTTTCAGTCTTCTAGGGTCCAAGTTTGGTGTTAACTCATTTTTTCCTCTTCACATACCTAAAGCAGCTTTTACTATCCTCCTTTATATTCTTGGCCAGCTTACCTTTGTATCTCATCTTTTCTCCCCGTATTGCCTTTTTAGTTATCTTCTGTTGTTCTTTAAACATTACCCAATCCTCTTGCTTCCCGCTCATCTTTGCTACGTTGTACTTCTTCTCTTTTATTTTTATACTGTCCCTGACGTCCTTGTCAGCCATGGTCACCCCTTACTCCCCTTGGAATCTTTCTTCCTCTTTGGAATGAACTGAGCCTGCACCTGTATTATTCCCAGAAATACCTGCCATTTTTGTTCCACTGTCATCCATGCTAGTGTATCTTTCCAGTCAACTTTGGCCAGCTCCTCCCTCATGGCCCCATAGTCCCCTTTGTTCAACTGTAACACTGACACCTCCGATCTACCCTTCTCCCTCTCCAATTGTAGATTAAACCTGACCATATTATGGTCACTACCTCCTAATGGCTCTTTAACCTCAAGTTCCTTTATCAAATCCGGTTCATTACATAACATTAAATCCAGAATAGCCCTGGTAGGCTCCAATACAAGCTGCTCTAAGAATCCATCACAAAGGCACTCTACAAAGTCCCTTTCTTGGGGTCCAGTACCAACCTGATTTTCCCAGTCTACCTGCATGTTGAAATCTCCCATAACAACCACAGCATTACCTTTGCTACATGCCAATTTTAACTCCTGATTCAACTTGCACCCTATATCCAGGCTACTGTTTGGGGGCCTGTAGATAAGTCCCATTAGGGTCTTTTTACCCTTACAATTCCTTAGTTCTATCCATACTGACTCCACATCTCCTCTTTTAATGTCACCCCTTGCAAGGGACTGAATTTCATTCCTCACCAACAGAGCTACCCCACCCCCTCTACCCAGTCTGGCATTTCGATAGGACGTATATCCTTGAATATTCAGTTCCCAGCCCTAGCCCTCTTGCAGCCATGTAATTCCCACAACATCATTCTTGCCAATTTCTAAATGAGCCTTAGAAACGTAGAAACGTAGAAACCAAACAGCAATGTTAATGCCATCTGCCTGGGCTGGATTCAAACCCATTCCCGGAGGTGAATACAGTGTGTTTCAATCCATTGTTGTCCCCTTACTTAGTTATAATAAAGATCGTTCCAAAAGCATTCGTATCTCTGTTTTTCACGCCCACGGATTAAAACTTTAATTTACAGTGTTAATTTGAAAAGTTAGACGCATACGAGTTTGCATATTCGAATCATTTCAAAGAGCATTTTCCAGCTTCATTACCTCCCCTGTCCACTTACTAAGTGCTGATCCTCTGCCTTGGAGATCAGCCAAAAAACCCATAAGAACCGTACATCGTTGGACTGAAGCACAATAAAATCAGCATGAATAGGATCCAGATAACTGAAAAATGTTGGCGCAGCGGTAGAGTTGTGCCTTACAGCGCCAGAGACCCGGTTTCTATCCTGGCCAAGGGTGCTGTCTGTATGGAATTTGTACGATTACCCCGTGACCTGCGTGGATTTTCTCCGGGTGCTCCAGTTTCCTCCCAATCTCCAAAGACCTACAGGTTTGTAGGTCACTTGGCTTGGTATAACTTGTCCCTAGTGTGTGTGTGTGTGTGTAGGATAGTGTTAGTGTGCGGGGATCGCCGGTCGGCACGGAGTCGATGGGCCAAAGGACCAGTTTCCACGCAGAGGTTATCTTATTGTCGAGCCCCCCACAAACTTATTTCAGAACGTAAGCCGGTCTCAAATTTTTGCGATGTTAAATTACAAATGTTTTCAACAACAGTCAGGCTGAATTGTGTGGGGAGGAACTGCACATGCTGGTTTACCTCGAAGATAGACACAAAATGCTGGAGTAACTCAGCGGGTCAGGCAGCATCTCTGTAGAGAAGGAATAGGTGACGTTTTAGGTCGGGACCCTTGTTCAGACTGAGAGTCAGGGGAGAGGGAAACTAGAGAGATGAAGAGGTACAAAGAACACTTGTTGACTGTGGAGAAGCTGGTAATGACAGTCTTTCATTTGTTAGTTTCACTCTCCAGTTATCACCTTCTCCACAGCCAACAATGGACCATTGTGGGCTCCATCTTTACTTGATCATCGTTGCTGGCTTTGATTTGTTCTTTTAGCATACCTTTCATTCATTTGTTCTTGGTTCGATGTTGAACTTTTTCCATGGTTGCTTAAACATGGTGGCTGCCGAACATGCACTTTTCCCTACATACTCAAAAAAATAATAACAGCATGTCACAATTCCGTACAATCAGTGTATGATGATCAGCCAGATTTTACCAGTTCTGACTGTCTACCCAATCTATGCCTCTCATAATTGTACATACAGGTTTAGATCTAGGTTTAGTTTCCTTATTGCTCACGGAGCTCGCTGTCTCTAGTCAGAGACTGACTTCGGGAACTCCAAGCCACAGGAGCTTCGACTGCCCCGACGCGGGAGTTTCGATCTAGAAGAATGCGGAATAGTAAAAGACACGGACTTGATAAATGTATGATCAAATCTGGTGACTCATATGTGGGGTAAAAATCTGTCCAGTCTTCAAGGACTGCACAAACTGTGTGCTTGTGTGTGGGCTGTGAGTTTTCTTAACCGTGAAAGCACAAAAATACTTTATTTAATTCACATGTTTAATCGATAATGTTTTATTATTAATGTTAACAAAGATGAATGAATTAATACGTTTATTGGCCAAGTATTCACATACAAGGAATTTGCCTTGGTGCTCCGCCCGCAAGTGACAACATGACATACAGTGACAGTTAGGAATGACACATAAAGCATTAAACATTAATAATAAAACATTATCGATTAAACATGTGAATGAAATAAAATACCAGAGCAAAAGGAGGCTACAGATTTTTGGTTATTGAGTGGAGCTACTACTCGTGGAAAAAAAGCTGTTTTTATGTCTGACTGTGGCAGCTTTGACAGTCCGTAGTCGCCTTCCAGAGGGAAGTGATTCAAAGAGTTTGTGGCCAGTGTGAGAGGGGTCAGAGATAATCTTCCCCGCTACATTAAATTTACCTATGAGTAGCTACAATGGACATCTACACGAACATCTCTGTTTCAGTTGTAAGCACGTGTAAAATTACCTGAAATCAGCTTTGTTTAAGATACCGTTAGCCTCAGTGTCTTGTGTTTGGGAGGCACGGTGGCGCAGAGTTAGAGTTGCTGCCTTACAGTGACAGAGACCCGGGTTCAATCCTGACTTCAGGTGCTGTCTGTACGGTGTTTGTATGTTCCCTGTGACTGCGTGGATTTTCTCCGGCTGCTCCAGTTTCCTCCCACATGCTTCTAAAAATTGTTCCCTGCGTGTAGGATGGAACTAAAGTACGGGTGATCGCTGGTCAACACAGACTATGTGGGCTGAAGGGCCTGTTTCCACACACTAAAGCTAACTAGCCAAGTTGCCTGTTCACCACACTTACCCAGCAAACCCGAAAGGCCTGTTTTCACATTGTGAACTAGAACTGGAACTAGAATTGGAACCAGAACTGGAACTAGAACTGGAATTAGATCTAGAATTAGATCCGGAATTCGATCTAGAATTAGATCTAGAACTAGAACTAGAACTAGAATTGGAACTAGAACTGGAATTAGATCTAGAATTAGATCTGGAATTAGACCTAAAATTAGAACTAGAACTAGAATTGGAACTAGAACTGGAATTAGATCTAGAATTAGATCCGGAATTCGATCTAGAATTAGATCTAGAACTAGAACTAGAACTAGAATTGGAACTAGAACTGGAATTAGATCTAGAATTAGATCTGGAATTAGACCTAAAATTAGAACTAGAACTAGAATTGGAACTAGAACTGGAATTAGATCTAGAATTAGATCTGGAATTCAATCTAGAATTAGATCTAGAACTAGAACTAGAACTAGAACTAGAACTAGAACTAGAACTAGAACTAGAACTAGAACTAGAACTAGAACTAGAACTAGAACTAGAACTAGAACTAGAACTAGAACTAGAACTAGAACTAGAATTGGAACTAGAACGGGAATTAGATCTGGAATTAGATCTGGAATTTGTTCTAGAATTAGATCTAGAACTAGAACTAGAATTGGAACTAGAACGGGAATTAGATCTAGAATTAGATCTGGAATTTGGTCTAGAATTAGATCTAGAACTAGAACTAGAATTAGAACTAGAAATAGAACCGGGTCTCTTGATTTTGTTCATATATATGTACTTCAGTCTGGATCTGTGCACTTTCAAGCTCCTGTACCTTCTGCCGAACGGGAGCAGGGAGAAGAATATTTACCTTGGAGCCAGCATTGGTAAAACAAATGATCAGATCATGAAGAAAGGACTCGACCCGAAACGTCACCCATTCCTTCTCTCCAGAGATGCTGCCTGTCCTACTGAGTTACTCCAGCATTTTGTGTCTACCATCTGATAGTGCTTGCTGTTTCCGTAGCGGGTGTTACGGGGAAGGCGTGCTTGCGCTACGCCCAACCCTTCACCTTTGTCCGGGCTTGGGACCGGCACTGGCTTGGGGTGTCCATAACCAGAGGCGGAGTTCCAGTCCGCGGTCCTCCCTGGTGCCCTCTCTGCCAGTGAGGCATGGAAAATCAATGTGAAGATGAAAAAGAAATTGGATGCATCCCAACAACGGTGCTTGAGGAAGGTCCTGAAGACTAGATACAGGGACCACATCACAAGAGATTCAAGCGATTCAAGCGACATTCATTGTCACGTGCACCAATTGGGACAGTGACATTTGGGGTCACCATACAGCCATACGTATAAAAAAAGAACACGATAGTATTTTAACATAAACATCCCCTGTACAGCGGAATCAAAGTTTCCCACTGTGAGGGAAGGCCCAAAGTTCAGTCATCCTCCTCTTTGATGTTCTTTGATGTTCACCCATGGTCAGGCCCCCCCCCCCCCCCCCCGAGCCCTCCGCAGCCCTCCGCAGTCGCCGCTGCTCAGGCCCTCTCGCCGGGATGATGGAACTCCGATTTCGGAACGGGGGAACAAACTTAGCGGCTTGGACCTCCGAATCGGCCACTTCCTACCGTAGTCCGCGACTCCCGGAGTCCACAGGCCACGCCGAGCGGAGACCCACGCTGGCGGCCCTCGGCAAAGGGTCCCAGGGCACCGCGATGTTGAAGTCCGCGCCGCCCGCGCCGGAAGCTGTACAAACCACAGCCCCGTGATGTTGTTCCAGCAGGCCCAGCACTCCAGAGCTTCAAACGGCGATCCCAGGTGAGGCATCGCCCGCTCCGCGGTGTATCCAGCGCTGCGCCGCCGCTGCTGAAGCTCATGTCCGGGTCCCCGGCAGGAAAGGCCGCGCCAATCCAGTTGGTAGGCCGCGACTCGGAGAATAGTCGCATCCTCGCCAGGAGGCGACTGGGAGACGGTTTCCCCCTTACCCAACCCCGCTCCCCCACCTAGAAAAACCTAAAGAAACCTCCTCAACATACTTTTTAACAAAATAAAAAAATAAAAAAAGATGGAAAAAACGGACAGACTGTAGGCAGAGGCAGCCTTCATGCGGCGCCCCTAGTGGACACAAATGAGGAGATCTACCGGGAAACAGGAACAAAGCCCCCTCAGCCAGGACATAGAGGTACGCAGGATGAAATCTGCAGGACATGTACTCAGAATGTCACCAGAACGTGCACCTAGGATAGCGATGACATGGCAACCTGAAGGAAGAAGGACAAGAGGCCGACCAAAACTCACATGGAGGCGAACATTCCAGAAGGATCTGGAAGCCCGGGACGCTAACCTATCGAGGGTGGAAGACGTCGCACATAACCGAACAGAATGGCGAAAGCTTGCAGCCCAACGCACTCAATAGTGTGGGAGGAACTAAGTCAAGATAAGTAAGTCATCTGATCATGAGCTCACTGAGGCTCGTGCAACTCACAGTGACAGATTTGTCATCAAATGTTCGCACATTATAACAGTGAACGGTTCATTGTCCGTGAAGCACCGAGATCATGAAATCAAACAACGTCAATGGAAACACTTCAATTTACACGCTCACTTGACTCTCTAAAATAAAGCTGAATTCAACTTTCTTTGGTAAGAAAAAACAATACCGAACATAATGGCGAAAGCTTCCTGCCCAACGAACATCATTTTGAAGAAGGGTTTCGGCCTTTTCCTTCGCTCCATAGATGCTGCTGCACTCGCTGAGTTTCTCCAGCATTTTTGTCTACCACCGAACATAATGGTGTGGCTCTGATACAAGCTTAGTTGAACGCTTCCCATCAGAGGCTGCGAGGGCAGAATCTGGTCAGAATCTTTTTTCCCAGGATGGAAAAATCAAATACTAGAGGGCATAGCTTTAAGGTGTTAGAGGGCAAAGTTTAAAGGAGATGTGCAGGGCAGGTTTTTTTTTTACACAGAGAGTGGTGAGTGCCAGGAATCTGCTGCCAGGGGTGGTGGTTTATGCCATTTAAAAGACTTTTGGATAGGCACATACTGCTGTCTGTACAGTGTTTGTACGTTCTCCCCGTCACCTGTGCGGGTTTTCTCCGAGATCTTCGGTTTCCTCCCACACTCCAAAGTCGTGCATGTTTAAAGGTTAATTGGCTTGGTGTAAATGTAAAAATTGTCCCCAGTGTGATCATGTGCGGGGAACACTGGCCAGTGAGGACACGCTGGGCCGAAGGGCCTCTTTCCACGCTGTATCTCTAAATTAAACTAAACTAAACTACAGCACATGAACAGGCCCTTAGGCCCATAACGTCTGTGCCAAACAAGGTGCCAAGACCATCAGTTATCTACCGGCTCACAGTAGTACCAGTCCTGCTTTTAGCTTGACAGCTTAGAGCAAAAGTGGCAATTGCAGAGTGATTAAAGTCAGGGATGCTCAGAAGGCCAAAATTAGAGATGACCTTCTTTCTCAGACTTACATACTAAGAGAGGCGTGAGCAAGTCAAGAGCTTGTACTTCAGTGTAGATGTACTGAAGGAAGGAATTGAAGAGTCAAGAGAGTTTATTGTCATGTTTCCCAGATAGGACAATGAAATTCTTGCTTGCTGCAGCACAACAGAATATTGTAGGCATAAATACAGAACAGATCAGTGTGTCCATATACCATAGAATATATATATATATATATATATATACACATAAATAAACAGATAAAGTGCAATAGGCTGTTATAGTTCAGAGTTTGTTTGAAGTTGTGTTTAATAGCCTGATGGCTGTGGTGAAGAAGCTGTTCCTGAACCTGGTTGTTGCAGATTTCAGGCTCCTGTACCTTCTACCTGATGGCAGCGGAGAGATGAGTGTGTGGCCAGGATGGTGTGGGTCCTTGATGATGCTGGCAGCCTTTTTGAGGCAGCGTCTGCGATAGATCCCCTCGATGGTAGGGAGGTCAGAGCCGATGATGGACTGGGCAGTGTTTACAACTTTTTGCAGCCTTTCCCGCTCCTGGACGCACAGGTTGCCGTGCCAAGCCACGATGCAACCGGTCAGCATGCTCTCTACTGTGCACCTGTAGAAGTTCGAGAGAGTCCTCCTTGACATACCGACTCTCCGTAATCTTCTCAGGAAGTAGAGGCACTGATGTGCTTTCTTTATAATTGCATCGGTGTTCTGGGACCAGGAAAGATCTTCGGAAATATGCACGCCCAAGAATTTGAAGTTCTTGACCCTTTCCACCATCGACCCGTTGATATAAACGGGACTGTGGGTCCCCATCCTACCCCTTCTGAACTCCACAATCAGTTCCTTGGTTTTGCTGGTGTTGAGAGCCAGGTTATTGTGCTGGCACCATTTGGTCAATCGGTCGATCTCTCTTCTATACTCTGACTCGTCTCCATCAGTGATACGTCCCACAACAGTGGTGTCGTCGGCGAACTTGATGATGGATTTCGCACCATGTCCGGCTACGCAGTCATGAGTATAGAGTGAGTATAGCAGGGGGCTGAGCACGCAGCCTTGAGGTGCTCCCGTGCTGATTGTTATCGAGGATGACACATTTCCACCAATACGGACAGACTGTGGCCTGTGAATGAGGAAGTCGAGGATCCAATTGCAGAGGGCTGCGCAGAGACCCGGATTTAGTGTTTATCAATGATTTTTTTTTTGTCTATTTCAACTGTTATTGTAGGGAGATTTCCCAGCTATTTAAATGTGACCTTTTTGTGTCTATTAATCATGTATTTTATGACGTTATCAATATTGCAACATTACAAATATGGGTTATGTTTTTAATGCATTTCATGTCATCCTTTTAACCCAAGACTTCAACCAGCCGTTATTAAGTCAAAGCAACTTAAATTATTAAGCTTAATTTCAAAATTGAATTTGCTGACAGCTTGCATATGGAACTAGGAAAGACTATCCATAAAGAGTGAAGTGTTGGAATTTCTGCCGAGGTATATTAATATTCTTAAATAGCCACCATTTTCAATCAGAAAAATTGAAATATGACATTCTATTTAGTACTACCACATCTCATTGACCTAATCAATTTCAACAATTTGGTAGATTTAATTGAATGAACAACTTGAATAACCTCCCAATGTGTGACAGAGATCTATTATAGATGTTAGAATTTTCTATTAATATAATTGTTCCCATGGGAAATAAACCATGCTTGACCAAGTCATACAACATTCAATTTAACTTCAGTGCTCTGTGAATGCATAGGGAATATATTAAAGACTAAGGCTGGAGTCAGGGGTAACTCCAATGATGTTGAAATAGTGTAACTTCACCTCTACATTTTAGCAATAAATGTTGCTTTGTTGATGAAGTGCGGGAAGATGCGGCATGGATTAGATAATTTACGTTGACTCCATTCATTTTTTCTTGGGAGGTTGAATGAATAATACTTTTCTAATCACATGTCACAATGAGATTCTTTGCTTTGGGTACCGTACACAAAGTATAGAGTCATAGAGTGATGCAGCGTGAAAACAGGCCCCTCGGCCCACTATGCCCACACCGACCAACATTTCCCAGCTACACTAGTCCCACCTGCCCGCATTTGGTCCATATCCCTTCAAACCTGTCCTATCTATGTATCTGTCTAACAGTTTCTCAAAAGTTGGGATAGTCCCTGCCTCAACTACCTCCTCTGGCAGCTCATTCTATCTCCTCACCACCCTTTGTGTGAAAAAGTCACCCCTATAAAAGATTCCTATTAAATCTTTTCCCTTTCACCTTAAACCCTATCTCCTCTGGTCCTGGTTTCACCTACACTGGGCAAGAGATTCAGTGCATCTACCCGATCTATTCCTGCAAAGAGTTGCCACGTATAGGGCTCGGTGGCCCCTGCACGTCTGGTCCTTCCATTGTTATGGCAGGAATCTGAGATACGATCTACGGGTGCTGTCTGTGCGGAGTTTGCGCGTTCTCCCTGTGACCCACGAGGGTTTTCTCCGAGATCTTCGGTTTCCTCCGAGATCTTCGGTTTCCTCCGAGATCTTCGGTTTCCTCCCACACTCCAAATACGTACAGGTTTGTAGGTTAATTGACTTGGTAGACATGTTAAATCGTCCCTAGTGCGTGTAGGATGGTGTTAATGCGCGGGGATCGCTGGTCGGTGCCGACTCGGTGGGCCAAAGGGCCTGCTACGGCGCTGTATCTGCGAAACTAAAACTAGAAACTAAAATCAGATGGCCCAGGAGCCCACAATGGCCCAATGGACGGGTGACGTTTCGGTTCGGGACCCTTCTTCAGGCACGTCTAAAGCTGAACCTAAAAGCAGTGGAATGGCTCTACGCTCGGACGGTGTGTGAGTGTGTGTAGTGCAGCTGGGAGATCGCTGTCACACTGAGCCAGCGAGGACATGTACCCTGCAGTCCTGCGGGACTTTGGAATAAACAAAGATTTTGTAAGCAAGTATTTATTCATTAATGCGTTAAAAAGCCACCAGCGCAGACCGATCAGGCCTGATTGTTATTCCACAGCCACAACTCATTTAACAAATTAAGAGCAAAAATGTGAAATTCCAAAGCAAAATAATTTTGTTTGACAGGTATTCACATTCATATGGGAAACGGATGCTAATAACTTTCTCCCTTAAAGGTCATTACCAATCAGTGACTAATTTTTCCTTAATGTACTAGTCTGTCAATATCTAATTTTCTTTTTAGACTCTGAAAGTTCCCCGTCAATCATCCATGGCTTCAGGCAACTGGAAGCAACTCAAGTCTCAGAGGAAGCGAGAATTTCAAATGAGTTCTGAATCAGAATTTGGAATATTCATGATAGCAAACTTCTAACAATACCATGTATCTTATCTAGCCCGATAAATATCACTGTGAGGTTTCAAGGTCTTTGGCTGAGCTTTTCCACTAATCTTTCACATAGTTTGGGCAACCATAACGCTCTCGGGAGAGACTGCTGCGACAGGCCCAGGTTGAAATTCAAAAGCCAAAGCAGTTAATTAATGAACAAACCAAAGGGACTTGTTTTAAATAAAGCTGATCTGTCTTTATGATGCTACGTTTCGTGAATTTAACACACCTTGCTGCCCGTTACTTGTTGGAAAACAAACAAGGACATCGACGCCAGGAACTGCAGGTGGTCAGGTCTTGCAGAAAAAGACGCAATGTGCTGGAGTAACTCAGCGGGTCAGGCTCCGTCCGAGATCGCAGGAAATTGCGGAATTGCAGACCATCGTACAAACCAACCTCCCTTCCATTGACTCCATCCACACCTCACGTTGCCCAAGGAAGGCCAGCAGCATAATCATGGACCAGTCTCATCCCGCTCACTCCCTCTTCCCCTCTCTCCCATCAGGCAAGAGGTACAGAAGTGTGAAAGTGCACACCTCCAGATTCAGGGGCAGTTTCTTCCCAGCTGTTATCAGGCAACTGAACCATCCTAGCAACAACTAGAGAGCAATGCTGAGCTACTATCTACCACATTGGAGACACTCGGGCTTTCTTTGATCGGACCTTACTGGTCTTTATCTTGCACTAAACATTATTCCTTTTTATCACCTATCTGTACACTGTGGTCGGCTCAATTGTAATCATGCAGTCTTTCCGCTGACTGGTTAGCACGCAACCAAAAGCTTTTCACTGCACCTCGGTCGGCGTGACAATTAACTAAACTAAACTTACTCACAGAAACAGAGAACTAAACAAAACTGTACTAAACAGGCTTCATCTATGGAAAACACCGATAGT
>CM075982.1:68520370-68526886 GCA_038087875.1 Malacoraja senta
TTTTAACGAATGAAAATGTTCAAATATTCACCCAGATGCCCAAACTGACATAATGCTCTAGGCAGTTGGCTGATAAAAAGCTCTGGCTGATGGAAAATGAGGATTTGGAAATGTGTCCTAAGGCTGTAGTATCGATTAAAGAACGTCCTGGGCTGCTTTATATGAAGATTTGCATACGTTCAATCGGACTGTATCTTCAGACAGATGGGCCATCTGCTGCCTCGTATTTACCCAAAACAACAGAATAAACGTGCTAATAATTTACAGCTAAAATACTTCTGAACAGTGGCAGTGAAGCAGCCTTGGTGCCACCAGAACAGCTTTGGTAAGTGTTTGAAATTTTGATCTCGCCCACATTGCTAACTTTTGAATGCAGATGTATATTTTGATGGCACCATCACAATTGTGCGCCATTCTTGTTTTGTACATATTTTTCATCCCTGAATAAAATTGATTTAGTTTAACAAAAAAACTTTAACTCAGGGGGGGCCACATGAGCAGCAGGAGGGGCTTGGCGTAAAGTGTAGGAGGCAACTGCAGAAGCTGGTTTACACCGAAAATAGACACAAAATTCTGGAGTAACTCGGCGGGACAGGCAGCATCTCTGGAGAGAAAGAATGGGTGACATTTCGGGTCGAGAAGAGTCTCGACCTGAAACGTCAGCATTTTGTGTCTATTTTCAGTGCTTGATATAAGAATAGTTTGTGAACACTACTGAAGATAACACTAATAATGTCTGTGTAGACGCTGAGAAGGTCACAAGAATTTTCGCACTGTTCCAGATTTGTTCATTATTTTTATTATTAAAAAAGTTTATTTTTGGAATTATGTTTTCTCTCATTTATAATTTGTATTTTATAATCAATTGATAACCAAGACTGGGCTTCCTTTGAGTCTGAATTATGTTAAATAATTGTTAATAGGACTTACCTGTGGATATACTTTTACCTCTATGTTATGTGGTGGAAACTGGCAAATATGTAAAATGCCTTTTCATTGCCTTCTTTTGCTTCTACGGTAGAATTAGATCATTGTTTTTCTTTCTGCTCAGAATGTTAACAGCCAAAGCACTGTCTTGACGAAATATGATATAACTGTTTTTCTGAGTCCTGGGGGGGATTTCTAAGGGTTGTTGCCCACTTAATCAGTTGGTACGAACAAATTGGATTGTATATCTGCAGGGCCTGTGGTGATGTAACTTCCTGTGTTACACAGCATATTTTAATACTTTGCCTTTTGTCAACTGACTCTTTTGTTAATTGCCATCTCCTTAGTTTCAGTTTCAGTTTAGTTTATTGTCACGTGTACCGAGGTACAGTGAAATGTTTTTTGTCGCGTGCTAACCTCACAGCGGATAGACAACATACAATTACAATTGATCCATAAACAGTGTATAAATACACGATGAGGGAATAACGTTTAGAGCAAGGTAAAGCCAGCAACGCCCAATGATTACTCAGGTGCCACAGCTAGAGGGTCACAATTTAAGTTTAGTTTTGGAGTTGTTTGTGTCAGGAGCTATTGAGGTAAGATAGACACAAAATGCTGGAGTAACTCAGCGGGGCAGGCAGCATCTCTGGAGAGAAGGAATGGGTGACGTTTTGGGTCGAGACCCTTCTTCAGTCACTTCCGTCACGTCCGGCTGGCTGTCTGCTCTCCAAAGCCTTCAACCTTATCGTTCCCCAGCCCTGCACGGCCCGGTTTTACCTTCCCTATATTAATTCCTTCCTACGCTATGGAGATAAGGCTGCTCATGCAGTCTTCTAATGCCAGCAGAGTCTTCTGGGTAACAGTGGTGAACAGGAACCCTAGCTAGTTCTAGTTCTCGTTCCAGTTCTAGTTCTAATTCTAATTCTAGTTCTCGTTCCAGTTCCAGTTCTATTTCTAGTTCCAGTTCACAACGTGGAAACAGGCCTTTCGGCCCACTGAGTTTCCTGGGCAAGTGTGGTGAACTGGAAGCATCGGCTAGTCAGTTCATAACTGATAGGAGTAGAATTAGGCCATTTGGCCATTCGTCCACTCTGCCATTCTATCACGGCTGATCTATCATTCCCTTTTAACCCCATTCCCCTGCCTTCTCCTCATAACCCCTGACACCCATACTAATCAAGAATCAGTCTAAGTCTACCTTAAAAATATCCATTGACTTGGCCTCCACAGCCTTCTGTGGCACTAAATTCCACAGATTCACCACCTTCTGACTAAATAAATTATTCCTCATCTCTTTCCTAAAGGAAAGTCTTTCAATTCTGAGGCTGTGGCCTCTGGTCCAAGACCCTCCCACTAGTGGAAACATCCTCTCCACACCCACTCTATCCAGGCCTTTCACTATTCGGTAAGTTTCAATGAGATCCCCCCCACCCCCCTCATCCTTCTAAACTCCAGCGAGTACCAGGCCCACTGCAGTCAAACACTCATCATATGTTAGCCCGCTCATTCCTGGGATCATTCTCGTAAACCTCCTCTGGACCCTCTCTCTCCAGCACTAGTACATCCTTCATCAGATATGGGGCCCAAAATTGCTCACAATACTCCAAATGAGGCCTGACCAGCGCCTTATCGAGCCTTCAATTTCAGAGCCTTAAAGAGCCTCAGGAATACATCCCTGTTTTTGTATTATAGTCTTCTGGAATAAATGCTGGGGGAATGGACAGGTCACTGAAAGTTCAGGGTCAAGGGGTGACATACAGTTTGTTGGCCTAACGCCAGTCGTGCAAATAGTGAGAGACTACATTAGAAAGTTAATTCCCTATTGTTGACCATTCAACTTGGTATTGATTAGGTGCTGTCTGTGTGGAGTTTGAACGTTCTCCCCGCGACCGCGTGGGCTTCCTCCGGGTGTTCCGGTTTCCTCCCACGTCCCCAAAGACGTGCGGGTTTGTGCAGGCCTGTCTCCTCACTACATCTCCAAACGAAACCTTCAGAGCTGAGGACAGACAGACTACTCACACGGCGCAGAAAATTAATATGAGAACTCATAGCAATAAATCAGTGAACTGACTTTAATAGGAGCAGAAATTAAGAGTGATCACCGGGACATTTTAGGGGACTGCTCAGTTGAAGTTAGTCTCCGCATTTTTATTGTTCAATAAACTTGAAGCCTCGAGTCTCTCTGTAGCTGTGATCCATTTTGAGAAGATGTTGGAGTAAATCCTTATATTATCAGACTTTGCATCTTAGCGAGCCTGTAACACGGTGTCATTAAGGCTGTTAAATTCAATTTATTCATGAAGAAAGGGCATTTATAATCACCGCCAATAAAGAAGGAGATTGGGAGGCGGTGGTAATGCTGTCATTATCTCTGTGTACCCAATAAAAGTACCTGAACTCAAGCTATATAGTTGAACATAAAACACTAAATCACAATGAAGTATTGACTGTACCGGATAAGGTTGTTTTTTTCCCTTTCGATGACCTTGCATTCTTCTTTTTAATAGATTTTCCGTTGCCCTGAGGTTGGCTGTGGGCTGGTGGTTTTGTTAATTGCAAGACATGTCGAAAAATAGCTGCATCGCTTCTGGATGTACACTGACAAGCATTTCTTTCCCCCACGCATTCAAACTCCATGGCAAACCCATGTCAGTGCATGTCATTCTTATTACTAACGTCCTGTCACTGGCCCACGACTGTGCCTTATACTCTACCTAAAGGTCACAATCAACCTTTAAAATTACAATCACGAGACATCATCAGCCCAGACTGATGTTAATCTGGATAACATTTTCTGGTCTGTTAATCAAAAGGTAATGAAAATCTGTCCTGCTCCGAGTGAGAATTTCAATTACAGCGAAATAATACATTTGATGGCATTTGAGGTGTAGGCATGTATTGTTTAAATGATCTGGTCAAGTGATTACACTCGTAAACTGCAACTTACCAAAGGCTGACATACGACACATTGGAATTAACAATTCTGGAGCTCTCAGGATGATATAACGTTGTTAGTCCCATTCATCCCAAGAGATTTTTTTCTCACACGTTCGCAAGCAAATGGTACAAAGATTTGAGAGGCAGTCTGAAGAAGGGTCTCGACCCGAAACGCCACCCATTCCCTCTCTCCAGGGATGCTGCCTGTCCCGCTGAATAACTCCAGCACCTTGTGTCTATCTTTGAGATGTGAGATTTGTGTTTTGACTTTGGACTTTGGAGACACAACATGAAAACAGGCCTTTCGGCCCACCAGGTCGGCACTGACCAGCGGTCACCCCGTACACTAGCACTATCCTACACACCAGAAACAATTTATTTTAAATTAACGGAAGCCAATTAACATATGAACTTGTGCATCTTTGGAGCTTGGGCTGAAACCGGAGCACCTGGAGAAAACCCATGCGGTCACAGGGAAAACGCACAAACTCCGTACAGACAGCACCCGTAGTCAGGATCGAACCTGGGTCTGTGGCGCTGTGAGGCAGCAACTCTACCGCTACGCCACCTTGCCGTCCCTTTAACCAGATTGAACAACGAAAGATAAACCAGTTTCATTGGCGCATAAATTATTTGCAGCATAAAGAGAATATTAAAAAGTACACAGGACTTTAAACACTGGAAAAAAAATACTAATTGGATTATTATTCAAAGGAACGAGTATTGTCTGGAAAAGTATTAGAAAAGGCATCACAGAACACCAAACTTCACCTGACAGATTCTAAAATAATTAATAGAATACATTCTGGCCCCTAAAGAACATTCCACACATTTATTAGATCATCTCGTGAATCTCAGAAATTCAAAAGGAAATGAGTTCATTAATTCATTTGCTTTGGGATTGTCCTATGGTGTTTCATTTTTTTTCTCTTGAAAGAAATAATAAGCATCACTTTGAAATCAACAAAATATATATTCCACAGAGTCCTCAAATTGCTGTATTAGGGGATTTGCCTAATTTATGCACCTGGTGTTAGAGGAAATAATTGACACAACGTCCTTTTGTAATTTGCAACGCGGATAAACCCAGCAGTTTCAGGAAGGTGCTCCAGTATAAGAAGGAACTGCAGATGCTGGTTTAAACCAAAGATAGACGCCGTAAGCTGGAGCAATTCAGTGGGTCAGGCAGCGACTCGGGAGATAAGGAACAGGTGACGTTTCAGGTCTGAAGAAGGGTCTCGCTGAGTTACTCCAGCCTTGTGTGTCTATCTTTGGGTGATACAGTCACAAAGACTGCAAGGTGCAGCAAGTCACATTTATTTATATAGCACATTTAAAAAACAACTCTCCTTGGCCAAAGTGCTTTACATTTGTTATAAGAATAGCATAAACGAAACAAACTACATACATATATACTCAGGAAAGGCTTGGGAGTATAGATAAGTTTTTAGTCTTGACTTAAAAGAGTCGATGGAGGGGGCAGTTCTGATGGGAAGGGGGATGCTGTTCCACAGTCTAGGGGCTGCAACCGCAAAGGCGCGGTCGCCCCTGAGCTTATGCCTAGACCGTGGGATATTCAGCAACCCCAAGTCGGCCGATCTGGGGGGCCTGGAGGTGGAGTGGTGGGTGAGAAGACTTTTTATGTAGGTAGGGGCAAGCCCATTGAGGGCTTTGTAGACATGGAGGAGGATCTTGAAGTTTATACGGAACCGCACAGGGAGCCAGTGGAGAGAGGCCAGGATCGGGGTGATGCGGTCCCTTTTTCGGGTGCCCGTCAGGAGTCTCGCTGCGGCGTTTTGGACCAGTTGCAGGCGGGACAGGGAAGATTGGCTGATGCCAGTGTAAAGATAGATGCAGGATAGAAATGGTAGGTTAAGGGAGGGACTGTAGAGGGACAATCTACAAATTCAAAGACAGAAGGTGCATAGAAATTTGAGTTTAGTTTAGCTTTGAGATACAGCGTGGGAACAGGCCCTTCGGCCCATTGAGTCCGCGCCGACCAATGATCACCCATACACAAGTTCTATCTTACACAATTTACAGAGGCCAATTAACTTACAATGCACAGCTTTGGAATGTGGGGGAAATGGAGCACTTGGAGAAGACCCATGCAGTCACAGGGAGAACCAACCAACTCTGTACGTTTTAGTTGCTACATCAACTCCTCAAATCAAATAATGGAATCCTGTAATCGAGTTTACCTTCGTTTTTTGTTCCATTTCGGGACAAAAATGGAACAACAGCATACAGGCAGAGGGGGGTGAATCTGTGGGATTCATCGCCACAGATGGCTGTGGAGGCCAGGTCATTGAGTATTTTTAAAGAAGAGGTTGATAGTCTCTTGATTAGGAAGGATGTAAAGGTTACAGGGAGAAGGCAGGAGAATGGTGTCGAGAGGGAAAAATAGATCAGCCATGATTGAGTGGTGGAGTAGACTCGATGGGCCGAATGGCCTAATTCGATTCATATAACTAACTTATGGTCTTATGGACAGTGACTTCCAAAGTGGCGCTTAGCCACCCACCAGGGCAGCGGCTGCGATACTCTGACAACAATCTAGTCAAGAGTGTTTTATTGTCCCGAAATGGAACAACAAAATTCTTACTCACAGCAACACAACAGATATACAAGCGCAGTACTCTGTATAAC
>CM075982.1:68527086-68573141 GCA_038087875.1 Malacoraja senta
TTTAGAATTAGCTTTTTTCCAGTTATTAACCCATAGTCTATTAGTTTCTTTGAAACACATTTAGTTCTGGACCATCTTCCGTTATTCCGAAGATAATCCATTCTGCTTTGGGTATCAGTCTTATTTTAAATAACTTTGTAAAGATTTCAAAAATTTCATTCCAAAATTTTCGGATTTTTGTACAGAAAACGAATGAGTGCGCTATAGTAGCTTCTTGGGATTGACATTTATCACCAAATAGATGATACATTTGGGAAAATTTTATGAATTTTAGTTTTCGAATAATATAATCTATGTAAAATTTTAAATTGTATTAAAGTGTGTCTTACATTAATCGAACATTTATGCACATTTAATAAGTGTTCATTCCAATTTTCCTTTGAAATTTAATAGCTAACTCTTGTTCCCAGTCTCTTCTGATACCCTCCGTAGATGGTATTTGTACATTTAAGATAATATTATACAAATATGATATTAAGTTTGCTGATTCAGCTTTTATCTGCATTGCCTCATCCAATACATCTACTGGGTTATTATAATGATCTTTTGTATATTTTTCAAATAGTCGCATATTTGAAAATATTTAAAATATTGATTATTTCCGAGTTTATATTTTATTTGTAATTGTTGAAATGAAAGTAATTTTCCAGTTTCATACAAGTCACCGAGCGTTTTAATTCCTAGTCTATCCCAATGTGTAAAAGCTTTATCTATAATAGAGGGATTAAACGAAGGGTTATTAACTATAGGTAATAAAAGTGATAAATTTCTTAATATTACATTTTGTTTTATTTGTTTCCAAATTCGGATTGTACTATGAATAATTGGGTTCTTATTATAATTTATATTATTCAATTTCATTGGAGAGAGGAGGATCGCTCCAATGTTTCCAGAGGAGCAATCCTCTTTCTCCATTACAATCCAGTCCACTTGCTGGGCGGAGTTATCCATCAGTTGAATCATATTTTTAATATTTACTGACCAATAATAATACATAAAATTAGGTAGTGCTAAACCCCCTAATACTTTAGGTTTATTCAGATGAGTTTTTTGTATTCTATGTGATTTATAGTCCCATATAAAATTAGTGATATCTGAGTCGAGTTTTTTAAAAAACTTCTTTGGTAAGTATATAGGAATTGATTGACCCTTAGTATTTATTAATACAAAATTAATAAATATCCTATATAACAGCAGGCAGGACAAAGGTTGTGCAAATCATTCTGTCAGTCAGTATAACTAAATACTAGAAACAAGGAACTGCAGATGCTGGGTTTACACAAAAGCACATAAAGTGCTGGAGTAACTCAATGTTGTCTGTGTTGGCAGCATCTGTGGAGAACACAGATAGATGATGTTTTGGGTCGAGACCTGAAACGTCACCTATCCATGTATCCAGAGATGCTGTCTGACCCGCTGTTACTCCAGCACTTTGTGTCCTTTTAAAAAAACTAAATACTAGATCTATATTCATGATCACATTGGATCATAGAATCATACAGCATAGAAACAGGCCCTTCAGCCCAACTTGCCCACGCCGGCCAACATGTCCCAGCTACACTAGTCCCACCTGCCCGCATTTAGCCCATATCCCTCTAAACCTGTTCTATCCATGTACGTGCCAGACAGTTTCTTAAACGTTGGGATAGTCCCCAGCTTCAACTACCTCCCCTGGAGCTCGTTCCATGTACCCCACCACCCACCGTTTGTGAGAAAATGTTACCCCTCAGGTTCCTATGAAATCTTTCCCCCTTCACCTTAAACCTACATCCTCTGGATCACCTAATCTGGGCATCAACCCAATCTATTCCTCTCATGATTTTATACGCCTCTATTTGATTCCCCTGCGCCCCAAGGGATAGAGTCCCAGCCTGCTCAACCTCTCCCTGAGAATGCATCGTAAAAACAGGATGGCTTTACTGGGACAGAAATGCCAGCTGGAGGCAAAGCTGTATTGGTAATATTATGAATACATACACATTCCAGAGAGGACAAATGTATTCCACATTGCAATGTAACTCCTCATGTAAGATATATAGGACAGAAATTCTGAGCCGGCATGTGACTATTAATAGGAGCTGTAGGAAATGATACCTATTCACACCCTTAAAATACTTGTGAAATTCATCAATCATTGTGTTGACATTTAATTGTACTAATGAGGAGATGATTCCGTGAAGGAATACAATCTAAGTTTGATTGTTTTCAAATTAATACAGCATTAGAAACTGTCATGGAAATTGGGTTAATAGCTCTCAGTAGTCACAGGGAGACCTTGTAACACAAATGCCCATGGATGGGTCTTTTGACCTGGGGCCACATTTGAATCTTCTTGCTAGCTTCGTGGTGGCGTTTTATGTTGGGCTTCAATGAGCACCTTAGTTCAAGATTCGAGTTGGTTCAGTAAGTGAAGCAGAAGACATTCATAGAAACAAAGAAACATGGAAACATAGAAAACAGGTGCAGGAGTAGGCCATTCGGCCCTTCGAGCCAGCACCGCCATTCAATGTGATCATGGCTGATCATCCCCAATCAGCACCCCGTTCCTGCCTTCTCGCCATATCCCTTGATTCCGTTAGCCCAAAGAACTATATCTAACTCTCTCTTGAAAACATCCAGTCAATTGGCCTCCACTGCCTTCTGTGGCAGAGAATTCCACAGATTCACAACTCTCTGGGTGAAAAGGTTTTCCTCATCTCTGTCTTAAATCAATGAATTAATAAATTTATTGGCTAAGTATGTACACATACAAGGAATTTGCCTTGGTGCTCCGCTCGCAAGTAACAACACGACATACAGTAAACAATTAAGAATGAAACATAAAACATTAAAACATTAAGAATAAAACATTACATTTTAAACATGTGAATGAAATAAAATACCAGAGCAAAAGGAGGCTTTTGGTTATTGAGTAGAGCTACAGCTCGTGGAAAAAAAGCTGTTTTTATGTCTGGCTGTGGCGGCTTTGACAGTCCGGAGCCGCCTTCCAGAGTGAAGTGATTCAAAGAGTTTGTGGCCAGGGTGAGAGGGGTCAGAGATGATCTTACCCGCTCACTTCCTGGCCCTTGCAGTGCATAGTTGATCAATGGGGGGGAAGGTTGCACCTTCTCAGCTGATCGAACAATTCGCTGGCCTACCCCTTATTCCTAAACCGTGACCACTGCTTCTGGACTCCCCCAACATCGGGACCATTTTTCCTGCATCTAGCCTGTCCAATCCCTTAAGAATGTTATATGTTTCTATAAGATTCCCTCTCATCCTTCTAAATTCCAGTGAATATAAGCCCAGAACAAGCCCAAATTATCCTCAGACTGCAATAGAATGTGGTTCAGCCCAGGTCAAGTTAAAAAAAAAAAAATTCAAAGCAAATATTGTCAGAATGTTCACAAAGAACAAAAATGATTCTTGCCGTGGTAATTTGCTTCAGCTCAAGATTTCTGTTTGTTCTTTTCTAATGCATAACCCTTTGCCAATTTCCTAAACATCCTACTGAAGAAAGGTCCCGACCTAAGGGCCAGCAGCGGTAGAGTCACTGCCTTACAGCGCCAGAGACCCGGGTTCGATCCTGACCACGGCTGCTGTCTGTACAGAGTTTGTACGTTCTCCCCGTGACCTGCGTAGGTTTTCTCCGCAAACCGAAGATCTCAGAGAAAACCCGCGTGGGTTACGGTGAGAACGTACAAACTCCGTACAGGCAGCACCCGTAGTCGGGATCGAACCCAGGTCTCTGGCGGCTGCAAGCACTGTAAAGGGCCTGTCCCACTTGGGCGTCATTTGCGCGTCATTTACGCGACATCATTTACACGTTACGACGCACGACGCGCACGTGATGTAGGCAGTGACGCGCGGTCGCGCGCTGCGCCCCAGGATTTTGGGATGTACAAAATCTTCGCGCGCCATCTGCAAATGACGCACAAGTGGAACAGGCTACCGCTGCGCCACTGTGCTGCCCATTTAATTCTGTTTGAAGTTTAATATTGTTTAATATTGTTGAAGTGATTTTAGTTCCTGAAAACCCGGTAGAAAGTTGGCAGCGTCTTCTAAGTCAATTCACAACAATTTGCATCTTCTTATCCCAGCAAAAATCCTTGGGTAAACTTTTCTGTTCTCATTAAGAGAATGCTTCTCGTAACATGGCTGCATTCCAGGAATATATCTCAGTGGAGAATCTTTCACCGAGTTCTTGACCGAACGTGCATTTTCTTTTGCATGCAGCTGGGTCAACGAAACAAAAGTTTATTTCCCTTTGTTATATTTCAAGGGGAGGAATTTGGCATTCAAAGGGGTTTTTTTTGGAAACAATTTGTTAGAAGTGCTTTGTGAAGAAGTAAATAGTTGACATGCTGTGAAACGCTTTGATCTTACTCATCAACATTTGCATTTTGTTTGCTTTGGGGATGAATTAAATAACTCTGCCAGAGGGTCTATTATTAAAGCAAACAAACCAGATGACAAGGAGAAATCTTGGCACGGTTACAATGTTGGAGTAGAGAGATCTTTCCCTGGATGAAGCGAAAGGTTCAAGATAGCGTATACAAATTTTGAAACTATCCCACACAATCGCTGGGTTACAAGTATCATTTTGGTTCCAAAATATTGTCTTATGCATACGGTATAAGTTCCAAAAGTCCCATCAAGGGTATTAATGTGCACACATTTAAAGGCCTGTCTCACGAGTCTGCGGTCATTGGCGGCGAAACGGGAAGAATCTGCCGCCATAGACCGCGCACTCGTGAGAACGCACAATTACGGGGCCGTGGGGCGGTGTTCCCAACACCGCACGGTGCTAAAATAAAACCTACACTGTTGAAAAATATTTTCCTACCGCACAGCCTCCACCAGTGATGCACGAGTGCGGCATGGCCGCCCGCACGGGCCGCCGCCAGTGTGGCTCGAGCGCCGTGCGTCAAACTTGCACTGCCACAGCCTCCGCCAGTGAGGCACGTGTGCGGCACGGCCGCAGGCACAGCCACCGCTACAGCGCCGCGATCAGGACGGCCACCGCCACAGCCGCCGCTCGTGAGTCACGTGCGGCGGGCCGACGTCATCGCAGTCGGCCTGCCCGTTTTTTTACTTACTGCAAGCACGTGGGACCAGCCATATTTGAATCACTCGGCCCCCGCGCAGCATCCGTGCGGCGCTCCCGTGGATAGGCTCGGCGCTCTCGCCGTTGCCGTGCGGTCCACTCTACAGGCGATGCCGCGCTTCACAGCAGAATAGTGGCAACATTCAAGCTGCAATGGTAATTTGACACCATTCTCGAACTCATGCACAACCCAAAGTGTTTAGTATTGTTTAGTTTAGTTTAGAGATACAGCGCGGAAACGGGCCCTTCGGCCCACCGAGTCCGTGCCGACCGGCGATCCCCGCACATTAACATTACCCTACACATAACGAGGGACAATTTACACATACACCAAGCCAATTAACCTGCAAACCTGTACCTCTTTGCAGTGCGGGAGGAGACCGCAGATCTCTGAGAAAACCCACGGGGAGAACGTACAAACTCCGTACAGACAAGCACCCGTAGTCAGGATCGAACCAGGGTCTCTGGCGCTGTGGGACACTGTGCTGCCCTCAGTTCTGGAGGAACTCAGCGGGTCAGACTGAAGAAGGGACCCGACCGGAAATGTCACCCATCCGTTTTCTACAGAGATGCTGCCTGACCCGCTGAGTTACTCCTGCATCTTGTGCCTATCTTTGGCTGTTGCAATAATTGCACAGGTGACTCATCCTTCCCAGAGTTTAAGTGTACACTCAGCTGTGTGAATTGCATCGATTTAATTAAAAGGTTTTGCCGCAATTGTAGGACTCAGCAATGGAGTCGAATGGTCGGACTCTCGAGTTCAATATTTACTAATTTCATCATATAATCTAACCAATCTAAGACCATTTCCACGTAACTATTGTCAATACTTCCCTCTTGTTATAGAAGGTGAATTGCCATTGAATCGTTGGACTAATGATAATGATAAATGGATTAACAAAAGGACAATATTGAAAAGTATTTGAAAGTTCCCCAGTACAGGAATTGTTTGTATATTTCGGACAGCATATGTGGACACCATGTAAACAATGAACACCACGGATTGTATTCTCTAGTGTGCCAGAAGTTAACGGGAGACCAGATAGATGCGTATAAAATTATGAGAGGTATAGATATGGTAGACATACCGTCTGAAGAAGGGTCTCAACCCGAAACGTCACCCATAGATTCTGCCTCACCCGCTGAGTTTCTCCAGCATTTTTGTCTGCCTTAGATATGGTAGACAGTCAGATCCTTTTTCCCGGGGTGGGAATGTCAGAGACTAGAGGGCACAGCTTAAAGGCCCTGTCCCACTTTCCCGAGTTGCTCACAGACTCTCCCGAGTTTTCCCGAGTTGAATGTGCAGATAGTTATTAATGAATATGATATAGTTGGGATCACGGGGACATGGCTCCAGGGTGACCAAGGCTGGGAGCTGAACATCCAGGGATATTCAATATTCAGGAGGGATAGACAGAAAGGAAAAGGATGTGGCATAGTGTTGCTGGTTAGAGAGGAGATTAACGCAATAGAAAGGAAGGACATTAGCTTGGAGGATGTGGAATCGATATGGATAGAGCTGCAAAACACTAAGAGGCAGAAAACGCTAGTGGGAGTTGTGTACATGCCACCTAACAGTAGTAGTGGAGTTGGGGATGGCATCAAACAGGAAATTAGAAATGCGTGCAACAAAGGTAAAACAGTTATAATGGGTGACTTCAATCTACATATAGATTGGGTGAATCAAATTGGCAGGGGTGCTGAGGAAGAGGATTTCTTGGAATGTATGCGGGATAGTTTTCTAAACCAACATGTAGAGGAACCAACGAGAGAGCAGGCTATTCTAGACTGGGTATTGAGTAATGAGGAAGGGTTAGTTAGCAGTCTTGTTGTGCGTGGCCCCTTGGGCAAAAGTGACCATAATATGGTTGAGTTCTTCATTAGGATGGAGAGTGACATTGTTAATTCAGAAACAAGGGTTCTGAACTTAAAGAAGGGTAACTTTGAGGGTATGAGACATGAATTGGCCAAGATAGACTGGCAAGTGATTCTTAAAGGGATGATGGTGGATATGCAATGGAAGGCATTTAAAGACTGCATGGATGAACTACAACAATTGTTCATCCCAGTTTGGCAAAAGAATAAATGAGGGTAGGTAGCGCATCCATGGATAACAAGGGAAATCAGGGATAGTATCAAAACAAAAGGTGAAGCATACAAATTAGCCAGAAAAAGCAGCCTACCAGAGGACTGGGAGAAATTCAGAGTCCAGCAGATGAGGACAAAGGGCTTAATTAGGAAAGGGAAAATAGATTATGAAAAAAACCTGGCAGGGAACATAACAACTGACTGCAAAAGTTTTTATAGATATGTGAAGAGAAAAGGATTAGTTAAAACAAATGTAGGTCCCTTGCAGTCAGAAATGGGTGAATTGATCATGGGGAACAAGGATATGGCAGACCAATTGAATAACTACTTTGGTTCTGTCTTCACTAAGGAAGACATAAATAATCTGCCGGAAATAGCAGGGGACCGGGGTTCAAATGAGATGGAGGAACTGAGTGAAATCCCGGTTAGCCAGGAAGTGGTGTTACGTAAATTGAATGGATTAAAGGCCGATAAATCCCCAGGGCCAGATAAGTTGCATCCCAGAGTACTTAAGGAAGTAGCCCCAGAAATAGTGATAATTTTTCAGAACTCTTTAGATTCTGGAGTAGTTCCTGAGGATTGGAGGGTAGCTAATGTAACCCCACTTTTTAAAAAGGGAGGGAGAGAGAAAACGGGGAATTACAGACCAGTTAGTCTAACATAGGTAGTGGGGAAAATGCTAGAGTCAGTTATTAAAGATGGGATAGCAGCACATTTGGAAAGTGGTGAAATCATTGGACAAAGTCAGCATGGATTTACGAAAGGTAAATCATGTCTGACGAATCTTATAGAATTTTTCGAGGATGTAACTAGTAGACTGGATAAGGGAGAACCAGTGGATGTGTTATATCTGGACTTTCAGAAGGCTTTCGACAAGGTCCCACGTAAGAGATTAGTATGCAAACTTAAAGCACACGGTATTGGGGGTTCAGTATTGATGTGGATAGAGAACTGGCTGGCAGACAGGAAGCAAAGAGTAGGAGTAAACGGGTCCTTTTCAGAATGGCAGGCAGTGACTAGTGGGGTACCGCAAGGCTCAGTGCTGAGACCCCAGCTATTTACAATATATATTAATGATCTGGATGAGGGAATTGAATGCAACATCTCCAAGTTTGCGGATCACACAAAGCTGGGGGGCAGTGTTAGCTGTGAGGAGGATGCTAGGAGGCTGCAAAATGACTTGGATAGGTTAGGTGAGTGGGCAAATGCATGGCAGATGCAGTATAATGTGGATAAATGTGAGGTTATCCACTTTGGTGGCAAAAACAGGAAAATGGACTATTATCTGAATGGTGGCCGATTAGGAAAAGGGGAGATGCAACAAGATCTGGGTGTCATGGTGCACCAGTCATTGAAGGTGGGCATGCAGGTGCAGCAGGCAGTGAAGTAAGTGAATGGTATGTTGGCATTCATAGCAAGAGGATTTGAGTATAGGAGCAGGGAGGTTCTACTGCAGTTGTACAGGGTCTTGGTGAGGCCACACCTGGAGTATTGCGTACAGTTTTGGTCACCAAATCTGAGGAAGGACATTCTTGCCATAGAGGGAGTGCAGAGAAGGTTCACCAGACTGATTCCTGGGATGGCGGGACTTTCATATGAAGAAAAACTGGATAGACTCGGCTTGTACTCGCTAGAATTTAGAAGATTGAGGGGGGATCTTATAGAACCGTACAAAATTCTTAAGGGGTTGGACAGGCTAGATGCAGGAAGATTGTTCCTGATGTCGTGGAAGTCCAGAACAAGGGGTCACAGTTTAAGGATAAGGGGTAGACTTTTAGGACCGAGATGAGAAAATCATTTTTCACACAGAGAGTGGTGAATCTGTGGAATTCTCTGCCACAGAAGGTAGTTGAAGCCATTTCATTGGCTATATTTAAGAGGGAGTTAGATGTGGCCCTTGTGGCTAAAGGGATCAGGGGGTATGGAGAGAAGGCAGGTACAGGATACTGAGTTGGATGATCAGCCATGATCATATTGAATGGCGGTGCAGGCTTGAAGGGCCGAATGGCCTACTCCTGCACCTATTTTCTATGTTTCTATGTTTCCCCTTGATTCGAACTCGGAGAATTACGGTAATAGCCGTTCGTAGGTCCTCGGGGCTATTTTTTAAACTCGTGGACATTTTTCAACATGTTGAAACAACGTCCCGACTTACCTGATGCCTGGAGTTCCTACGGCTGGCATTACGTGCCGCTACGAAACATCTATGGACTCCAACGGACTCGCTACCGACATTCCCCGACTTTCCCCGAGTTTGAATCAAGGGGAAAACTCGGGAGAGTTTGTGAGTAACTCGGGAAAGTGGGACAGGGCCTTTAAGGTGAGAGGGACAATGATTTAAAAAAATGTGGTGGGAATGTTTTTTTTTAACCTTATCAAAGTGGTAGGTGCCTACAACACGCTGCCAGGGGTGGTGGTGGTGGAGGCAGATATGATAGTAGCGTTTAAGAGGCTATTAGACAGGCACATGGATCGGCCAGGAATGGAGGGATATGGATCATGTGCAGGCAGACGGGATCAGTTTAATTTAGCATCATATTTGGTATGGACATTGTGGGCAGAAGGGCCTGTACTCTTCTATGTCCTATGTTTAATATTGCCTCATATAATGTAGAGCAATGGGACATAAAATCAAACATGGTGTCTTAAGACAAAATCGCGGTGAAAAGGCAAATTCAATGAGAGTGTTAAGTAAAAGCTAAATTATAATTTCACCAATTGAACACTGACAGTGTTACAAAGAGAAACTGGTGACACGCAAGGTTAAATACTTTCATAGCACTAAGGAAAATAATCAATGCCTCCACTTAATTAGTTCAGGAAAAATTAATGACGTTCAGTAATCTACCGATTTCTTCAATTCATTCCTGGTAACAAAATTCTATTTGGTTCAGTAATGAATGAATAAGGAATTAATTACTACAAATTATTTCCAAAAAAGCTTATTGTTGGGTCATTTTTACTCAAGGGATATAATTTATGCTAGGCATGTAATCTGTCATGACAGCCTTAAATATTTAGACATCGAACCTCAAATTGGCAGAGCAAGGAGCTTACAAAGGCTATATCATTAGTGTGGAGTAAATTGATGCTAACTGCTACACTTGGGGTCGTTTCCTCCAAAATCAGTTGAAGGATAAACTTTACAATTCTAGCGTTCAATATTTTGCATAATAGTTTAAACTCTCAACATGATGCTGAACTTGATACATCAGGCAATACATCGATAGGACAGGTTTAGAGGGATATGGGGCAAATTCGGGCAGGATGGACTAGTGTAGATAGGACATATTGGGCTAGTTGGGCTGAAGAGGCTGTCTCCACTCTGTAAGACTCCATGAATCTACGTGTGAAAATGAGTACCTCCAGATTCAGGGTATCAAGAAATTGCAGAGAGTTACGGACGTAGCCCAGACCATCGCACAAACCAACCTCCCTTCCACCAACTCCATCTACACCTCACGCTGCCTCGGCAAGGCCAGCAGCATAATCAAGGACCAAAATCACCCCGGTCACTCCCTCTTCTCCCCTCTCCCATCAGGCAAGAAATACAGAAGTGTGCAAACGCACACCTCCAGATCCAGGGACAGTTTCTTCCCGGCTGTCATCAGGTAACTGAACCAACTAGAGAGCAGTCATGAGCTACTATCTACCTCATTGGAGACCATCGGACTATCTTTAATTGGACTTTACTGGACTTTATCTTGCACTAAACGTTATTCCCTTTATCCTGTATCTGTACACTGTGGACCGCTTGATTATAATCATGTATAATATTTTCGCTGACTGGATATCACGCAACAAAATGGCTTTTCACTGTACCTTGGTAATGTGACATTAACAAACTAAACTTGATCAGGTTTATTTCGCCTGACCCGCTGGGTTACTCCAGCATTTTTTTTTGCTCGAGGTTCCAGCATCTGCAATTCCTTGTATTTCTCTCTGAAAATACATTTCCTTTTTCATTAAGTTGATCATGCATCATCAAACTTAATTTAGTTTAGTTCAGTTTAGTTTAGAGATACAACGTGGAAACAGGCCCTTCGGCCCACCGAGTCCGCACCGACCAGCGATCCCCGCACACTAACGCTATCCTACACACGAGCGACAATTTACACTTTTAGACAATAGACAATAGACAATAGGTGCAGGAGTATGTCATTCGGCCCTTCGAGCCAGCACCACCATTCAATTCAAATTCGCCATGCCATTCATTACCAAAGCCAATTAAACCTAGAAGCCTACATGTCTGGGAGGAAACCAGAGTACACAAGGAGAACGTACAAAATCCATACTTACAACTTACAAACCTAAAAATAATTTTGCTGTTCCTTTAATTTTTCTTTTACCTTTTATGCAAGTCATGTACAGTGTCTCCAGGATACCATGGATGTGGCATGTTTTATTTGTGTGCATGGATAAGAGTATTTCTGGAGTAACGGCAACCTGCAGATGTCGGATGAAGGTTAATCTCACAGGTCATTTAGACGTCTCTGAAATAACTTCTGCCTTTCTAACAATTTTTTTTTCCCCAGTCAGTTAGAATCATTATATTTTGTCTTTCACCCTGATTAATGTCGGAGGGAATCTGTAGTTTAATGGTATCTATAATACTCTTAAATCTTAGATTATGCAGTGGAAGATTTAGGTATGGATCTATACATGATGAAGGGTACAGAGAAGAGCTACAAGTCTTAAGTCCCTTAGTTATCAGCTTAGACTTCGCGAATTAGGGCTATTGGCAGAAATGTCAGCTTAGAGAAGGCATGATTAAAGATTCCTAAGTCATGAAGGGATTAAGAACATAAGAAATAAGAGTAAGAGTAGGCTCTCATTCATGTTGTACAATGGCTGAACTGATCGCAAAACCCTCAGCTCTCTTTAGGCTTCAAAGATACAGCAAGGAAGCAGGCCCTTCAGCCCACCAAGTCTCTGCAAGCAGTGACCCCCATGCACTCGTTCTATCCGACACACTGGAATGTTTTTGATTAGTTTAGAGATACAGTGTGGAAACAGGTCATTCGGCCCACCCATCCGGTCGGTATCGACCAGCGATCAGTGTGGGACACTAAATAACACTGCCCTACGCGCACTAGGGGACAATTTACAATTTTACCGAAGCCAATTAACCTACAAAGCTGTACGTCTTTGGAGTGTGGGAGGAAACCGGAGCACCTGGAGAAAACCCACGCGGACACAGGGAGAACGTGCAACCTCCGTACAGACAGCACCCATTAGTCAGGATCGAACCCGGGTCTCTCGCACTGTAAGGCAGCAACTCTAACGCTGCGCCACCGTGCCGCCCACACTATCGTTGTCTAAATCCCTATCTGCCTCAGCCTCGAATCTGTTCAACGAGCTACTTTACAGCTGGGGCGGGATATAGAAAGCATTTAAAATAGAAATTTCTCCTCCTCCTTCTTAAATTAGTGCCCCCCTTATTCTGTTTATTACCCTGTTTCCTCGAAATGGAAAACAATTTTGCAGCACTGCCCCGTCAAACTCTATCAACATCTTTTAATGCTACGATAACATAGTCTATGGTTCGTATGTTCATAAATCATAGGAGCAGATTCAAGCCATTCGGCCCATCAAGTCTACTCCACCATTCAATCATGGCTGATCCATCTTTCCCTCACAACCCCATTCTCCAGCCTTCTTCCCGTAACCTTTGACACCCTTACTAATCAAGAACCTGTCTATCTCTGCTTTAATAATACGCAATGACTTGGCCTCCAAAGCCGTCTGTGGCAATGAATTCCACAGATTCACCACCCTCTGGCTAAATTAATTCCTCCTCATCTCCTTTGTAATGGCTACGTCCCGCTAATCCATGATATACACAGACCCAACCTGCACAATTGTTCCCTGTAAGTATTATTTCACCCCTCAACAAGGTGACTATTTTCCAAAGTCCCAGCAGTGCAAGTGTATCCATCTTTAAATAATCCTCTTTAAAATACGATGCGTGGGGCAAGATTTTTACTCTGGGTGGGGGTGAAAATGTGAGATAAATTTGGACATGATTGAAATCTGGAGATGTCTGAAAATGCCCTTGGATCATTTCCTAGAAGGGTTTCGGCCCGAAACGATGCCTATTTCCTTTGCTCCATAGATGCTGCTGCACCCGCTGAGTTTCTCCAGCATTTTTGTCCACCTGATAATCTCTTGCTCGGACAGAGTTTGTTTGTTTTGTGTGCTTGCAATGAGTGTGCAAGTAAAGTTTTGAGGGTGTAATCAAAGACCCACACCATCCTGGCCACACACTCATCTCTCCGTTGCCATTGGGAAGAAGGTACAGGAGCTTGAACTCTGGAACATCCAGGCTGAGGAACAGCTTCTTCCCCACAGCCATCAGGCTATTAAACACAACATCAGACAAACTCTGAACAATAACAGTCTATTATTACTATTGCAATTTATCTGTTTATTTATTGTGTGTATATATATGGTCTATGGTACATAGGCACACTGAACTTTTATCTCCTGTTGTGTATTATGTTTACATGTTCTGTTGTGCTGCAGCAAAGCAAGAATTGCATTGTCCTATCTGGGACACATGACAATAAAACTCTCTTGACTCTCTCTTGACTCTTGACCTCAAAGGTGAGGATGTTGACTGGAGCACAAACTGAAGTTGGTTTGTTGATCCTGCCCTGATCAATCTGGAGAAGGGTCTCGACCCGAAACGCCACCCATTCCTTCTCTCCAGAGATGCTGCCTGTCCCGCTGAGTTACTCCGGCTTTTTGTGTCTGTCTTTGTTGATCCTGCTGGTGGATTAGAAGGATTTCGTGGAGTCTCAATGTTACTTTGAATTGCTTTGATAATGACTCAGTTCAGTCTAGTTTATTGTCACGTGTACCGAGGTAGAGTGAAAAGCTTTTGTTGCGTGCAAACCAGTCAGCAAAAAACAAAACAAATCATGATTACAATCTAACCATTTACAGTTATATAGATACATGATAAGGGAATAACGTTTAGTGCAAGGTAAAGCCAGCAACGTCCAGTCAAGAAGGGTCCGAGGGTCACCAACGAGGTAGATAGTAAGTAGTTCAGCGCTGCTCTCTGGTTGTGGCAGGATGACGCAGTTGCCTGATAACAGCTGGGAAGACGGACTAATAGATTAAAGAACTACTGATGTTTCTGGTAGGTGGATAAAAATGCTGGAGAAACTCAGCGGGTGAGGCAGCATCTACGGATCGAAGGAATAGGTGACGTTTCGGGTCGAGACCCTTCTTCAGACTCCTTCGTTCCGTAGATGCTGCCTCACCCCCTGAGTTTCTCCAGCATTTGTATCTACCTTCGATTTTTCCAGCATCTGCAGTTCATTCTTAAACATTGATGTTTCTGGTGTCAATTATCAACGTTGAGTGGGATTGACAAGGAGTTTTCAGTTGAATATATTCAATCAGCTACATTTTTAATTTCACCCGGAGGATTCTCTGATAAATGGGTGTTAATGGTATGTAGAGTCACACAGATTATACCAGCTCATTTGAAAGACATCATTTTAAAATACATTTACAGGAATATTCCTTAATATAGGGTGAAAAAAACCTCCTCTAGATCGTAACAAAATTCCTTGTTTGTGGGCTTTCTCCAGTACTATCAATGATTTTTTAAAAATCATCCCGGTATGGGAATGGGTCTTTAATCACTTTAGCATTTAACTCATGGGGGAAAAAACATCATATCAATTTAATACACCAGTAGAAAACAATCTCTTTTAATCCTGAAATGTGGAAACAGAGGATATAATACTCAACGGTAGACAAAAATGCGGGAGAAACTCAGTAGGTGAGGCAGCATCTATGGAATGAAGGTATAGGTGATGTTTCGGGTCAAGACCCTTCTTCAGACCCATCAGTCTGAATAAGGGTCTCGACCCGAAACGTCACCTATTCCTTCGTCCATAGATGCTGCCTCACCCGCTGAGTTTCTCCAGCATTTTTATCTACCATTGGTTTTTCCAGCATCTACAGTTCTAAAACATATAATACTCAATAGTCAGAATCAACATTTTTAATCTGTAGCTCCAATTTCCCAGATGTTTTACATTTTTTATGATTTTCCATTTTTTCTAATGTAAGAATTTGAAAAGTCTTAAATGATCATTTCTGTTTTCTGATTTGTAAACATATTATACAGTGCTTAAACATACTTTCAAGTTGTACCGCATAAATTACTCATATGTAAGCTTTTGGAATAATGTTCCCAGATATGTTTTACAGCTGGACATAAGTTATTTGATATTTGCAACATTCTGTACTTGTCAGCAAATATACTGGAGTTTCCAGCATGTAATTATTGTAAGATTATCAAAGTAGACATTTGACATAACAGAATGCTACAATTTATTAAGGGATGCATTTTTTCAATGATATAAGACCTTCCAGAAATCTTTATTTGCACCCCAGTGACATTGATGGGGTGGGAGATTGCAACCTTCACGTGGTCTGCCCTGTTTCGACGAATGCAATCAACCTGGCATGCACAATCAAATAAGATCATATAGAACAAGTTGTCCTACAATTTTAGGCTGTGCACGCCATACGCAAGATGAAGAAGTGACATTGATGATGATATATTTTGTGATTGATTCAAAGATACAACATGGAAACAGGCCCATCAGCCCGCTGAGTCCAAGCCGACCATCGATCACTCGTTCTATGTTGTCCCACTTTTGTATCCACTCCCTACACATTAGGCACAATTTACAGAGGCTAATTAATCTACAAACCTGCACGTCTTTGAGATGTGGGAGGAAATCAGAGCACCCGGAGAAAACCACGCTGTCACTGAGAGAACGTACAAACTCAGACGTGCATTATCTCTGTGACACGTGTGGGTTTTCGCCGGGTGCTCCGGTTTCCTCCCACAAACCAAAGATGTGCAGGTTTGTAGGTCAATTGGGTTCTGTAAGTTGTAAATGGTCCCTAGTGTGTAGGATAGGGTGAGTGTACAGAGTGATCACTGGTTGGTGCGGACTCGCTGGGCCGATGGGCCTGTTTCCACGCTGTATCTCTAAAGTCTAAAGTCTAAACTCCACACAGACAGCGTTTGAGGTCAGGATTAAACCCGGGTCTCTGGCACTGTGAAGCTGAAGCACGATACTGCCTTTATTTATAACATCACAAAATATAGAAGAATTATATCACCGTTATAAGGTCTGAAAAAGAAAGATGCCAATATTGTAACTTTACTTGGCAAAATTGACTGGCTAGTGACTACAATTCTAAACAAAACCTTCAGTACATAGCAGGTAACATTGCAGCAGCCCAGTTGCTCAATGCAGGGGAATCAACTCTTTAAGGTGGGGTCAAGGAAAGAGCGTTCACGTCGTGGCCCTGTTTCCACCAATCTTTCCACCACCACGCACAAGAAGCACAAGAAGCGACAAGACAGACACCATTGTATGCAGATGCCGAGAAGTGTGTTCAGCTCTTCTAATCTTGGGTAGACAAAAGTGCTGGAGAAACTCCACGGGTGCAGCAGCATCTATCGAGCGAAGGAAATAGGCAACGTTTCGGGCCGAAACCCTTCTTCAGACCCTTCTAATCTTGTGTGTGGACTCGATAAGAAGAACTCTTTAAGGTCAAATAGAGAATGATAGAGGAAGGTTTTAGGAGGGATGAGGGAAGTCCATTCTGTTTTAAACTATGGCCTTTATTTTATTGATTTAATTGTTTACAAATGTTCTTGTTAGATTTTATTTTATTTTTAATAATATATTGATTTAATGCCATATCTATATAGAATTATATATATATATAATATATATAAAAGAACCATTAAATTAATATATTATTAAAAATAAAAATAAACCTAACAGACATTTATAAATAATTAAAACAATAAAATAAAGCCATTAGCTTTAAAACCAAAAGAATATATATATATTCTTATATAGGAGTAATTTATGAGGTACAACTTGAAAATATGTTTAAGAACTGTATATGTTTAAGAACGTTTACAAATCAAAAAACTGAAATGATCATTTAAGACATATATATATATATATATATATATATATATATATATATATATATATATATATATATATATATAATAGATTTTTGATTTTGTGAATGTCAGCAACATTTAACAATTATTAATAATCGATGACAGCATTTTACAACTAACAGATGTTCTATCATAATCGATGACAGCTCTTTACAACTAACAGATGTTCTATCATACCGTAACCCAGGTTGTCCTGGGTTACCTGTGGTAAAAGGATTTACTCACCATACTTTCTCACTGGTTCCAATTTGGGATACAGAGCCAGCATGATTGGACTTAGATCCAGACCAGCTAATGATGGAAAAATGGAGCCTGATGCATGACTATTCTGGACCGGGTTTTTGGCCCTATGTGAGTATACTCTGCAGCCACACACACCGTTAAACACCATTGACTAATAATCTGAAGCAGTGTCACATCGAGATGTATTTTGCCACTTCACAGTTATCTTCGTATTAGGGTTCCAAAATCTAGTAGGCATGTCAAAATGTTTAATAGATTACTGTGCAGTGAACATGATGAAAATTAGTTTACTCAGTACACTAAAACCACCATGCTACCGATCACACACGCGAAAACGTCTAAGAGCGCCAGTATGAAAAATCAGGAACTTATAAACTGGTCACGCAGAATCTGAATTGCAACATTATGGCAATGAGAATGATCTTTCTTTTTCTCTCTCTCATGTGATGAATAACACAAGGACTGAAGATTGTTGAGAAGGTATACTGAAAAAAACACTTATTATTTCTGTAATAATAGTCTATAATAGTGAAATACTTAAGGTAGACTGAAAATGCTGGAGTAATTCAGCGGGACAGGCAGCATCTCTGGAGAGAAGGAATGGGTGATGTTTCGGGGTCCGAAGTGTCACCCATTCCTTCTCTCCAGAGATGCTGCCTGTCCCGCCGAGTTACTCTAGCATTTTGTATCTATCTTCGGTTTAAACCAGCATCTGCAGTTCCTTAGCGGGACAGGCAGCATCTCTGGAGAGAAGGAACGGGTGACGTTTCGGGTCGAGACCCTTCTTCAGACTGATTCAAAGTCTGAAGAAGGGTCTCAACCAGAAACGTCGCCCATTCCTTCTCTCCAGAGATGCTGCCTGTCCCGCTGAGTTACTCCAGCGTTTTGTGTCTACCTTCGGTTTAAACCAGCATCTGCAGTTCCTTCCTCCATATACTGAAATACCTATTGCTTTGAGTATTGCATTGAGCATTATAGAAACATAGAAAATAGGTGCAGGAGTAGGCCATTCGGCCCTTCGAGCCAGCACCGCTATTCAGTATGATCATGGCTGATCATCCAAAATGCTTTTTCTCCATATTCCTTGATTCCGTTAGCCCTAAGAGCTATATCCAACTCTCTCTTGTAAACATGACGTGAAAATATAGTCCAATTGCATATATATAACCAAAGCATTTTGCGGGGAAAATTCAGACATTTTTGTTTCACTAAACTTTCTTCTTAAAAACTAACAATAAACTGTACATAAAAATCATAAAGCGGATCATAAACAAAAACCTAGTCGCACATTTCACTCACTTCTTCTTTACGGTGCGTGTATGATATTTAAAACCAAATTATTAAAAAAAAAAAACTGTGTACATACCGACATTTCGAAACTCATCACTGCAATCTCTAAATGTTGTAACAGAAATAACATGTCCACGTTTGCCCCTCCACTCCAATTCAACATACGGATTGCATTCCCCGAGTTCACGCCAGCTACCCCTCGAATCCCAACTAGTCGACATTCTACCGCTTTTACTGCCACACGAACAACTCCCACACATAGAGTAAATGTTCAGTCTCAGCTTTAATTAGTCCGTTTTCAACTGAATTTGAAATTGATATAACTCAAGTTCAGAATTCACAGACCGAGCAGGTACTGTCCAGTGTTAAAGTTGGTAAATCCATTAATTTCCCCGACAATATTAAGGTACAATATAAATGAACAGTGAACAGGAATAATAAGACCATTGCTTGTACAGATAATGTTGTTATTCAGATTTGACTCCATTTCCGTTTTTAATAAAAATCAGCATTGTTGGATGATTTTCGAGTGTCAGACTGCGTTGACCAAATTCAACTCCAATCTATAAAAAAACAATTCATAATGAATTTGTGTCAGAGATGATTGCAGCTAATATACTTGGCATTCCACTGGATATTCATTGCAGCAGATGACATGTAATGGCAGTGAATATTGTCTATTACACAGCATTTAACTCTTTCTCAAAAGTTTTAAGAGTCCGTTAACGCAGCAATTATAAAACTTATAATAAATTCAAATATATATGTCGTCATTCGTGTGAGAGAAGTCACTCTCGTATGATGCTTTGATTCGCGTAGCCCGTTTTCATTGCATCAAATCTACTTTAGAAGTGAAGGTGATTTGATACCAATCCTTAGATTCCCGTCCTTTAGTGACACGGGGAAGTAGATATGTTATTGCAAGAATCAAAAACAAATACCATTGATGGAAGAATATTTCGTAGCTGGTCAAACTAACAAATGACATAATCCACTCTATATTTTATCCTGTTAAATTTATTCGATTAAATACATGAACATGAACGAAGCAGTCGATAGTCGAGTTGAACAAATTGAAGTGATTTGGGAAATATATTTGTCAGGACAATACTTTTTCAATGATTTTGGTGAAAAGCACCAGCGCGAATAATGTTTACCTAAACACCTCTTATTAAGTGCACGGGTCTGTGGCATTTCAACACATTTAATATACAATCATTCCTCTGTTAAAAGGCGGAATTCGCACATTCATCACTAAACTGCAACGTAAATGTTTCCCATTGTCATCAAATGTGCGCTCAGAGTAAATGTTGACAAAATATATTAATTTTTCTTTAAACTTAGGCAGAAATATAAACGCCATTGCCTCCGTGAACACCGCTATTCGTGACAACGTGTCGCCAGATTTACTGGGGAATCAATCAATCTCTTACGTCTTTAGATGTTGCATAGTTTTAACAACTGTTGAACGTCCAAAGGAGTGCAGTGATTTACGAGACAGTAAAAAAGTAACTCACATTTTTCCAAAAGTCCTTTTTTTATCAGCCGTCTATCTATTCAGAGCAAGTGACCGCATTCTACAACAGGTAAAGGGGCCGGGTGTGCGTGGACACCACGTCGGGGCTCCCGCACAAGGAGTCTATTAACTGGAGACCAGATGTAGATGAGTCAGGTTGGGTATGGAAAGAAGGGGGGACAAAAATGAGCGAAGAAGTCCTTTCGATCCACGGCGGGATGGGGAGGTGTGAGTGGATGGACGGACAGATGGATGGATGAATGAACGGGAGTGACACGTTGATTAAGACTTGTCATTACAATGTTTGCAAAGGCTGGAGGGTGTGCCTGTATACACGGTGCATTTGTCGGGGCACGATGCGAGCGAGTTGCCGGTGAAGGGGTAAACTGCGGCTTGTCCAAAGGTGCTAAGAGTGTTGGTCAGCGCGGCCGCAGAGGGCATGGGTCCGGACAGAGTCTGCCCCTGGTTCAAATACGCCACCAGCCGCCTCATTTCATCCAGAGCCTGAGCCTGCATCAGGATGTAGTTTTTCGCCAGCAGTAAAGTGGCGATTTTGGACAGTTTTCTCACGGACGGGCTGTGGGCGTAGGGGATGACGGATCTCAGGCCGTCCAGTGCATCGTTTAAATCGTGCATCCTCCTCCTCTCCCGCGCGTTGATGCTCAGCCTCAGCGAGCGCGGCTCCTTGCCTTTCTTGCCCGCCGAACTTTTGGGTTTGCCCTCGATGTCGCTGCCCGCGTTGCGAGCACTGCCGGCCGATCGGCCGTCGCTGTCCTCCTCGTCCTCCGTCTGATCCTCGCTGCTCTCGGCGGCCTTGGCGCTGTGGCCCAGGGTGTAGGGACCGCAGCTCTGGCCGGCCCCCCAGCCCTCTCTGGTTTCAGCACCGCGGACAGCACCGCCGTAGCTGAAGGTGGAGTGACCGAAGCGCTCGATGAAGGTGTCATTCACCATGGAGTTTAAACCATCCCTCGCTTTGAGAGAAATGCCGGCGCTGCTGTGAAACAGATCTCCCTCAGCAACGTTCATCGCTGGAACCCAAACGGACCCGCTCCTCTTGTGTCGTCCTTCCCCGTGTTAAAAGTGCAGCGCCTTTTGAATTGAATTAAAATTAAATCCCACGGCCGCTGAGGACGACAGCTCGGCTCGGCTCGTTCTCCAGCCAGTTGGGTCTCCGGCAAGGTTGTGCCTGACTTGCCAGCGCACTTTCAGCTTATTACAGACAGTCGCCTGTTGGGACACGACGCCCGCCCAATCAGGAGCATGCTTTAATTAATAGGATTACAATGTTTTAAAGGAAAGGGAAGGCAGCTGTCAATACTGTTAGTTGAAGTTAATCTAAACACACTCACACTCACACTCACACACACTAACACTCACACTCACACACACTCACACTCACACACGCTCACACACACTCACACTCATACACACACTCACACACGCTCACACTCATACTCACACTCACACACACTCACACTCACACTCACACACGCTCACACACACTCACACTCATACGCACACACACACTCGCTCTCCATCTCTCTCTCTCACAGACACACACATTCACTCTCTCTCTCTCTCTCTCTCACTCTCCCTCTCTCGCACACACACACACACACACACACACACACACACACACACACACACACACACGTTCTCTCTCTCTCTCTCACACACACACACACACACACACACACACACACACACTCACACACACACACACACACACACGTTCTCTCTCTCTCTCACACACACACACACACACACACACACACACACACACACACACACACGCGCGTTCTCTCTCTCTCACACACACCCACTCGCTCTCCATCTCTCTCTCTCACAGACACACACATTAACTCTCTCTCTCTCTCACTCTCCCTCTCTCGCACACACACACACACACACACACACACACACACACACACACACACACACACACACACACACACGCACACACACAGACACACACACACACACACACACACACACACACACACACACACACACACACACACACACACACACACACACACACACACACACACACACACACACACACACACACACACACACACAATCGCTCACTAATGACCAGCGAGCGCTCTCCCGGTCACCAATACAAACCCACCATGTTACCTCCCGAACAAATATCACAACAAGTTTCTCCAACGGCGACATGGGTCAAAAACAAAAGGCGAATTGACTCCATCAGCTGTTGGTAACCGCAGATAGAGGCAAAATGCTGGAGTAACTCAGCGGGACAGGCAGCATCTCTGAAGAGAAGGAACGGGTGATGTTTCGGGTGGAGCCCCTTCTTCAGACTTCTTCAGTCAAGGGGAGAGGGAAACTAAAGGTATGAAAGGTTCAGAACAAATCAGAGCCGGTACCGATGGCCTAAGAGCCCACAATGGTCCATTGTTTGGCTGTGGAGGAGGTGATAACGAGGGGATAGGAACAGTAAAACTGTCAGGGTGACTGGGGTGAGGGAGGGACGAAGTGAGAGCGAATGCAAGGGCTACTTGGAATGAGAGATATCAATGGTCATACGGCTGGGGTGTAAGGTGCCCAAGCGAAATATGAGATGCTGTTCCCCCAATTTGCGTGTGGCCTCACTCTGACAGTGGAGGAGGCCCAGGACAGAAAGGTCAGTGTGGGAATGGGAAGGGGACATTATTCTGGGAATTCATTGCCACAGAAGGCTGTGGGCGCCAAGTCAATGGATATTTTTAAGGCAGAGATCGGTAGATTTTTGATTAGTACGGGTGTCAGGGTGTCAGGGGTGATGGGGAGAAGGCAGGAGAATGGGGTTAGGAGGGAGAGATAGATCCGCCATGATTGAATGACGGAGTAGACTTGATGGGCCGAATGGCCTAATTCAGCCCCTATCACTTATGAACATTAATTATAAAGTGTTGTCCATAGGCCAATGTTACTATAAAAATAGAACCAATGGCTTTGATAGAAATTTCGAAGCAACAGACAAATCCAATTTAGGAGAACACCATTTTCAGGCACATGAGATGGTTTTACTCCATGGCTAATATTCCGGTGGGAAGAAGTGAGTGCATTCAAAGATGACGGTCAATGGTTTAGGATATTGAACAGTCAGTGGTTTAGGATATTCGACTCCCCGCGTTAATTGCATAACACGGATTGTCACCTTGTCGTGGTGGAGAACCTTGTGTGGACCTGAGATCCTGAGAGCGATGCCGTCTGGAGCTATGCTCCTGGTAGGGCCACCCATGGCGATAAGGTCGAGGGGGAGGTCTCTGACAAAGAGCAATCCAACCAAGACCTCACCGGTGGAACAGGCGAAGGACGATGGCTAACCCTAGTGGAGCGTCACAACGGCTGGGAAGGCGGATGAAGGCTGCAGCAGAAAAGGGTCTCCGGTCGTCTTGGACCCAGATCTGTCAAGGACCGTGGGGTGGCTGTCTGTGCACCAGTCTCCCCACGTTAAACAACCCTGGAGACACCCATGGTCAGCCATGATAATCTTCTCATTTCACTTTCTCTCCGCTGGTGATCTGTGCTATCTGAGTGCAATGTCCATTCAACAGATATAACGTGATCTGTGTATTTAAAGGGATTTAAAGGGAATTTAGCCTTTTAAAGGAGATTCACCTTCGATTTAGTTATACTGCACCAAGTTCGCTTTCTGCAACAACATCTAGCTACAGATAAAATGTTTTCAAAATAAAAAATATGACAGGCCGAGGTAAATAAAATTTAAAACGTAATTGCTAGCCTAATCCCCAAGCACGGTTTTGCTAAAACAAAGGAACTGTCTTAATCCACAGAGTCCACACACACACACACACACACACACACACACACACACACACACACACACACACACACACACACACACACACACACACACACACACACACACATACACACACACACACACACACACACACACACACACACACACACACACACACACACACACACACACATACACACACACTCACTCACACACACAAAACAACCACACACACACACAAACACACACTCACTCACACACACTCACATACTCACACACACACACACACACACACACACACATACACACACACACACACACACACACACACACACACACACACACACACGCCGCTTCCTAGAACAATGCAACAGATAGGCACAAAATGCTGGAGTAACACAGTGGGACCGGCAGCATCTCTGGAGAGAAGGAATTGGTGACGCTTCGGGTCAAGAACTTTCTTCAGTCTGAAACCTGATTCAGTTGAGCAAAGTTGCACATTTTCAAAAGAAGATAAGAATGGCTAAAGGACTCGGGTTGCGAGGATTTAAAAAGTCCTACAACATTTAAATAAAGCTCGACTTACAAACGTGTAGGACGGAACTGCAGATGCAGGGTTACACTGAAGATGGACACAAAATGCTGGAGTAAACTCAGCAGGACAGGCAGCATCTCTGGAGAGAAGGAATGGGTGACGTTTCGGGTCGAGACCCTTGTTCAGTCTGAAGAAGTCGTTCACCCATTCCATCTCTCCAGAAGAGACGCTGCCTGTCCCGCTGAGTTACTCCAGCATTTTGTGTCCATCTTCGACTTACAAACGACGACATTGATAACCAACGCCACCATGTGGAAAAGGTATATACTCCCTTTCACATATATTTTAATCAATCTGTCGGTTACTAAAATTCGCTCACCGCTGATCAACAAAACTCGCAGGAAAGCTGGGACACTGGTCTTTAAGACTCTGCCAAGCATCAGACAATGGTCCGTTAAAATAAAACGTATGGTGTTTATTAACCTCTTCACTGCCAGGTTTGCTTTCACTATTGGCCATGCCCCTAGTATATACTCGGGGGTGGCACTGAACAGGTTAAATTCATGTTTGTATTATGAGTTTCATCGCTGGAACAGCGTGTCCACGTTCCTTTACTCTCATAGATGTTCTTTTCGAACACTTTGTTTAAGAAAGAACTGTAGATGCTGGAAAAATCGAAGGTAGACAAAAACGCCGGAGAAACTCAGCGGGTGAGGCAGCATCTATGGAGCGAAGGAATAGCGAAGGTTTCGGGTCAATCTGAAGAAGGGTCTCGACCCGAAACGTCGCCTATTCCTTCTCTCCATAGATGCTGCCTCACCCGCTGAGTTCCTCCAGCATTTTTGTCTACCTTCTTTCCGAACACGATACGCAGCTCTGGGTTAATCCCATCGTATATTAATACCAAGGTTGACATCTGTTGTTGTATCAGTTGAATCAAACGTTTGTGTTGCTAGTGATGTTATGTATGCAGATTGTAAATAGCAGCGGTGTGAAAGGGTCTGAATTCATGTCGATACTGCAGTCGTGCATATTCCACCCGAGTCCCAACTCAATGGATGACTCGAGGTTGAAGATAGACACAAAAAGCTGGAATAACTCAGCGGGTCAGGCAGCATCTCTGGAGAGAAGAAATAGGTGACGTTTCGAGTTGCGATCCCTCTTCAGACACACGCTCAGCGATGCTGCCTGACCGGCTGAGTTACTCCAGCTTATTTGTGTCTATCTTCGGCTTAAACCAGGATCCGCAGTTCCTTCCGACACATTGAGGTTGAAGATACCAGTGTTACCATGCTGGAAACTCTCAGACCCATGTTTGGATACAACCTGCCCCCATCAGACTAGGCTTGCTGTTAAAAAGAAAAAACCAGGAAAGGAAATGCGAACAGCACATATCCTTCAACAATCAAAACCATAGATTTAAAACACAACCTTACATTACTCCGCAGGTCTCTTCCCATCCACCAACCCTACTTTGTTTAGTTGTGGCTGCTGGCTTTGATCCGTCTAATTTTGCATATCTATCAGCAATTTGCTCTATGCACCTTTTCATATCTCTCGGTTCCCTCTCCCCTGACTCTCAGTCTGAAGAAATGGTCTCCACCTGAAACGTCACCCATTCCATTTCTCCAGAGATGCTGCCTGTCCTGCTGAGTTACTCCAGCTTTTGGTGTCCACTTTATTTAGTTTCCTTGCTTCAGTCATAGTTAGCCTATGTTAATTGATGATAGACACAAAAAGCTGGAGTAACTCAGCGGGCCAGGCAGCATCTCTGGAGAAAATGAAATAGGTGACATTTCGGGTCGAGACCCTTCTTCAGATTACAATATATTTTTATTCATTGTCATTTGAACCTCAATTGAGGCTCAAACGAAACTCAGTTTGTACAGCCATACAAAAAGAAACAATTTCTACAAGACACAACACAATTTACACAAACATCCATCACAGTGAATCTCCTCCTCACTGTGATGGAAGGCAAAGTCTTTTCTCTCCCCTGTTAATTGAATTGGATTTTGCCTACCCTTATCTGGATAATTCTTTTACAATGTTATATATTAAATTAAGTGATTATATGTAAAAAGGGGTAAATGTATTTTTTGAGTTGAGTTGAATTCTTCTGCACAGTTTCAACTATCATCTGTCCTCTATCCCGAGTCACCTAAAGGCCACATTTGGTTTACAGTCCTAAGGCCCATCAACACAGCAGATGGAGTAATCTGCATATTGTTCAAATCAATATGTCCTAGTTTTCCTCTTGGGAATATCAATGTTAATTGGTCCATACCCTGTTTCATTTTTTAATTAATTGCGATGCTTGTAGATGCTGCATTAATAGGGTTCCCATTTTAAGCCTCTCAGACCATTGCCACTTTTTTCCAGTCAGAAGAAATCTTTGCCACATCCCATTAAAATGCTTCATTCAAATTGACCCACAGTTTTGGGGTGGGAGATTGCAACCTTCTCATGGCCCGCCCTGTTTCGACGAATGCAATCAACCCGGCGTGCACAAACAAATAAGATCAAATAGAACAAGTTGTCCTACAACTTTAGGCTGTGCACGCCATACGCAAGACGAAGAAGACCCACAGTTTCATGCATTGGTCAGGAGAAGACCGGGGGCCATATGTATAACATGCTGCTGGCCATCAATGGTAATTTTCTGAATTGCCATTTTTATAGTGAGTGAGATCACTACTGTCATAGAGTCACATTGTCATACAGCACGGAAACAGGCCCTGCGGCCCAACTCGTCCATGTCGACCAAGATACCCTATCTAAGTTGGTCCCATTTGCCTGCGTTTGGCCCATATCCCTCTAAACTTTCCTATGCATGTACCTGTCCAACTGTCTTTTCATTTGTATGGATGTCAGAGGGATATGGGGAGAAGGCAGGAGAATGGGGTTAAGAGGGAAAAATAGATCGGCCATAACTGACAATAGACAATAGACAATAGGTGTAGGAGTAGGCCATTTCACACTTCGTGCCAGCACAGCCATTTAATATGATCATGGCTGATCATCCACAATCAGTACCCCGTTCCTACCTTCTCCCCATATTGAATGGCGGAGTGCACTTGTAGGACCAAATGACCTAATTCTGCTCCTATCCCTTATGAAGTTATAAATGTTGTTATTGTATCTGCCTCAACTACCATGTCTCGTTCAATATACCCACCATCATCTGAGTGAACAAGTTGCCCCTCAGGGTTCTTGCAAATCCTGCCCTTCTCACCTTAAATACATATCCACTTGTTTTTGATTCCCCTGGGTAAAGGAGTCTGTGCCTTAACTCTATCTATTCCTCTCATGATTTTATACACCTTCATATGATCATCCCTCAGCCTCCTGCACTCCAAGGAATAAAGTCCCAGCCTGCCCAACCTCTCACTACAGCTCAGTCCCTCAAGTCCTGGAGGTTCTACTGCAGTTGTACAGGGTCTTGGTGAGACCACACCTGGAGTATTGCGTACAGTTTTGATCTCCAAATCTGAGGAAGGACATTATAGCCATAGAGGGAGTGCAGAGAAGGTTCACCAGACTGATTCCTGGGATGTCAGGACTTTCATATGAAGAAAGACTGGATAGACTTGGCTTATACTCGCTAGAATTTAGGAGATTGAGAGGGGATCTTATAGAAACGTACAAAATTCTTATGGGGTTGGACAGGCTAGATGCAGGAAGATTGTTCCCGATGTTGGGGAAGTCCAGGACAAGGGGTCACAGCTTAAGGATAAGGGGGAAATCCTTTAAGACCGAGATGAGGAAAAACTTTTTCACACAGAGAGTGGTGAATCTCTGGAACTCTCTGCCACAGAGGGTAGTTGAGGCCAGTTCATTGGCTATATTTAAGAGGGAGTTAGATGCGGCCCTTGTGGCTAAGGGGATCAGGGAGTATGGAGAGAAGGCAGGTACGGGATACTGAGTTAGATGATCAGCCATGATCATATTGAATGGCGGTGCAGGCTCGAAGGGCCGAATGGCCTACTCCTGCACCTATTTTCTATGTATCTATGTATCTAACACCCTTGTAAATCTGTAGGAAGGATCTGCAGATGCTGGTTTACACCAAAGATAGTCACAAAATCCTGGAGTAACTCAGCGGGACAGGCAGCACCTCTGGAAAGAAATGATAGAAACGTCAGCTATTCCTTCTATCCAGAGATGCTGCCTGTCCCAGTGAGTTACTCCAGCATTTTGTGAATACACTTGGAAATCTTCTCTGCACCCTTTCCAGCTTAATGTCCAAAATATATATATTTTTAATCTGATAAACCATGTATTGCAGAATAACGCAACTATTTATATCACCCTCAATATTTATTTGAAGCTTTTAAAAACTGTAAAAGTCTGTATAAGATTAATTTAACGTTTAAGAAAGAACTGCAGATGCTGGAAAAATCGAAAGTAGACAAAAATGCTGGAGAAACTCAGCGGGTGAGGCAGCATCTATGGAGCGACGGAATAGGTGACGTTTCGGGTCAAGACAATTTTAACTGTTGGTTGGTAGTTTTCAATCATCCCCGTGCATTTGAATGTGAAATTCTAAAAAAAAACGCAATTGACTGAAACGTGAGAAGGCGCAATCCTTTGTTTCTGAGGAACTATAGATTCATTGAGCAAAACACAATCTCCTGGAGGAACACAGTGGGTTAGGCAGCATCTGTGGAGGGAATGGATAGGCGACGTTGCAGGTTGCGACCCTTCTTCAGACCAAGAAGGTTTGTAGGTCGGAAGGAGGGTCTCGACCCAAATGTCATCTGTCCATTCCCTCTACACATGCTGCCTGACCTGCTGAGTTCCTCCAGCACCTTGTGTTTAGATGAAGACTCCAGCATCTGCTATTACTTGTGCCCTAATTACAGATCCTTGCTCTACTCAAAAGACATGGAAAAAAATCTTGGGCTTTTCAAAACCTTTTTATTTCAGACAAGTGTCGGGTGAATGTAAATAAAGTACAGTTATGCTCTGCTGTCAGAAATGCCTTGCAGATAATCGGAGGAAGTGTATGAGGATATATAACAAATGTCTTTCAATCCTTTTCCGCACTGAAAACAGGACTGTCCGTGAAAATGTTGTTAGTCAGCGTCACTCCGATGTGTATTTTAGCCCATGTATTTGCTTACAAAGTGGGATTATAAAACCAGAAATCGCTGGAAACACTCAGCTGGTCAGGCAGCATCTGTCAAAAGAGAAGCAGATGTAACATTTCAGCCAAGGACTCTTTGACAGGACTGCTTGTGTTAGTGTTAGTGTTTACAGCAAAGAGGATTAGCTTGGACCAGTTTATAAATTCAACATATAGTTGGAGTCCAGGACTTGGTATCTTTTTTTGTCAACCAGCAACTGCAGTTCCTCTTCACTTCATGCTGCCTCGACGTAATCAAGGACCAGTCTCACCCTGGACAGTCCCTCCCCTCTATCAGGCAAGAGGTCCAGAAGTGTGAAAACGCACACCGCCAGATTCAGGGACAGTTTCCTCCCAGCTGTTGTCAAGCAACTGACCATCCCATTAACAACTAGAGAGCGGTCCTGAGCTATCATCGACCTAATTGGAGACCCTCAGTCTTTGTTTAATCGGATTTTACTGGACTTTATCTTGCACTAAACGTTATTCCCTTTATCCTGTATCTGTACACTGTGGATGGCTTGAGCGGAGCGAGATGTCCGTCGGGGAATGTTGCCGACTGGCCAATGCAAACTTCAGGAGTACGTGGTGAGGGACGCATTGAAGCTCGGTGCAGCCAACGCCAAGGCTCGGTGGGGGAGGACCACACTCTAGAGTCCTTCTGCTGCTGGACATGGGTGGGCAGGGTGTGGTGGAGATGCCCCTCAAAACAAGGGAAGGGATTCCACATGAATGGCAAGGGTGGGCCACATGAGTGGCAAGGGTGGGGGATAAATGTGTTAAATTTGTGCAATGTATGTAAACAGTATTGAATGTTTGTATAGCCTCCGAAAATGTCAGATTAATTTTTTGCACGGTTCATGTATTGTATATATTTATTACTTGAATAAAGTCTATTTTGAAATTAAAAAAAAAAAAAAATCTTTCTACTTATTAGATAATGTGCAACAAAAAAGCTTTTTACTGTACCTCGAAACACGTGACACTAAATTAAACTAAACTAAACTAAACTACAGTTGTTTCTATAAATTTGACTCATTGGCTGCTGTTTCCATCTGTTGTAAACTGTATTGAACATTTATATAATTCTCATATACATACTTTGGATTCTACTTTGTTGCTCCAGCAATCTTATTTCTCTGTCGCTATAAACTGTAGTTGAATTCACGCCCTGTATTGGATGAAATTCTTTAGCATTCCAGATGGGCCGACTTGGGGTTGCTGAATATCCCGCGGTCTAGGCATAAGCTCAGGGGCGACCGCGCCTTTGCGGTTGCAGCTCCTAGACTGTGGAACAGCATCCCCCCTCCTATCAGAACTGCCCCCTCCATCGACTCCTTTAAGTCAAGACTAAAAACTTATCTATACTCCCAAGCCTTTCTTGACGTCCTCTGAGCGAGGGCTATATGTATATATGTGTGTAGTTTGTTTGTTTATACTATTCTTATAACAAATGTAAAGCACTTTGGCCAACGAGAGTTGTTTTTTAAATGTGCTATATATATAAATGTGACTTGACTCGTTTGCCACATCCATAGTTTTGCAGCAATATTACACTCAAGATCAAATGTGAGATTCAATGTCTTTAATAAATTTAATTGAACTTGCTCAAGTAAATTGCTGTGCTGTGTAGAGAAGATTTACACGAGTGCTGCCAGGACTTGAGGGCCTGGGTAAAAGAGAGAGGTTGGGCGGGCTAGGACTTTATTCCTTGGAGCGCAGGAGGCTGAGGGGTGATCTTATAGAGTTGCATAAAATCATGGTGGGAATAGATGGGGTGAATTCACAGAATCTTTTTCCCAGGATAGGGGGATCAAGAACTAGAGAACACAGATTTACAGCGAGAGGGGGAAGATTTATTAGGAAACTGAGAGGCAACTTTTTCACACAGATGGAGGTGGGTATTGTAGATCAGTGCATGTTCCTTTAACATAATGACCTCACCACTACTAACCACTCCCCATTATCTTCAGTATAATTGTAACCTTCCCACCCCCAGCTCGCTCTCTAGCTCCGGTGACGGACCACGACCAGCTAGGGCAATATGTGTGTGTACAACTACAATGTATGCAATAAACTAAGAGTGAAGACATTACGTGTTTGACAAGTCTTTACATGGTGTCAGAAGTGGGATTTGAACCCACGCCTCCATGGCTGCTGCTGTCGACTCCGTATCTCCCCCTGAGGCTCAGGACATTCACTATGCCGGTACTGCTGAATGCCGGCGGAACGATGGCCCGCCACGCCAGCGTAGCACTCCCGTGCCCGCGAGGAACAACCCACGTCGATGCCCCAACTGCAACTTCGTCAGTCATCAATTTAATGTTTGCCCTGCGCTGGGAAAGACTTGTAATTTCTGTAGGCAGCTTAATCACTTCTCCGCAGTGTGCCGTTCCAGGGGCCAGCCTGTCCCTGCTCCGAGAAGGAGTCTAAACAACCTGACTGTGACTGATAGTGTTCATGGCTCCCAATACCTTTCAGACGAACTCCCTGATTCTGATACCAGTTCCTCCCATGATGAATCGCATATTTTTTCAGTCTTGGGTGCACATGCTTTGATAGCTGATCCATCAGTTCGAGTTACTGTGAATGGAAAGACCTTTCCTGCGAAGGTCGACACGGGGGCGTTTGCAAATGTTATGTCATTAAGCCTCTTTCAGCAGATAAGATCTGGTGAGAAGGTTACTGCTGACGACTCCCGTCTCCACGCATATGGGGGGAGTGTGCTCGTTCCAGTCGGTAAGGCGACCCTTATCTGCACAGTTCTGAAGGCCTCTCGGCCCCTCTCTTTCCTCCTGCTGGAATCTGAGAATGTTACTCTGTTGGGCGCCAGTGCGTGCCAGGACGTCGGTTTGGTTTCCTTCCACCGCGATATCCACCTGGTGCAGACCCCCATGGATCCCATGTGCGAGTACCCTGATCGTTTTGACGATGTATTGGGCAAACTACCCTGCATGTACGAAATCAAGGTGGACCCGGAGGTCCATTCGGTAATCCGCCCGGCTCACCGCATCTCCTTTGCCATGAAGGACAGGGTGGAGTCGACTCTGCGCCAGATGGTGGCCGTGGGCATCATCAAGGAGGTGAGTGATCCCACCCGGTGGGTCTCCACCATGGTCGTTGCTTCTAAGAAGGACAAGAGTGAGATTCGGATCTGTATAAACCCCAAGGACCTAAACCTTGCCATCAAACGCTCGCACTACCCCATGCGATGTCGCTGCACAGGTTGGCCCAGCCACTGTATTCTCTGTCCTCGATGCCAAGAGGTCTTTCTGGCAGATTCCGCTGGATGAACGTTCATCCTTCCTGACCATTTCGGCAGGTTCCGTTTCCTCCGCATGCCTTTCGGGATCAATTCTGCCAGCGAGGTTTTCCAGCGCACCATGGAGCAGCTGTTTACCGGTCTGCCGTGTGCTATCATCGTCGATGACATCTTGGCGTACGGGAGACGCGTCGCTGAGCACGACCTCCACCTCCGCCAAGTCCTGGACAGGGCTCGTGAGATCAACCTCAAACTGAACCCCAAGAAGTGCCGCTTCCGCGTCCCGGAGGTCACATACGTGGGCCACGTTTTTACGGCTGAGGGTCTGAAACTAGACCCACAGAAGACAGCTGCGGTCTCTGGGATGCCAGCTCCGGTCAACGTGCCCAGCCTGCAGCGCTTCTTGGGCATGGTGAACTACCTGGGGAAATTCATTCCCGACCTCAGCGAGCTGAGTGCACCCCTGAGGGAACTGACCAAGAAAGACACTGCCAGGGTTTGGTACCCGCTGCATCAGGCAGCCTTCGATGACCTAAAGTCCCGGCTGGTTCGCACCCCCACTCTAAAGTTCTTCGACTTAAAGCGCCCCATCGTCCTCACCTGCGATGCCTCAAATTTCGGTCTCGGTGCCGCCTGCCTGCAACTCTACGACCGCTTGCAACTACCTGTCTCCTACGCCTCCCGCACTATGACCCCTACCGAGCAAGGACATGTTTGTGGCCGACACGCTGTCCCGCGCATCGCTGGCGTCTACTGCCCGCCACCCGTACGAATCATCCGACCTGATGGTACTAAACGTTAACTTTGTGCCTTCCCGGCAGATGCAGTCCCTGATTCACCACACTGCCAATGATCCTGCCCTGCAACAGCTTGTAGACGTCATCCGTCGTGGCTGGCCTGACCGTCGCTCATCCTTGCCGGCTGGTGCTGTGCCCTACTTCCTAGTCCGGGATGAACTTGTGCTGCATGCCGGCGTGGTGGTGAAGGGCCACAAGGTTGTGGTGCCTGCTGCGCTGCGGGACCACTATTTCCAAACTGCCCACAGCGGCCATCCCGGAGCCGATGCCACCCTGTCCCAGGCCCAGAGCCAATTTTATTGGCCCGGCATGGCACAGGACATCCGGGATAGGGTCTCTGCCTGCTCAACCTGCAATACCCTCTCTCCCCACCAGCAACGCCAGCCACTCATGCAACAGCCTGCCCCCGCCCTGGCGTGGATGGCGGTCGCTACTGACATATTTGAGTGGCGTGGCAAACATTTCCTGGTCCTTGTAGACTCCTATTCCAGCTGGTTCGAGGTGGAGCGTCTGCACTCCCTCACTTCTGCTGCTGTCATCGGGAAGCTGAAACGCTACTTTGGGATCTTTGGCATTCCTGTGACTGTGCAGTCTGACAACGGCGGCCAGTTCTCGTTCCGCGTCTTCGCTGCCGCCTGGAACTTTCACCACATCACCAGCAGCCCTGAGTACCCGCAGAGCAACGGCCTTGCTGAGCGCGCCGTCCGCAGTGCCAAGGAGCTGTTGGAGCAATGTAGACTATCGCATTCGGATTTTTATCTGGCACTACTGAATCTCCGAAATATTTGTCGCGACCATGCCCTGGGCTCGCCTGCTCAGCGGCTCATGTCCCGCACCACACGCCCTCCGATCCCTGTCTCCCAGCGATCCCTACAGCCCGCGGTCCGCAGCCCTGCTGCTGTCCAGGAGCACATTTCCCAGAAACAGGTCGTCCAGAAGCGCTCCCACGACAAATCATGCCGTCCCCTTCTGCGCCTCTTCAAGGGCCAGGTCGTCCGGATGCAGTCCCCCTCAGGACACCACCGACTGGCTGTTGTCATCGGCTTTGCAGACTCTCCGTGCTCTTACCTAGTTGACTACGAGGGCACCACCTACCGCCGGTTCCGCCAGCATTTGCTGCCGGTTAACGAGCCCGCTCCGCCTCCCGCAGCCCCTTTTGCTCCCCCGGTTGCTACCTCTTTGCCTACCGCTCCTCCCATGCCCAGAACTCTGCCCTCTCAACCCTTGGTGCCCCGTTCTCCCACTGCTCCTCCTGGCCCCCCCCCATCATACCTCTCCCGCTCGCATGCCCGCTGCGGTGCCCGTTTCTCCTCCCCGGTCTCCTCGTCCTCCCTCTCCTGCTCATTCTCCTGTCAGCTCCCCTATCACCCCTCCTGCTCCTGTACCTGCTCTTCCTTCGGAGGGGGGGGAAGGCGGGCTGCGTACCCGCTCCGGGCGGCTGGTCAAGCCGCCTGAGCGTTACGGGGAGTTTGCTTGAATGTTTCAAGTTTTTCCTGCCGATGTACGCGCGGCTTTGTGTCTGGCATATGAGTCGTGGTCGCACTGTCATCATTGTAATGTTTCGTTTTCCAAGGGGAAGGATGTAGATCAGTGCATGTTCCTTTAACATAATGACCTCACCACTACTAACCACTCCCCATTATCTTCAGTATAATTGTAACCTTCCCACCCCCAGCTCGCTCTCTAGCTCCGGTGACGGACCACGACCAGCTAGGGCAATATGTGTGTGTACGACTACAATATATGCAATAAACTAAGAGTGAAGACATTACGTGTTTGACAAGTCTTTACAGGTATATGGAATGAGATGCCAGGGGGAAGTAGTTGAGGCAGGTACTATGACACTATTGAAAATACATTTGGGCAGGTACATGTATAAGGAAGGTATAGAGGGCTATGGGCCAAACACGAGTAAATTGGACTTGCTTAGGTGGGGTGTCATAGACCAGTTGGGCGGAAAACAAAAACAGAAGGCAGATTATTATCTGAATGGTGTCAAATTTGGAAAAGGGGAAGTACAATGAGATCTGGGGGTCCTTGTTCATCAGTCACTGAAAGTAAGCATACAGGTACAGCAGGCAGTGAAGAAAGCGAATGGCATGTTGGCCTTCATAACAAGAGGAGTTTAGTAAAGGAGAAAATAGGTCCTTCTGCAGTTGCACAGGGCCCAAGTGAGACCAGACCTGGAGTATTGTTTGCAGTTTTGGTCTCCGAATTTGAGGAAGGACATTCTTGCTATTGAAGGAGTGCAGCGTAGGTTCACGAGGTTAATTCCAGGGATGGCAGGACTGTCATATGTTGATAGAATGGAGCAGCTCGGCTTGTATACACTGGAATTTAGAAGGATGAGAAGGGATCTTATTGAAACATATAAGATTATTAAGGGTTTGGACACGTTAGAGTTCGCGATGTTGGGGGAGTCCAGAACCAGGGGCCACAGTTTAAGAATAAGGGGTAGGCCATTTAGAACGGAGAAGAGGAAAAACGTTTTCACCCAGAGAGTTGTGAATCTGTGGAATTCTCTACCTTAGAAGGCAGTGGAGGTCAATTCTCTGGATGCTTTCAAGAGGGAGTTGGATAGGGCTCTTAAAGATAGCGGAGTCAAGAGATATGGGGAGAAGGTAGGAATGGGGTACTGATTGTGGATGATCAACCATGATCACAGTGAATAGTGGTGCTGGCTCGAAGGGGCGAATGGCCTACTCCTGCACCTATTGTCTATTGTCTATTGAAAGGCCTGTTATCCATGCTGTCTAACTCTATGGCTCCATGACACTGCAGGATTGAGGATTGGAGGACATGGATGTAACGTAAAGGAATTAAAAATTACGAAACTCTTTCTATGGAGCATTTGGAGACATTTGGACAAGTACACGGATAGGAAAGATTTAGAGGATATTGGGCTACGTCTTCTTCGTCGTCGTCGTCTTCGTCGTCGTCGTCTTCGTCGTCGTCTTCTTCGTCGTCGTCGTCTTCGTCGTCGTCATCTTCGTCGTCGTCTTCTTCGTCGTGGTGGTCTTCGTCGTCATCTTCTTCGTCGTCGTCGTCTTGAAGGTGCCCCAGCGTAGATGGGGCATCTTGCTCGACATGGACAAGTTGGGCTGAAGGGGCCTGTTTCTTTGTTGTATGAGTTTAGTTTTGTTCAGTTTACTGACACATGTACTGAGGTACAGTGAAAAGCTTTTGTTGCGTGCTAACCAGTCAGCAGAAAGTTTATACATTATTACAATCGAGTCATCCACAGTGTACAGATACAGGATAAAGGGAATAACAGTTAGTGCAAGATAAAGTCCGATTGAAGATAACCCCCCCCCCCCACCCGGATTTTACATTTCACTCCTCTTCTATCCATATCTGACATCATTTGTCTCATGTAATCCCGTGCTACCTGCTCCATGGTCGAACAGTCGGCGACTAAACCGTCTCCCCCACCTGGTTTTCCAGGTGAGGAGGGGGGCTGTGGACCAAAAGCAAGACCTGTCAAAGGGCGGATGAGCTTCCAGCGAGCCAACGGCCATCCACACTTCAGTAGAAGTTGCGACCACTGTCGTACATCGCATTGTAAGGAATGACGATAAAGCACACGCACCAAAACCCTATACTTCCAGCGGCGGAAGTCCGCAGGAACAGGAGGACAGAGATGTGTGGTGCATCCGTCACCGTTCCGGTTGGAAACCAGCACCACTGGGTCGCTAATGTTTTCAATGATGATGAATGACTTTGTCACTTCCTCCACCAATCTGTCATTCAACCCCCACCTCCCCCCCCCCCCCCCCCGCCCCCACCTGTATTCATCTCTCATTTGCTGAAGAAGGGTCTAGACCTGAAACGTCACCCAGCACTGAACTGCAAAAGTCTATATTATTATTGCACTATATTTGTTATTTATGGAACTTTAACTTTTTTTTCTTCCCCCCCCCTCCGTTATGTACTATGTTTACATATTCACATATTCTGTTGTGCTGCAGCAAGTAAGAATTTCGTTGTCCCATTAGGGACATATGACAATAAAACACTCTTGATTCCTTCTCCCCAGAGATGCTGCCTGTCCCGCCGATTTACACCAGCATTTTGTGTCTATCTTCGGTGTAAAGCAGCATCTGCAGTTCCTTCCTACACATCACTTGCCAGGCTTTGCCCAACAATCACCTCTCTTTTTTCCACCTACTGTAATCAGTCCGAAGGAGGTTGACCCAAACCTTTGTCCGTCCATTCCCGCCACAGCTGCTGCCTGACCCGTCGACGGTGGCGCAGCGGTAGAGTTGCTGCCTTACAGCAAAAATGCAGCGCCAGAGACCCGGGTTCGATCCCGACTACGGGTGCTGCCTGTACGGAGTTTGTACGTTCGCCCCGAGATCTTCGCTTTCCTCCCACACTCCAAAGACGTACAGGTTTGTAGGTTCACAAAAATGCTGGAGAAACTCAGCGGGTGCAGCAGCATCTATGGAGCGAAGGAAACTTCGCTCCATAGATGCTGCTGCACCCGTTGAGTTTCTCCAGCATTTTTGTGTACCTTCGATTTTCCAGCATCTGCAGTTCCTTCTTTAACAGGTTTGTAGGTTAATTGGCCTGATAAATAAAAAAGTTAAATTGTCCAAGTTGGCGATATGCAGAGTACTGCCCTGCCGACTACAGAATTCAGAAGGTTGAGTAGATTGAGTTCCTCCAGCATTTTGTGTTTTCCTCAAGACGCCTGGCTCCTTGCGCCTCCGTTTAAAAAGGATGTCTTATTTTTGAAATACAATCTTAGTTAATTAGCGCGGGGGGGGGGGGGGGGGGGGTTGTTACTAATTTGTGCGTAGCGGGATCCTTCAAACAGCAATGAATAAGTAACCAGTTTGTCAATTTTTTTTTCTGGTTTTGCTTTGATGAATCCTCTGCCCCTCTTCAAACAGCGTTGCGGATTTTTAATTTTTTTTTTTACCTGAGCAGGCAGTCAGAAATTCTGTTTAATATCTCTGCCAACAGATGGTGGCTCTGACAATGCAATACCACGTCGCATTGTCAGGGCGCAACATGCGCTCACATTTCAAATGCGGCATTAAACATGCAGCAAGTTGCTTCAAAACATTTGCATCAAAAAAACAACTAATTCTTGATCTGCCTGACTTGCTCTGCTCTCCTTTGCAGACGAACCTCGGGAGGTCTGGCATTATATTCGCTACGGTGAGGCAAAAACGAAGTCGCAATGGAGTAAGTGACCTTTCCTGCAATCAAAATGACTACATAAGTAATAAGGGGGGGGGGATATTGTGTGGATGACAAAGTCCTCCGCTTCAAGCTGAGCCAACCACAATTCACTGGGTCTGCAGAAGGGTCTCGACCCGAAACGTCACCCATTCCTTCTCCACGGAGTTACTGAGTTACTCCAGCATTTTGTCTCTTTCTTCGACTTAGACCAGCATCTGCAGTTCCTTCCTCCACAATCACTGGCGACTCTTATTTCCTTATCCAAATCAATACTTCTTGAGGTGTACAAACACGTAGCTCTCTGTTCTGCCTCCAGCTTTTGGCCGATTAGAATGGCAGCTATTAGATTCTAGAATATCCCATTTCATTTTCCAAAAACCCTGTGGCAATTTTTAATTCTGTTCTTAATCACTGAACTACTGTTCTGAGCTACGAATCAGTAGTTCTAACTCAGGCAGGAATGTTGATCTCCAGAATGTCTCTGGCCTCTGATTCTAAAGGACCTGTCCCACTTGGGCCACATTTTCGGCCTGAAAAGAGGTTGACGTGGTGTGGTCGGGGCGTGACGCGGGATGACGCTTGTAGTGACGCGCGGTGTCTCCCTGTCGCCCCTGGATTTTGGGATGTTCAAAATCTTCAGGCGACATCTGGGTGTCTTACATATCGTGCGCCCTGTCACACGCTGACGTTCGCTGTCCTGTGGCTGACGCCCAGTGACGCGGGTGTATACAGCGCCGACTTATCCATTAAATAGTTATTGGTCCTTCCTGGCCACACACTCATCTCCCCGCTACCTTCAGGTAGAAGGTACAGGAGCCTGAAGACTGCAACGACCAGGTTCAGGAATAGCTACTTCCCCACAACCATCAGGCTATTAAACTCAACTCAAACAAAACTCTGAACATTAATAGCCCATTATCTGTTATTTGCATTTTATAACTTTATTTATTCATGTGTGTATATATTTATATAATTGTATTTGGACACACTGATCTGCTCTGTAGTCATGCCTACCAGGGCCGGCCTTAAGCCGATTGGACCGATTTCTCCCAATTGGGCCCCGCGCCTAAGGGGGGTCCCGCGTTAATGTTCTGTATTTCGTACGGAAATACAAATTTGCTTTGCTAAATAAAGATTTTTTTTTAAACATTCGCCATATGGATTTTTTTACAAAACGAACATGGATAACAACCACTGCATTGCCATCAGACACAAACGATTTGTTAACTACTACTGTAGCGCTTGTTAACAGCCAGGAGTTAACAAGTAGTTATACAATGTGTCATCAATGCATCGATCTACATTCCTCAGTAAATGTAATTGTGTCTTGAACAAGAATTAACGACGCTGCGTTGCTTTGAATACAATTCACGCGGCGTCATTAATACTTGTTCAAAACACAATTACATTTACTGAGGAATGTAGATCGATGCATTGATGACACATTGAGAATTTCTTAAAACTCACCATCATGATTGAGGGCTTCTTGGTGAGCCTCTTGGTGTGCAGCAGGTTAGTCATTCAATTTACCTACCGACCCACGTTGTGTCTCTCTGTCGTTCGCTCTCTCCCTCCCTCTCTCTCTCGTGCGCTCTCTCTCTCTCCCACTCCCCATCTCGTCTCTCTCTAGCTCTCTCGGCATTCCCGGAATCATTGATGTTTTGCGGTCGACAAAAATGCTGGAGAAACTCAGCGGGTGAGGCAGCATCTATGGAGCGAAGGAAATAGGCAAGGTTTTGGGTCGAAACCCTTCTTCAGACCCGGCTCGAAACGTTGGCTATTTCCTTTGCTCCACAGATGCTGCCTCACCCGCTGAGTTTCTCCAGCATTTTTGTCTACCTTCGATTTTCCAGGATCTGCAGTTCCTTCTTAGATGTTTTGCGGTGATGGCTGCATCTGCGGTTCCTTTCTGTTGGGGAGGGGGGGGAGATTCCTGGCCCGTGGCGGCTTCTGATAAGTGATATGTTCCCTCCGCGGGTGCTGCCTTGCCCGCTGAGTTCCTCCAGCACTCTGTGTTTTTTGATTGGCTCTGAAGTTGAAGGTGGACCCCCTTGTGTCTACCTTCAACTCCCTGTCTGTGGTGGCTCAGCGGGATAGGCAGGGGCTCTGGGGAGAGGATTGCGTTTCGGGTCGAGACCCTTCAGACAATCACAAGTACTCTCACCGACCCAGGGCCGGATTTCCGTATAAGCTAGACAAGCTTTAGCTTAGGGCCTCGAGAGCTAGGGGGGGCCTAGGTGTATAAAACGTTTGACATAGTGGCATTGTTACAAACCCTACCATCAGTGGTGCTGTGCTTGCGATTCCGGAGGCTTTGGTGTTGTGGTGGGGGAGGGGGGGGCGGGATTAAAATGCAGGTGAAGTTTTATATTCGTTGTGGAGAGGACCTCCTACTCTTTGCCCGTTGACCCTGGCCACTCCACTGCCCTCCAGCAGCCTGCAGCCGTCGCCTTACCTGCAGCCTGGACTCAGCCTGAAGTTTCCACGCTGCAGACTCCAAATCCACTGAGTTAGACTGCGCTGGATCCAAGTGTTAGGCCCCCCAACCCTGGTAACCTCAGTGGCTGTTCCACTAGGTCTTCCCCATTCCCCTCAAACCATGTGACCCCAGCTCTTCCCCACCCACACTATAGTCCTCATACCCCCCTACCCCCTGACCACCCACAACCCCCCCTCCAGACATCGCCTCGGCCTCAGTCCACTCACCTGCCTTCCTCCGGCCCCAACCCACCATCCCCCCTGACCTCCCCCTCTCAGATACTGAACGGTCTGTCTGCAGCAGAGGCCTCACCTTTGTCCTCCTCCGCCCCTACCTCAATGAGTTCCGCGCCCGCCGCGATTTGGAGCTCTTCTTCCGTCGCCTCCGCCTCACACCGTTCTTCCATGTGAAAGAGTCCTCGCCCCCATTGATGATCCCTTTTCCCGTCTCCAACGGACCCCCTCCTCTTGGACCCCCCTCATGGCCATTGGTACAATGAAATTTAGGGGTCACCATCCGACGTCGGAACGGGAGAACATTCTCAGCGGTTTGGACTTCCGAATCGGCCACTTCCTACCGGAGACCGCGGCTCCCGAAGTCCACAGGCTGAGCTGGGCGGAGATTCACGCTGGCGGCACACGGCAAAGGGACCCCAGGGCTCCGCGATATTGAAATCAGCGCGGCCCGAGGCTGGGAGCTCCGCAAACCACAGCTCCATGATGTTGAAGCAGCAGGCCCAACACTCCAGAGCTTCAAACAGTGATCCAGGTACGACATCGCCCGCTCCGCGGTGAATCCAATATGTATTTTAAAACCAACTGTTTAATGACAACATACACTAGGATCTAAAAGTGTCACACTGTCACTGTTGGGTAGTCATGGTCCTCAGATGGAGTCACAGATGGTGCAGCAGGACACCAGACGCCTGTGGCAGGGGCTACGGACTTTAACCAACTACCGGAGCAGCCCCCCCTCAACCGGAAGTGCCGGCACCTCCCTAGCTGATGACCTGAACTCCTTCTACGCTCGTTTCGAGTCGGGCAACACCACCCCAGGTTTGCCGACTAACGACAACACCGCCAGCGTGCTGGCTAACGAAGCTGAAGGGAGGTCCATCGCTGGGGATGTGCACACATTCTCGTTGTCCGAGCACGACGTGAGGAGGGCCCTGACACGGGTGAACACGAGGAAAGCTGTAGGCCCAGATGGCATCTCGGGGCGAGTACTTAAGTCTTGTGCCATGCAGCTAGCTCCGGTGCTCACTACAATATTCAACCTCTCCCTGGCCAAGTCCGTGGTCCCTGCCTGCTTCAAAAGATTCATCATTGTACCTGTACCAAAGAATGCCTCCCCAGCCTGTCTGAATGACTACCGTCCGGTGGCCCTCACCTCGGTAGTCATGAAATGCTTTGAGAGGCTGGTCAAGAAACACATCTGCGCCTTCCTCCGTCGCAACATGGACCCGTTACAATTCGCATACCGTCCGAACAGATCCACGAACGATGCGGTCTCCCAGGTTTTGCACACCGCTCTCTCTCACCTTGACAGCCAGAAGGGGGGCTACGTGAGGATGCTGTTCATAGACTTCAGTTCAGCCTTCAACACGATAGTCTCCACCAGACTGGCCGAAAAGCTGCTGGAATTAGGGCTCAACACCCCACTGTGTGCCTAGACCCTGGACTTTCTCTCCACCAGGCCCCAGGTAGTCAACATGGGAGGGAATACATCGAAGTCCCTCAACCTGAGCACAGGATCCCCCCAGGGTTGCGTCCTCAGCCCCCTACTTTACTCCCTGTACACACATGACTGTTTGGCTCGGTTCAGCTCCAAGTCGATAATCAAGTTTGCTGATGACACTGTGGTGGTGGGCCTGATCTCAGATAACGATGAGAAGGCCTACCGGGAGGAGGTGGCTGATCTGGCACTCTGTCAGGACAACAGGTGGCTGATCTGATCTGTCAGGACAACAGCCTCCTCTTGAATGTCATAAAAACTAAGGAGCTGATCGTGGACTTTAGGAGGGCACAACAGCCGAGGACGTACACACCATTGAGGATAAATGGGGATACTGTGGATAGGGTGAGCTGCTTTAAATACCTGGGAGTCCACATCTCAGAGGATCTGACATGGACATCACACGCTGCCGCACGGGTGAGTAAGGCAAGGCAGCGCCTTTACCACCTCAGGCAATTGAGGAAATTCAGAGTGTCTCTGAGGATCCTCCAGTGCTTCTACTCAGCGGCTGTGGAAAGCATCTTGTCCGGAAATATCACGATTTGGTTTGGGAACTGCTCTGCCCAGGACGAGAAGGCTCTGCGGAGAGTAGTGCGTTCGGCCGAACGCACTATGGGAACTTCACTCGCCCCTCTGCAGGAACTATACATCAGAAGGTGCAACAAGATCATGGGAGACCCCTTCCACCCCTGCAACGGACTGTTCCAGCTGCTACGGTCAGGAAAATGCCTCCGTTGCCATGCTGTGAAAATGGAGAGGATGAGAAGGAGTTTCTTCCCACAGGCCATTAGGACTGTAAACTCCAATCTCACCAGGGACTAACTTTACTGAACCAATTTACTGTTGTGGGGTGTCTTTTTAAAATTGCTGTTTTTTTCTTTTTTTTCCTCCCACAAATATGTAATATGTGAATATGTGATCCTGTTCCATTCTGTTTTGTAGTTTTTTTGCACAATCCGCGAGCATTGCCACTTTTCATTTCACTGCACATCTCGTATGTGTATGTGACGAATAAACTTGACTTGACTAGTCTTGGGGGTGGGGGATTGGGAGAGGGGGAGGCCTCACAAGTGAAATAGCTTAGGGCCTCTCTTCATCTAAATCCGGCCCTGCACCGACGAGTGTTCAGTTCAGTCTGAAGAAGGGTCTTCTCTCCAGAGTCTCTGCACTGCCTGTCCTGCTGAGCGACTCCAACTTTTGTCTATCCTCAATTTCAGAGTTAAATAAAATTTCTCATGGGGGGCTTTTAGCGTCTATCCCCCCCCCCCCCCTCCTGCCCAACCTCAGCCTCACGGACCTTAGCGTACCCCTAGTTCCTAAAACCCATTTCCATCACTGATTGCAATATATATGTAACACCACATTGCAGGTTCTACAGAGATTTTGATTATATTGAGTGGATGTTTCTAGATTAATTTATGGGAATTAAACATTACATTCCTGCCATCTGGCATATCAATTCATGACAGTGAGATTTAAAAATCATGTTATATTGTGAATTCTTGTGTGAATGGGATTAGTTTGTTACTTGGATGCTTCGGCTATTTTTTAAAATTATCCTTTTCTTAAGAAATGGAATCTACAGGACATTTTTTGAGTGAACTGGGGCTGGGGACTGGACATTGTGCCTTCCCCCACAGTGGAAATCATTGTCGGGGGGATGATTTTTGTATGTAATTGTTTGTAATTGTATTTGTTAGTCTGTGTTCAAGATGGCGGTCGGAGGGGAGAGTGGACGCTGGCGTTAAATTGCCGCTGCTCTCTCCTCAAATTGTGCTTCTGATTTTCTTTTTTTTGTGTTTTTGGAAGGAATTCTGTCCCTGATTTATGTATTGGTCTTTATAACCTTTTTTTTTTTTAATTCTGATTATATGTTTTCTATAAATCTCTGTATGGTGTCCTTGAGACCTCGGTATAAGGCGCCCGTAAATAAAATCCATTATTATTATTATTATTATTGTTAATGGGAATGTAGTGGGCAGAAAGGCACGTCATGAGTGGTTTGAAGAGCAAAAACTTGTGGTTTACAATGCCAAAATTGAAAAGTTGATGAAAAACAAGGTGTACAGAGTTGATTATTGGTTACAATCTGAGGAGTATGATGATGCTACTGATTATGATATGCCAATGTACCAGCTAGCAACTGATTTTCTTCCTAAAGACTTGGTCTTTTTGCCAGAAATTGTAATTTATTTACCTATCTGTTACAGACTTACAGCATATAATACAATAATATTAAAGTTCTGATATTGAGAATATCACATTTTTGAATTTTCAAGGCAGTCTGGGTGTTTATTACTATTTCCGTCACAACGGTCAATTTTGTAATTAGCTACAATTAGGTAATTCACTAATTATATGCTTTACTTTCAGGTCATCCAAGTAAAATGTTTTATATTTGTTTCAGAATGCTTCAATCTATAATAACTGAAAATGTCATTCAGTTCTCTTAATTTTTAAGAATGTTATGGGCTTTTGACTGTCCTCGATCACAGCTTTTGTGTTAAGTCAATGGAAAAAGCAATAGGGAACAAGATGCTAATTTCCCGAGTATGAAAATGGCCATAACTTTTTTAATACTGAAGATATGAAAGTGAACTAGGTATCAAATTAAACTTCTTTTTATGCTTTATCTGATGGGATAAATTGCAGACTTGATTTTTTAAATCTCAAAATTTTGTAACATTGCAAGAAAATGTACCCGCATCTTGGAGTCCGAAGGTTAGATTGTTCGCCAAGAAAGATAGACTTCGTTATCCCTCAGTACAGCAACATCGTTCTTGACGACAGATGGCGCAATGGGCTAAGTGTTCGGCTGGCAACCGGAAGGTAGCCGGTTCGATTCCCGCTTGGAGTGCATACTGTCGTTGTGTCCTTGGGCAAGACACATTCACCACCTTTGCACTGC
>CM075982.1:68573341-68644053 GCA_038087875.1 Malacoraja senta
GGTTTAAGTTTTTTTAAGGCCGACTGACTGTCATATTACTCACAACACGTGACTCATTTATAATTATTTATTTATATTTCTATGAAAATTGTTCCCAATTGGGCCCCGCACCTCCTAAGGCCGGCCCTGATGCCTACTTTGTTCTGTTGTGCTGAAGCAAAGCAAGAATTTCATTGTCCTATCAGGGACACATGACAATAAACTCTCTTGAATCTTGATATATTGTAGATAAGATCATTTCCAATGTGATTATTATACTTCGGTGTAGCCTTCTTGTGTTGTGAAGGTGGGTGACGCTGAGTGTCGTAGCTTGATGTGACCGTGGCGCGGGGTGTCGTGCAACTTGACGGTTTTTAGGGCGTCAGTCACTGTCGTTCCCAGTCACCGAAAAAAATCGCAAAGTGGGACAGGCCCTTAAGTGCAAGCAAATAACCAGCTGCAAAATGAACTCCTTATTAAGCAGGAAGGCAACAGTTAAAAGGCGGATTGACAAGGAATGAATCTGGATAGACACAAAAAGCTGGAGTAATTCAGCGGGACAGGCAGCAACTCTGGAGAGAAGGAACGGGAGATGTTTCGGGTCGAGACCCTTCTGGAGTATTGTGTGCAATTTTGGTCCCCTAATTTGGGGAAGGACATTCTTGCTATTGAGGGAGTGCAGCGTAGGTTTACAAGGTTAATTCCCAGGATGGCGGGACTGTCATATGCTGAGAGAATGGAGCAGCTGGGCTTGTACACTCTGGAGTTTACAAGGATGGGAGGGGATCTTATTGAAACATATAGGATTATTAAGGGTTTGGACACGCTAGAGGCAGGAAACATGTTCCCGATGTTGGGGGAGTCCAGAAACAGAGGCCACAGTTTAAGAATAAGGGGTAAGCCATTTAGAATGGAGACGAGGATGCACTTCTTCACACAGAGAGTTGTGAGTCTGTGGAATTCTCTGCCTCAGAGGGCGGTGGAGGCCGGTTATCTGGATATTTTCAAGAGAGAGCTGGATGGGGCTCTTAAAGATAGCGGAGTCAGGGGATATAGGGAGAAGGCAGGAACGGGGTACTGATTCGGGATGATCAGCCATGATCACATTGCATGGTGGTGCTGGCTCGAAGGGCCGAATGGCCTACTCCTGCACCTATTGTCTATTGTCTATTGTCTGTCTGCAGGTTTGGCCTGGAGATTCATAAGAGAGTCATTACAGTTGGAGTAGAGGTACCTTGATGGTGTAGGGAAAAGGAATCTTTATTTCAATATTTCTCAGGATACCCGACTGATTGGTTGGATGGCTAATTCAACCGTCCAGTCAAATGAAAATTTTATTCATTTAGCAGTGACATCTTCTCATCAAACCCTGTACATAATAACAATAATATCATTATCACCTCTTTCGGGATAGGGGATCTATCACAGTCGCTGCCTCAAAAAGGCTGGCAATATCATCAAGGACCCACACCCTCTTGGCCACACACTCATCTCCCTGCTACCTTCAGGTAGAAGGTACAGGAGCCTGAAGACTGCAACGACCAGGTTCATGAATAGCTACTTCCCCACAGCCATCAGGCTATTAAACTTGGCTCGGACAAAACACTGAACATTAACTGTTATTTGCACTTTATCAGTTTATTTATTCATGTGTGTATTTACGTATATAATGGTATATGGACACACTGATCTGTTTTGTAGTCAATGCCTACTATATTCTGTTGTGCTGAAGCAAAGCAAGATGTCATTGACCTATCATGGACACATAACAATAAACTCTCCTGATGTAACTTGACTTGACTTTCGTTCATTCCAATCATTATCAACCTCTTCCACAGCCAACAATGTACCATTGTGGGCTCCACCTTTCCTTGGTCATCAGTGATGGCTCTGATTTGTTCTGAACCAATTCCTCTAGTTTCCCTTTCCCCTGACTCCCAGACTGAAGAAGGGTCTCAACCCGAAACGTCACATATTCGTTTTCTCCAGAAATGCTGCCCGTCCCGCTGAGTTACTCCAGCTTTTTGTGTCTATCTTCGGTTTAAACCAACATCCGCAGTTCCTTCCTACACAACAATAAAATCATGTATATTTCAATTAAAAAAACATATATTCATCGCCCTTTCTTTGCATATTATAAAGCTGGAATGACAGTCAATTACTAGTGCCAAACATGATTTCACGAGATAAAAAATATTAGTTGTCATTTGCAGTTTTAATTGCAGAGTTACACTGTAATAAATGCCAAAATTCACTGGAAAATGTATTTGGATGTCACTTTCTGAAAGAGGTTGAAGAAGAGACTTTGAATATCTTTAAAGGCAGACTAAAAAGCTGGAGAAACTCAGCGGGTGAGGCAGCATCTATGGAGCGAAGGAATAGGCAACGTTTCGGGTCGAGACCCTTCTTCAGAATGATGTCGGGGGTGGGGGGGGGGGGTTGGAAGTAGAAAGGAAGAGGCGGAGACAGGAGGCTGTGGGAGAGCTGGGAAGGGGAGGGGAAGGAGGGAGAAAGCAAGGACTATCTGAAATTGGAGAAGTCAATGTTCATACCGCTGGGGTGTAAATATCCAAGCGGAATATGAGGTGATGCTCCTCCAATTTGCGATGGGACTAACTCTGGCCATGGAGGAGGCTCAGGACAGAAATGTCGGATTCAGAATGGGAGGGGGAGTTGAAGTGCTGGGCCACCGGTAGATCTGGTTGGTTATTGCGAACTGAGCGGAGGTGTTGGGCGAAGCGATCGCCAAGCCTGCGTTTCTTTAAGGAAGACGGGGGGGGGGGGGGTCGTTTTATGACAGGCAAGGATGTGCATGTTTTTGGAGGTGGAGGAGAAGGTGGTTTCTAATAAAATCAGATTGGCCACGGTTGTATTAAACAACTTAGTTTAGTTTATTGTCACATGTACCGAGGTACAGTCAAAAGTTTTGTTGCGTGCTATCCAGTGATTACATGAATACGTGATTACAATTGAGTCATTTCAGAGTGTGCAGATACATGAGACTGCAAGGTGACTTGGATAGGCTGGGTGAGTGGGCAAATGTTTGGCAGATGCAGTATAATGTGGATAAATGTGAGGTTATCCATTTTGGTGGCAAAAACGGGAAGGCAGACTATTATCTAAATGGTGGCCGATTAGGAAATGGGGAGGTGCAGCGAGACCTGGGTGTCATGGTACACCAGTCATTGAAAGTAGGCATGCAGGTGCAGCAGGCAGTGAAGAAAGCGAATGGTATGTTGGCCTTCATAGCAAGAGATTTGAGTATAGGAGCAGGGAGGTTCTACTGCAGTTGTACAGGGTCTTGGTGAGACCACACCTGGAGAATTGCGTACAGTTTTGGTCTCCAAATCTGAGGAAGGACATTATAGCCATAGAGGGAGTGCAGAGAAGGTTCACCAGACTGATTCCTGGGATGTCAGGACTTTCATATGAAGAAAGACTGGATAGACTTGGCTTATGCTCGCTAGAATTTAGGAGATTGAGAGGGGATCTTATAGAAACGTACAAAATTCTTATGGGGTTGGACAGGCTAGATGCAGGAAGATTGTTCCCGATGTTGGGGAAGTCCAGGACAAGGGGTCACAGCTTAAGGATAAGGGGGAAATCCTTTAAGACCGAGATGAGGAAAAACTTTTTCACACAGAGAGTGGTGAATCGCTGGAACTCTCTGCCACAGAGGGTAGTTGACGCCAGTTCATTGGCTATATTTAAGAGGGAGTTAGAAGTGGCCCTTGTGGCTAAAGGGATCAGGGGGTATGGAGAGAAGGCAGGTACGGGATACTGAGTTGGATGATCAGCCATGATCAAATTGAATGGCGGTGCAGGCTCGAAGGGCCGAATGGCCTACTCCTGCACCTATTTTCTATGTTTCTATGTTTCTATGATAAAGGGAATAACGTGAATAGTGTTCAGTGCAAGATGCAGTTCAGTAAAGTCCGATCAAAGATAGTCCGAGGGTCCTCCAATGAGGTAGCTGGTCGCTCAAGACCCCTCTCTAGTTGTTGGCAGGATGGTTCAGTTGCCTGATTACAGCTGGGAAGAATTTGTCCCTGAATCTGGAGGTGTGTGTTTTCACACTTCTGTACCTCTTGCTTGATGGAAGAGGGGAGACGAGGGAGTGACCGGCCGGGGTGGGACCACAGCACAGGACATCTATCTATCTTTGTATGTTCATGCACAAGAAATCTCTTGTCAGTCAAGCTAATAAAAGGCAAAAATGGTACAATAGTACTTGAAAAATAGACAATAGACAATAGGTGCAGGAGTAGGCCATTCGGCCCTTCGAACCAGCACCGCCATTCAATGTGATCATGGCTGATCATCCCCAATCAGTACCCCGTTCCTGCCTTCTCCCCATATCCCCTGACTCCGCTATTTTTAAGAGCCCTATCTAGCTCTCTCTTGAAAGTATCCAGAGAACCTGCCTCCACCGCCCTCTGAGGCAGAGAATTCCACAGACTCACCACTCTCTGTGAGAAAAAGTGTTTCCTCGTCTCCGTTCTAAATGGCTTACTCCTTATTCTTAAACTGTGGCCCCTGGTTCTGGACTCCCCCAACATCAGGAACATGTTTCCTGCCTCTAGCGTGTCCAATCCCTTAACTAAATAAATATGACACATAGTTAGCAGATCTATGTGAAGTGGGAGGTCCTGTAATATCATCGTTTGGCCACTTGGTGGAGACCATGAGCAGAAACATGAAGGTACACAAAAATGTTGGAGAAACTCAGCGGGTACAGCAGCATCTATGGAGCGAAGGAAATAGGCAACGTTTCGGGCCGAAACCCTTCTTCAGACAGATAGGGGGTGGGGAGAAGAAAGGAAAAAAGGAAAAAAGGCGGAGGAGGAGCCCGAGGGCTGGGGGATGGGAGGAGACAACCAGAGGGCTGATGAAGGGGAGGGGACAGCAAGGGCTAGCAGAGTTGGGAGAATTCAATGTTTATGCCCTCAGGATATAGACAGCCCAAGCGGAATATGAGGTGCATTTCCTCCAATTTCCGGTGTTGCTCGCTGTGGCCATGGAGGAGACCCAGGACAGAGAGGTCAGATACGGAATGGGAGGGGGAGTTGAAGTGCTGAGCCACCGGGAGGTCAGGGAGGTTATTGCGGACCGACCGGAGGTGTTCGGCGAAACGATCGCCAAGCCTCCGCTTGGTCTCACCGATGTAGATCAGCTGGCATCTGGAGCAGCGGATGCAATAGATGAGGTTGGAGGAGATGCAGGTGAACCTCTGGTTTCAGCAGTTCCTTCTTTAACACATGAGCAGAAACATGGACAGGCCCTGAAATATTGGAGATAACTTCAGTATTAGCTTCAAAGCTGGAGGAATGGACCCTGTGCTTATGTAATTGGTGTAGGTTGGTGCAGGCAGCATATTGAATCATATATTTTGTTCTAAATAAAGCATACAACATTTCTTCAGGGTATTCTGGTTATGTCTGGCAATACCGAAGATAGACACAAAGTGCTGGAGGAACTCAGCGGGTCAGGAAGCATCTCTGGGGAAAATGGATGGGTGACCTTTTGGGTCAGGACCCTTCTTCTGAGGTACAGTGAACAGTTTTGTTTTGAATGCTGTCCAATCAATTCAGATAATACTATAATAAACACACTCGAGTCAAACTCAAGTACAATAGGTAGAGCAATGGGGAAGATGCAGAGTGCAGAATAGAGTTCTCAGCATTGTAGCGCATCAGTTCCAGAGACAAAGTCCAATGTCCGCAATGGGGTAGAGGTGAATCGGACGGAACCCTGGCTTATGGATGGACCGTTCAGAAGCCTGATAACAGAGGGGAAGAAGCTGTTCCTGAGACTGGTGGTGCGAGCTTTCAAGCTTCTGTACCTTCTGCCAGACCGGAGTGAGGAGCGGAAGGAATGACCAGGGAGGGACAGGTCTTTGATTATGTATCCCATTCTTTTTCTCCAGAGATGCTGCCTGACCCGCTGAGTTACTCCAGCATTGTGTGTCTATCTTTGGTGTAAACCAGCATCTGTAGTTCCTTCCTACGCAAGGGTTTTGGCCCAGAAACGTCCTCCATTCCTTCTATCCAGAGATGCTGCCTGTCCCGCTGAGTTACTCCAGCATTTTGTGTCTATCTTTGATTATGTTGGCTGCGTTTTTCAGGCAGCATGAAGTGTAGATGGTGTCAATGGAAGGGAGTGTGGTCTGTGTGATGGACTGGGCTACATCTACAATGGTGGGGAGTGTGGACTGTGTGATGGACTGGGCTACATCTACAATGGTGGGGAGTGTGGACTGTGTGATGGACTGGGCTACATCTACAATGGTGGGGAGTGTGGTCTGTGTGATGGACTGGGCTATTGCGGTCTTGGTCAGAGCTGTCCCCACTATGCTGCAACCCAAGAGTATGGTTTTCTATGGTACATCTTTAGCAGTTTGTAAAAGTCATTGGAAACATTCCACTTGCCAGAAAAATATTTCTTTAATTTCTGCTCTTATTTCTTTCAGTGTTTTGTTTTAAGATCTTAATAACTTGATTAAAAATCCGAAGAAAGCAGAAACAAAGAAAGGCCAGAGACACGGCCACTATTCAGTTCCTTCCTCATTCTGTCATAAATTGCATCGTGTATTCTCAACAGGAAAGAGCAAAGTCTCTTCTAATCTTTTCTTGTCTTTCAAATACTAATTAAATACATCTTTAGATGCCAATTGCTAATCAAATTATTTATCTTAATCTTTCCAACATTGTTTAGGGCTGCTTTCTGAGCTTTGACATTTCTGTGATCACATCAGAGTGGTAAGAATTAAGCTTCCAATTCTTGCTTCTGCCAGGTTGGATCCAATAGCCGTTTCACCCTTGAATCAGAAGAGTTTTCAATTAAAATCCCAAATCGGAATTGAGAACATAATTATGTTTAGCACCTCAGTGCAGTTCAGAGAAGCGTTGCTCTTCTGTGATGTGTAATTGTTCTAATCCTATGTATCATCTGTCTGCTCGGGGGGATAAAAAAAAAAAAAATCCTCTCACAGACTTCAAAGAAAAGTTGGAAAGTGTTCACTGCTTTGACCTGCTGAGTTACTCCAGCACTTTGCGTCATTTTTTGTAAACCAGCATCTGCAGTTCCTCATTTCCACATTCTAAACTTTGCGCTTTGACCTTCAGACATGGGCAGAATAAACCAAAGATCCTATAGCAAAGCAAGATAGTGCATTCCTGCTAAAACCAATGGGCTGACGTGTAGTACGCTACGGAGCGGAACGCCAGCCTTTTCATCAGCAATTTCAGTAACCCTGACCCGACCCTGTTAATTCATAATTCTGCTATTTTTGGTTAATGATTACCCATGAATCTGCCCATGACCCTACTACGTCTTTTTCGTCGAGTACACTATCTTGCTTTGCTATAGGATCTTTGGAATAAACCACACGAGCCGATGTACTTGAATGGAGCCGCCAACTCTGAATCATCACCAATTTATTTATTTAATTTATTTTACTTTATGTTGATGCGTTTTCATTCATCATAGGGTCATTTAGTGTGGAAACAGGCCCTTCGGCCCATCTTGCCAATGCCGACCAGCATGTCCCATCTCACCTGCCTGCGTTTGGCCCTTATCCCTCTAAACATATCCTATCCATGTACCTGTAGAAATGCTTCTTAAACGTTGCGATAGTCCCTGCCTCAACTACCTCATCCGACAGCTCGTTCCATACACCCACCGTCCTTTGTGTGAAAAAGTTACCCCTCAGGTTCCAATTAAATCTTTCCCCGTCACCTTAAACCTATGTTATCTGGTTCTCAATTCTCCTACTCTGGGCAAAAGACTGTGTGCTTTTATCCGATGTATTCCTCTAACCCGTCGTTCCATAAGCTAGGATACTGTGCAATTCACCTCTACCCCATTGTGGACATTGGACTTTGTCTATGGAACTGTTATTGTGCAATGTTGAGAACTATATTCAACGCTCGCTGCAGACTCGGTGGGCTGAAGGGCCTGTTTCCACGCTGTATCTCCAAACTAAATTAATTCACAACAAAGGCTGGTAGCTATCAAATCTACCTATCTCCTGTCACGCCCTGTGAATGGGCGATGCGACGGTGGCCTTAACTACCCAGCCTGGCTGATCAATTCAAGAGGGGCAAAACAACTGGGATGAAGGCTGTTTGGCTCAATCACCATCCTTGCTTTATGACTCCATAAAGGGCCTGTCCCACTGTACGAGGTAATTCAAGAGTTCTCCCGAGTTCTCCCCTGATTCAAGCTCGTGTAATGTACGTAGCGGGTACGTAGGAGCTCGTACGAGTAAAAAGTTTTTTAAAATTTCATCACGTGTATTTTTTTACTCGTGGACATTTTTCACGGTGTTGAAAAAACGTCACGAGTTTAGCGGATTTCCCGAGTACCTACCGTTACTCGTACGAGCCGCTACGTGACATCCACGAACTCCTACGTACCCGCTACGTACATTACACGAGCTCGAAGGATAAGGGGGAAGTCTTTTAGGACCGAGATGAGAAAATCATTTTTTACACAGAGAGTGGTGAATCTGTGGAATTCTCTGCCACAGAGGGTAGTTGAGGCCAGTTCATTGGCTATATTTAAGAGGGAGTTAGATGTGGCCCTTGTGGCTAAAGGGATCAGGGGGTATGGAGAGAAGGCAGGGATGGGATACTGAGTTGGATGATCAGCCATGATCACATTGAATGGCGGTGCAGGCTCGAAGGGCCGAATGGCCTACTCCTGCACCTATTTTCTATGTTTTTATATTACACGAGCTCGAATCAGGGGAGAACTCTTGAATTACCTCGTACAGTGGGACAGGGGCTTTACTCTACAACATGTTTTTTTTTTTTATTTTTTTTTTTAGTTTAAATTTTAATAATAAGTAAGTACAATCATATGGCACCAAAGTGCCTAATATATATTGACATAATACATTTTTTGTACAGCTTCTTATTTTTTTTATTATGATAAAGAAGAATAAGAAAAAGAAAGAAGATAATAAAGAATAGAAAAATGTGAGATATATAGTGTGTGAAAAAAAAGGGAAAAAAAGAGTGAAAGAAGAAAATTGAAGAAAAGAAAATAGAAAAAAGAGAGTAGAGAATAAAAAAAGAAAAGTAAGGAGATCATTATTTATAATCTTGACCATCCCTCACCCAGTCCTGGAACAGTTAGCTTCTACAATTGTGTTGCACCATATGCTTGTTTGGAGCGCAGAAGGTTAAGGGGGGACTTGATAGAGGTCTTTAAAATGATGAGAGGGATAGACAGAGTTGACGTGGATAAGCTTTTCCCATTGAGAGTAGGGAAGATTCAAACAAGGGGACATGACTTGAGAATTAAGGGACAGAAGTTTAGGGGTAACATGAGGGGGAACTTCTTTACTCAGAGAGTGGTGGCTGTGTGGAATGAGCTTCCAGTGAAGGTGGTGGAGGCAGGTTCGTTTTTATCATTTAAAAATAAATTGGATAGTTATATGGACGGGAAAGGAATGGAGGGTTATGGTCTGAGCGCAGGTATATGGGACTAGGGGAGAATACGTGTTCGGCACGGACTAGAAGGGTCAAGGTGGCCTGTTTCCGTGCTGTAATGGTTATATGGTTATATGATTCCAAAAAGACGACAACTCTACAACTTTAACACACTCAAGCCACACACAAAAGTACAAATAGATAGTTTACAGTTTAGTTTAATGTCACGTGTACCGAGGTACAGTGAAAAGCTTTTGTTGCCTGCTAACCAGTCAGCGGAAAGACAACACTCGATTACAATCGAGCCATCTACAGTGTACAGACACATGATGAGGGAATAACGTTGAGTGAAAATAAGAAATAATGCTGTAGGAGTAGAGATTCAAGAGCTTGGAGCGATTGTAATATGTGATGGTAGATCTGCTTTTGCGGCCAGCACGCAGTTGTCGTCTGGGTTGTGCGCCGTCTCAGAGCAAAGAGAAAGATACAGCGTAGAAATTGTTTCCCCGACATTGTACAATAATAGTTCCAGAGAAAAAAATCCAATGTCCACAATGGGGTAGAGGTGAATCGGACAGTACCCAAACATAGAAACATAGAAAATAGGTGCAGGAGTAGGCCATTCGGCCCTTCGAGCCTGCACTGCCATTCGATATGATCATGGCTAATCATCCAACTCAGTATCCCATCCCTGCCTTCTCTCCATACCCACTGATCCCTTTAGCCACAAGGGCCACATCCAACTCCCTCTTAAATATAGCCAATGAACTGGCCTCAACTACCTTCTGTGGCAGAGAATTCCACAGATTCACCACTCTCTGTGTAACTCTCTTCCAAACTTATGGAAGGACTGTTTAAGAAGGAACTGCAGATGCTGGAAAATCAAAGGTAGACAAAAATGCTGGAGAAACTCAGCGGGTGAGGCAGCATCTATGGAGCGAAGGAAATAGGCAATGTTTCAGGTTGAAAAGTTGCCTATTTCCCTCGCTCCATAGATAGATGCTGCCTCACCCACTGAGTTTATCTATGGAGCGAAGGAAATAGGCGACGTTTTGACCCGAAACTTTGCCTATTTCCTTCGCCCCATAGATGCTGCCTCACCCGCTGAGTTTCTCCAGCATTTTTGTCTACCTTATGGAAGGACTATTTCGGAAGACAAGATCGGATAAACCTTCTCTTTAAGAGTCTTGATTTTGTTCTGCTTGTCCTTGAAGACATATTTCCCTCATGAATTTCACACCCTCCTAACATATCACGAACAATAAGCCGTGGCCAACGTTAAAATATTCAAACGAGGAGGCAGCCTGGATGTAATCAAGATGTGTTAATTCCAGGAGCATAACTCCAGGAGCCAGACTCCCGTTAACCCTTCCAGCGAACAGCTCATTTTTAACAATATTAAAATCAATTTAAAATAGTTAAGAGATAATATACACTCGAGGTTGATATGAAAAATATATACGGCTTATATAGTTTTACAAAATGCTGAGAATTAATCATAATTAATAATTAACAATACTAATATAGAAATAATATTTGAAACTGATAAAACTGTGGTGCCTGCGTCATAACGCAGACAGCAGTTATCACCTATGTTCGCAGCTCGTGGAGAGGAGAGGAGATCAGGCACCTGGCACAATTCCAGGAACCTGACTCCGATTAATCCACTCAGTAAACCGCTCACTTTAACAATACTAAATTCATTTTAAAATAGTTAAGAGATAAAGAGTGAGTAGGATATGGAATCGAATACATTTGACATATATATAAATTGTAACTGGGTGAAATAGAACTGAATTGGAAACGGTAATGACCCCATAGATTTTGGGTAATAAATACAGCGGGGCTAACTTTATACCAACTACGCCGGAAGCGTTATGGATGTCGTACCCCACAGACGAGTGGGCCACTCACTACGGTGTTGAAATTTTAGACACCGTAAATTTATTTGATTTATATATATTTTTTTTAATCACAATATGTCACATCTGTGTGTTTTTTCTTCAAGGACAATCGCGCAGGAGAACTACCAAGGAAGTCTATAATAGAAATACTCCCAAAATAACCAGAGTCCGGAGGTATGAACGCACCACAATAATTAAGGTCATTAAAACTGGTAAAAATGCATGACGACAATCAAAAGAAAATAGGAGGAATCACATTATGTAGTTGGAATATAAGGGGGATTAATGAACCTATTAAAAGGGGCAAGATACTAGCTCAGTTGAAATCATACAACACGGACATTGCGTTTCTACAGGAAACACATCTTAAACAGCAAGATCAGACAAGACTGAGGGCGAACTGGATAGGCCAAACATTTCACTCTTCATTTACCTCCAAATCTAGAGGTACTGCAATTATTATTCGTAAAGGAATTCCATTTAAATCAAAGAACACTATTTTAGATAAGGAAGGGAGATATCTTATAGTAGCAGGGGAGATCAATAATATGCCAATTACGCTGGTAAACATATATGCGCCCAACTTTGATAACCCTCAATTTTTTAATAAAATTCTGAATATAATTGCAGAATCTAATTATCAAAATGTTATAATCGGAGGAGATTTTAATTGTGTTTTAGATCCTTATTTAGATAAATCGATGCAAAAACAAAAAGGTCAGACGAAATCTAAAACCAGTGAACTCTTACACACATATATGGAAAACACAAATATAACAGATGTATGGAGGATTGCAAACCCGACGGGAAGGGATTACTCGTTTTATTCAATGGTGCATAAAACATATTCACGGATAGACTATTTTCTTGTGGATACAAAATTAATTTCGCAATCTCTGAATCCTAAATATCATATTAATGCGATCTCAGATCATTCTCCGTTAACTTTTGCTCTAAAACTAGAAGGAATGTCTATGAATAAACCGTTCTGGAGGTTTAACTCACAAATTTTAAAAGACCCTCAAGGGAGTATCTATCTAAAAAAACAGATGGATCTATTTTTTGAGTTAAATGATACACCAGAGATATCCCCCACGTTATTATGGGAATCCTTCAAAGCATTTATAAGAGGAGTCATTATTTCATTTCAAGCTTATCAAAATAAAAAGAATAAGAATGAACAAAGACACTTAGAAGATCAAATAAAACAGTTAGATATAGATAATGCTAAAGACCCAACTATGGATAAACATAATAAAATACTACTACTGAAATTTCAGTTAAATAAATTACTGTCAGAGAAAGTTATAACATTATTTCAAATCACAAAACAAGAACACTTCGAATTCGGGGACAAACCCCACAAACTTCTAGCACGACAACTTAAAAAACGGGAAAAAGAGAATGCAATATTAAAGATTAAATCAGATAGAGGGGAAGTATTAACACTACCCAAGGATATTAATAAAAGATTTGCTCAATTTTACCAGAATCTATACACATCTAAAACGTCAATAGACAATAATAAAATCTCAGAATTTTTAGATAATTGTAATCTACCACAATTAGAACGCAGGGAACAAGAGGAACTGGGAGCACAAATTACTTCTAAGGAGATAGAAGACACAATAAAAACACTAAAAAATGGAAAAACACCAGGACCAGACGGATTCAGTAATGAATTTTATAAATCTTTTTATGATATAGTTACTCCACGATTACAAAAAATGTATACATATGCTTATAAAGAGCAAAACCTACCTGAAACACTAGCGGAATCAACGATCATATTAATACTTAAAAAAGATAAAAATATAGAAGAACCAGGATCATATAGAGCTATTGCTTTGTTAAATACGGATCAGAAAATAATAGCAAAAACATTAGCCAATAGATTAAGCAAGTATGTTAGTAGACTAATACATGAGGATCAAACAGGATTTATACCTAAGAGACACTCATTTAATAATTTGAGACGTTTGCTTAACATAATGCATTCACATAAATCTGATGACCAAGAGTTAGCTATCATCTCACTGGACGCAGAAAAAGCGTTTGATCAAGTAGAATGGGACTATATGATCAAAGTATTGCAAAAATTCCAATTGGGAGAAAACTTTATTGCATGGATAAAACTACTATATAACAAACCTACGGCTAGAATACTAACTAATAATATATTATCTTCAAAATTCGAATTATCTAGGGGCAACAGACAAGGATGTTCACTATCACCGCTGTTATTTGCTTTGGTAATTGAACCCCTTGCTGAAAAAATAAGAACACACTCGAATATTCACGGTTATAACACAAAATATTCAAACAACAAACTATCCCTATATGCTGATGATGTACTACTGTACATCACAAAACCACAAATTAGTATACCAAATATATTAAACTTAATTGAGGACTTTGGATCCTTTTCAGGATATAGAATAAATTGGAACAAAAGTGAAATTATGTCGATTAAACCAAAAGACTCAACACATCTCAGGAAATTCCCTTTTAAAATAGCTATGGAAAAATTCAAATATTTAGGAATTGAGATTACTAGAAATTACCATGATATGTTTAAAGCTAATTATAATCCCCTACTTAAGAAATTAAATAATCTGATTAAATTTTGGAAAACACTTCCGATGTCCTTAATAGGTAGGATAAATGCTATAAAAATGATTTTCTTACCACAAATCCTTTACCTATTTCAATCAATACCTATATATCTCCCAAAAAAGTTTTTCAAAAAACTGGACTCAGACATTACAAATTTTATATGGGATTACAAATCCCACAGAATACAAAGAACACACCTTAACAAACGAAAAGAGTTGGGGGGTCTAGCGCTCCCTAACTTTATGTATTATAACTGGGCAGTAAATATTAAAAATATGATTCACCTGCTGGACAATTCTGCCCAGCAGGTGGACTGGATTATAATGGAAAAAGGGGATTGCTCCCCGAATAATATAGGAGCGATTATTCTCTCTCCAATAAATTTGAATAATAAAAATTATAATAAAAATCCAATTATATATAGCACTATTAGAACATGGAAGCAAATAAAACAGAATCTAAAATTAAGAAACCTATCTCTCTTAATACCAATAGTCAATAACCCATCGTTTAAACCTTCAATCATAGATAAAGCATTTATACAATGGGAAAGAATGGGAATTAAAACGCTCGAAGATCTGTATGAATTAGAAAAATTACTATCATTCCAACAACTACAACTGAAATATAATTTGAAAAATAATCAATATTTTAAATATCTACAAATCTGTGACTATTTGAAAACACACACAAAAGATTATTATAATATGCCTTCCGACTTACTAGATGAAGCAATGAAGACAAAGGCGGAATCAGTTAATTTAATATCATACTTATATAATATCATCTTAAATATAGAAATACCCACAACAGATGGAATTAGAAGAGATTGGGAACAAGATCTAGGTATAAAAATTTCAAAAGAGAGTTGGGATAATCATTTATTACAGGTGCATAAATGCTCGATCAACGTACGACATACGCTTATCCAATTTAAAACATTACATAGATTATATTATTCAAAAACCAAACTAAACAAAATCTTTCCTAACGTCTCACCAATCTGTGATAAATGTATATGTCAAGAAGCTACCATAGCACATTCTTTTGTTTTTTGTACAAAAATCCAAAAATTCTGGTTTGAAATATTTGATATTTTTTCAAAATTAATCAAAATAAAACTGGTACCAAAACCAGAATGGATTATTTTTGGAATATCGGAAGGTATTCCTGAATTAAACGTGTATCAGAAGAATTTACTCAATTATGGGCTAATAATGGGAAAAAAGCTTATACTTAAATTCTGGAAAAATGCGCCCACACCAACAATAAAAATGTGGACATCAAATATGTTGGAAACATTACATCTGGAAGAGATGAGATTCCTCCTAGTAGGCAAAGTAGATCAATTTCAAAAGACGTGGTCTACGTTTTTGGACCTATTACAAGCATGAGGTGCAATAGTAATTTAGAAAAACAAATAAATAAATAAAAGGTATCTGGACCTGGTAATGGGAGGTAAAATAAAAACAGACTTGGTTGGTAGTTCCTTCTCTATGAAGTATGGTATAAGAGTTATAATAGAGCGATTGTTCCTTCTTTCTTTCTCTTTTTTTTTCTAGGGTCTATTTTCTAACTTTACTTCCTTCTCTAACTTCTTTTCTAAGGGGCTTTCTTTTCCCAACACTCTTTTGCACCTCACAACCTTTGTGCACTTTCTTCACTTTTCTTACTTCTTTCTTTTTCTTTCTTAAAGTTTAAAAAAGTGAAGCGGTACAAAAAATGTATTAATATATACGTGTTGTACATTACTGTAATCTACCGTACTTCTAAAAAATAAAAAAAATAAAAAATAAAAAAAAAATAAAAAGATGTGTTAATTCGTGTATAGATGTTTTATGAAATTTTATGAAAGGCCAGGCATTACAACAGCAAATTGATTATTGCCAAAATAGGATAATTAATAGAGAATGATGATATCAATTGAACGAGTGTTGAATTAAGGTATAGTCATATTGGTATACATGGAACCAATATAATAACATCATAACATAGAACTAGACTGAACAGGTGATCAATGGTCAGTATGGACTCGGTGGGCCGAAGGGCCTGTTTTCAAGCTGTATATCTCAACCAAGAGTAAACCATAAAAACAATAGGTGCACATTTAATTTCAACTAAGATTCGAGCCATATATGTACATTTATTTTTTTGAAAGGACACAAAGTGCTGGAGTATCTCAGCGGGTCAGACAGCATCTCTGAAGTACATGGCTAGGTGATGTTTTGGACGAGGGCACCTCATCAGACTCTGACACACCTCACCATATTCTCCAGAGATCTCTCTCAGTTTTCTCCCCCACCTCCTTCCCGACAATCAGTCTGAAGAAGTGTCCCGACCCAACACGTCACCGATCCATGTTCTCCACAGATGGGTTGGAAGGAACTGCAGATGCTGGTTTACATTGAAGATAGACACAAAATGCTGGAGTAACTCCGCGGGACAGGCAGCATCTCTGGAGAGAAGGAATGGGTAAAGTTTTGGGTCGAGACCCTTCTTCAGCACCTGCAGTTCCTTCCTACACATTGTCATATTTGTAATAATTATCAAAGGATTGGATTTAGTGTCTTGTCGTAAATATTTAGCATTTGTTCAAATATTGGCTGGAAGTTTCAGATCCACTAAGGACTACAGGTTTTTTTTGCACAATTATTGTAGTTATTAAACGCCTCAAAGGCTGCCTACCCCCCACATTGGATCCCTATCAGTTTGCCTACCGCAAGAACAGGAGTACGGAGGATGCCATCTCAACGGTCCTTCACTCCGCCCTCTCCCACCTCGACAACAGAGACACTTACGTAAGAATGCTGTTCATCGATTACAGCTCAGCATTCAACACCATCATACCCTCTAAACTGATCACCAAACTCGGTGACCTGGGCATCGACCCCTCACTCTGCAACTGGATACTGGACTTTCTAACCAACAGACCCCAGTCTGTTAGGTTAGACAAGCACACCACTTCAACCCTCACCCTGAACACCGGCGTTCCACAGGCTGTGTGCTGAGCCCCCTCCTCTACTCCCTCTTCACCTACGACTGCACACCTGTACATGGTACTAACACCATCATCAAGTATGCAGATGATACAACGGTGATTGGCCTCATCAGCAACAACGATGAGTCGGCCTATAGGGAGGAGGTCCAGCTCCCAGCAGCATGGTGCGCTGACAACAACCTGGCCCTTAACTCCAAGAAGACCAAGGAGCTCATTGTAGACTTCAGGAAGTCTAGGGGCGGCACGCACACCCCCATCCACATTAACGGGACGGAGGTGGAACGTGTTTCCAGCTTCAGGTTCCTAGGGGGTCAACATCTCCGATGACCTCTCTTGGACCCACAATACCTCAACTCTGGTCAAGAAGGCTCACCAGCGTCTCTTCTTCCTGAGGAGACTAAAGAAGGTCCATCTGTCTCCTCAGATTCTGGTGAACTTCTACCGCTGCACCATCGAGAGCATCCTTACCAACTGCATCACAGTATGGTATGGCAACTGCTCTGTCTCCGACCGGAAAGCACTGCAGAGGGTGGTGAAAATTGCCCAACGCATCACCGGTTCCTCACTCCCCTCCATTGAGTCTGTCCAGAGCAAGCGATGTCTGCGAAGGGCGCTCGGCATCGCCAAGGACTGCTCTCACCCCAACCACAGACTGTTTACCCTCCTACCATCCGGGAGGCGCTACAGGTCTCTCCGTTGCCGGACCAGCAGGTCCAGGAACAGCTTCTTCCCTGCGGCTGTTACACTACTCAACACTGTACCTCGGTGACTGCCAATCACCCCCCCCCCCCCGGACACTCCTCCCACCAGGAAAAATACTATGACTGTATGCACGTAAATAGATTTATTTATTTATTGCTCATATTCATGTTGCTCTTCTAGGGAGATGCTAACTGTATTTCGTTGTCTCTGTACTGTACACTGCACAATGACAATAAAGTGGAATCTGAATCTGAATATTAATTTATTGTGACTTCTTATTTATTATATATTATAGACAATAGACAATAGACAATAGGTGCAGGAGTAGGCCATTCGGCCCTTCGAGCCAGCACCGCCATTCAATGTGGCTGATCATCCCCAATCAGTACCCCGTTCCTGCCTTCTCCCCATATCCCCTGACTCCGCTATCTTTAAGAGCCCTATCTAACTCTCTCTTGAAAGCATCCAGAGAACCCGCCTCCACCGCCTTCTGAGGCAGAGAATTCCAGAGATTCACCACTCTCTGTGTGAAAAAGTGTTTCCTCGTCTCCGTTCTAAATGGCTTACCCCTTATTCTTAAACTGTGGCCCCTGGTTCTGGACTCCCCCAACATCAGGAACATGTTTCCTGCCTCTAGCGTGTGCAAACCCTTAACAATCTTATATGTTTCAATGAGATCCCCTCTCATCCTTCTAAACTCCAGAGTGTACAAGCCCAGCTGCTGTATCTGTAGTTATTGTATCCACAGGCCTGTTCATACAGCCCAAGTTCATGTCCATAAGTCATGGCAGCAGGATTAGGACATTCGGCCCCTCAAGTTTACTTCAACATTCAATCAAGGCTGATCTATCTTTCCCTCTCAACCGCATTCTCGTGCCTTGTCCCCATAACCTTGGGCACCCTTACTAATCAAGAGCCTGTCAATCTCCGCTTTAAAGATACCCAATGCTTTGGCCTCCACAGCCGTCTGTGGCAACGAATTCCACAGATTCACCACCCTCTGACTAAAGACATTCTTCCTCATCTTTCTAAAGATAAGTCCTTTTATTCTGAGGCTGAGCCCTCTGGTCCTAGCCTCTCCCACTAGCAGAAACATTCTCTCCACATCCGCTCTAACCAAGCCTTTCACTAATCAGTAAGTTTCAATGAGGTCTCCCTCATCCTTCTAAACTCCAGCGAGTACAGCCCCTGAGCAGTCAAACGCAAGTAAGAATTCCATCGTTCTGTTGTCGGTATCTACGACAATTAATCGCTATTAACTCTTGATGTGGATCACGTCCAACTAGAGGAAATTAGTTTAACTTGGCATCATGTTCGGCATAGACATTGTGGGCCGAAGGGCCTGTTCCTGTGCTGTACTGTTCTAGGCTCTGTGTTCTCTCAGCTTGTTGACAGGACTAAGAGATTTTAGTTTCTTTAAAGATCTTAGGTTTAACTTATTATTGTCATTATATACCGAGGTACAGTAAAAAGCTTCATTTTGCATGCTATCCAAATGGATCATATATATAGCAGGGACGGCACGGTGGCGCAGCGGTAGATTTGCTGCCTTACAGCGCTTATAGCGCCAGGGACCCGGGTTCGATCCCGACTACGGGTGCTGTCCGTACGGAGTCCGTACGTTCTCCCCGTGACTGCGTGGGTTTCCTCCGAGATCTTCGGTTTCCTCCCACACCTCAAAGACGTACAAGTTTGTCGGTTAATTGGCTTGGTGTAAGTGTAAATTGTCCCCAGTGTGTGTAGGACAGTGTTAATCTGCGGGGATCGCTGGCGCGGACTCGGGGGGCCAAAGGGCCTGTTTCCGCGCTGTATCTCTAAACTAAACGAAACAAGAACAGGCCCTTCGGCCCACAATATTTGTGCTGAACATAATACCCGGAACAACTCTCCTCTGCCATATCCCTCCATTCCCTGCATATCCATGTGCCTGTCTTAAAAGTCTCTTAAATGCCACTGTTGTACCTGCCCCATTTGGGCGGCCCCTATCTCACGCCAGTGAATGCTTAATGATATCAGCATGAATCTGCCATTCAATGCCAAAAATGTGGAATAAAGTGTTTAATTACACAGTACTGACATCTGTCACCTTGTTGACAATAGATATTCCCAAAAATACGCAACGTAATTATCTAAGAGCATATTGAAAACGTTCAATATAACTGATTCCCATTACAATAATTACAATAAGATTATCAGTGATAATTTTCATGCTTAATAAATGAAGCCTTTTCAAAAATGCATACATACATCAGCACACAGGGCACATTAATTTTTTTGGATGCCATTTGTTTTCAGTAGGAAGTGAAATATTTCCGTCATGAAATTCATGAATATTGAGAATCACAAGTTCACACCAAAGTAGATGTTCCAAAAAGCAATTGACTCACTAAAAGGACAGACATTTACTTCAGCTGAAAAAAAACGGGTTTCAAGCGACAGATAAATTGGCAGGAACAAGTGGTTATTAAAGGTGCAACTTTGTCGATTGCAATGTCGCATGCGGGAACCTAGCAAAGCAACCCTTCAAAATTCATCAGCGTTGAAGATAGTGCCAAAGAGTCATAGAGTGTGGGAACAGGCCCTTCGGCCCAACTTGCCCATACCGGCCAACATGTCCCAGCTACACTTGCCGGCGTTTGGTCCATATCCCTCCAAACCTGTCCTATCCATGTGTTAAAGAAGGAACTGCAGATGCTGGAAAATCGAAGGTACACGAAAATGCTGGAGAAACTCAGCGGGTGCAGCAGCATCTATGGAGCGAAGGAAATATCCCTCAGCCCTCGGGCTCCTCCTCCGCCTTTTTCCTTTCTTCTCCCCACCCCCTATCAGTCTGAAGAAGGGTTTCGGCCCGAAACGTTGCCTATTTCCTTCGCTCCATAGATGCTGCTGCACCCGCTGAGTTTCTCCAGCATTTTCGTGTACCTGTCCTATCCATGTACCTGTCTAACTGTTTCTTCAACCTTGGGATTGTCCCAGCCACACCTACCTCCTCTGGCAGCTTGTTCCATACACCCACCACCCTTTGTAGGGATCATGGAAGAAGCCTCCTGGTGGCGATCCCTGGAAGCGACGACGCGATGCCCCCTGTGACGCGTCGGGCGACAATTCTGTCAACATGTTGGACGTCGACAGAAGCCATCAGCGAGCTACATGGTCTGACACACGATCGAACGAACCACCCTTGGAAAAGCCACCCCACAGATTCCTATTAAATCTTTTCTCCTTCACCTTAAACCTGTGTCCTCTTGTCCTCGATTCCCCTACTCTGGGCAAGAGACTCTGTGCATCTACCCGATCTATTTCTCTCATGGTTTTATACACCTCTATAAAATCACCCCTCATCCTCCTGCACTCCAAGGAATAGAGACCCAGCCTGCTCAACCTCTCCCTATAGCGCGCACCCTCTAGTCCTGGCAACATCCTCGTAAATCTTCTCTGTACCCTTCCCAGCTTGACAACATCTTTCCTATAACACCCAGAGAAACCCCACAAAGGTCACGGGGAGAAGGTACAAACTCCGTACAGATAGCACACGTGGTCAGGATCGAACCTGTGTCTGTGGCGCTGTGAGGCAACGACTCTACCGCTGCGCCACCATGCTCACAGGTAACAAGGTGCAGTGAGATTATTTTTTTTGCATACAGATTAGTAAGATTATCGCCACACACAAGTACAATCTCCGATCAAGTACGTCTGAAGAAGGCTTTCGGCCTGAAACCTTGCCTATTTCCTTCGCTCCAAAGATGCTGCCTCACCCGCAGAGTTACTCCAGCACTTTTGGCTACCCAGAAGGCTTAGAAACAGCCCACTGACTCCATATGCAAGAGTCACCAAGGTTTAAGCGCCATTTTCATAGTCTCACCTGCAACTGCCTTTAAAATATCCATTGACTTGGCCTCCACAGCCTTCTGTGGCGATGAATCGTACAGACTCATAGAAACATAGAAAATAGGTGCAGGAGTAGGCCATTCGGCCCTTCGAGCCTGCACCGCCATTCAATATGATCATGGCTGATCATCCAACTCAGTATCCTGTACCTGCCTTCTCTCCATACCCCCTGATCCCTTTAGCCACAAGGGCCACATCTAACTCCCTCTTAAATATAGCCAATGAACTGGCCTCAACTACCTTCTGTGGCAGAGTATTCCACAGATTCACCACTCTCTGTGTAAAAAATGATTTTCTCATCTCGGTCCTAAAGGATTTCCCCCTTATCCTTAAGCTGTGACCCCTTGTTCTGGACTTCCCCAACACCGGGAATTATCTTCCTGCATCTAGCCTGTCCAACCCCTTAAGAATTTTGTAAGTTTCTATAAGATCCCCCCTCAATCTTCTAAATTCTAGCGAGTACAAGCCGAGTCTATCCAGTCTTTCTTCATATGAAAGTCCTGCCATCCCAGGAATCAGTCTGGTGAACCTTCTCTGTACTCCCTCTATGGCAAGAATGTCTTTCCTCAGATTAGGAGACCAAAACTGTACGCAATACTCCAGGTGTGGTCTCACCAAGACCCTGTACAACTGCAGTAGAACCTCCCTGCTCTTATACTCAAATCCTTTTGCTATGAATGCTAACATACCATTCGCTTTCTTCACTGCCTGCTGCACCTGCATGCGTACTTTCAATGACTGGTGTACCATGACACCCAGGTCTCGTTGCATCTCCCCTTTTCCTAATCAGCCACCACCCTCTGACTAAAGAAATTCCTCCTCATTTCTTCCTAAAGGAACGTCCTTTAATTCTGAGGCTGTGTCCTCTAGTCCTAGACTCACCCACTAGTGGAATCATCCACACCACATCCACTCTATCCATGCCTTTCATTATTTGGTACGTTTCAATGAGTTCCCTCGTCATCCTTCTAAACTCCATTGAGTGCTGTCAAACGCTCATCATACGTTAACCCACTCATTCCTGGTAGACAAAAGTGCTGGAGAAACTCAGCGGGTGAGGCAGCATCTATGGAGCGAAGGAAATAGACGGGGAACAGTGCAGCGGCCAATGGGCCCCAGCTCCGGGAGACCGGGAGCACAGAATCAGCCACCGTACACACCCCAGCTACAGGAGACGGAGGGGGCGATGCGCCCAGAAGGGGGTGGAACAAGGAGTGTCCCCCCCGACGACAACTCCGGTTACGCCAGAGGAGACCCCCCTCCTTGAGGATGCTGGCACCCAGTACCTGAGCCCCCGGAAAGGTGCTGCAATTCACCAAAGCGGTGGGCATGAGGGGACAAGATCTTCTTCTTGCGTACGGCGTGCACAACTAGGACAACTTGTTCTATTTGATCTTATTTGATTGTGCACGCCAGGTTGATTGCATTCGTCGAAACCGGGCGGACCACGTGAAGGTTGCAATCTCCCACCCCAGGGGACAAGATGATGGTCAGTGACTCTAGAGGACAATGGAGCTAAAACTGGCATCGTTAAACGTGCGCAGCGTGAAGAACACTGCGCGATGTGTGAATGTCTTGCAGTACCTGGCCAAGGTCAAGGCGGACGTGACTTTTCTGCAGGAGTGCGGGCTGCCAGACCTCCGCTGCTATCGGAGGTGGTTGTGATGATGGCCCCACGGACTGTCGGTCTGGTCGGGGGGGCAAATACTGTCGCGTTTCCGGTCCGGGGATCTTGCTGCGGGGAGGGAACTTCGCCATCACTGAGGTCGGGGAGGTGGTTGGGGGGGGGAGTCTCCTGGTGGTGGATGTAAGGTACCGGGGGGGCTCTCAGCTCCGGCTGATTAATGTGTACGCCTCACCCGTGCAGAGCGAGCGGCTGGCCGTTCTCCAACAGCTCCCACCGCTGCTGGCCACGTCCCGGCCGCTCATTCTGGCCGGTGTCTTCAACTGCATCATCGATGTGGCTGGACGATCCAGCAGTGCCGACAACACACTGGACAGCACCTTCAAGCTCCTGATGGAGACGGTCAAAGACGCAAAGCTGCGCGACGCCTTCAGCAACCCTGCAGGCGGGTCCCAGTGGCGGTTCACCTGGTCGAGATCGGACGGTTCAGTCCGGACCCGGATCGAGACTCTGGTGAGAGCCTCATCTAAAGTAGAAGATTCTTTGGGGAATGGGGGTTCCCCTCTTCTACTATAGATGAGGCTCTCACCAAGGTCTCTTCGAAACCCCGTAACTCTGCCCTCACTCCCCATCCCCCCACTCGTAACAAGGGCAGAGTCCCCCTCGTCCTCACCTTCCACCCTACCAGCCGTCATATACAACAGATAATCCACCGACATTTTCGCCACCTCCAACGGTATCCCACCATCTTCCCATCTCCTCCCCTGTCTGCTTTCCACAGAGACCGCTCCCTCCGTAACTCCCTGGTCAATTCGTCCCTTCCCACCCAAGCCACCCCCTCCCCTGGTACTTTCCCTTGCAACTGCAGGAAACGCTACACTTGTCGCTTTACCTCCCCACTTGACTCCATTCAAGGACCCAATCAGTCTTTCCAGGTGCGACAGAGGTTCACCTGCACCTCCTCCAACCTCATCTATTGCATCCGCTGCTCTATGTGTCAGCTGCTCTACATCGGTGAGACCAAGCACAGGCTTGGCGATCGCTTCGCCCAACACCTCTGCTCGGTTCGCAATAACCAACCTGATCTCCCGGTGGCCCAGCACTTCAACTCCCCCTCCCATTCCGAATCCGACCTTTCTGTCCTGGGCCTCCTCCATGGCCAGAGTGAGACCCACCATAAATTAGAGGAGCAGCACCTCATATTTCGCTTGGGCAGTTTACACCCCAGCGGTATGAACATTGACTTCTCCAATTTCAGGTAGTCCCTGCTTTCTCCTTCTTTCCCCTCCCCGTCCAGGCTCTCCCACAACCCACTGTCTCTGCCTCTTCCTTTCCTCTTCCCCCCCCACCCCCCTAACATCAGTCTGAAGAAGGGTCTGGACCCAAAACGTCACCTATTTCCTTCGCTCCATAGATGTTGCCTCACCCGCTGAGTCACTCCAGCATTTTTGTCTACCTCGTTCCTGGGATCATTCTTGTAAACCTCCTCTGGACCCTCCCCAGAGCCAGCACCTCCTTCCTCAGATATCGGCTGTAGGGAAAGGTGTTGTTCAATCAAGTCAATTGACTGGAAACATTTTGTCTGCTTTTTTTTTGTGTCCGATCACGTTCTTTATTATTCCGCTGCTTTTGCACTGGCTTTAAGTTTGTGAACAGCGATACTTGTGCAGCAATCAAAACGAGGTGAGAAATACCTCACACAGATCACAAGATGCTTTCCTACCCTGAAATAATTCTGGCGAACACCAACAGTTACAGAATGAAACATCATAACTTGTGATAAAATCTTGAAAATGTAAGCAAAAAATAACATGAATCATTTCAGTACGAACTGGAGGCAAAATGTTATGATTCTACAAATCCACTGACCCATTAGTTCTTGTTATGTCACATGCTAAACTGATCTTTCTATCCTGAAACGTGGACAATTTATAAATATTAGTCCATCCCCTTAAGGTCCCGACCTGAAACGTCACCATCCTTTTTCCCCAGAGAAAAACTGGGGAAAAAGGGGGGAAAAAACTCAGCTTCTTCCCGCAGGTTATAAGACTGATAAACGGACTTTGCCCCCTGCCAAAGTATCGTGCACCAACCACCAACCTGGACACACTGCAGCAGAGCCACTGTCGTGCCGCTACCGATCGGAACGCCTGTTGATGTTTAGTAGAGAGTAGAGTGTTCATTAATTTGTTCATGATATATGTATTTTTACTTCTATTTATTTTTTACTGCACATTGAAATGGACACTGGTTGAGGAACGTTTTTTTGTTTCCTCTGGGTATGCGAATACTCAGGAAATGACAATAAAGATATACAATACAATACAATACAAAAACAGCGGCGGGCGGCATGGTGGTGCAGCGGTAGAACTACTACCTTACAGCGCCAGAGACACGGGTTCGATCCTGTGTACGGGTGCTGTCTGTGTGGAGTTTGTACGTTCTCCCCATGACCGCGTGGGTTTTCTCTAAGATTTTCGTTTTCCTCCCACACTCCAAAGACGTACAGGTTTGTAGGTTAATTGGCTTGGTGTAAATGTAAATTGTCCCTAGTGTGTGTTGGACAGTGTTAAAGGCCTGTCTCACGAGTCTGCGGTCATTGGGGGTGAAACGGGAAGAATCTGCCACCATAGACCGCGCACTCGTGAGAACGCACAATTCCGGGGCCGTGCGGCGGTGTTCCCAACACCGCACGGTGCTAAAATAAAACCTACACTGTTGAAAACTATATTCTTACCGCACAACCTCCACCAGTGATGCACGAGAGCGGCACGGCCGCCCGCACGGGCCGCCGCCAGTGTGGCTCGAGCGCCGTGCGTCAAACCTCCACTGCCACAGCCTCCGCCAGTGAGGCACGTGTGCGGCACGGCCGCAGGCACAGCCTCCGCTACAGCGCCGCGATCAGGACGGCCGCCGCCACAGCCGCCGCTTGTGAGTCACGTGCGGCGGGCCGACGTCATCGCAGTCGGCCCGCCCTTTTTTTAACTTACCGCAAGCACGTGGGACCAGCCGTATTTGAATTACTCGGCCCCCACGCAGCATCCGTGCGGCGCTCCCGTGGATAGGCTCGACGCTCTCGGTGTTGCCGTGCGGTCCCCTCGACCGGCGACGCCGCGCTTCACCGCCGATGACCACAAACAGGTAAGACAGAGCCTTTAGTGTGTGGGGATCAATAGACAATAGACAATAGACAATAGGTGGAGGAGTAGGCCATTTGGCCCTTAGTGCCAGCACCACCATTCAATGTGATCATGGCTGATCATCCACAATCAGTACCCCGTTCCTGCCTTCTCCCCATAATCCCCTGACTACGCTATTTTAAGAGCCCTATCTAGCTCTCTCTTGAAAGCATCCAGAGAACCTGCCTCCACCGCCCTCTGAGGCAGAGAATACCCAGACTCACCACTCTCTGTGAGAAAAAGTGTTTCCTCATCTCCGTTCTAATGGATTGTTGGTTGGTGCGGACTCGGTGGTCCGAAGGGCCTGTATCGGCACTTTATCTGTAAATGAAACTAAACTACAGATGCCCCTGACCCGTTGAGCTACGCCTGACCCGTTGAGACCCGTTGTACATCCCCTCAAAGTATATGCTTCTAAATGAAATGTATCTGTAATGTGATGTACATCTAATTTTGCAATGTAAAGCTTCTGCTAATGCATTTGTTACGAATATCATGGGAGGAATAGATCGGGTCTTTTACCCAGTGCACGAGATTCAAGAGCCAGAGGACAGAGGTTTAAGGTGAGAAGTCAAGTCAAGTCAAGTTTATTCGTCACATACGCATACGAGATGTGTAGTGAAATGAAAAGTGGCAATGCTCGCGGATTGTGCAAAAAGACTATAAAACAGAATGGAATTACATATTTGTGGGGGGAAACAGCAATTTAAAAAGACACCACAGAACAGTAAATTGATACAGTAAGTTAGTCCCTGGTGAGAGAGGAGTTTACACGGGAAGATTTAAGAGGAACCTAAGGGGCAACATATTTACACAAAGGGCGGTGGGTGCATGGAATGAGCTGGCGGAGGAGGTAGATGAGGCATGTACTATCACAACGTTTAAGAAACATTTAGACAGGTACATGGATAGGACAGATTGAGAGGGATATGGGCCAAACACAGGCAGGTGGGGCTAGTGTAGATGGGACATGTTGTGGAACGTGTGGGCAAGTTGGGCTGAAGGGCCTGTTTCCACGCTGTAAGAGTCTGAAGAAGGGTCTCGACCCGAAAAGTCACCTGTTCCTTTCCTCCAGAGAGGCTGACTGACCCGCTGAGTTACTCCAGCTTTTTGTGCCTTTCTTCATGCTGGTTTGAAAAATCTGTCTGCCTCATTCACGTTTTATAAGCTTCCTTTCATGGAATGCACTTCATAGAATAAATTCATTTTAAGTCGATGAATCTGAACAAAAGTAAACACTTAAAGAAGCCGTTGAAAGGCTGATTATGTTTTCTCGTGCAAAACTGACAGCCAGTGAAATGAAGGCTGAGATAACTGCAGTGCAAGTTAGCGCAACCAATAGATGGCAACAAACTCCATTTATAATCTTCGCTGTGCACTGAATTCAATTTTAGGCATGTTAAATTATTTAAATGTTATTATAACAGGGCTTTTACCATAACAATAGACAATAGACAATAGCTGCAGGAGTAGGCCATTCGGCTCTTCGAGCCAGCACCGCCATTCAATGTGATCATGGCTGATCATCCCCAATCAGTACTCCGTTCCTGCCTTCTCCCCATATCCCCTGACTCTGCTATCTTTAAGAGCCCTATCTAGCTCTCTCTTGAAAGCATCCAGAGAACCTGCCTCCACCGCCCTCTGAGGCAGAGAATTCCACAGACTCACCACTCTCTGTGAGAAAAAGTGTTTCCTCGTCTCCGTTCTAAATGGCTTACCCCTTATTCTTAAACTGTGTGGCCCCTGGTTCTGGACTACTGAGCTACTGAATGAACATGTTTTGTTTAGTTCTGAGATACAGCATGGAAACAGGCCCTTCGGCCCACCGAGTCCATGCCGACCATCGATCACCCATTCTATGGTTTAGGTTTATTATTGTCACGTCTGCTGAGGTAAAGTGAAAAGCTTTGTTTTGCATGCTAGATCATAAGATGCTATACGTCAATACAATCAAAGACAAACTCAAGTACAATAGACAGAGCAAAGGGGAAGATACAGAGTGCAGAATATAGTTCTCAGCATTGTAGCGCATCAGTTCCATAGACAAAGTCCAATGTCCGCAACGGGCTAGAGGTGAATGGGACAGTACCATAGCTTATGGAAGGACCATTCAGAAGCCTGATAACAGAGGGGAAGAAGCTGTTTCTGGGTTTGGTGATGTGCGCTTTCATGCTTCTGTACCTTCTGCCGGACGGGAGCGGGGAGAGGAAGGAATTTCTGGGGTGGGACACTTCTTTGACAATAGATAGACACAAAATGCTGAACTAACTCAGCGGGTCGGACAGCATCTCTGGAGGAAAGGAATAGGTGACGTTTCGGGTCCAGACCCTTCTTCAGACTGAGAGCCAGGTGAAAGGGAAACGAGAGATATAGAGAGATATAGAACAAATGAATGAAAGAAATGCAAAAAAGTCCAATGTCCAATGAATGGGGCAGTACCCTAGCTTATGGAAAGACCGTTCTCAAGCCCGATATTTGAGGAAATATTGGATTTGCTTTGCCATTTTTCTTGCTGTCTTTTTGAGCATATGATGCCTGAATATTAGACATGGCCTGAATGCTTGGTGCAATACAAGTGTTCGGACCGCACGGTACAGTGCAGCGCTGAGTTACACCACAGTGTGGCGCTAACATTTCACGATCTACACAAAAGAAAATCTTGGTTATATCCGTTAGTAAACAGATTCCTCTTCGAAACGTTTTCACACAAATAATTCATACAGATAATGAAGATAATGGGCTAAGAAAACATCGCTCCCAAATCTTAACCAAATGTATAACAACGATATCTACTAGCAATTATGAATTTTTTGCAATGTTTTAAATTTTCACTAGCATGAGAAATATGGATAGTAATCTGCAGATTCTGGTTTACATCGAAGATAGACACAAAATGCTGGAGTAACTCAGCGGGTCAGGCAGCATCTCTGGTAGATTCCCATCCCTTCTCTCCAGAGATGCTGCCTGTCCCACTGAATTACTCCAGCTTTTTGTGTCTATCTTAGATATTAATCTTATTTGTTAACAATCTACAACAGTGGTTCTTAACCTTTTTGGCATACATACGCGAACAAAATACTGTATGTGGTATCTTTGTTAGGTTCCTAAAAATGGGCTCAACAAATGGATATGTTATTTATGCCCCCCCCCCCACCCTGCATCAGTCTGAAGAAGGGTTTCGGCCCGAAACGTTGCCTATTTCCTTCGCTCCATGGATGCTGCTGCACCCGCTGAGTTTCTCCAGCATTGGTGTCTACCTACGTTATTTATGACCTCTTCATGTCCCCCGGTAAAACCCCAAACATAGAAACATAGAAACATAGAAAGTAGGTGCGAGAGCAGACCACCAGGCCCATCGAGCCCGCACCGCCATTCGCTCATGGCTGAACACTAAACAGACACCCTTACCCACAAACAGTAGACACAAGACACAGAACACAAGACACTACCCTCCCCTTTATATCGCTATCACCCCTCTCCACCCCAAGAACCGCGTGATCTCCTGGGGGAGGCAAAAAACCGGATAAAAACCCAGGTCCAATTCGGGAAAAAAATCCGGGAAATTCCTCTCCGACCCCAATCCAGGCGATCGACACTTGTCCAGGAGATCACTCAGGTCTTACTATACTAACCATACCTAGGTCCATATCCCTGCCCTCTCCCCGTAGCCCCTTATCCCCTTGGCAGCTAAAAAACCATCTATTTTAGACTTAAATATATTTAATGTTTCTGCTTCAACTGCTCCCTGGGGCAGTGAATTCCATAAATTAACCACCCTCTGGGTGAAGAAGTTCTTCCTCATCTCAGTTTTAAAAGAGCCCCCTCTTATTCTACAACTATGTCCCCTAGTTCTAGTTTCCCCGATCATTGGGAACATCCTCGGTGCATCCACCCGATCAAGGCCCCTCACGATCTTATATGTTTCAATGAGATCGCCTCTCATTCTTCTAAACTCCAAAGAGTAGAGTTCCAGCCTACTTAACCTTTCCTCATATGTCAATCCCCTCATTGCAGGAATTAATCTTGTAAACCTTCGCTGCACTGCCTCCAGGGCCAGTACATCCTTTCTTAAGTATGGACCCCAGAACTGTACACAGTATTCCAAATGTGGTCTCACTAATACTGTGTACAGCTGCAGCAAGACCTCCGTGTTTTTATACTCAATCCCCCTAGCAATAAAGGCCAAAACTCCATTGGCCTTCCTGATTGCTTGCTGCACCTGCATACTAACTTTTAGTGATTCATGTACTACTACCCCTAGATCCCTTTGCGTTGCATTACAACGCAGCTCCACCTCATTTAGAAAATAACTTGCCCTATCATTTTTTTTCCCAAAGTGAATGACTTCACATTTATTAGTATTAAATTTCATCTGCCAAGTTGTTGCCCACTCACCTAGCTTATCTATATCCTTTTGCAGACTCTTCCTATCCTCCTCATCCCCTACTTTTCCTCCCATTTTTGTATCGTCCGCAAATTTTGATATATTACACTTGGTTCCCTCCTCCAAATCATTTATATAAATTGTGAACAACTGGGGTCCCAGCACCGACCCTTGCGGAACCCCGCTAGTTACCGGTTGCCATCCCGAGTATGAACCATTTATCCCCACTCTCTGCTTCCTATTTGTTAGCCAATCCTCTACCCATGCTAATATATTACCCCCAATCCCATAATTTTTTATTTTTAGCAATAGTCTCTTATGTGGCACCTTGTCAAAAGCCTTTTGGAAGTCCAAGTATACCACATCCACCGGTTCCCCTTTATCCACCCGGGTTGTTACTTCCTCAAAGAATTCGAGCAGATTCGTTAAACAGGACTTCCCCTTCACAAAACCATGCTGGTTCTGTCCAATGAAGTCATGTTTATCCAAGTGCCCCGTTAGTGTTTCTTTAATAATTGTCTCTAACATTTTACCCACCACCGATGTTAGACTAACCGGTCTATAGTTACCCGCCTTCTGTTTACTTCCTTTTTTAAATATAGGTGTTACATTGGCCATTTTCCAATCCACTGGGACCGTTCCTGCCTCCAGGGAGTTTTGGAAAATTATCACCAATGCATCCACAATCCCCACCGCTATCTCCCTCAAGACCCTTGGATGTAATCCATCAGGCCCAGGGGATTTATCCTCCTTCAGTCTCATTAATTTCCCTAATACCACCTCCTTGGTGATCTTAATAGTATTTAGCTCCTCCATTCCTACCGCCCCCTGTTTATCCAGCGTTGGAATATTTTTTGTGTCTTCTATGGTGAAGACTGATACAAAATACTCGTTTAATGCCTTTGCCATTTCCATGTTCCCCACCAACAACTCTCCAGTCTCACCCTCCAATGGACCAACGTTCACCTTAGCCACCCTTTTTCTTTTTATATAGCTATAAAAACTCTTACTATTAGTTTTTATGTTGTTCGCTAAATTCCTTTCATAGTCTATTTTCCCCGTCTTAATTAATCTCTTAGTTATTTTTTGCTGACCTTTAAATGCTTCCCAATCCTCTACCCTCCCACTATCTCTAGCTACCTTATATGCCCTTGCCTTCAGCCGAATACTATCCTTTATAGTTTTACTGAGCCATGGCTGACTGTTCTTTCCCTTACCCCTTTTTTTCTTCATAGGAATAAATTTTTCTTGAAGGTTATACAGTAGATCCTTAAACGTACACCACTGCTCATGTACCGTCTTATTCTTGAGTCTGCTATCCCAGTCAACTTTGATCAGCTCAGTCCTCATACCTTCATAATCCCCCTTATTTAGACTAAGTACCCTAGCCTGAGTTTCAACCTGCTCCCCTTCTATTTGAATATGGAATTCGACCATATTGTGGTCACTTGTTCCCAACGAGTCCCTAACTATGACATTTTTAATTAATCCTGCTTCATTACACAGGACCAGATCCAAGATTGCCTCCCCCCTTGTCGGTTCTGTGACATACTGTTCTAGGAACCCGTCTCTAATACATTCTATAAACTCTTCCTCTAGTCTACCCTGCCCAGTTTGGTTTGCCCAATTAATATGAAAATTGAAGTCCCCCATGATTACAGCAGTTCCCTTTTTACATGCGTCAACTATTTGCAGATTTATGTTCTGACTAACAGCGTCACAGCTATTTGGAGGTCTATAAATTACACCCACTAGTGTTTTTTTCCCCTTGTTATTCTCTATCTGTACCCAAGCTGTTTCACTATCCTGATCCTTCAACGCAATATCCTTCCTCTCTATTGCCGTTATTCCCTCCCTTATTAAAAGGGCCACCCCTCCTCCCTTTCTTTCCTGTCTATCTTTTCTAATTGTCGAGTACCCCTCTATATTTAACTCCCAATCCTGATCCCCTTGCAGCCATGTCTCCGTAATGGCCACGATATCATAACTATATGTACTTAATTGCACCGTTAATTCATTTATCTTATTTCGAATACTCCGTGCATTTAGATACAGCACTTTCAGATGATTTTTACTACCCTTCCTTTCTGTTTTTGCCCCTTTTACATCTAGAGCTTTATCTTCACACATTCTGGATCCTCCTGTCACATTTTGATTTTCCGTTTCCCCACTGATACCCTGCTCTATTTCCTCTACCCCTGCCGTTATTACCCCCTTGATACCTCCCCCCCGCTACTTAGTTTAAAGACCTCTCTACTGCCCTAGTTATATGATTTGCCAGGACCCCAGTCCCAGCACCGTTCAGGTGAAGTCCGTCCTTACAGAACAGATCCCCCCTGTCCCAGTACTGGTGCCAGTGGCCCAAGAAACCAAACCCATTTTTCCCACACCAGTCTTTGAGCCACGCATTCAGCTTTTTAATTTTTCGTACCCTCGCCGATTTGGCCCGTGGCTCAGGTAGCAATCCGGAGATCAGTACCCTCGAGGTTCTGCTTTTTAATTTATTCCCTAACTGCTCAAACTCGTTCAGCAGATCCTCCTTCCTCGTCCTTCCTATGTCATTGGTCCCCCACATGGACCACGACCACTGGATCCTCCCCCTCACTCTGCAAATTTCTCTCCAGCATCGCAGAGATATCCTTAACCCTAGCACCGGGTAGGCAACACAGCCTTCGGGACATGTTCTGCTGGCCGCAGAGAACCTTATCTACCCCCCGAATAATACTATCCCCTATCACAACGGCATTTCTTCCAAATTCCCCCCTCTTGAATGGCCCCCTGATCCACGGTGCTGCAGCCAGGTTGCTCATCCCTCCCACAGCCCCTGATCCCGTCCTCACATTGAGTAAGAGCCTCGGTCATGCTCGTCAGGGACAAGGGCTGTGGCTCCTGCCGCATCTCCTCCTGGTTCCCCCTACCTGCCTCGCTTATGGCCACACCTTCCTTTCCCTGCTCACTAACTACTGAATTAGTTAAACTGGTCGGTGTGACCATCCCCTGGCACAAAACATCCAGGTAATACTCCCCCTCCCTGATGCACCGCAGCGTATGAAGTTGGGTCTCCAGCTCATCAATGCGGAGCTCGAGTTCCGCTAGCCTCAAACACTTACTGCAGCTGTAGGGATCATCTACATCAATGGTGTCGACAATTTCCCACATCTCACAGTATTGGCACATCTCCTGGCCGCCCATCTTATATAAGTAATTAACTGGTCCTATTAAGAATCCCCTACCCGGATTACTGTATTAAAACACCCCTTATTTATATAATCCTACCTCCTATAAATGGGAAAGTACTTACCCCAGCCGTAAATTACCTACTGGTTTGGCTGTCTAGTGGTAATTCCGTCCGCTCTTTTTGTCTGGTCCACTGCTCCCTTGCAGTGCGTGGCCTACCTCTTAGCCCCTGTTAGCCTCTCGAGCCGCGGCTCCGTCCTTCCTCCCTCGGCGACAACCCTGGGCCGCACCTGTGGCACCGCGGTCGTGACGTCCCTTCCGTTCCAACTGCCACTGATTACTCGCTGCACTCTGATTACCTCGCTACACTCTGATTACCTCGCTGCACTCTGATTACCTCGCGAGACCCCCTGGGGGTTCCACCCTCCAGGTTAAGAACCATTGATCTACAACAAACTCATTGTAAAAGCTATCCGTAGTTTACCACCTCTTATTTAGTTTTTGGACAACGAAATGCAACCAAATGTAGTCAAGTCAAGAGAGTTTATTGTCATGTGTCCCTGATAGGACAATGAAATTCTTGCTTTGCTTCAGCACAACAGAACATAGTAGGTACACAAAAATGCTGGAGAAACTCAGCGGGTGCAGCAGCATCTATGGAGCGAAGGAAATAGGTAACGTTTCGAGCCGAAACCCTTCTTCAGACATAGTAGGCATTGACTACAAAACAGATCAGTGTGTCCATATACCATTATATACGTAAATACACACATGAATAAATAAACTGATAAAGTGCAAATAACAGATAATGGGCTAATAATGTTCAGAGTTTTGTCCGAGCCAAGTTTAATAGCCTGATGGCTGTGGGGAAGTAACTATTCCTGAACCTGGTTGTTGCAAATGTACCACCATAATAAATGAATTTGAAATATTCTATACATTTTTAAAAGGGCACAAAGTGTTGGAGGAACTCAGCGGGTCAGACAGTCACGGCTGAGCTACTCCAGAATTGTGAGTTACTCCAGCACAACTCACGGCTGAGTTACTCCAGCACAATGCGTCCATCTTTAATCTGAATCTGACATTAGCTTGAAGGAAGGAAAGCAAGAAGTGTTATTTGGCTCTGTGGAAACTCCTCAGCCACTGATGTTTTCACTTTCTTAATGGACTTTCAGGTCTTGATTTCAACAGAAGCAACGCTCAGCAAATTTACAAAAGAAAGAGAAGGTGAAATTGGTCTTGCCCTGTAGCACAAAATGGACTCTTAAGAAATCAGCGGAGTTATTCGTGAGTAAACAACTTCACCTCTGAAGGACTAAAGCTGCTGTTCCATCATGAGTATACCCTGTATCTCCTTAGTGTGATTGAATTGTATTTTCTATGATGTCGTCATGCACCAACTGAATCAAATATTCTTAATATTGTTGTAAAAATGCTGGAAATATTTGCAAACCGCTCTAAGGTTCTGGCATCATCAATTTTATGAAATAGCAAATAGGTTCGGAACTCAGGGGGTGGTACAGTGGCACAGCGGGTAGAGCTGCTGCCTCACAGCGCCAGAGACACAGGTTCGATCCTGACCTTGGATGCTGTCTGTGTGGAGTTTGCAACGCTCTCTCTCTATGGTCCCGTGGTGCTCCGGTTTCCTCCAACATCCCAAAGACGTGTGGATTTGTAGGTTAATTGGCCCTTCTCTGTAAATTGCCCCCAGTGTGCAGGGAGTGGGTGAGAAAGTGGGATAACATGGAACTAGTGTGAACGGGTGACCAATGTTTGGCGTGGATTCGGTGGGCCGAAGGGCCTGTTTCCATGCAGTCTTTCAATGAAGTTCAACTGATAGAATTACTTCTGGAACACAAAATTTTAATAGATATTTAATAGATAATGCAGCAAAAAAATGTTTACTTTCACTTCGAAGAGATATTCACACACATAAGGAGCTGGAGGGAAGAGACGGAGACAGAACAAGGAGGGAAGAGACGGATGGAAGAGACGGAGACTAAGACTTTGCCTCCATCACAGTGAGGATGTGCTTGGTGAACTCACTGTGGTAGATGTTTAATTTGTGTTTATTGTCTGTTTTGTTATTATTGGTTCTGTGTATGACTGCAGGCATCACCATTTCGTTCGGACCGAAAGGTCTGAATGACAATAAAGGAAATCTTGAATCTTGAATAATTTTCTCAGTTTGTAAGTAGCTGCACAACACAGTCATTTAGCTACACATAAAAATCTACTGGTAATAATTTCTACAGTATTTAAAAATTGTTTTCCAGTGGATTACAGTGTAATTAAACTAGGTGAGATAATATGTGTAGGAAGGAACTGCAGATGCTGGTTTAAACCAAAGATAGACACAAAAGGCAGGAGTTACTCAGCGGGACAGGCAGCATCTCCCTGACCCACTGAGTTACTCCAGCTTTTTATGTCTATCTTAGGTGAGATCATAGACTGAAGTATAAGTTTGGTTTAGTTTAGAGATACAGCATAAAAACAGGCACCTTCAGCCCACCAAATCTGTGCCGTCCAGCGATCGCCACACACACTAGCACCATTTTACACACTAGGGACAATTTCCAATTTTGTTACCAAAGCCAATTAACTTACAAACCTGTACATCTTTGGAGTGTGGGAGGAAACCGGAGCACCCGGAGAAAAGTCACGCAAGTCTCAGGGAGAACGTACGAACTCCACACAGACAGCACCCGCGGTCAGGATCGAATCCGGGTCCTTGGCGCCACTGTGCCGCCCTACAAGAAACTTATCCCATCGACTTTCACCCGGTCTAGTCTTCCCACTCCATGCCATACGGTTCCAGTTGTTGATCTAGACGATGAACAGCGGGGACTATTGGAAGTATATCAGCAACCATCCTTCAGAGACTGTCATATTAAAGAGAACTCCATGGATAAACTTGGATATCCACGGTAAATCGATCTATCTTCAATGAGTGCCCTTTTCTCAGCAAAGGGAAATTTTATTTTTACTTATTTTGGTATCGATTTTTTGGCAGATGCATTTTTTACTTGTCAAAGTGATGAATGGCATGGCTGACAAAAGAAGCAATTCTCTGTTGTCCTTACGTCCAGTAACAGCATAAAACACTCCTGGAGGAAATAACACAGTCCGCATCAATTTTTAAGTAGTTGTTGGTCTGTGCACAAGAGTGATACAGGGAGGATTGCCAAAAAAACAATTGCATCCTTCAGTTTGAGCGTGGCAAAATCCTTCGGCCCATTACCAGCTAGAATTGTTGGCAGTGGAAGAGGTGATAACGAAGGGATATTGGGATGCAAACAGTGGAACTGGCAGGACGACGAGAATGGGAGGGGGGGGGGGGCGGAGAGAGAGGGATTGCAGGGGTAACTTGAAATGAGAGAAATCGATATTCATACCGCTGGGTTGTTTGTATAGGGCCCTAGTGAGACCACACCTGGAGTATTGTGTGCAGTTTTGGTCCCCTAATTTGAGGAAGGACATTCTTGCTTTTGAAGGAGTGCAGCGTAGGTTTACAAGGTTAATTCCCGGGATGGCGGGACTGTCATATGCTGAGAGAATGGAGCGGCTGGGCTTGTACACACTGGAGTTTAGAAGGATGAGAGTGGATCTTATTGAAACATATAAGATTATTAAGGGTTTGGACACGCTAGAGGCAGGAAACATGTTCCTGATGTTGGGGGAGTCCAGAATCAGGGGCCACCGTTTAAGAATAAGGAGTAAGCCATTTAGAACGGAGACGAGGAAACACTTTTTCACACAGAGAGTTGTGAGTCTGTGGAATTCTCTGCCTCAGAGGGCGGTGGAGGCCGGTTCTCTGGATACTTTCAAGAGAGAGCTAGATAGGGCTCTTAAAGATAGCGGAGTCAGGGGATATGGGGAGAAGGCAGGAACGGGGTACTGATTGGGGATGATCAGCCATGATCACATTGAATGGCGGTGCTGGCTCAAAGGGCCGAATGGCCTACTCCTGCATCTATTGCCTATTGGGTTGTAAGCTGCCCAAGCATGTACTCAGGGGCCCAAGGGTCTGTTTCCATGCTGAAACTAAACAATTGATAAAGAATAAAGTAGAAAGCATAGAATCCCTGTCATCAGATTGAGGCATGCTGTTTCACAAGACGTCAATGGGCTACAGTGACAAGGTAAATGTTATTCAGTTTACACACTCATAATACCCACCTATGCTAACTTACTGCTTTAAAAAATGTTTAAATGCTTTCACAAGTAGTCTCTGATTTAACATTACATGTCATAGAGTGATACAGCGTGGCAACAGGCCCTTCGGCCCAACTTGCCCACACCGGCCAACATAGTCCCACCTGCCTGCGTTTGCCCCATATCCCTCTAAACCGGCCCTATCCATGTACCTGTCTAATGTTTCTTAAGCTGATAGTCCCTGCCTCATCTGCCTCCTCCGGCAGCTCGTTCCACACACCCACCACCCTTTGTGTGAAAAGGTTACCCCTCAGGTTCCTATTAAATCTGAGAGAGCTTTGATGATTATTAGATATTAAGAATAATACATAAACTCAATAGCGGTGTAACTTAATACACAAAGGAAATATGTTTCAAACGCTATAAAACAAATTGCAACATTATAAACACAAGTAGCATTCTTATTACTGCTGAAAGGAATATTTTGTGTTTTAGACTATCGAAACTGAAAGAAGAGTTAAGTCCTCCGATTTCTCCTCTGTAACGCTATGTATAAATTACACCAGTTCAGCAAATTGAAACAACTAAAATTAATAGAACAAAAAAGCTTCTGCTCAGAGACTATGAATTTAGATGGACTCAAAATCTTTGATTAAACAAGAGATGAAAGTCCATTAGAAGTTTCTTAAAATGGAAATTTATCCTGGTGAGTGAATAAAAGCGGTAATTGAAATTATCATTTTATCCTGCCAAATGTGAGCTGTTGGTAAAAGGAAGCAGTTAGAATTTTACTAAGAAGTGAAATAGATTTTCTTATCTGCAGGAAATGAGAATTTTTTTTCCCCCCCTTGTGTTGTTTAGAAGTACAAACTTCACCACCCAGGATCCCCACTTCCCCATTGCCCATCTTGATGCAAGCGAGAAGATTGCATTAATGAAACAATTTCACACCGTTATTTAATCTGGTTACAATTAGCAGAGTGTGTCGGGAGGAACCGCAGATGCTGGTTTACACCGAAGATAGACACAAAAAAAGCTGGAGTAACTCAGCGGGGCAGGCAGCATGTCTGGAGGGAAGGAACGGGGTGACTTCTTCAGAAGAAGGGTACCGACCCGAAACGTCACCCTTACAATTAGCAGAGAATGGCCTATTCCTCAAGCCTGTCAGAGAGCCAGCAAAACGCTGCCTCGAAAAACTCACACTGATGCTGCTTCTCAAACATATCCGCTCACTCTGCAGCAACCCCGACCCACCGACAAGGGAGGTGCCGTGGTAGTCTGGCGCGCTGACCTCTCCTGAGGCCAGGAGACAACGCGCAGACACCTCCTCCTATTTATCCTTGGACCATGAGCCCACAGACGAGCACCAGACCTTAATATCACACTCCATTTCTGATGTTATCTCTGCCCTTGAAAGCCTCCAACCCTATCGTACCCCAGCCGCGCACGGCCCGATTTTACCTTCTCCCCAAAATCCACAAACAGAACTGCCCTGGCAGACCCATTGTTGCCGCTTGTTCGTGTCCCACCGAATTAATTGCCACATACCTCGACTCCATCCTATCCCCCCTGGTCCAATCCGTCCCTACTTATGTCCAAGACACCTCACACGCTCTTCGTCTCTTCAACGACTTCCGTTTTCCAGGCCCCCACTCCCTCATCTTTACCATGGATGTCCAGTCACTGTACACCTCCATCCCCCACCAGGAGGGTCTTAAAGCCCTCCCGTTTCTTCCTCGACCACAGGACTGGCCAATTTTGTCTACCAATACAAAATACTAAGCCTAGCAGAGCTGGTCCTTACCCTCAACAACTTCTCCTTCGACTCCTCCCACATCCTCTAAATCCAAGGCATAACTATGGCCCTAGCTATGCCTGCCTCTTTGTTGGGTACGTCGAACAATCACTGTTCCAAGTGTACACTGGCCCTGTCCCCGAACTCTACCTCTGCTACATTGACGAATGCGTCGGTGCTGCCTTCTGCAACCATGCAGAACTCTCTGACTTCATCAACTTCACGAATAAATTCCATCCTGCACTCAAATTCACCTGGACCATCTCCGACATCTCCCTACCATTTCTGGATCTCACCATCTCCATCACAGGAGACAGACTATTGACCGACATCTACCACAAACCTACTGACTCCCATAGCTATCTAGACTATACTTCTTGATTCCATTGATCACATTGAATGGCGGTGCTGGCTCGAAGGGCCGAATGGCCTACTCCTGCACCTATTGTCTAGTCCCACCCTGCTTCCTGTAAAGTCTTTATCCTCTACTCCCAATTCCTCCGTCTACGCCGCATCTGCGCCCAGGATGAAGTTTTCCATACTAGATCATCAATGTCCTCGTTCTTTAGGAAACGGAGGTTCCCCTCTTCGCAGGGTGACCAGGGTGTTGGGGGGGGGGGGGGTGGAGGGGGGGCCGGGTTGGGCGGGATGTGTGCGGGGGTGGGCAGTGGTGGGGGAGGATGGTGGTTGAGAGATACAGGGAAGAGGGAAAGGCGAGATATAAAAAGGTGCAGAGAGCAGGAGGAATCACAGAGGGGGTGCAGCGAGGGAGAGTGTAGCAGAGAGGGGGGGAACTTCTTCAAAGTCGGCATATCTTGAGGAGATTTCGCAGTGGAGCAGACGAAATGTGTCGGAAGCAACTGCAGATGCCGGTTTACACTGCAGTTAGACCCAGAAAGCTGGAGTGACTCAGCGGGTCAGGCAGCATCTCTGGAGAGAAGGAAAAGGTAAGCCCCTTCTTCAGACTGAGAATGCAATTTACTGTGAGAGGTTTTTTTCGGGAGACACTATACATCAAACAGCTGAATCTTTGCATAGTAATTATAACACAAAGTTGCCATGACCCTAGAAAGATTACAAACACATCGCGGAGCTAATGGAGCTAAACCCTGCATAGTAATTAGCTACACAGCAATGATGGCTATCCTGGCCCAAGAAATAGCATAAAGTATTTGATGATGACTTTTGACTTTGCTCGATAACGACCATTCTATTAAATGCAGAAGTGATATGAATAACAAAGCCATTTTGTGTTGGAACTTTGCAACTTTAAAATACCATCATTAAAATAAATAATATGGTAAGATGCATAATGTTTCTGGTCACCAAAATTAATAAAAGGTTAACAAGTTCGCTGATAAACTAACTCCTCCACTAACTCCTCCGCAATTTTTTCTATAATAAGAAAATCAGAAAACAGTTGAAACAGTCAAGAATTGTTCTTTTTGTTCTTTTTGTCTTTATTTTGCCCAAATTTTCACTTTTTTAAATACGGACTTATTTCCTACAAACCATAGGGGTGGCATGGGGGTGGCGCAGCGGTAGAGTTGCTGCCTTACAGCGCCAGAGACCCGGGTTTGATCCTGACTACAGGTGCTGTCTGTACTGAGTTATTCTACGTTCTCCCCGAGACCTCGTGGGTTCTCACTGGGTGCTCTGGTTTCCTCCCACACTCCAAAGACTCACGCGCTTGTTTGTAGGTTAATTGGCTTCGGTTAAAAAATTGTAAATTGTCCCAAGTGTGTGGGATAGTGTCATGGGGCCTGTCCCACTTACGCGACTTTTTCGGCGACTGCCGGCACCCATCATAGGTCGTTACAGGTCGGCGTAAATGTTCAACATGTTGCAAATCCAGCGGCGACCAGAAAGACGCTACGACTCTTTGGGCGACTGAGGAGACGACTCACGACCGTACAGGCGACACCCTGACGACATGTCGCGGGGTACATGAAGCCTGTATGGTCGTGAGTGGTCAGCCAAAGAGTCGTACCTTGTTCTGGTCGCCACTGGATTTTCAACATGTTGGACATTTTCGGCGACCCTGCAACGACCTTGATGGATGCGGCAGTCGCCGAAAAAGTTGCGTAAGTGGGACAGGCCCCATTAGTGTGCGGGTATTGGTGGTCGGCGCGGACTCGGGGCCCGAAGAGCCTGACTCCGCGCCTGTATCTCCAAGGTCTAAAGTCTAAAAGTCTAAACCTCAAAAGGTGGCTGATTTGAATGAGGCAACAACTGAAAACATCAGAACATTTCACCCTATTAAGGGAATGCAAGTAACATCTGGCTGCGTTTAGGATCCACAATTTACTTTCATTTTGTGCCACCTCCGTAACTTATTGATAGTTTAAATAGACCTAACATGCTGGAGTACAAACTCAGCCGGTCGGGCAGCATCGCTGGAGAACAGGAATAGGTGACGTTTCTGGTCAAGAATGGAGCTGAGGGAATGGAGCAGCTGGGTTTGTACACTCTGGAGTTTAGAAGGATGAGAGGGCATCTCATTGAAACATATAAGGGTTTGACACGCTAGAGGCAGGAAACATGTTCCCGATGTTGGGGGAGTCCAGAACCAGGACCACAGTTTAAGAAATAAGGAGTAAGCCATTTAGAACGGAGACGAGGAAACACTTTTTCTCACAGTGAGTGGTGAGGTCTGTGGAATTCTCTGCCTCAGAGGGCGGTGGAGGCCGGTTCTCTGGATGCTTTCGAGAGAGAGCTAGATAGGGCTCTTAAAAATAGCGGAGTCAGGGGATATGGGGAGAAGGCAGGAACGGGGTACTGATTGGGGATGATCAGCCGTGAACACATTGAATGGCGGTGCTGGCTCGAAGGGCCGAATGGCCTACTCCTGCACCTATTGTCTATTGTCTATAAGAAGAAGGGTCTCGACCCAAAACTTCATCTGTTCCTTCTCTCCAGAGATGCCGCCTGACCCGCTGAGTTACTCCAGCATTTTGTGTCTATCTTCGGTGTAAACCGGCATCTGCAGTTCCTTCCTGCATGTTATTTATAATTTACTTCACCAGAAGTAAGTGCTTATTAAACTGTGCAGCATGCACAGATATTTCCGTTAAGGACAACATGCAGATATCCGATTTGTTTCCTGCTGCCCCTGATTGAATGGTAAATGCGTGGCAACAATGCGTGGCAACAATTGCTCGCATCGTATCTCTACTGTTGAAGGTCCAATTCGGGAGCAGGGCTGTAATTCTATGACATGGTTCAAGCATTACTTAGCTTTGGGCTTGCATTCGGAACTAAAATAACTCAGTAGACTTTGTCTCTTCACTGTGAAGCCACCAGCTAATTACAAAGTCACGCAGTGGTACACAATAGGATTGAAGATCAAACAGCAGGGGATGATTTATCTTTAACATCTCCATTTTGTATATTTTCATTTTTCAAACAGGGAAGGCACAGAGTACTGGAGTAACTCAGCGGGTCTGGCAGCATCTCTGGAGAACATGGATAGGCAACGTTTTAGGGTCAGGACCCTTCGGACCATGAAACCAAACATAATGCCTCTTGCACGGGGATAGAATGACAATACTCATTGTAAGAAAATTATTTTACTGTGTGTTTACACTTCACACAAGTGTCAATAAAACATAATTTGGCTTATACTCGCTAGAATTTAGGAGATTGAGAGGGGATCTTATAGAAACCGTACAAAATTCTTATGGGGTTGGACAGGCTAGATGCAGGAAGATTGTTCCCGATGTTGGGGAAGTCCAGGACAAGGGGTCACAGCTTAAGGATAAGGGGGAAATCCTTTAAGACCGAGATGAGAAAAAACTTTTCACACAGAGAGTGGTGAATCTCTGGAACTCTCTGCCACAGAGGGTAGTTGAGGCCAGTTCGTTGGCTATATTTAAGAGGGAGTTAGATGTGGCCCTTGTGGCTAAAGGGATCAGGGGGTATGGAGAGAAGGCAGGAACGGGATACTGAGTTGAATGATCAGCCATGATCATATTGAATGGCGGCGCAGGCTCGAAGGGCCGAATGGCCTACTCCTGCACCTATTTTCTATGTATCTATGTATCTATAATTGAACCATTGAACCACCATGAAGAAGGGTCTCAACCCAAAACATCGCCTATCCATGTTCTCTAGAGATGCTGCCTGACCCACTGAGTTGTTCCAGCACTATTTTTTTCTTCCAAAGTATGTGGAAATTATTTAATTTCTTGTTAAAAGCTTGTTTAGACTTCAGACTTTAGAAATAGCCTGGAAGCAGACCCTTCGGCCCATCAATCCATGTCAACCATGTCTACTTCCTGAAAAGACTACGGAAATTCAGGCCGAAACGTTGCCTATTTCCTTCGCTCCATAGATGCTGCTGCACCCGCTGAGTTTCTCCAGCACTTTTGTCTACCTTCGATTTTCCAGCATCTGCAGTTCTTTCTTAAACACGGAAATTCAGCATGTCAACGAAGATTCTCTAGAACTTCTACAGGTGCACCGTAGAGAGCATATTGACTGGTTGCATCGTGGCCTGGTTCGGCAACTTGAACGTCCAGGAGCGGAAAAGACTGCGTAAAGTTGGGACCACTGCCCACTCCTTCACTGGCTCTGACCTCCCCACCATCAAAGGGATTTATCGGAGTCGTTGCCTCAAAAAGGTAGCCTACATCATCAAAGACCCACACCATCCTGGCCACACACTCATCTCACCACTGCCATCGGGAAGAAGGTCCAGGAGTCTGAAAACTGTAACGTCCAGGTTCAGGAACAGCTTCTTCCCTACAGCCATCAGGCTATTAAACTCTACAGCCTCATAAGCTCTGAACTGCAATAGAATATTATTATTATTATTATTAGTGCACTGTTATTGTTTGTTTTTTGAGTATGTGTGTATGTGTATATATATATATATATATATAAAACATGTGAGTATGTGTATATATACACACTGAAACTTTTTCTCTCTCTCTCGTTTATCATATCGTTTACAGTGTACTATGTTTACATATTCTGTTGTGCTGCAGCAAGTAAGAATTTCATTGTTCTATCTGGAACAATCTTGACTCTTGACACTAACACTATCCCAAATACTGGGGACAATTTCCAATTTTACCGAAGCCAATTAACCTACAAACCTGTACGTCTTTGGAGTGTGGGAGGAAACCGAAGCACCCGGAGAAAACCCACGCGTTCACATTGAGAACGTACAAACTCTGTACAGACAGCACCCGTAGTCAGGATCGAACCCAGGTCTCTGGCGCTGTGAGGCAGCAGCTCTACCGCTGCGTTACCGTGATACCTGCCTGACCACCTTGCCTGCATTTAAAAAAAAAATTCATGAGTAAACATCTGACTGGGAATCTGTAACACGGGATAGGAGCTGCCAACATTCTTTGTTTTATATATAAATAATTTGGATGAGAATGTCTGTGGACAGATGACACACTTTTGGGCAGACAGTCTGAAGTCAGAAGGAGCATCTGAAGAAGGGTCCCGACTCAAAATGTCATCTGTCCATTCCCTCCACAGATGCTGCCTGACCCACTGAATCACTCCAGCCTATTGTGTTTTACCCTTCATACAATGTGGTGTGCATACTGGGAAGTTAGTGTGTTAGTTAGTGAGCGAGTGAGTGAGTTGGCTAGTTGGCTAGTTGGTTAGTTGGTTGGTTGGCTGGTCGGCTGGTCAGTTGGTCAGTTAGTCAGTTAGTCAGTTAGTCAGTTAGTTAGTTAGTCAATCAGTCAGTTAGTCAGTTAGTCAGTTAGTCAGTTAGTCAGTTAGTCAATTAGTCAGTTGGTCAGTTAGTCAGTTAGTCAGTTAGTTAGTTAGTCAGTTAGTCAGTTAGTCAGTTAGTCAGTTAGTTAGTTAGTTAGTTAGTTGGTTAGTTGGTTAGTTGGTTAGTTAGTTAGTTAGTTAGTTGGTTAGTTAGTTGGTTAGTTGGTTGGTTAGTTAGTTAGTTAGTTAGTTAGTTAGTTAGTTAGTTAGTTAGTTAGTTAGTTAGTCAGTCAGTCAGTCAGTCAGTCAGTCAGTCAGTCAGTCAGTCAGTCAGTCAGTCAGTCAGTCAGTCAGTCAGTTAGTTAGTTAGTTAGTTAGTTAGTTAGTTAGTCAGTTAGTTAGTCAGTTAGTCAGTTAGTTAGTCAGTTAGTTAGTCAGTTAGTTAGTTAGTTGAATATATAGCCAGCATTGAATGTTTGGTGGGGAATGTAATTGATTATTGATAGAGTTTGTTGTGGATGATTGTTGGAGTATAATGCAGGGACCAGATTGTGAGTGTGCTTGTGTGTGAGATGGTATCATTGACACATGTGGGATTCATTAATCCTCCTCCCCTGGGATCAGGTCCAACTGTGAATTGTTCCAAGCTTTGACCACCTGGAAAATACACCATTGGCCCCTCACCTCTGAGCAGAAGGTTCATAAGTTCATAAGCTCATCAGTGATAGAAGCAGAATTAGGCCATTCGGCCCATCATGTCTACTACGCCATTCGATCATGGATGATCGAAGATAACCATAAAGCTGGAGTAACTCAGAGGGACAGGCAGCATTTCCGGAGAGAAGGAATGGGTGACGTTTTGGGTCGAGACCCGTCTTCAGCCCTAACCCGAATCATGGCTGATCTATCTCTCCACCCTAACTCCATTCTCCTGCCTTCTCCCCATAACTCCTGACACCCGTACTAGTAAGCATACATGTACAACAGGCAGTGAAGAAAACTAATGGCATGTTGGCCTTCATAAAGAGAGGAGTTGAGTGTAGGAGGAAAGAGGTCCTTCTGCAGTTGTACAGGGCCCTGGTTAGACCACACCTGGAGTATTGTGTGCAGCTTTGGTCTCCTAATTTTAGGAAGGACATTCTTGCTATTGAGGGAGCCCGGCGTAGGTTCACAAGATTAATTCCCGGGATGGCGGGACTGTCATATGATGACAGAATGGAGAGACTGGGCTTGTATTCACTGGAGTTTAGAAGGATGAGAGGGAATCTTATAGAAACATATAAAATCATTAATGGATTGGGCACGCAAGATGCAGGAAACATGTTCCCGATGTTGGGGGAATCCAGAACCAGGGGCTGCAGTTTAAGAATAAGGGGTAGGCCATTTAGAACTGAGATGATGAAAAACCTTTTCACGCAGAATTTGTGGAATTCTCTGCCTCAGTAGGCAGTGGCGGCCGATTCACTGGATGCATTCATAAGAGAGGAAGACAGAGCACTTGGGGCTAGCGGAATCAAGGGGTATGTGGAGAAGGCAGGAACGGGGTACTGATTGTGGATGATCAGCCATGATCACATTGAATGGCGGCGCTGGCTCGAAGGGCAGAATGGCCTCCTCCTGCACCTATTGTCCATGTACCTATGTATCTGTGTAATCAAGAATCTGTCTATCTCTGCCTCAGAATTATCCTCTTGCTCATTTGAGCATCCACGATCTCCCAGCCGACGCCCTTCTTGAACAAGGATTTGTGTAGAGGAACGAAGGAGGGAGCCTGTCTCCATCTCGGACTAAATATAGCCGTGCTAAATGCTTCCGTGAGTCGCAAGAACCTCCAATAGGGAATCTAGACACCGAGTGCCTCCCTGTTAAGAAGAGTCTAATTGTAATTCCAGTCAGCAGATGTTACATTCAGCTGACACATGGCGAGCTAAAATTACTCACTATTATTTTTGTGCTAATGCAGATAATCAAGTGAGAAACACTGCTTAAATCCCAACATAAATTGGTCGTAGAAGACTCCTTTGTCATGGCGTGGAAACAGGCCCTTCAGCTCAACTTGCCCAACATGTCCCATCTACACTAGTCCCACCTGCATGCGTTAGGCCCATATCCCTCTAAACCTGTCCTATCCATGAACCCGTCAAAATGCTTCTTAAACGTTGCAATAGTACCTGCCCCAACTACCTCCTCCACCAGCTTGTTCCACACATCCACCACCCTTTGTGTAAAAAACATTACCCCTCATATTCCTATTAAATTTCCCCCCACTTCTCTTAACCAGGTTTCTGCAATGGCTGCTATGAAATAGCTATTAAATCTTCCCCCCTTCACCTTAAACCTATATCCTCTGGTTCTTGATTGCCCTACTCTGGGCAAGAGACTCTGTGCGTCTACCTGATCGATTCCTCTCATGATATCGTTCACTAAAGAGTGCTTCTTTTGTGAGAAGCATCTGAATAAACTGGCAACCATTCAGTCCGTATCAGAAACCTATTGACAGGTTTTCTATGTGATCGAATATTTTGGCCAATTTATAGGGAACGGGTCACTTTAATGAAGCCACAAATACATTTAAAACATAATTCGGGTGTCGGTGACACGGAGTCATAGAACCATACGGCATGAAGACAAGCCCTTCGGACCAACTCTTCCATGCTAACCAAGATGCCCCATCCACACCACTCCCAGCTACCCATATCACTCTAAACTTTTCCAAATCCATTTCCCTGTTCAAATGTCTGTTCAATGTTGATATAATCTACTACCTCCCCTGACAGCTCTTCCCGTGAACCAACCACCCTCTGAGTGAAGAAAAGTTGTCCCTGAATTGAATGTTTTATTGTCACATGTGGCAAGTCACAGTGAAATTCTTTGCCTGCATACACAAGGTATGCAAATAGTCGCCCATAAAGGGCGTTTGTAGGTTAATTGTCCTCTGTAAGTATGTTGTGTGTTGGGAGTGGATGAAAAAGTGGGACAACATGGAACTAGTGTGAATGGGAGATCAATGGTCGGTGGGGACTCGATGGGCCGAAGGGCCTGTTTCAATGCTGTATCTCTAAACTAAACTAAACTAAAATAACAACAGAATGCCATTAGTGTCCAACGTTCGTGCGGTACTAAATATGTTCTCTGCAACAATAAAGAATGTCCCCAGTGGCCATTGTGTTGTGGCTCGCAGCAAGTTTTAGCGGGCTTTCGATGGGGCAGCACAGTGGTGCTGAGGTAGAGTTACTGCCTTACAGCGCCAGAGACCCGGGTTCGATTTTGACTACGAGCGCTGTCTGTACAGAGTTTGTACGTTCTCCCCGTGACCTGCGTGGGTTTTCTCCGAGATCTTCGGTTTCCTCCCACACTCCAAAGATTTGCAGGTTTGTTGGTTAACTAGCTTGGTATAAATGTAAATTGTCCCTAGTGTGTGTGGGATAGTGTTAGTGTGCGGTGCCGACTAGGTGGGCCAAAGGGCCTGTTTCCGCGCCGTCTCACTAAACTAAACTAAACAGCGATTGATACTTGTGTAACATGTCACAGTGGGGTGGGAGATTGCAACCTTCACGTGGTCCACCCTGTATCGACGAATGCAATCGACCTGGCGTGCAAAAGCAGAAGATCAAACAGAACAAGTTGTCTAAAGGCCCTGCCCCACTGTACGAGGTAATTCAAGAGTTCTCCCGAGTTCTCCCCTGATTCGAGCTCGTGTAATGTACGTAGCGGGTACGTAGGGGCTCGTACGAGTAAAAAGTAACCATTTTTTTCATTACGAATATTTTTTTACTCTTGGACATTTTTCACGGTGTTGAAAAAACGTCACGAGTTTAGCGGATTTCCCGAGTACCTACCGTTACTCGTACGAGCCGCTACGTGACATCCACGAGCTCCTACGTACCCGCTACGTACATTACACGAGCGCGAATCAGGGGAGAACTCGGGAGAACTCTTGAATTACCTTGTACAGTGGGACAGGCCCTTTACAACTTTAGGCTGTGCATGCCATACGTAAGAAGATGTCACAGTGAAATTCTTTGTGTTGCGTAACGTACACAAGGTATGCAAAGGATCGCCGACAATGTTACATAGAAACATAGAAGCATAGAAAATAGGTGCAGGAGGAGGTCATTCGGCCCTTCGAGCCAGCACCGCCATTCATTGTGATCATGGCTGATCGCCCCCTATCAATAACCCGCGCCTGCCTTCTCCCCATATCCCTTGACTCCACCAGCCCCCAGAGCTCTATCTAACTCTCTCTTAAATCCATCCAGTGACTGTGGCAGGGAATTCCATAAATTCACAACTCTCTGGGTGAAAACGTTTTTTCTCACCTCAGTCTTAAATGACCTCTAAGACTGTGGCCCCTGGTTCTGGACTCGCCCAACGTTGTGAATATTTTTCCTGCATCTAGCTTGTCCAGTCCTTTTATAATTTTATATTGTTCTATAAGATCCCTCCTCATCCTTCTAAACTCCAGTGAATACAAGCCTAGTCTTTTCAATCTTTCCTCATATGACAGTCCCGCCATCTCTGGGATTAATCTCGTGAACCTACGCTGCACTGCCTCAATCACAAGGATGTCCTTCCTCAAATTAGGAGACCAAAACTGTACACAATACTCGAGATGTGGTCTCACCAGAGCCCTATACAATTCATTATAGATTCTGCACTGCATGTGACTGAAACCCTGTAACGCTTCGTTCAATTCCAGCGCCATTGCGGTACAGAGGAATTGATAGATTAGGAACCATTGTGAGGTAATGTATATGACTGCTAAGAATAGCAAGCTAGACTCCACGGTGAAGGGTAGGTCATTAAGTGGTGAGCAGCAGGAAACAGATCTGGGTATGATGATCTCCAGAAATAGCAAGCGGAGATGCATCGTAGGCAGTAATTGCTAAGACAGAAAAAAATGTTAAAACGCACAAAAATAGATTAGAAAGATTAGCTCATTCTGCAAAGTAGCGAAGAATCTAGTTTTAATTAAATAGTTATGATAAAGAACATAAAGTGAGAAATTGGTTCTCGGCATGCACAACGTTTGGGCGGAAAATGAATGGAGGGGGGTGACAATGTTTAGGTTCCATCTCATGCAAAACTACAAACCTGCAGGTGCTTTGGGGTGTGGGAGGAAACCGTAGCGTCCAGAGGAAACCCACGCGGTCACAGGGAGATCGTGCAAACTCCACATAGACAGCATTTGAGGTCAGGATCTGGTTTCTGGCGCTGAGAGGCAACAGCTCTACCAGCTGCGCCACCGGGCCGCCTAATAAAATGCTCATTGGATCTCACTTGGAATATTCCGAAACGTCACCTATTCACCAGAGTTACTGCCTGACCCGCTGAGTTGCTCCAGCACTTTGTGTCTATCTTCATGTTAATGGAGTGGCCACTTCTCTAAAGGCAGGGCATTTGAACTACGTGCAATGTAGCAGAGGTATAGCTGTAGGCGTATGTTACAGACCAATCCCATGTTTTCAGACTTCTAAGATCTCTGAGCCCACCAGCAATCCCCGCACACTAACACTATCCTACACACACTGGGGACAATTTACATTTATGCCAAGACAATTTGCCTACAAACCTGCACGTCTTTGGAGTGTGGGGGGAAACCGGAGCGCCCGGAGAAAACCCACGCAGGTCACGGTATGAACGTACAAACTCCATACAGACAACACCCGTAGTCAGGATCGAACCCGGGTCTTTGGCGCTGTAAGGCAGCAACTCCACCTTTGTACCCCTGTACCACCCTTGAATTCTGTAGAGTCGGGAGATTATACATCTGAGTTGTAATCAGCTGACGTTTCCCCGCTCTGTGTAAACAAGAAGAAACAAAATTACCACAAATTTTTGAACGAGATACCTTCTTAATTGGAATTTTAATTTCCCAAAGCAGAATCTAACATTATTGAGGGAAGATTGCCTGATCGATACTTAGATTTGGAAATCAGCTATGTTAACCCTAGAAATGTATATACAAATATGTGAAGGTGTATTAAGACTAACACCAAGCGTAGCTCAATGCATCCTCGACAGCCCAATTAACATATTCATACAATACCCTTTCAAATCTATGAATTATTTATACACTTGCCCTGCTATATAACTACAGGTCAGTGACTAAATTACTGTACCATTCAACTAATTACCATTATTAGCCACACCTGTTTTTCCTCTCGATTAAATATATCCACTGATTCTTGCCTTCAGGCGAAATAACCTGATATTTAAAGACTTTGGGGAACATTCTCCATAGAGTCATAGTGTGATACAGTGTGGAAACAGGCCCTTTGGCCCAACTTGCCCACACCGGCCAACAATGTCCTAGCTACACTAGTCCCACCTGCCTGCGCTTGGCCCATATCCCTCCAAACCTGTCCTGTCCAAGTACCTGTCTAATTATTTCTTGAACGATGGGATAGTCCCTGCCTCAAATACCTCCTCTGGCAGCTTGTTCCATACACCCACCACCCTTTGAGTGAAAACGTTACCCCTCGGATTCCCATGGTAGACAAAAATGCTGGAGAAGCTCAGCGGGTGAGGCAGCATCTATGGGGCGAAGGAAATAGGTAATGTTTCGGGTAGAGACCCTTCTTCAGACTGATGTGGGGGTGGGGGGGCGGGAAGAAGAAAGGAAGAGGCGGAGACAGTGGGCTGTGGGAGAGCAGGGAAGGGGAGGGGAAAGCAGGAGAAAGCAAGGACTACCTTAAATTGGAGAAGTCAATGTTCATATCGCTGGGGTGTAAACTACCCAAGTGAAATATGAGGTGCTGCTCCTCCAATTTGCGCTGGGCCTCACTCTGGCCATGGAGGAGGCCCTGGACAGAAAGGTCGGATTCGAAATGGGTGGGTGAGTTGAAGTGCCGAGCCACCGGGAGATCAGGTTGGTTATTCCTATTACATTTTTTCCCCTTCACCTTAAACCTAAGGTCCTCTGGTCCTCGATTCCCCTACTTTGGGCAAGAGACTCTGTGCATCTGCCTGATCTATTCCTCTCATGATTTAGTACACCTCTATAAGATCACCCCCTCATCCTCCTGCGCTCCATGTTTGTTAGTGATAAGGCAATAGCTCGAGTGTACAATTGTTTTAGCATATAGAAAGGTGATTTCAGCGTAGTTTAGAGATACAGCGCGGAAACTGGCCCTTCAGCCCAGCGAGTCCGTACCGACCAGCGATCCCCGCACACTAACGCTATCCAACACACTAAGGCCAATTTACATTTTTTGATACTCAAGCTAAAATTGACCTCAAAAGCAGCCTGGGAGGAAACCAGAGCACCCAGAGAAAACCCACGCAGGTCACAGGGAGAACGTACAAACTACGTCCAGACAGCACCCGTAGTCAGGATCGAATTCGGGTCTCTGGCGCTGTAAAGCAGCAATTCCACCACTGCGCCACCGTGCCGATCAATGTCAATAGAAACAAGTTTCAAAAGTCTCCAATAAATTCTCTAGGAACATAGAACATAGAAGTCCTGTGTCTGTTCGCAGGCAGCACAGTGGTGCAGCAGTAGAGTTGCTGCCTTACAGCAGCAGAGGCCCGCTTTCGAGCCAATCAATTCCGATAATAATACACATAAATACAATTTAAGAATAAGGAGTAAGCCATTTAGAACGGAGACGAGGAAACACTTTTTCTCACAGAGAGGTAAGTCTGTGGAATTCTCTGCCTCAGAGGGCGGTGGAGGCAGGTTCTCTGGATGCTTTCAAGAGAGAGCTAGATAGGGCTCTTAAAGATAGCGGAGTCAGGGGATATGGGGTGAAGGCAGGAACGGGGTACTGATTGGGGATGATCAGCCATGATCACATTGAATGGCTCGAATAGCCAAATGGCCTACTCCTGCACCTATTGTCTATTGTCTATTGTCATAAGCCAAACTCATGTACAATAAGTAGAGCAAAGGGGAAGATACAGGGTGCAGAATATAGTTCTCAGCATTGTAGCGCATCAGTTCCAGAGACAAAGTCCAATGTCCGCAATGGGGTAGAGGTGAATCGGACAGTACCCTGGCTTATGGAAGGACCGTTCAGAAGCCTGATAATTCTTCTAGGGGAAGAAGCAGTTTCTGATTCTCGTCATGATCACAGTCTATTGTAGGACAACCTTACACCTTACTTTCATCCAGACCCTTCCAGTGAGATGCTCGGCTGTTCGAATCACTAATGGGGTATCTCAGCTGTAATGTAGCACATGCATCATCTCTTTGAACATAATCAAAAGATGCACACAACTTCTTTGTGCAAGAAATATTTACGTGACCTTCTGAAAACCCAATAAAAACGGAAACTGGAACTATGGCATCAAATGTCCAGCTGAAAGCTAACATTCCATGAATCAAGAGTGTCTCATGGGTACCGCAACGGAACAATGAAATTATGACTTGTAGCAGCATAACCGGCTTGTAAACACAACATGCATAAATAATATATAATACACAAATATCCAATAATAAATAACCTTAATACTAATGCAGCCAAAGATAGTTCATAGTTCCTGAAGATATAAATATATTGAGACGTTTCGACCCGAAACGTCACCCATTCCTTCTGATTGCAAGTCGCTGCCCACCAGACGTCCCTAATAACCTTATTTTCTTTTAAAAGTTATGGAAATAAATATTAATTGGTTTCCACCCACACTAAAAGTAAAATTCAGCCGCTGTAATAAAATGAGCAGATGATCACCAGCAGACACAGACAAACCTAGCTGACCGCTTGAGGAAGGGTCTCGACCCGAAACGTCGCCCATCCCTTCTCTCCAGAGATGCTGCCTGTCCTGCTGAGTTACTCCAGCATTTTGTGTCTATGTTCGGTTTAAACCCAGCATCTGCAGTTCCTTCCTGCGCGCTCATAATTCCTGAAGGCTGAACATCATCAGAGAAGAAGTGCTCCATGATCTTCACAACAGTTCTGCAGATACGGATCCACCACCGACTGTCCGGCACCTCCTTTAATCCGGACAAAATTACGAGACGGCGCTTGAAATCCCTCCCGGAAGATGTGGTGCCTAGGCCGGGTGAGGCAGCTGATCTCGACCTCATCGGGACTTCCACAGCCGATCGGCGGGTTGGATTTTTTCCCCCCCTGCGGCCGGGGCTCTGGAACTCCAGCCCGGCCATAGCCGGCAGATCCGTTCCCACAGCCGACTCTCGAGGCCGACTTTGCGGGCCGGTATCCCGGCCCCTCGGAGGTCTGGGCGGAACATTCCGGTACCGTTGGACTCCTCTCGGTGGCCGTGACCTCTGTTGGTCTGGCAACATGGATAATCCAGAAAGGCTCTGGAACCAAGGGTGCCGGAAAATGGGTGGTGGACCTGTACTGTGGAAGTGGGTCAGACACCCTTCACTACTATTCATCACTACCAATCCACTCTGACCCCAGAAATTCGAGGATTGGAGGAGCAACACCTCATATTCCACTTGGGCAGTCTGCACCCTAGTGGCATAAACATTGAATTCTCCAATTTCCGGTAGCCTTTGCTGTTTCCTCCCTTTCGCAGCTCTCCCTCAGGCCTCGGGCTCCTCCTCTTCCTTTTTCCTTTCTTCTCCCCATCCCCCCCCCACCCCCCCACCCTACATCAGTCTGAAGAAGTGTTTCGGCCCGAAACGTTGCCTGTTTCCTTCGCTCCATAGATGCTGCTGCACCCGCTGAGTTTCTCCAGCACTTTTGTCTACCTTCAATTTTCCAGCATCTGCAGTTCCTTCTTAAACACTCTGACCCCAACTATGTCCCCTACGCCCCAAATTCCCCTCCCCCCCCACCTCACACTAGGACATCCCACCCTTAGTCCAAGGCCACAAATCTAAATCTACTTCCTCCTTACTAGATTTGGGATAGGCAGCAGACTTGACATTTCAGCTCCTTACTCTAAGTTGATGGAGGTATAATATTGAACAGGTTTAGTTTAGTTTAGCAGATCCGGCAGGGGGACAGGCCCTTCGGCCCATCGAGTCCATGGCGACCACTGATCACCCGTTCAGTCTAGTTCTATGCTATCCCCGCTTTCGCATCCACTACCCGCACACTAGGGTCAATTTACAGAGGTCAGTCAACCTACAAAACCCGCGCGCCTTTGGGATGTGGGAGGAAACCGGAGCACCCGGAGGAAACCCCACGTGGTCACGGGGAGAACGCGCAAACTCCGTACAGACAGCACCCGAGGTCAGGATCGAACTTGGGTCTCTGGGGCTGTGAGGCAGCAGCTCTACCCGCTGCGCCACCGTGCTGCTCTCCCATCAGTTGTGTCTGGACCCAGTAGGTTGGTGTGACCATTTCCTCATAATGTTCATGGGAGCAAATACTGGTTCATGTGATCTCAACACAGTTGTATTTTGTGCTAAAAAGCTATGTATTTATAGCAAATGACTAGAGCACTCCATATCAATTATCACCATGCCAATGTACAAACAATTAGGCTATTTTGTTCCTGTAAAATTATACCTTATTAAGCTTTTTGTGGTTATCAAAAATGCACAACAGGATTTTGGTCTTATTTCACATGCTGTTCTACCAGATGGAAGAGACATCTGTTTTCTGAGGATTAAAACAGTTCAACCATAGCATAATGTTCCTTGTCACAAAAGAATCAATCTCGCAATGGCCATATTTTCTCGAATCTATTTTTTTGTGAGAAAGTCGACCACAACAGTGGCCACGTCTTTTTATACAGAGCAGTGACAAGGGCAAAAATAGCCACAGCCTTATCAAACAAAATTGCCATGAAGCCAAAGGATGAGATGTCGGAGCAGCTAGCCGAGCCTTGCCTCAAGAACATGTTCTCAGTCCATCGCAGAGATCGGACTCCCCGCCGCTGACTCCATCGACACTTCACGCCACCGCGGAAATGCAGCCAACATAATCAAAGACTTGAAGATAAGACGCAATAAGCTGGAGTAACTCAACGCGACAGGCAGCATCTCCGGAGAGAAGGAATGGGTGACGTTTTTCGGGTCGACACCCTTCTTCAGACTGGTTGGAGATAAGGGAAACGAGAGATATAGACGATGATGTGGAGAGATAAAGAACAATGAATGAAAGATATGCAAAGACTTGTCATTCCTTCTTCTCCCCGCTCCCATCCGGCAGAAGGTACAGAAGCATGAAAGCTCGCACCACCAGACTCAGGACAGCTTCTTCCCCTCTGTTATCAGGCTTCTGAACGGCCCTTTCATAAGTTGGGTACTGTCCCATTCACCTCTACCCCATTGCAGACATTGGACTTTGTCTCTGGAACTGATGCGCTACAATGCTGAGAACTATATTCTGCACCCTGTATCTTCCCCTTTGTACCTATTGCACTTGAGTTTGACTTGATTGTATTATGTATAGTATTATCCTTTTCCGTGGATTGTCACCTTGTCGTGGTGGAGAAGCTTGTGTGGACCTGAGATCCTGAGAGCGATGCCGTCTGGAGCTCTGCTCCTGGTAGGGCCACCCATGGCGGTAAGGTCGAGGGGGAGGTCTCTGACAAAGAGTAATCCAATCAAGACCTCAATGGTGGAACAGGCGGAGGACGATAGCTGACCTTAGTGGAGCGTCACAACGGCTGGGAAGGCAGATGAAGGCTGCAGCAGAAAGGGTCCCCGGTTGTCTTGGACTCCACGCCACTGGATCCTGAGCCAGATCTGTCAAGGACCGTGGGGTGGCTGTCTGTGCACCAGTCTCCCCATGTTAAACAAGGTCACACACAGGCGTCCTGCAACCTGGAGACACCCATGGTCAGCCACGACCAAAGGGGGGCCTAAACTAAAAGTATTATCTGATTTGATTGGATAGCATGCAAAGCAAGGCTTTTAAACTGAAATTCTTCAAGACAAACTTAAAATCAGAAAATCTAGAACACAACTCTCACCAACTTCTACAGATTCGCCGTAGAAAGTATATTTATCAGAATGCATTACAGCATGGTTTGGAAACAGCTCCATACAAGACCGCAAGAAATTGCAGAGAGTCGTGGATGCAGCCCAGACCATCACACAATCCAACCAACCTCCCTTCCACTGACTCCATCTACACTTCACGCTGCCTCGGCAAGGCCAGCAGCATAATCAAGAACCAGTCTCACCCTCTTCTCCCCTCTCCCATCAGGCAATAGGGACAGAAGTGTGGAAACACACACCTCCAGATTCGGGGACAGTTCCCAACTGTTATCAGGCAACTGAACAATTCTCTTGTTTGTTTTCTCGGATAACTTCAGATAGCCCATGTTTTCTCTCTCCATCCCCTTCCCCTTCCCAGTTCTCCCACTCGTCTTGCTGTCTCCACTTACATTCTATCTTTGTCCCGCCCCCTCCCCTGACATCAGCCTGAAGAAGGGTCTCGACCCCAAACGTCGCCCATTCCTTCTCTCCAGAGATGCTGCCTCAACCGCTGAGTTACTCCAGCATTTTGTGTCTACCTTCGATTTAAACCAGCATCTGCAGTTCTTTCATACACATGAACAGTTCTCTCAACGGTGAGAGAGCAGTCCTGCCCCCCCCCATCTACCTCATTGGAGACCTGCAAACTAGCTTTAATTGGACTCTATTGTTGCATGCAATAGAGCCAAAGGAAAGACTATGTGTGATTACAATCAAGGCATCCACAATAATAAACAAAACTAAACTATGAAAAGGTAAATCAATCCTTTGTAAAGCCAAGTTAATAACTTCTTTGGAAGACTTGTAATAAAAATGAACGGCAGATGTTGGTTTATTCCAAAGTAAGTCACAAAGTGCTGGAGTAACTCAGCGGATCAGGCAGCAGCTCTGGAGAACATGGATAGGAGACGTTTCAGGTCGGGACCCGTCTTCAGTTTGAAGAAGGGTCCTGACCCAACACATCACGTATCCATGTTCTCCAGAGATGCTGCCTGACCCGCTGAGTTTCTCCAGCACTTTGTGCCTTTCTTAAGAAGGCTATTCGAACATCACTGTTCCATCTGCTTTTTTTCCTATTTTAAAGTTTGTTTTACCTCAGTTCCCACGCATCGAACTGAAGAATCATCTCTTTCTCTCTCCAGAGATGCTGCCTTGCCTACTGAGTATTTCCAGCATTTTAACATTTTACTCCCAGTTGTTTTTTTGTGTTTCACCGTTCCCTCGAGGCGACAGCTTATATTCAATTAGCATTTCTGATTGTATTTTCCTGCCTACTGCCTTTTGAAATATTATGGAGTTTGATTGTAAAATCTGCATAGCCTCTCATTTCTCCAAGATCAAGTGGAACAATTTTAAATTGCGCAGAAATGCTGTAACCATTTGTCAAATTAAATGACTTCTCATTAAAAGGTGTTCTGTTTCAAGAGGATATTTGATGAGGTAATAATGTAGCCCAACTATAAAGATTGAAGGGTACAACTTTAGCTTAATTTAGAGATACAGCATAGAAATAGGCCTCTTTGGCCCATCGAGCACGCCGACCATCTTATCCCACTTTCCTATCCACTCCCTACACACTACGGGCAATTTACAGAGGCCAATTAATCTGGAGCACTCAGAGGAGACCCACGAGGTCACAGGGTGAACGTGCAAACTCCACACAGACAGCGCCCAGGTTCCTAGTAAATCTTTTCCATCTCACCTTAAACCTGTCTTCTGGTTCTTGATTCCCCTACTCTGTGCAAACGTTTCTGTGCATTTACCCTATCAATGGCTTCATAATTTTATAATATACCTCTCAGATCACTCCTTAAGGGCCTGTCCCACTATGGCGACCTTATTGGCCAGTTTAGGAGTCTCTCATGGTCTTGTTGAATCGCCGAAAAGTTGGCATCCTTCCACTATGTAGAAGAATCTTCGACTATCAACGAGCCATTGAACCGAGCAAAGGCGATATAACACTATCTACGACTATCTCGACTACCTTCGAATACCTACGATAACCTACGATAACATGCCGACCTACTACGACCTACCTCAACTAAACCTACGACTACAAATGTATCGATTTTCTCCATGCCGACCAATTTTTGGTCGCTGAAAATTTTTCCGCGACCACACTGAGGCTGCGAATAGTATCCACTATGCAGGAACTACTCTCGACCATGAAGGAGACTCACCAGAGACCCACCTACGACCATGTGTCGACCATGTTGCGAGCTTGTGGCGAGCGCAGAGTCTCCTAAACTCGCCAATAAGGTCGCCATAGTCGGACAGGCCCTTTAGTCTCCTGCGCTCCAAGGAATAAAGTCCCAGCCTGCCTAACTTGGCAAATGAGAATGTTGGTTGAGCACAAGTACTCATATTCATTGGATACCCGAATGGGATGAAGTTTGGTGCCCACAGCGCTTTGACAAATGGCACCGTGGAACGTAATGTTGTTACCTGTAAAGGGCCTGTCCCACTTGGCCGTCATTTGCGCGTCACGCAGATGGCGCGCAAAGATTTTGTACATCGCAAAATCCTGCGACGCGGCGCGTGGCCGCGCGTCACTGCCTATGTCATCAAGCACCATGCGCGCGTAGTGCGTCGTGACGCGTAAATGATGTCGCGTAAATTACGACCAAATGACGGCCAAGTGGGACAGGCCCTTTAGCGTATGTTAACAGGAGGAAGTATCAGGTACAAAAGATAGACAACAGCACTAATGGAGATCACTTCAATTTAAAAGTGTACTTGAGACGCCCGCAGGTACTAATTGTGTGGATAATCTTAGAGAAAGTGCATTTTGTTATTTTGATAATATTTAACCAACTTGCTAATCATCAGAATGAGGGTTGCCAATAAAAGCATTGTGGATTTAATATTTATTATACAAATTATCTTCATATGAGTAATGCATGAGCAAAAATGAGACTGCCCTGTAAATTATACTTTACTGAAAGGAATTATGAATATATAAATATAAAATAAACATTGAATTGAACTTTTGCACGAAGAAACCAGGTTTGAATATTAGTGTAGGTTTTAACTCTTCTCGTTCCAAATTAATAACTTAAAATGATTAAGCAACCAATGTCTGTAATTAAACAATCAAGGGTGGCGTGGTGTCGCAGCGGTGGAGTTGCTGCCTCACAGCGCCCGATCCGGACCACGGGAGCTTGTCTGCACGGAGTTTGTACGTTCTCCCCGTGACGTGCGTGGGCTTTCTCTGGGAGCTCCGGTTTCCTCCCACATTCCAAATATGTACTTGTTTGTAGTTTAATTGGCTTGCTATAAATGTAAACTGTCCTTAGTCTGTGTAGGATAGTGTTAGACTGCGGGGATCGCTGGTCGGCGCGGTCCCGGTGGGCCGAGTGGCCTGTTTCCGCGCTGTATCTCTAAACTAAACTAAACTAAATTAAATCTAAAATCTAAATTATCCAAAACTCAGGAAATCAAAATGCACATTTTTCAAAATGCGTTCTCCCAATTGGGCAATCCCCAGAGAAGGATCTCGACCCAAAACGTCACCTATTCCTTTTTCTCTAGAGATGCTGCCTGACCGGCTGAGTTACTCCAGCACTTTGTGTCTCCCCCCCAATTGGCAACGCAACCTTTGACGCATTGGGAAGCCAGCACAGGAAGAAGCCAATAAAAGTTGGGTGCAAATCAAAATGCAACGCAAAATCCTCGCTCAGTTCTGGCCTCCCCAATGCAGGATGGATGCGGAGGCTTTGTAGCGGGTGCAGAAGAGGTTTACCAGAATGTTAGAAAAAGTAAACTGCATGGTTTACAAAATAAGACACAAAGTGCTGGAGTAACTCAGCGGGTCAGGCAGCATCTGTGGAGAACATGGATAGGTGACGTTTCTTCAGATGGGGGGGGGTCAGGACTCTTCTTGAGAAACGTCACCTAGCCATGTTCTCCAGAGATGCTGTCAGACCTGCTGAGTTACTCCAGCACTTTGTGCCTTCTTTGCCAGAATGCTGCCTGGATGAGAGGGTGTTAGCTCTACGGAGAGGTTGGAAAAACTGCAGATGCTGGTTTACACCAAAGATAGACACAAAGTACTGGTGTAACTCAACGAGTCAGGCTGCATCTCTTGAGAAAAGGAACAGGTCATATCTTTCAGTCTGAAGAAGGGTCTTGACCCAAAACATCACCTTTACCTTTTCTCCTCCCAAAAACTGACTGACTAATGCGCCCTACATTCACTGATCAATTCTCTGGCACGTATTATTTGTTAACCTACAACAGCCTACAATGGAAATTTACCCTCAAAGATTCTAATCTTTGAATTATAAATTAATGAATTATATTAAAAATCCAAATAATTTAATGAAATCCATCAACAGACTCACCAGGAAGGCTGACTCCATCCTGGGGTGGAGTTGGATTCACTGGAGGTTGGTCTTGGAGGGGAGGATGCTCCTCAAACTGCGAGGCATCCTGGACAATACCGCTCACCGCCTCCATGACACACTGGTCAACCTGAGGAGCACCTTCAGCAACAGACTGGTTCCACCAAGATGCAGCACAGAACGCCACAGGAGATCCTTCTTCCCTGTGGCTGTCAAACTGTACAACTCCTCCCCCTTCTGTGGTGGGGTAGGCTGAAAGGCCTGTCCCACCTGGGCGTCATTTGCGCATCATTTACGCGACATCATTTACGCATCACGACGCACGCGTGATGCGCGCGTGGTGTGCATTAGGAACGCATGGTGCGTGGTGACGTAGGCAGTGACGCGCGGTCGCGCGCAGCGCCCCAGGATTTGGGGATACACAAAATCTTCGTGCGCCACCTGCGCAAATGACACCCAAGTGGGACAGACCGTTTAGACTGACTCCGCTCCCCAATCTTTGCATCCCCTGAGCCTTTCCACTCATCACTTTAATTTTATGTTTCATGTGTTTTGTGTTTTTATGAACTGTTGGCGGATCAATTCCCCTCCTGGGATAAATAATGTTCTATCGTATCGTATCGCATCGTATAATAACTTACTATGGAAACAAGTTCAATGATTATGCAGTATTCGATAAACAAATACTCTGCTGAACTATTATGTACCACAGCATCATGGAAATATATTCCCAGCGTACGTTAACATTGACTTGATGCAGCCCAGTGGAACAAAATGAAATTGCAATCATAAACATTTGTTGTAGCCAAGAAATAAAATCCCCCATGGTATATTTTAGAAGGGCTTATTTTACTGTGAATAACTTATTCAAATACCAGAAGGAACTCTCTGCTTTTATGAATGAAGCAAGTTGCCAATTGTGAATATTAAGGCCCAGTATCTGTCATCCCAACCCCTCCACCTGCTGTAGCCTTGTGATTGATATGTTGGTAAAGTCAAATAACATTACAACTGCAAAAATTTATCATATTAGCTTAGAATCTGGAAGCAACTGTCAACTGCATATTAAGTGATAATTCTTACAGAGCGCAATATAAAGGGGCCTGTCCCACTTGGGCGACCTAATCCGCGAGTTCTGGCGAGTTTGCCCTCAACTCATACTCGCAGCATGGTCGACACGAGGTCCTAGGAGGTCTTTGTAACTCTCCTTCATGCTCGAGAGTAGTCCCCGCGTACTCGAGGCCTCAGCTAGGTCGCGGCGTATTTTTCAACATGCTGAAAAATGCCCGCGAGTAAATTAAGGTCGCCATGGAAAAAAAAATCAATATTTATTTTTTCTCATAGGTTTAGTCGAAGTAGCTTGTAGTAGGTTGGCACGTTATTCGTAGGTAATCGAGGATAGTCGAAGGTAATCGATGGTAGTCGTAGATAGTCTTCAACATAGTCGAAGGGAGGTCGAAGGAGGTCTTCAACATGACACTTTTTCAAACTCTCCTAAACTCGCCAATTAGGTCGCCGCAGTGGGACAGCCCCTTAAAAAGCACAACATTTTTTTTTTCTCGATAATGAGTTTAGTTTAGTTTAGAGATACATCATGGAAACAGACCCTTCCGCCCACCGAGTCCATGCTGAGCATCGATCACCTGCTCACACAAGTTCCATGTTATCCCACTTGCTCATCCACTCCCTGCACACTGGAGACAATTTACAGAGGGGCCGGTTACCCTACAAACCTGCACGTCTTTGGGATGTGGGGGGAAACCGGAGCACCCGGAGCAAACCTATGCGGTCACAGGGAGAACGCGCAAACTCCACACAGACTGCACCCGAGGTCAGGATCGAACCCGGGTCTCCGGTGCTGTGAGGCAGCAGCTCTACCCGCTGCGCCACGTCTTACTTTCTTGACCGACTTCAAAGTACTTGTTTAGATTGCCCGTAACTAAAACAGTTTTTTAAATGTTATCTTGATATTGTTCTCTTTTAATCACTATCGCTTACAATAGGGCTCGTCGCGTTGCGATTCTGTGCATCCAATTTGAAGCTTTCTTGTGTATATTGGACAAAGCCAAGCCCTGTATCTCAGTAATTGTCCAACCAGTGCATTGCAGAATCGGCACTGAATTTCTTTGAATTGAGCCGATTGTGAACTCTTAACTTCTTTGTAGCTTTTGAATGAACAAACATTTCATTAAAGAGCTTTGCAAAGTGTCCAGCTATTAATATTGAGCTGCATCTCTTAATCTCATGAGCCTTTCTTAAGGGCCTGTCCCACTTGCCGATTTTGCTGGCATCATATCAGTGTCGCCGAAAGATTTTGAACATTTCAAAATCCAGCAGCGACAAAAAAAATTGTTGCGACACTTGAAAAAACACCACGTGGGCGCATCATACGTCATCGCGCCGCATCACGTATTTTCCGGTGATCTGATACATCAATCAATGATGCCGGCAGTCGCCGAAAAAAATCGGCAAGTGGGACAAGCCCTTTAGGCTTTGATAGCAGTAGTATTTTTCTTTCAATGGAACTCATTTTATTGCACAAAAACAGGATTCTCGCCAAGAGTCGTTCCAGCTGTCCGCATGGACCAAACTAATAGCTGCAAGACCAAATATCGCAGTTTGATTGATATCATCTGTGCTTTGTGTCGCCGTTTAGTGTGATTTAGTTGGAAGCCTCTGTGAGTTCCCAATATCTGCAACCGTTCTAAATTTGAACATGGAGGTCACAGTTTTCAGACTCCGAAACTTTCTTCCTGATAGAAAATAGGTGCAGGCGTAGGCCATTTGGCCCTTCGAGCCAGCACAGCCATTCAATATGATCATGGCTGATCATCCAGAATCAGTACCCTGTTCCTGCTTTCTCCCCATATCCCTGAATCCGTTAGCCCTAAGAGCTATATCTGTCTCTTAAAAACATCCAGTGAATTGTCCTCCACTGCCTTCTGTGGCATAGAAATCCAAGGTTTTTCCTCATCTCAGTCCTAAACGGCTTACCCCTTATTGTGAACCCCTGGTTCTGGACTCCCCCAACATTGGGAACATTTGTCCTGCATCTAGCCTGTCCAACCACTTATGAATTGTATTTGTTTCTATAAGATCCCCTCATCCTTCTAAATTCCAGTGAATATAAGCCCAGTTGATCCATTCTTTCATCATATGTCAGTCCCGCCATTCCGGGAATTAACCTGGTGAACCTACGCTGCACTCCCTCAATAGCAAGAATGTCCTTCCTCAAATTAGGAGACCAAGACTGCACACAATACTCCAGGTGCTGTCTCACCAGGGCCCTGTACAACTGCAGTAGGACCTCTTTACTCCTACATTCAAATCCTCTCGCTATGAAGGCCAACATGCCATTAGCTTTGTTTAAGAAAGAACTGCAGATGCTGGAAAAATCGAAGGTAGACAAAAATGCTGGAGAAACTCAACGGGTGAGGCAGCATCAGTGGAGCGAAGGAATAGGTGACGTTTCGGGTCAAGACCCTTCTTCAGACCCGCTCCATTGATGCTGCCTCACCTGCTGAGTTTATCCAGCATTTTTGTCTACCTGGCATTAGCTTTCATCACTGCCTGCTGTACCTGAGGTGTGCTCAGGTGAACCAGACATGGAACAGTGGTTGAACACCGACCCGGTTACCAAATGTGGTGAACTCCGCCCAGTCCATCACGGGTACCGACCTCCCCACCAGTACATGGACCTGTAAGAGGCGCTGCCCTGAAAAGGAAGCCGGCAACATTGAGAACTCATACCACCCTGATCATGCTCTCATTTCACACATGTCATAAGTTTGTATGTGATAGAAGCAGAATTAGTCCATTTGACCCATCAAGTCTACTCCGCCATTCAATCGTGGCTGATCTATCTCTCCCTCTCAACCCCATTCTCCTGCCTTCTCCCCATAACCTCTGACACCTGTACTAATCAAAAATCCATCTATCTCTGCCTTACAAATATCCCTTGCCTTGGTCTCCACATCCTTCTGTGGCAAAGAATTCCACAGATTCACCACCCCCTGACTAAAGAGTATTGCACTTTAGTAGGGTTCCAATCGGGCACTGTGCAATGAAAATACAATTGTCTCAGAAATAACCAGTAATGTCAAACCGAGACGTACTGTAGACACAAGGAATTGCAGATGTTAGTTTACAAAATACCGACACAAGGTGCTGGAGCAACCGGGAGCAAAGTGCAGGCAGCATCCCTGGAGAACACGGATTGGTGACGTTTTGGGTCAGGACTCTTCTACAAGATTCGAGAGTCTTTTATAGTCACATAAAACAGAAGAATGAAATTCTTACTTGCAGCAGCACAACAGAATACGTAAACATGGTACTCTGTAAATCCCGCAATAAACACCAACAAAAAGTTCATTATATATGGATTAAAAATATATACAGTGCGGATTGTAAAGGGGCCTGTCCCACTTGGACCTAATCCACAAGTTTAGAAGACCCTAGACGAGTTGAAAAAAATGTCACGGTCGTGGACTCGCCGAAGTAAAAGACCTCCTACGACTATGTCTACGACCTCCTACGACTATGTCTACGACCTCCTACGACTGTCTACAACCTCCTACGACTATGTCTACGACCTCCTACGACTATGTCTACGACCTCCTACGACTATGTCTACCACCTCCTACGACTATGTCTACAACCTCCTACGACTCCCCTCTCCCTCAGTCTTCCACACCTAAGACCAACTACGACTTGCCACAAGTGGAAAGTTATCACATGAAAAAATGATGTCATGTCTGCATTTTTTTTCTACGTCCATTTACCGACCTACGACTATCTACGACTACCTACGACTATCTACGACTACCTACGACTATCTACGACTACCTACAACTACCATCACGACCTACTACGACCTACCTACGACCTACCTACGAGTAAAGGTATCCATTTTTTCCATGCCGACCTTTTTTTTACTCGTGGACATTTTTTATCAGGCTGGAAAAAACGCAGCGACCTACTTGAGGCCACGGGGTACGCGGAGACCACTCACGAGCCCGAGGAAGAGTTACGAAGACCCTCCTACGACCTCGCGGCGACCCTGCTGCGAGTATGAGTCAAGGGCAAACTCGGCAGAGGTCGCCAATTAGGTCGTGAAAGTGGGACAGGGGCTTAATAACTGTAATAGGGGAGAGGAAGCTGGAAAAGAGAGGTGAGGGCGGGGAGGGGGGGGGGGTGGGAATGGTGGGTTAAAGCGTTGGCAAGTGACAGGTGGATACAGGGAGGTAGGTCTGATTAGCAGATGGGTGGATAAAGGTGGATGAAAAGCAGACTAAAGGGTGTCAGATAAGGAGAGGAGTGGAGCAAAATGTAAAGCCAGAGGGTGGGAGGTAAGGAAGATGGGTGAATTAGTGTGCGAAAGTGGGGGTGCACATCCATTTGTTTAATTTAAGCTAAGCTTTATCTCCATATTCAACCTATTTTTTGGGCCCCACAGCAGAAGCCTCCACGTCGCGGGGCTGGAAACTGGAAGTATCCCGAGCTAATTCTGCTACCACCATCATCTACTGCGACAAGTGATGGCTCCCGCTGATTGTCGCCGGAAGCTTGGACGATGACAGCGAGGGTCAACATTTGCAACAAGATGGACACGAAAAGAAGAAGAAGACCTTCTTTTTAAAAGAACGGATTTATTACATAAAGGTTTTCAAGGAAGAAACGGCAAGTAAAAACTTCTGCTGTTGCAACGAACCTTTTTTTGATCGGGCAGTGGGAAATAAAATTGGTTCCATTAGTATTTGGTTCTCCTTCAGTTGGTCTAACAACTTCCATTTACCACCTTCTGACTGGCCTGATGGAACGTCAATATGAACCTTGGAAACCTAGCGATAGAGCTGATCATTTTTGTGAACCGTTTGGTAAGTGTGGAGGAGCTGGCCAACAGCTTAAGAAATGAATGGATGACATTCATTTCTTGCACACATAAAGATAGTGCGCCTGGGAGAACTCAGCGGGTCAATCTGCATATCGTCAGGCACTGGGTGTAAGTCAGCGTGCTGGGGTTCATTACTTTCGGCCTCAGAGATATGCGGGACAGAGAGAGAGAGGTTACAAGGGTTAATTAATAATATTAATACACTTTATTTCGGACTCAAGGTCCAGACAAGGGACAACATTACATAAAAATGCATTGCATATTAAAAAATATCATAAAGTATGCATATAAAATCTTAGTATATCACTTATAAAAGCATCATAAATTATATATTTAAAAAAAACCCACAATACATGAATTAAAATCCAGAATAAAAAAGAATGATCAATGTCCTACAACGAGACAACGATACCAGTGTCTCCACAACTGGGATTGGTAGCGTGTAGTGCTAAACCTTATAGAAACATAGAAACATACACAATAGGTGCAGGAGTAGGCCATTCGGCCCTTCGAGCCTGCACCGCCATTCAATATGATCATGGCTGATCATCCAACTCAGTATCCTGTACCTGCCTTCTCTCCATACCCCTGATCCCTTTAGCCACAAGGGCCACATCTAACTCCCTCTTAAATATAGCCAATGAACTGGCCTCAACTACCTTCTGTGGCAGAGAATTCCACAGATTCACCACTCTCTGTGTAAAAAATGTTTTTCTCATCTCGGTCCTAAACGATTTCCCCTTTATCCTTAAACTGTGACCCCTTCTTCTGGACTCCCCCAACATCGGGAACAATCTTCCTGCATCTAGCCTGTCCAACCCCTTAAGAATTTTGTAAATTTCTATAAGATCCCCCCTCAATCTTCTAAATTCTAGCGAGTACAAGCCGAGTCTATCCAGTCTTTCCTCATATGAAAGTCCTGCCATCGCAGGAATCAGTCCGGTGAACCTTCTCTGTACTCCCTCTATGGCAAGAATGTCCTTCCTCAGATTAGGAGACCAAAACTGTACATTTGACAAGGCCACAATAATTACATTTTTAGAGTCATTTATCCTGCAAATACATAGGATAGCTTCTAAAGTACTGACTCCTGCCGCCCCCACAAACATGTTACTTAGTGTTCTCATGGCAGTTGAAGTTAGAGACATCATTACACCAGCGTTTTGTGTCTATCGACAATTTAAATCAGCATCTGCATTTCCTTACTGCGCAGTTTATCTGATGTGTGTGGGACTCTAATTGCCATGTTTGGAGGGTACTGGGCACATTGGGCATAGCACGCAATCCATCAAATAGCCACTGGTGGATCAACAGATGACAATCAGGCAGATTTAGTTTAGAGATACAGCGCGGAAACAGGCCATTCGGCCCATCAAGTCCGCGCTGACCCAGCGATCCCCCACACACTAACACCATCCTTCACTCACTGGGGGACAGTTTACACCTACACCAAGCCAATTAACCTACAAACCTGCACGTCTTTGGAGTGTGGGAGGAAACCGCAGATTCCGGAGAAAACCCACCGCGGTCACGGGGGAGAAGGTGCAAAACTCTGTATAGACAGCACCCGTAGTGGGGATCGAACCAGGGGTCTCTGGCGCTGCAAGCACTGTAAGACAGCAACTCTACCGCTGCGCCACCGTGCCGCCCACTAGCATAAGTCAGTGGAATGTGTAGGAAGGAACTGCAGATGCTGGTTTACAACCGAAGATAGACACAAAATGCTGGAGTAACTCAGCGGGACAGGCAGCATCTCTGGAGAGAAGGAATGGGGTGACGTTTCGGATCGAGACCCTTCCTCAGCCTGAGAGTCAGGGGAGAGGGAGACAAAGAGATATGGAAGGGTAAGGCGTGAAAATGAGAGATCAAAGGGATGCGGATCAAAGAAAATGTGGAATGGATCATTGGTGGCTGAGGGAAGCTGACAACGAAGCAATAACATTTAATCAGGAGGACAGTCAAACCAGTCGGAAAACAAAGATGGGGAGGGATGGAGAGAGAGAGGGAAGCAAGGGTTACTTGAATATTCATACTGCTGGGTTGTAAGCTGCCCAAGCGAAATCTGACGTGCTGTAATCACATTGAATGGCGGTGCTGGCTCGAAGGGCCGAATGGCCTACTCCTGCACCTATTGTCTATTGTCTAATGTCTATTGCAATGTGGAGGAGCGTATTAACAAAGCTAACGTGTTTGGCCACCACTCCAGGTCCCCACTCTCGGTCTGAAGTCACTCCAACCTGTCAGTTTATTACCAATGTCACCCAGCCCAGTAGTAAGGAAAGCTGTCATTCCCTATAGGGGCCAGCCAACCGATATATCTACTGAACCAGCGCTGTTCTAGGTGCTAACTGCTCTACATCGGTGAGACCAAGCACAGGCTCGGCGATCGCTTTCGCCCAAAAACCTCCGCTCAGTTCGCAATAACCAACCTGATCTCCCGGTGGCTCAGCACTTCAACTCCCCGTCCCATTCCGAATCCGACTTTCCTGTCCTGGGCCTCCTCCATGGCAAGAGTGAGTCCCACCGTAAATTGGAGGAGCAGCACCTCATATTTCGCTTGGGTAGTTTACACCCCAGCGGTATGGACATTGACTTCTCCAATTTCAGGTAGTCCTTGCTTTCTCCCTCCTTCCCCTCCCCTTCCCAGCTCTCCCGCAGCCCACTGTCTTCGCCTCTTCTTTTCTTCTTCCCGCCCCCCCCCCCCCCACCTGACATCAGTCTGAAGAAGGGTCTCGAACCGAAACGTTGCCTTTTCCTTCGCTGCATAGATGCTGCCTCACCGGTTGAGTTTCTTCAGCTTTTTTGTCTACCTTCGATTTTTCCAGCATCTGCAGTTCTTTCCTAACCTTAACCCTAACCCTAACCCTAAAGGGCCTGTCCCACTTTCACGACCTCATTCAGGACCTTTTTGACTCCAGGACATTTTTCATCATGCTAGAAAAATGCCCCGACCTACTTGATGCCACGAGTACCTACGACTAGCATCACGGCCTGCTACGACCTATCTACGACCTCCTACGACCTTGTGACGACCATGCTGTGAGTATGAGTCAAGGGCAAACTCGGCAGAGGTCGTGAATTAGGTCGTGAAAAGTGGGCCAGGCCTTTAAC
>CM075982.1:68644253-68687525 GCA_038087875.1 Malacoraja senta
GGCTCACGAATCCAGTTTGCCTCTTTATCCTTAGAAATAGAAACATAGAAATAGGTGCAGGAGTAGGCATTCGGCCCTTCGTGCCAGCACCGCCATTCAATATGATCATGGCTGACCATCCAGAATCAGTACCCCGTTCCTGCTTTCTCCCCATATCCCCTTGATTCCTTTAGATCCCAGCCCCCTTGCCTTCATCTCCCTGCCTTCAAACACCAGGGCCCTGTACAGCAGATCCACACAGCAGGGCGGCACGGTGGCGCAGCGGGTAGAGTTGCTGCCTCACAGCGCCAGAGACCCTGGTTCGATCCTGACTACGGGTGCTGTCTGTACGGAGTTTGCACGTTCTCCCACGCTACTGAGCTTGGGTTTCTCCGGATGCTCCGGTTTCCTCCCACACTCCAAAGACGCGCTGGTTTGTAGATTAATAGGCTTCTGTAAATTGTCCCTGGGGTGTAGGATAGAACGAGTGTGAACAGGTGATCATCGGGTGGCACGGACTCGGCGGGCCAAAGGGGTTGTTTGCACGCTGCAAATAAACTTCTTCTTCTTCTTCCGTGTGGCGTGCACAGCATAAGTTGTTTGACAACTTGTTCTATTTGATACTTCCGTTTGTGCACGTCGAGTTGATTGCATTAGTCGAAACACGTGAAGGTTGCAATCTTCCACCCCTGCTAATAAACTAAGCTAAAGACTGTCTTTCAGGGGCTGCTTTCAGTTCAAAAATGATATGAGCGGAAGTCTACTCCGCCATTTGATCATGCCTGATCTATCTCTCCCTTTCATACCCCATTCTCCTGCCTTCACCCCATAACCCCTGACCCATAGCTTCCTGCTATTGTAAAAATCTAACACTTCTAGGACTCTCCTGGGCCCTAACTCTCCATCCCAATGCAAATGAGGGCAGCTCTTATAATAATCCTTTGCCTGCCACATAATTGAACCTTATTAGTATTTGACCACATGGGCACCACTGTCAATGGAGGAGACACACGCCTCTCATTCCACGTTTAGCCTGAGTCACAGATTTCCGCTCCCTATCAAATTAGACCATATGGCGCACCACTGCTATCCTTGTCTGAGGCATGAGTTCATTTAATCTACTGCTGGATGATCTGCTCTGAGCCTCCTGCAGATCTTTCCATCCAAGTGCTGTCCAGACCCATACCTGCTCAGCTGCCTGCTTCCACATCTCCAAACTAAACTAAAACTAAATTCAGGGACAGTCTCTTCCCAGCTTTGTTTAGTTCAGAGATACAGCACGGAAACAGGCCCTTCGGCCCACCGGGTCCGCAACGACCAGCGACACCCCCTCCGCGCACTAACACTATCCCACACACATGAGGGACAATTTACAATTTTCCCAAGCCAATTAGCCCACAAGCCTGTGTGTCTTTGGAGTGTGGGAGCGCCCAGAGATAACCCACGCAGGTCACGGGGAGGATGTACAAATTCCATACAGACAGCACCTGTAGTCAGGATCAAACGCAGCTGTCTGGCGCTGTAAGGCAGCAACTCTACCGCTGCACCACCCTGTCGACCTCTCAGATGTTACCAGGCAACTGAATCACCCACTAGAGAGTGGTCCTGACATACTATCTACTTCATTAGTGACCCTCAGACTATCTTTAATCGGACTTTACCAAACATTACCTTGCACTGAATATGATTCCCTTCATCTTATAACTGGATACTGTGGATGGCTTGATTGTAAGCATGTTTTGTCTTTCCGCTGACTGGATAGCACGCACCAAATAGCTATTCACTGTACCTTGGTACACGTGACAATAAACTAAACTAAACTAAACGTACTCTTAGAGAGCTTCATACCAAGACAGACCTTTCTTTCTCTTTCCATCAATGAATAAGAGGTATGAATTAAAAAAATGGAAGCAATCATCAACTTGGAAAGTCTGAATGATTTAAATGTGAGGCGAAATGTCACAATATTTGCCATATACATTTGAATGATATTTTTTCGTTATGTTTCGACCAGTGTATAATTACAAACCAATATTCGAAATATTGGGCCGGAGATGAGGAAACACTTTTTTTAGAATGGAGAAGAGGAAACATTTTTCACACAGAGAGTTGTGAGTCTGTGGAATTCTCTGCCTCAGAGGGCGGTGGAGGCCGGTTCTCTGGATACTTTCAAGAGAGAGCTAGATAGGGCTCGTAAAGATAGCGGAGTCGGGGGATATGGGGAGAAGGCAGGAATGGGGTACTGATTAGGGATGATCAGCCATGATCACATTGAATAGCGGTGCTGGCTCGAAGGGCCTCCACCTGCACCTATTGTCTATTGTCTATTGTCTATTGATCAAATGTTGGCGGGTTTGGAATTCATTTTTCCCCCCGCGCATTCATAATCTCTTCCATCTTTGTCCCCAATTACTCTGCGTGGTGCAAGCATATAAAATGCTTAATGCTTTCATCAAAATTACAAACCCTCTACAGGTTTATGAGTTAACACTTCTGCAACCAAAAAGGACTTTCAGATTAAATTAATAAACATTTATATTTGCCCCGTGGTGTGATTTCTGGGTCATTACCCATTAAATTGTAATCTATCAGCCTCTTTGAAATGAGTATTTGCAATTAAATGTCCCATCCATGAAAAATGTTGTCTCTTGTCTATTGCAGCGAAACAAGCCTTTTAATATGGGGTAGACAAAAATGCTGGAGAAACTCAGCGGGTGAAGCAGCATCTATGGAGCGAAGGAATAGGTGACGTTTCGGGTCGAGACCCTTCTTCAGACTTAATCTGGGGTGGAATTTATTGTCACGTGTACCGAGGTACAGTGAACAGCAGCTGTGCCTCAGTACCCGTGGCAAAAAACTGAACTAACCATAGAATCTGTTGTGTCAAATTCAGAATTATCTTGCACTAATCATTATATCTTTTATCCTGTATCTGCACACTGTGGACGGCTCGATTGTAATCATGTATACTCTCATCACTGGCTGGTTAGCATGCAACAAAAAGCTTTTCACTGTACCTCGGTACACGTGACAGTAATTGGTTCAACACGACAAAAATGTAGCGCAGAATTTTTTGTTTTAGACTCATGGAGTCATAAACATTTTAGTTAGTAATACTCAAATTGCGTTGCACTTAGCGCAATAATAAAATATTTATTTAAGGACTTGCACATTCCCTCCTGGTTGAGGCTCATGACTTAAGACTTAAAGGCCTGTCTCACGAGTCTGCGGTCATTGGCGGCGAAACGGGAAGAATCTACCGCTGCTGGGCCGCCATAGACCGCGAACTCGGTCAAACGCACAATTCCGGGGCCGTGCGGCGTTGTTCCCAACACCGCACGGTGCTAAAATAAAACCAACACTGTTCAAAAATATGTCCTACCGCACAGCCTCCGCCAGTTGAGGCACATAGGCTCGGCGCTCTCGCCGTTGCCGTGCGGTCCACTCTACAGGCGAAGCCGCGCTTCACCGCCGATGACCGCAACACCGTAAGACAGAGCCTTTAAGGTCTGAAGAAGGGTCTCGACCCGAAACGTCACCTATTCCTTCTCTCCAGAGATTTCGCCTGACCCGCTGAGTTACTCCAGTTTTTTGTGTCTGCCTAGGACTTAAGACTTGCTCTCAGCAACCCAAGCAAGATAAGTCAGCGGCAGAGTTGCTGCCTTGCAGTGCTCACAGCGCCAGAGACCCGCGTTCGATCCCGACTACGGGCGCTGTCTGTACGGAGTTTGTTCGTTCTCCACCTGACCTGCGTGGGTTTTCCCCGGGATTTCTGGTTTCCTCCCACACTCCAAAGACATACAAGTTTGTAGACTAACTGCTTGGTGTAATTGCAAATTGTCCCGAGTGTGTGTCGGACGGGGTTAAAGTGTGGAGATCGCTGGTCGGTGCGGACTCGTTGGGCCGAAGGGCCTGTTTCGTGCTGTATCTCTAAACTAAACTAATCAATATACATTTACACCCCAGCTAGGAGCAGTCTCTACTGTCTCCTGGTTTGTAAATGTGTTTAAGTCAGTCAGGTGGATTCCATTAATGAGGCCATCGTTCAAAACAAAACAGTAGCAAAATCCTTAGTCCACGGATTCAGGAGGTAATTGAATGTGTTGCTGGACTGCTCTCCCTCTTATAACTGCCTGGGTCGAACGACACCAGGAATACTGTTGACCATCTTTTTACTTCCCCCACAAACAGCTCAGGATGGCAGATTTTGGCAGAATGACTCCCACATCTCGGGGTAAAATACTGCAGCGTCGATCGTCAGAGTAAATTCCTTCAAGTTAAAGCAGGAGGCTGGTGCGCTGAAAATCACCTCAGCAATTTTGCTTTTCAAGAAACCTGGCTTCATGGATCAACAAAGAAAGAAATATCCACCGCTGTGCCATTAAGCTTTCTGTTTTACGCCCTGTCTACAGTTTAATGATTAGTTAGGTTGCTTTTGGCTCTGCGTTCATCAATCCCCTCTCCACCCCCCCCTCTTCAACACCCCCCCCCTCTCCAACTCCCCCTCCACACCCCTCCCCACCCACCACTCTCCACCGCCCTCTACACCCCCCCTCCACTCCCACTCTCCACCTCCCACTATCCACCCCCCCTCTTCAACACAACCCCCCTCTCCACCCCTCCCCACCCCTCCCCACCCCCCACTCTCCACCCCCCTCTACACCCCCCTCCACTCCCACTCTCCACCTTCCACTATCCACCCCCCCTCTTCAACACAACCCCCCTCTCCACCCCCCCCTCCATCTCCCACTCTCCACCCTCCTCTCCCCACTCTCCACCCCCCCTCTCCACCCCCCACTCTTCATCATCCCTGTCTCCACCCCACCTCCACTCCCCTTCAACCCCCTCTCCACCCCCTCTGCACCCCCCCTCTCCACCCCCCACTCCCCCTCCTCTCCAACCCCACTGCCCCCCTCTCCACCTCACTCTCCACACCCCCCTCTCCACCCCACTCTCCCCCCCTCCCCTCTCCACCACCACCCCCCCCCCCCCACTCTCCACCCTCCCCCTTTCACGGCGTTACTGTGTGTGTACAAGGCTGTGCACGTCATGTAGTTGTCAGGTCTTGTGATTTTCAAAGCAGATGGCTGCTGGTGCAGCGGAGGCCTCCGCCAATGCACATTGGGACGTTGCCTCCCTAACGGAGACGTACGCGGGCGGAATACTAATCAGGGAACAGAGCAGAGAGTCCCACTCATTATTCACCACTGCCTGCGAGAGAGACTGCTCTTCCCCCGTGTGCACAGCAGAGGGTAGCGTCGCTGCAAAACCTACATCAGTTCCCTACCCCCTATACCATGTGCTCTCTGGAATTCTCTGCCGCAAGGGCCTGTCCCACTTGGCGATTTTCTCGGCGACTGCCAGCGTCGTATAGGTGTCGCCAAAAGATTTTGAACATTTCAAAACCCAGCGGCGACAAAAAAAACGTTGCGACACTTGAAAAAACCGCCGCGCGTCAATACGTCATCATGCCGCAAATTTTTCGGTGACCTGATACGTCAGTCAATGATGCCGACAGTCGCTGGAAAAATCGCCAAGTGGGACAGGCCCTTCAGAAGGCAGTGGAGGCCAATTCTCTGGATGCTTTCAAGAGAGAGTTAGATAGAGCTCTTAAAGATAACGGAGTCAAGGGATATGGGGTGAAGGCGGGAACGGGGTACTGATTGTGGATGATCAGCCATGACCACAGTGAATGGCGGTGCTGGCTCGAGGGGCCGAATGCCTACTCCTGCACCTATTGTCTATTGTCTATTACGCCTCCATTTGGAATGCAATGGAATACTTCATTGTCAGTGAAATTCTTTGCTTGTATACCCTTTGCTTGCATCGCTCTTTCTGATCTAAAGGTTTGTACATTAACTGGCTTCAGTAAAATTGTAAATTGTCCCTATTGTGTAGGAGACAGTCATATAGTCATAGAGTGATACAGTGTGGAAACAGGCCCTTCGGCCCAACTTGCCCACACTGGTCAACATGTCCCAGCTACACTAGTCCACCTGCCTGCGTTTGGCCCATATCCCTCTAAACCTGTTCAATCCATGTACCTGCCAACTACTTCCTCTGGCAGCTCGTTCCATACACCAACCACCTTTTGTGTGAAAACGTTACCCCTCAGATTTTTATTAAATCTTTCCCCCTTCACCTTAAACCTTTGTCCTCTGGTCCTCGATTCCCCTCTGTTGGGCAAGAGACTCTGTGCGTCTACCTAACCTAATCCTCTCGTGATTTTATACACCGCTATAAGATCACCCCTCATCCTCCTGCACTCCAAGGAATAGTAGGCGGCAGCATATGTGGTTTGACCCCAAACAAAATGCTACAAAAGGTTTCTCAATAGTTTTTTGTAGTATCAGGTGTGTTTAATAACATACCAAAAGTCTACCACAGTCAGACCACTGGAAAGGTCTAATTTTCAAGATGGCGTCCAAGATGGCCGCCAAATCCTTAAAATACCCATTATTCCATCATTATTCATCATAGACAAATAATTTTGGTGCCTAACCCCATGTTTTGGGGGTGTAGGAATTCACTTAGCATATTTAAATTAATAGTAAAGTGAGTGCATTATTGTGAAATCCAAGATTGTGGACCCAATATGGCCGACAAGCTATGAAATGCCCATTACAACTTCATCATTCATCATAGACAAGTAATTTGGGTGTCTAACCCCATGTTATAGATGCATGAGAAGGGAATAACGTTTAGTGCAAGGGAGAGCCAGCAAAGTCCGATCAAGGATAGTCCGAGGGTCACTAAAGAGGTAGACAGTAGTCCAGCACTGCTCTCTGGTTGTGGTGGGATGGTTCCGATAATAGCTGGGCTTGAGTCCTGGCAACATCCTCGCAATATGTTTGGAAACTTGCCAACAATGACTTCACTGGGGACAGGACGGGAAGCTTCTGAGTGGATGTGAGGCAGCGCTCACAACTTTGTGCCCTTCTCCACTCAAGGAATTGGCAGAGGTTTTGCTGGTGAGGAGGAAAATAGCATTTCATTTGCAACTGCTGATGCAGGAGCTGTCAAGATTGATCCCTGCAATGTCAGATATTATTCTGAATCATCGTGTTTTGAGTGCCAGAGGAATGCTGATTCATTCATTGAACTGGGGCCTAACTGCTATTGCAAATTAAATATATTGATTGTAACAGAGCAATTCTTGATGACACTGGGTATTTTTTCAGAGATGTTATCACCTCAATTAGGAATTTTGGCTCAGTTCCTAACAGATCTTGGAAGTACAAAGTTCTTAGCTGCTGCTGGAACATCCAAACTGTGATTTGGTGACTGCAAAGATGCCATTCTGCCCTTCGAGCCAGCTGATCATCTAAAATCAGTACCCCGTTCCTGCTTTTTCCCCATATCCCTTGATTTCTTTAGCCCTAAGAGCAAATTCTAAACTCTCTCTTGAAAACATCCAATGAAATGGCCTCCACTGCCTTCAATGGCAGAGAATTCCACAGATTCACAACTCTCTGGATGAAGTTTTTGCTCATCTCAGTTCTAAATGGCCTACCCCTTATTCTCAAACTGTGACCCTCTGGTTCTGGACTCCCCCAATATCGGGAACATTTTTCCTGCATCTAGCCTGTCCAATCTATAAGAATTTTATATGTTTCTATAAGATCCCCTCTCATCCTTCTAAATTCCGGTGAATACAAGCCCATTCGACCCATTCTTTCATCATGTGTCAGTTCCGCCAACACGGGAATTAACCTGATGATCTACGCTGCACTCCCTCAATAGCAATGATGTCCTTCCTCAAATTAGGAGACCAAAATTGCACACAATACTCCAGGTACGGTCTCACCAGGGCCCTGTACAACTGCAGTAGGACCTCCTTGCTCCTAAACTCAAATCCTCTCGCAATGAAGGCAACACGCCATTAGCTTTCTTCACTGCCTGCTGTACCTGCATGCTTACTTTCAGTGACTGATGTACAAGCACACCCAGGTCCCGTTGCCCCTCCCTTTTCCTAATCTGACAACATTCAGATAATCATCTGCCTTCCTGTTCTTGCCACCAAAGTGGATAACCTCACATTTTTCCACATAGATATATTCCATATAGTGTTTCAAGTTTGTTATTTACTTTGGAGTTTAGATTAATTTTGTTTGGAGATACAGCGCGGAAACAGGCCCTTCAGCCTCCGGGTCTGTGCCGACCAGTGATCACTCCGTACACCAGCACTATCCTGCACACTAGGGACAATTTACGATCTTTACCTAAGCCAATTAACTATAAACCCGCACGACTTTGGAGTGTGGGAGGAAACCAGAGGACCCGGAGAAAAACCCACGTGGTCACTGGGAGAATGTACAAACTCCGTACAGACAGGATCAAACCCGGATCTACGGCCTTGTAAGGCGGCAACTCTACCGCTGCATTACCGTGTCACCCCTTTAGAGTCTTGAAATACAGCATGGAAACTGGCCCTTTGGCCCACCGTGTCCACGCTGACCTTCGATCACCCGAACACACTAGTTCTCCCACTTTATCCCACTTTCTCATCCATCCCTACACACTAGGGGGCAATTTATCGAGGACCAATTAACCTCCAAGCTCACACGTCTTTGGGATGTGGGAGGAAACTCTGTCACATGAATGCTGATGTTTATTTGCATGTACCTGATGAAGGAGATGCTAACAGCTGTCAGTGATTTGGTTTGGGGAATTATCTAAGAAAGGGCTATAGAGACAACAAAGGGATCAACAAAAGTTCAATGAGGAAAATTGAGCAAATGCAACCAGTCTCAAACAGAGCTGAATCTTTCATGGACTAGATTACCACAGAGAATGGGGCTTGTTATTAAACCCCCAAACACACCTTACCCTTCACATGGTCTCGACCCGAAACGTCACGCATTCATTCTCTCCAGAGATGCTGCCTGTCCCGCTGAGTTACTCCACATGGAAAACAACTCCTAGCATCCATCCAGCCAACTGAGACAAAAGCACACTGGATAGCCACCATGTGGTCACAGGAGTGGAAGGCAACCTCATCTCCATTACATAGCTACATCTCTTCACCAGATAAAAGCTGTCCAGGGTCTGACCTCCCCAGAGGAGCATGGGTGAAGCTCAACAGACTTGGTACTGGAGTTGGGCGTTTCAATGCCAGCGTGTGGAGATGGGGGCTCCCTCCGCCAGAGCCCAGCCTGTGATTGCGGAGCAGAACAACAGACAGCCAACCATGTCATAGATACATAGAAAATAGGTGCAGGAGTAGGCCATTCGGCCCTTCGAGCCTGCACCGCCATTCAATATGATCATGGCTGATCATCCAACTCAGTATCCCGTACCTGCCTTCTCTCCATACCCCCTGATCCCATTAGCCACAAGGGCCACATCTAACTCCCTCTTAAATATAGCCAATGAACTGGCCTCAACTACCCTCTGTGGCAGAGAGTTCCAGAGATTCACCACTCTCTGTGTGAAAAAAAATTCCTCATCTTAAAGGATTTCCCCCTTATCCTTAAGCTGTGACCCCTTGTCCTGGACTTCCCCAACATCGGGAACAATCTTCCTGCATCTAGCCTGTCCAACCCCATAAGAATTTTGTACGTTCCCATAAGAATTTTGTACGTTTCTATAAGATCCCCTCTCAATTTCTTATAGAAATTTTGTACGTTTCTATAAGATCCCCTCTCAATCTCCTAAATTCTAGCGAGTCTAAATTCTACACATCTCTGGGTGCCTGCTCTATCACCCACCAAATGGAGCTCAGGGCCTGGCAGACATTGACGCCAACAGAGACAACAACCTGGCTGCTCAACACCCAGCTCGAGATCTAACTATTCCTTTGGTTTATTTATGTTTCATTCGCATTTTGTGTTTACCCTTCCATATCTCTGGGTCTCCCTGTCCCCTGACTCTTGTTTTCCCTCTCACTCCATCCCTCCCCCTTCCAAGTTCTCCGACCAGTCTGACTGTCTCTGATTACATTTTATCTCTGTTTCCTTCGCTGTCACCTTCTCCTGGCTAACAATGATCTATTCTACATTTGCCTTCATCTCCACCCCGTCTGGATGTCTTGTTCTCACACCTTACACTTCCTCATCTCTGTGTCTCCCCCTCCCCCCGACTCTAAAGCCCCTGTCCCACTTACGTGTCCTTGGCACGCTAATTAAGCCTCGACGGCCCCGCGAAGGTCGCGCGCGATTTCATTCGACCGCACAGCCGTCTGGAGCGCGTGACGTCATTGGGTGATGTTTCGTGTCAAGACTCTTCTTCAGTCTGAAGAAGTCTCGACCCGAAACGTCTCTCCAGAGATGCTGCCGGTCCTGCTGAGTTACTCCTGCATTTTGTCGTCTATCTTCAGTTTTCTTGGCCCCGCTCTGGGAGTAGAAGTGGGGGCGGATCCGGATCCGCAACGGCCGTGAGCCCCAGGCCGAGCTCGGCGATCGTTTGCCTGCTTCTGCTGCTGTTGAAGGTGAGACGTTGCGTCGCGCCAGGGTCTTGGGCCTGTCCCACTTTGCCCGTCAGTTCCGCGACAGGCAATTGGCGCGCGAAGATTTTGTTCGGTACAAAAATTTCGGAGCCCCGCGCGATGTCGCGCGCAACTACGTACCCCTCCGCGCTTCTCAGTGGGACCGGCCCCGCGCGGCCACACGATGCCCGTGCGCCTCAACGCGACCACGAGGTCGCGTAATTTGCGTGCCAAGGACACGTAAGTGGGACAGGCCCTTAAGTCTGAAGAAGGGTCTCGATCTGAAACATCACCCGTTCCTTCTATTCGGGGATGCTGTCTGACCCGCTGAGCTACTCCAGCTGTTTGTGTCTATCTTCTGTACTGATCTATGTTCTAAGTAGAACAAAGGAAAAGAGGAGGAGGAAGGCAGAAGAATATGGAACAAAAAGAGGAAGAAGAAAAGAGACAAATGTTCTTTATGTCGATACTTTGTGATGAACTAAAAGGTAACCATTTGCTCATAACTTCTATTGGAAAATAATACATTTAATTCTGATGCTTCTAGGTATCTGCCACATCTGATAGTGCAATTATTTTATTTTTCCTTCTTTCAACTAAATATTTATGTCATAATTTCATTTTAATTATGTAAATTTCCCTGAACACATTTTCTCCGCGTATTTCGGATTAATCAGAGTGCTGTTCTCAAAGACGTTGGTCGTATGACTGGAAGCGAGTGATAAGCCCAATTGCAGAGACATCAAGGAACATTCTGTCTAACAATAGGCAACAACATACAAAACTGTTTGTGATTCAAGTAGGGAGGATTATACTGCCTGTAGCTGGGTTCCTACCACCCAGCGGTGTGAATATTGAATCCTCTAACTTCAAGTAACCCTTGCATCCCCTCCCTCTCTGCCCCTCCCCCAACCATAAGTGTCGTACCAGTTTCACTGTGATGTCCTAAGATAGATGCAAAAGAGCTGGTCTGAAGGAGTGGGAGATTGCAACCTTCGCCTGGTCCACCCTGTTTCGACAAATGCAATCAACCCGGCGTGCACAATCAAGTAAGATCAAATAGAACAAGTTCTCCTACAACTTTAGGCCGTGCACGCCATATACGCAAGAATAAGGAGAAGCTGGTCTGAAGAAGGGTTTCGACCCGAAACGCCCCATATTCCTCCTCTCCAGAGATGCTGCCTGGCCCGCTGAGTTACTCCAGCTTTTTGTGTCTATCTTCGGTTTAAACCAGCATCTGCAGTTCCTTCCTGCACAAAAAAAGCTGGAGTAGCTCAGCGGGACAGGCAGCATCTCTGGAGGAAAGGAATTGGTGACGTTTCAGGTCGAGACCATTCATCAGACTATCATCCTGTTGAGTTTCATTGTCTGTATAATTGGGGGGGCACGGTGGCGCATCAGTGGAGTTGCTGCCTCACAGCGCCAGAGACCCGCGTTCCATCCTGACTACGGGTGCTGTCTGTACGGAGTTTGCACGTTCTCCCCCGTGACCTGCGTGGGTTTTCTCCGGGATCTCCGGTTTCCTCCCACACTCCAAAGACGTGCAGGTTTATTTATTTATTTTTATTTTATTTGTAGGTTAATTGGCTTGGTATCATTGTAAATTGTCCCTGGAGTGTGTAGGGTAGTGTTAATGTGGTGGTGCAGACTCGGTGGGCCGAAGGGCCTGTTTCTGCTCTGACTAAACTAGGTATCACCTATCCCACCACCAACAATGGACCATTGTGGGCTCCACTTTTCCATGATCATCGTTTTTTTTGAAAATCCTTCATTCATTTGTTCCTACGTACCTTCTATATCTCCGTTTCCCTTTCCCCTGTCTGCCAGTCTTGGCCCGAAAACGTCACCTGTTCCTTCTCTCCAGAGATGCAGCCTGACCCGCTGAGTTGCTCCAGCATTTTGTGTCTATCTTCATCATAACACCAGAGATGTGTTCTTGAATCCTGGAAAGAACACAAATTTGGTTAAAGATATTACATTTTAAATAAGAGTTCTATCGGTTTTCGAGATTTGAAAAAAAAATACGCCTCGAGTTCTGAAAAATGGCGACTGCAATCAACTTAATTTCAAATGATTAAAGGGCCTGCCCCACTTTCACGACCTAATTCACGAACTATTTTACTCGTGGACATTTTTCATCTGGCTAGAAAAAACGCCGCGACCTACTTGATGCCACGAGTACCTACGACTAGCATCACAGCCTGCTACGACCTACCTACGACCTCCTACGACCTCCCACGACCTCGTGACGACCATGCTGCGAGTATGAGTCAAGGGCAAATTAGGTCATGAAAGTGGGACAGTGTGTACAATTTTGCAAGATTGAAAATAGGTTAGTTGGTTCCTACGAATCTTCTTGAAGGGTCCAGGGTCACGAGTGATTTATTGTCAAAAGTCCCAAAATGGAACCATGAAATTCTAACTTGCAGCAGCATAACAGGTTTGCAAACATACTACTATGTAACCGCCACAGAAAACAACAAAAAATAAATACAGTTTATAAAAATTAAATAACAATAGTGCAAAGACAGAAACAATGTCCCAAGTGTGAATTTGGGGGTTGCAGTGGTTAATAGCAATAGACAGTAGACAATAGACAATAGGTGCAGGAGTAGGCCATTCGGCCCTTCGAGCCAGCACCGCCACTCAATGTGATCATGGCTGATCATCCCAATCAGTACCCCGTTCCTGCCTTCTCGCCATAGCCCTTGATTCCATTAGCCCAAAGAGCTATATCTAACTCTCTCTTGAAAATATGCAGATAACCGGCCTCCACCGCCCTCCGAGGCAGAGAATTCCACAGACTCACAACTCTCTGTGTGAAAAAGTGTTTCCTCGTCTCCGTTCTAAATGGCTTACCCTTTATTCTTAAACTGTGGCCCCTGGTTCTGGACTCCCCCAACATCGGGAACATGCCTCTAGCGTGTCCAAACCGTAAATAATCTTATATGTTTCAATAAGATCTCCTCTCATCCTTCTAAACTCCAGAGTATACAAGCCCAGCCGCTCCATTCTCTCAACATATGACAGTCCCGCCATCCCGGGAATTAACCTTGTGAACCTACGCTGCACTCCGTCAATAGCAAGAATGTCCTTCCTCAAATTAGGGGACCAAAACTGCACGCAATATTCCAGGTGTGGTCTCTCTAGGGCCCTGTACAACTGCAGAAGGATCTCTTTGCTCCTATACTCATCTCCTCTTGTTATGAAGGCCAACATGCCATTCTCATAGCCTAATAGCTGAGGAAGAAACTGTTTCTGAACCTCGATGTTACAGTTTTCAGGCTCCTGTACCTTCTTCCCAATGGAAGGGGTGAAATAAGCGTGTGGCCAGGGTGGTGTGGGACCCTGATGATGCTGGCTGCCAATTTTGAGGCAGCGACTCCTACAAATCCCTTCGATGATGGGGAGGTCAGTCGCCGCGATGGACGGCCCACTGAGTCCGCGCCGACCAGCAATCCCCGCACATTAACACTATCCCACGCACACTAGGGACAATGTACAATTTTTACCGAAGCCAATCAGTCTACGAACCTGTACGTCTTTGGAGTGTGGGAGGAAACCCGAGCACCCGGAGAAAACCACGCAGGTCACGGGGAGAATATATAAAGTCCAAAGAGACAGCAACCCGTAGTCAGGATCGAACCTGGGGTCTCTGGCACTGTGAGGCAGCAGCTCTACCCGCTGCGCCACCGTGCCGTCCTGATCCGTGGGATCAATGTGGGAACCACAAATCACTCACATGATTCGAGAGGCAATAATGAAAAACTATCAGACTGATTTTACATTGACTGCTGCTCCATGGAAGAGGAAGCTGAAACGGTAAATGTACACAGAGTCGACGCCACTCCTGCAGAATGCATGTTTGAGTTCAGTTTGTGTAGGAAGGAACTGCAGATGCCGGTTTAAATCGAAGATGGACACAAATAGCTGGAGTAATTCAGCGGGACGGGCAGCATCTCTGGAGAGAAGGAATGGGCGACGTATCGGGTCACGACCTTCTTCAGACTGTTTCCAGGGGAGTGGGCGGTGCAGAGATAGAATGTAGTCGGAGACAGTAAGACTGGTGGGAGTTTAAGAAGGAACTGCAGATGCTGGAAAATCGAAGGTAGACAAAAGAGCTGGAGAAACTCAGCGGGTGCAGCAGCATCTATGGAGCGAAGGAAATGGGCAACGTTTCAGGTCGAAACCCTTCTTCGGACTGATGTGTGGTGGGGGGTGTAGATCAGTGCATGCTCCTTTAACATAGTGACCTCACCACTACTAACCACTCCCCATTGTCTTCCAGTATAACTGTAGCCTCCACACCCCAGCTCTCTCTCTAGCTCCGGTGACGGACCACGAACAGCTAGGGCACTGTGTGTGTGTAATGATTACTATGTCTGCAATAAACTAGTAGTGAAGACTTCATGTGTCTGACGAGTCTTTACAGGGGGGGCGTTCCCCCCCACCCCCCCCACCCCACATCAGTCTGAAGAAGGGTTTCGGCCCGAAACGTTGCCTAAGACTGGTGGGAGAACTGGGAAGGAGCAGGGGATGGAGAGAGTGGGAAAGCAAGGGCTACTTGAAGTTAGAGAAGTCAATGTTCATACCACTGTAAGCTACCCAAGCGAAATATGAGATGCTGTTCCTCAATTTGTGCTGGGCCTTACTCTGACAGTGGAGGAGGCCCAGGACAGAAAGAAAGGTCAATGTGTGAATGGGAGGGGGAGTTAAAGTGTTTAGCAACCTGGAGAGCAGGTAGGTTTAGGCGGACTGAGCGGAGGTGTTCAGCGAAATGATCGCCGAGACTGCATTTGGTCTCGGCGAAATACAGGAGTCCATTCACGTTATTCCCTTATCATGTGTCTATACACTGTAATGGGTCGATTGTAATCATGTATTGTCTTCTCTGCTGGCTGGATAGCATGCAACAAAAGCATTTCACCATACCTCCGTGCAAGTGACAAGAAACCAAACTTCACAGCGTACAGATATATGATAAATGAATAACATGAATAACTGCTAGTGCAAGATAAAGCCAGTAAAGTCCGATCAAGATAGTCCGAGGGTCTCCAATGAGGTAGATAGTCCTCAACTGCTATCACTATTCCTTGCTGGCATGACATCATTCCTCGCGGAAATTGCTTGCAACGAAAATATTGTAAATGTGATTTGCAAAATTCTCAAAGACTTGCCTGGAGACTGACATTACTGTTCATTTTCTCCAGCTTTCTCCCGTTGTGTGGATGTGTCAGGACTTTGCAGTTGAAATTCATTAGGCTCTGCCCTAGCCAAGTTCAGCCATCAAAGAACCACTTTCCTCACAAAAATACTTACCGATCCTTTGATCTGAGCTGGAAAAGTTCTGATTAAAATTTAATTTCCAGACAAAAACCTACAGGGAAAATTCTGGCAGTTTGCTTGCAATCTTATAACGGTGCCAGTGAGTAAGTGGAGAAGTTGCCTGTTGTGATTTTAATTCCACAGGAGAACGTATTTGATCCAGTGACACTAAAGTTAGCAATCAAAGTCCCTAAATCTAGCATGTGTCCGCCAAAGACCCCGGGTCCAGGCGTTCCCAATCTTTTCATCCGTTTACCCCTGGAAACTTTAATAGCACATAACAATGTTATTTCACTTATTGATGAACAACTAATGATGAACAGATACCAGAATCCAGTCAATGAGAAAAAATATGTACAAATCCAGAATCAACAAATTTACTCCCCGTGGAGGTGAGATTGACCCCCTGGGGAGGTGAAATTTACCCCAGGTTGGGAACCCTTGCCCGAATCAATGTAATCTTGCAATATCCCGTTCAATCATCTGTTTTGACGACTCTATGAAGTGTGAAAATTATACATCTTCTAGATGCGCTGGGACGCATCCTCAGCGACGTGACCTGGGGTCATCGGGCGTTTCGGTCTCACAACATCAGACACCCTCGCCCAGGTGACCCAGCCGGGTTGATCAGGCCCCGACTTGCATCCCAGCAGCAACCGCCCACGGATCAGCCATCTTAATAACTACTCTGCAGGGGTTAGGAGACTCTAGTGCGTTGAGGGACTGGGCTCTGTGGGGGTGAGTCCTGGCCAGGCTCCTCCTGCGTCTCACCAGGTTCAAGGCCTGTGTGCGCGCTGCACCTCTTTCTCCTTCTCCGAGCATTTCATTCTCGCCTGATGGATTTTTAGGCCGCGGTGGTTCATTAGGCCTTTCCGTAGCTTTGTTGGGTGACTTTCTCACGAAAGACACAGACCGGGGTGCGAACCCAGCCTTTCCTGGGTGCCGTCTATCCGTGCCGTCAACTGTCTAAATTAATACAATAAAACAATGTTGTGCATTTTTTCAAGACTTTTTTTGTTGTTAATTACTGACCTAATGGGTTGATTTTGAAATTAGCCTGCTTGGGTCACATGCCAAGGGCTCATTGATAATAAGTAGACTTTAGGCTTTAGAGATACAGCGTGGAAACGGGCCCTGTCTAAATTGTTTCTTAAACATTCCGATAGTACCTGCTTCAACTACCTCCTCCGGCCTTCTCGTTCCATACACCCCACCACCCTCTGTGTGAAAAAGTTACCCCTCAGCATCCCGTCAAATCTTTCCCCCCAACCCCCTTAATTTAAACCTATGTCCTCTGGTTCTCGATTCCCTTACTCTGGGCAAGAGACTGTGCGTCTACCCGATCTATTCCCCTCATGATTTTGTACACCTCTATAAGATCGCCCCTCATCCTCCTGCGCTCCAAAGAATAAAGTCCCAGCCTGCTCTACCTCTCCCTGCAGCTCAGTCCCTCGAGTCCTGGCAACATCCGCGTAAATCTTCTCGGACCCTTCCAGACTTGACAACATCTTTCCTTTAACACAGTAGAGAGCATGCTGACCGGTTGCATCGTGGCTGGAAGATATTCTGTCATCAAATGTTGTTCCAAAAGCAATTGTTAACTTGTCAAATTTGGTTGACACCAGAAAACAAGCATTCCCTTTGTTCTGTGTAGGATGCTGGTTTAAACTGAAGCTAGACACAAAAAGTTGGAGTAACTCATGCGGGTGAGGCAGCATCTCCAGAGAAAAGGAATAGGTGATGTTTCGGGTCGAGACTCTTCTGCAGATTGAGAGTCAGGGAAAAGGAAACGAGAGTTCTAGACGATATTCTAGAACAAATGAATTAAAGATATGCAAAAAATGACAATGATAAAGGAAGGTAGACGAAAGTGCTGGAGAAACTCAGCGGGTGCGGCAGCATCTATGGAGCGAAGGAAATAGGCAACGTTTCGGCCCGAAACCCTTCGGTTTCGACCCGAAAAGTTGCCTGTTTCCTTTGGGTTTCGGCCTGAAACGTTGCCTATTTCCTTTGGGTTTCGGCCCGAAACGTTGCCTATTTCCTTCCCTCCATAGATGCTGCCGCACCCGCTGAGTTTCTCCAGCACTTTTGTCTACCTTTGATTTTCCAGCATCTGCAGTTCCTTCTTAAATACAATGATAAAGGAAACAGGCCCATTGTTAGCTGTGGGCTCGGTGAAAACGTGTTACAGACAATGAGACACAACAAGACGACTTTGAAACCGGCACAACGGCTTCCCTCTGTTCTCGGCCCTGCTCGTCCTCTATGAAGGTCAACGTTCCTCGACCCAAACTATTGGTTCCAATTTCTCTCCCCAATGATGGTGCACGATCAGCTGAACAAGCCAGCGTTTCCACAATCTGCAGCTTCTTCAACACAGGGCAGCACAGCGCAGGAACAGACCATTCAGCCCACAAATGTCTGTGGTGACCATGATGCCAACTTAACCCAATCTTCTCTGCCCCCACGTGGTCCCTATCCCCCCTTTCCCTGCATATCCATGTGCCTCCGAAATGTGAATGAATGAATGATACTTTAATATCACGTGACGGGTCCCCCTTAGTGCTCGGCGAGGCATCCGTCATTCACCACGGGCCCATCTTATATCGACCTCCACCACCACCCCTGGCAGCACGTTCCGAGCACCCACTTCTCTCCGTGTGAAAAAAACTTGCCCCTGCACATCCCCTTTAAAGTTCCCCCTTCTCACCTTAAAACTATTCCCCTTCTTACCTTACAACAAATGTCTTTGACATTTCCACCAAACCATCCACCCTATCTATACCTCATAATTCTATATACAGTGCATTCAGAAAGTATTCAGACCCCTTCACTTTTTCCACATTTTGTTACGTTACAGCCTTATTCTAAAATGGATTAAATTCTTTTTTTTTATCATCAATCTACAAACAATACCCCATAATAAAAAAAAGCGAAAACAGGTGTTTAGAAATTTTTGCAAAGTAATTAAAAATAAATAACTGAAATATCAAATTTTCATAAGTATTCAGACCCTTTGCTATGACACTCAAAATTGAGCTTAGGTTCATCCTGTTTCCATTGATTATCCTTGAGATGTTTCTACAACCTGATTGGAGTCCACCTGTGGTAAATTAAATTGCCTGGTCATGATTTGGAAAGGCACACACCTGTCTATGTAAGGTCCCACAGTTGACAGTGCATGTCAGAGCAAAAACCCAAGCCATGAAGACACGGGAATTGTTCGTAGACCTCCGAGACAGGATTGTGTCGACATCTGGGGAAGGGTATAAAACAATTTCAGCAGCATTGCATGTCCCGAAGAGCACAGTGGCCTCCGTCATTCTTAAATGGGAGAACTTTGGAACCACCAGGACTCTTCATAGAGCTGGCTGCCCGGCCAAACTGAGCAATCGGGGGAGAAGGGGCTTGGTCAGGGAGGTGACCAAGAACCCGGTGGTCACTCTGACAGAGCTCCAGAGTTCTTCTGTGGGGATGGGAGAACCTTCAAAAGAAGGTTTCAAAATTTGAAATGCATTCCTGCTTTAGCGTTACAATCAACAGCATGGAAATTCTGTAAGGTTAAAATACAAATGAAAATTCTCAAGGTTACGAGCTGCAGCAGGGTTCAATAAAGCTCACAATAAGACCTCGCCTTGTTCCAAGTTGAATCTTTTATCTCTGTGAAATTGCTTTTGGGTTTTAGCTGCAGAATATAGATCCTCAGTCTAGGATGAAATACTGTATGAATAACACTCACTTATTCTAAGAACAGAACCATTATGTGAAAAGATTCTGGCTTCTGCTACCAATTGGAGAAAGAGTAATGGAGAACATGCTTTCTTCACACAGTATTCAATAAATCATTTCTGCTGCACTATTATAACAATTATTTCTTCTTAGATTAGTTGAGTATAGTTTAGTTTTGAGATACAGAGCGGAAACAGGGCCTGCGGCTCACCGAGTCCGTGCCAACCAGCACTATCCTGCACACACTAGGAGCAATTTATCGAAGTCAATTAACCTACAAACCTGCATGCCTTTGGAGTGTGGGAGGAAACCGGAGCACCGGGAAAAAAAAACACGGGGAGAACGTACAAACTCCGTACAGACAGCACCCGCAGTCAGGATCGAACCGGGTCTCTGGCGCTGTAAGGCAGCAACTCTACTGCTTGATCCTTCGTAATTATTAAAATCTGATTGAATCTCACAATTACAGCTGCTATACATGTGTCAGTGCTATTTATTTTGTAATAACAATGAGCAGTAATCAATGTGCCCAGTTTGTGCCCACGTTACATACGAACAAAAACCTGGTGACATATTTTTTGTTGTTGTTGATCTGACTTGCAAGCTGTTCATGCACAGTAATAGATTTAATTACAAGATGATGTCAACAGTGTCTGAAAGATACTTGTCTTTGTGAACAAGAAACTGGGGATCTTCAGGAAACAGCCTAATTTGTCTCAGAAGTGATATTCCAAACAATAGTGATTTTATTTTTGCATTCACGCAGTTGCCATTAACTTACGTTTGCGCATTTGAAGTTCACCGAATCATGTACCACAATGTCGATTTTTTTTTCCCCCTTGCAATGAAGAATTTTCAACAAAAACCCACTTTGGCAGAAGGTGCAGAGGCTTGAAAGAGCGCACCGCCAGACTCAGGAACAGTTTCTTCTCCTATGTTTAGGAAGGAACTGCAGATGCTGTTTTAAATCGAAGATAGACACAAAATGCTGGAGTAACTCAGCGGGACAGTCAGCCTCTCAGCCTGAAGAAGGGTCTCGACCCGAAACGTCACCCATTCCTTCTCTCCAGAGAGGCTGCCTGTCCCGTTGAGTCATTCCAGCATTTTGTGTGCATCTTCTCCTCTGATACCAGGCTTCTGAACGGTCCTTCCATAAAACTTAGATGGAAATTAACGTAACTTAGTAAATAGATAAAAATAGATAAATGATAACTTGGTGAAATGGAGACACAAGGAACTGCAGATGCTGGTTTACAAACAAACAAAAAAAGTGCTGAATAACTCAATGGGTCTGGCAGTGTCTATGGAGGACATGGTGCAGAAGCTTGAAAGCAAGCACCACCAGACTTAGAAACAGCTTCTTCCCCTTTATAATCAGGGTTCTGAATGGTCCTTCCATAAGCTAGGGTGCTGTCCCATTCACCTCTACCCCATTGCGGACATTGGACTTTGTCTATAGAACTAGCATGCAACAATGCTGAGAACTATATACTGCACTCTGTGGCTTCTCGTTTGCTCTACCTATTGTGCTTGAGTTTGGCCTGATTGTATTTATGTACAGTATCATCTGATCTGTTTGGATAGCACGCAGAACAAAGCTTTTGACAGTACCTTGGTACATGTGACAATAATAAACCCATACCTGAACCACGATAAAATCTACTTTTAAAATATCCTTCAGAGTTGACTGCAAGAGACAACTTCTTAGAAGTTCCAGTGGCAAATGGGAGAATGAAGAAGACACCATTTTAATACAACGTATTCAATGCAATCATTTGGTGTCACAATGTCCAAGTCAAATTGATCATAATGCCTTTAGCCTTCAGATTTTACTTTACTTCAGACTTTTAGACTTTGGAGATAGAGTGCGGAAACAGGCCCCTCAGCGCACTGAGTCCGCGCCGACCAGCGATCCCCGTACACTAGCACTATCCTAAACACTAGGGACAATTTACAGTTTTTTTATCGAAGCCAATTAGCCTACTAACCTGTACGTTATTGGAGTGTGAGGGGAAACCTGAGCACCCAAAGAAAACCCACGCGGTCACGGGGAGAACGTACATATTCCGTTCAGACCGCACCCGTAGTCAGGATCGAACCCAGGTCTCTGGCGCTGTGAGGCAGCAACTCTACCGCTGTGCCACCATGCCGCCACCTTATTTTTCAACCACATTTATTGTAATGCCCTTGGAAAAACCTTGGTGATGGAGCATCTGAAATGCTCAAGCTACAAATCCCTACATTGTCACTTTAGGGATTATTCCCTGTCATCTTTCATTAGATTCTGACAAAGGAAAGGCCTCTGGCAATCGAAAGATGGCCCTGCCATTAAAACAGAGCAAATACTAGTCTGATCATCACTTACTTTACCCTTGTTCCACTCCAGAAACTGGCTAAAAATACAAATATGTTCAGTGCTCTCGCCAAAATCTTTACCTCGTTATTTTTCGATGACACTACATTCTTAAAAATCTAAATATGTCCCCCTCAAAAAAAACAATTAAAAATGCGAATGTGTTTATTAGCATAGAGATGAGCTTAATCAAATCAGCGCTCGGTACAAATTAACCATAAGAAATGTAATGAGGGGAATTAATTAGCAGTATAATGATAATAACTCTGTCTACTGATTATGTTGTGGTCACAGTTGGCTCGGAAGAACTTCTCTCGTCACTCGCAGCCAATCTCCATCGTGGAGAGAGGCCTTGGACTGCGATGGTTTGGATCACCGGTTCCAAAGGACGGACTGGGAAAAGGATCACATTTAGGCCATAGCAGGATACCTTCATAATTGGACACATCACACCATCAAGGGCCTGTCCCACTTGGGCGTTATTTGCTCGTCATTTACGCGACATCATTTACGTGTCACGACACATGACGCGCGCGTCGTGATGAGCACGTGATGCGCGCATGGCTTGCATTACGCGCGCATGGCGCATGGTGAGACGTGGTGGTGTAGGCAGTGACGCGCGGTTGCGCGCGGCGCCCCCAGGATTTTGGGATTCACAAAATCTTTGCGCGCCACCTGCGTGATGCGCAAATGACGCCCAAGTGGGACAGGCCCTTCAATCACCACAACTTCCCTTTGCAAAGATGGGGGCTGTTAATTGTCCTGTTCACCACATTCTTACCTGGTGCCCAGAGGAACATTTTTTGTGAAAGGCTGTAGCTTCTGAACGACATCGGACTTAGTGAGGCGTAGAGTCATAGAGTGAGGCAGCACAGAAACAGACCCTTTGGCCCGAATCGTCCGTGCCAACCAAGATGCCCCACCTGACTAAGCTAGTCCCATTTATCCACATTTGGCCCATATCCCTCCAAACCTTTCCTTATATGATGGATGAACATCCAAGCACAAGAACAAGCCAGCGTGCGAGAGTGCGAGAGAAAGCGTGTGTGCGTGTGTTACACACTTGAGTGTGGAACTTAGTGCGTCAGGCTGCGTCCATGGAGGGAATTACAGAGGACGTTTCGCGTCGGGACCCTTCTTCAGACTGATCAGTTGACAGATGTTGCCTGGCCCGCTGAGTTCCTCCAGCGCCCTGCATTTTCTTCATGAAAATGTTGCAGCTGAAAATGCTGGAGTAATTCAATGGGTCAGGCAACATCTCTGGAAAACATGGATAGGGACCCTTCTTCAGGCATTTTTTTGTAAACCAGCATCTGAAGTGCCTTGTTCCTACATTATCTTGATTCACTCTATCCAACGTCATGGACCACTTGAAATATACTTCCTTTCCTAGACAGTTCAATGAGGAAACATAAAAAATAGGTGCAAGAGTCGGCTATTCAGCCCGTCGAGACAGCACTGTCATTCAATATGATCATGGCTGATCATCCAAAATCAGTACCACATTCCTGCTTTCTTCCCCATATCCCTTGATTCCGTTAGTCCTAAGAGCTAAATCTAACTCTCTCTTCAATACATCCAGTGAATTGGCCTCCACTGCCTTCTGTGGCAGAGAATTCCACAGATTCACAACTCTCTGGGTGAAAAGGTTTTTCCTCATCTCAGTGCTAAATGGCCTACCCCTTATTCTTAAACTGTGATCCCTGCCTCTGGACTCCCCCAACATCGGGAACATGTTTCTTGATTCTAACCTGTCCAATCCCTTCAGAATTTTATATGTTTCTATAAGATCCCCTCTCAACCCAGTTGATCCATTCTTTCATCATATGTCAGTCCCGCCATCCCGGGAATTAACTTGGTGAACCTACGCTGCACTCCCTCAATAGCAAGAATGTCCTTCCTCAAATTAGGAGACCAAAACTGCACACAATACTCCAGGTGTGGTCTCACCAGGTCCCTGTACAACCGCAGTAGGACCTCCTTGCTCCTGTACTCAAATCCTCTCGCTATGAAGGCCAACATGCCATTTTGCTTTCTTCGCTGCCTGTTGTACCTGCATGCTTACTTTCAGTGACTGATGTGCAAGGCCACCCAGGTCTCGTTGCACCTCCCCTTTTCCTAATCTGACCATTCAGATAATTCTTGTACTTAGGAAGATAGATACAAATTGCTGGAGTAACTCAGCGGATCAGGCAGCATCTCTGGAGAAAAGGAATATGTACTGTTTCGGGTCGGAAACTTCTTGAGGTGCTGCCTGAGCCGCTGAGTTACTCCATCGTTTTTTGTCTTTCTTTGGTGTAAACCAGCATCTGCAGTTCCTTCCTACACAATTCTCTCGGTGTGTTCACCACTTTCCTTCGGGCAGCTTTCAACCATTTCTAAAAGAGTCAAAGTATAAATGTTAGAGGAATGCAGACAAAGGAAGCTAAAGGTTGGGTAAATTTTTTGTCCTTCAAACACTTTTAATGAATTCACAAGCATGCAAAAGCTTTCAAAACACACCGAATCATTCTTTCTTCTCTTTCGACTTGTAAATTCAAGCTGCGATATGAAAATTTAATTAGCATTTAGCAATTTGCCATCAGTTTACATTATTCAATATCTATTGGCATAGGCAGGAGATTAGCGGAAGGCCAAGAATCTCATTTTAATGCAGATTTTAGAGGCCCAGGTTTATATTTAGTTAAATATTTTCATGGGTTAGTATATTAACAACATATCGCATAATCTCCAAGAATGGTTAATGCCATTCATTTGATTTGTTTATTTTAATTCAATTTTTAACTCAATTTAATTCTCCGCTAATTGTGGTATTATTTTACCTATCACCGCGGTAGATCAGCAAAATTAAATCTGACGTTCCATATTTGAGGTTTTCATCAGTGCAGCATTTTTTATCATGACAACTATGGGCAGGATGATCAATCCTTTCAAACATATTCATATATATATTTGATATGATTGATTGATTGATTGATTGAAAAACGCCGTGTGGAAACAGGCCCCCCCCCCCCGACCCACCGAGTCCACTGATCATTGAACACTTGTTCACACCAATTCTACATTATCCCACTCTCACATGCACTCCCTGCACTCTAAGGGCAATTTTTCAAAGGCCAATTAACCTACAAAAACCTGCACGTCTTTGGAATGTGGGAGGAAACCAGAGCACCCGGCGGTCACTGGGAGAAACTCCACGCTGTCCAGTCAGCGGTGGGGGGAGTGGGAGTCAGTCTATCCCACGACGGAAATGGGAGGAGTTGTACAGTTTGAAACTGAAAAAGGATCTCCTGTGGCGTTCTGTGCTGCATCTTGGTGGAACCAGTCTGTTGCTGAAGGTACTCCTCAGGTTGACCAGTGTGTCATGGAGGGGGTGAGCTGTATTGTCCAGGATGACCTCGTTTGGCCCATATACCTCCAAACTTTTCCCACCCCTGTACCTGTCCAAGTGTCTTTTAAATGTTGTTATAGTATCTACCTCAAATACCACCACTGGCAGCTCATTCCCTAACCCGCCACCCTTGGAGTGAAACAATTGCCCCTATGGCTCGTATTAAATCTTTCCCCTCTCATCTTAAACCTTGCATAATATCTAATAATGTGTCTATTTTCTGATCAGTGTTACATCCTTATTTTTTTATTGGGGACCCACCTGTATCTGATCTTTATTCTCAATTTCGATTCAAAATGCAGTTCTCAGTACAATACATTTCTAATACACTGTGGAATTCATTCTTGCCTCTACTATCAGGCTAAAAGCAAACTCACAATCCTTACAAATAAAATAAAAAAGACCACTATCTATCTTGGATGGAAAAATAAATATAACACAAAACATATATATATATATATGCATATAAATGACAATCTTAAAGAGCACCATGTCAAATCTGAGTATGATGGATCTTGTTTCAAATAGACATCACATATGGATTTGTGCAATACATATTTTCCTTGCCTATCAAGTCCTTTTGCAGCTTAATAGTTGGAGCTGTGTTGCTATTTGCTTTTTAGTCGTTGGTGATTCAATTCACATGCTGCAGCACTTTAGCAAGCAGTCTCGCTTCATCCCCCCTCACACGCCTTCTGATCAGTTCACTGGAACTAAATGATAGCTAATGTTATCCCACTTTTCAAGAAAGGAGTGAGAGGGAATTATAGACCAGTTAGCCTGACAACGGTGGTGGGGGAGATGCAGGAGTCGATTATCAACGATTTAATAGCGGCGCATTTGGAAAGCAGTAACGGGATCGGTCCGAGTCAGCCTGGACTTACGAAGGGGAAATCATGCTTGACAAATCTTCTGGAATTTTTTGAGGATGTAACTAGGAAAAGGGAGAGCCAGTGGATGTAGTGTACCTGGACTTTCAGAAAACCTTTGATAAGGTCCTACACAGGATTTTAGTGGGCAAAATTAGAGCACATGGTATTGGGGGTAGGATATTGACATGGATAGATAATTTGTTGGCAGACAGGAAACAAAGAGTAGGGATTAACGGGTCCCTTTCAGAATGGCAGGCAGTGACTAGTGGGGTGCCGCAAAGCTCGGTGCTGGGACCGCAGCTATTTACAATATACATTAATGATTTAGATGAAGGAATTAAAAGTAACATTAGCAAATTTGCAGATTACAAGAAGCAGTGTGAACTGTGAGGAGGATGCTATGAGGATGCAAGGTGACTTGGACAGGTTGGGTGAGTGGGCAGATGCATGGCAGATGAAGTTTAATGCAGATAAATGTGAGGTTATCCACTTTGGTGGCAAGAACGGGAAGGCAGATTATTATCTGAATGGTGTCAGGTTAGGAAATGGGGAAGTACAACGAGACCTGGGTGTCCTTGTTCATCAGTCACTGAAAGTAAGCATGCTGGTACAACAGGCAGTAAAGAAAGCTAATGGCATGTTGGCCTTCATAATGAGAGGAGGAGTATAGGAGCAGAGAAATTCTTCTGCAGTTGTACAGAGCCCTGGTGACACCACACCTGGAGTATTGTGTGCAGTTTTGGTCTCCTAATTTGAGGAAGGACATTCTTGCTATTGAGGGAGTGCAGCGTAGGTTCGCAAGGATAATGCCCGGGATGGCGGGATTGTCATACGATGAAAGAATGGAGCGGCTGGGCTTGTATTCACTGGAATTGAGAGGGAATCTTTTTGAAACATATAAAATTGTTAAGGGTTTGGACACGCTAGAGGCAGGAAACATGTTCCCGATGTTGGGGGAGTCCAGAACCAGGGGCCACAGTTTCAGAATAATGGGTAGGCCGTTTAGAACTGAGATGAGGAAAAACGTTTTCACCCAGAGAGTTGTGAATTTGTGGAATTTGTGCCTCAGGTTCATTGGATGCATTCAAAAGAGAGTTAGATATAGTTCTTGGGGCTAGCGGAGTCAGGGGGTATGGGGGAGAAGGCAGGAACGGGGTACTGATTGTGGATGATCAGCCATGTTCACATTGAATGGCGGTGCTGGCACAAAGGGCCGAATGGCCTACTCCTGCACCTATTGTCTATGTATCTATGTATCTATGTAAAGTGTATTGGAAAATGAGAGATGGAATCGCATCTACAATGTTGTACTTTTCCGATAATACTGAAACTAAGTGGTACGGTGGTGCAGCGGTAGAGTCGCTGCCTCACAGCACCAGAGACCTGGGTTCGATCCTGACCTCGGGTTCGATCCTGACCTCGGGCGATGTCTGTACGTTCAGGGTGTTTGTACGTTCTCCCTGTGACCGCGTGGGTTTTCTCTGGGTGCTCTGGTTTCCTCCCACACCCTAAAGACATGCCGGTCGGTCCGCACCAACCAACCTGACCTCCCGGTGGCTCAGCACTTCAACTCCCCCTCCCATTCTGTATCTGACCTCTCTGTCCTGGGTCTCCTCCATGGCCACAGCGAGCAACACCGGAAATTGGAGGAAATGCACCTCATATTCCGCTTGGGCAGTCTACATCCTGGGGGCTTGAACATTGAATTCTCCCAATTCTGCTAGCCCTTGCTGTCCCCTCCCCTTCATCAGCCCTCTGGTTGTCTCCTCCCCTCCCCCAGCCCTTGGGTTCCTCCTCCGCCTTTTTTCCTTTTTTCCTTTCTTCTCCCCACCCTACATCAGTCTGAAGAAGGGTTTCGGCCCGAAACGTTGCCTATTTCCTTCGCTCCATAGATGCTGCTGCACCCGCTGAGTTTCTCCAGCATTTTTGTGTACCTTCGATTTTCCAGCATCTGCAGTTCCTTCTTTAACAGGTTGATTGGCTTCTGCTTATTGTCCCTAGTGTGTAAGATGGAGCTAGTGTTTGAGTCGGTCCACACTTGGTGGGATGAAGGGGCTGTCTCATGGCGATGGTGTCCATGGCGACCAGCGATCACCCCGTATATTAGCACTATCCACACAATTTACAATCTTTACAGAAGACATTTAACCTTACAAACCTGAACGCCTTTGGAGTGTGGGAGGAAACCGGAGCACTCAGAGAAAACCCTGGCAGATCACAGGGAGGACATGCAAACTCCGTACAGACAGCACCTGCGGTCAGGATTGTACCTGCGTCTCTGGCAATGTAAGGCAGCAACTTTACCGCTGCATCACCGTACTGCCCCAATATGAATCTCCAGAAAATCCAGGCTGAGTGCTCATTCGGCGAGACCAAGCGCAGTCTCGGCGATCGTTTTGCTGAACACCTCCGCTCAGTCCGCCTAAACCTATCTGATCTCTCAGTTGCTAAACACTTTAACTCCCCCTCCCATTCCCACACTGACCTTTCTGTCCTGGGCCTCCTCCATTGTCAGAGTGAGGCCCAGCGCAAAATGTAGGAAAAGCACCTCATATTTTGCTTGGGTAGCTCGCACCCCAGCGGTATGAACATTGACTTCTCTAACTTCAAGTAACCCTTGCTTTCTCTCTCTCTCTCCATTCCCTCCCCCTCCCCAATTCTCCAACCAGTCTGACTGTCGCTGATTACATTTTATCTCTGTTTCCTTTGGTGTCACCTTCTCCTGGCTACATTTGCCTTGATCTCCACCCCCCTTGGATGCCTCGTTCTCACACCTTACACGTCCTTATCTCCCTATCCCCCCCTCCCCTGACTCTCAGTCAGAAGAAGGGTCTTGACCTGAAACGTCACCCATGCCTTCTCTCCAGAGATGCTGCCTGTCCCGCTGAGTTACTCCAGCACTTTTGTGTCTGTCTTCTGTGACTCCATGTTATCCCCAAATGTCAAGGTGGCAGTAATTCAATTCTCAATGGACTTGGTTTCTGTTCAGTCTTGTCTACAATTAATGACTTATGGTCTCCAATTAAAAATGTATATTTTTAACCAGTTTACAACATTCGTGTGAATATTCACAAAGAATTATCTGGCTGGTGTCCACCTTTCAACAATAATGACTAATTGCTGTAACTAATTCCTAGCAGGGAGCGTCTCTTATAGACAATAGACAATAGACAATAGGTGCAGGAGTAGGCCAGTCGGCCCTTCGAGCCAGCACCGCCATTCAATGTGATCATGGCTGATCATCCCCAATCAGTACCCCGTTCCTGCCTTCTCCCCATATCCCCTATCTTTAAGAGCCCTATCTAGCTCTCTCTTGAAAGTATCCAGAGAACCGGCCTCCACCGCCCTCTGAGGCAGAGAATTCCACAGACTCACAACTCTCTGTGAGAAAAAGTGTTTCCTCGTCTCCGTTCTAAATGGCTTACCCCTTATTCTTAAACTGTGGCCCCTGGTTCTGGACTCCCCCAACATCGGGAACACTTTTCCTGCCTCTAGCGTGTCCAAACCCTTAACAATCTTATACGTTTCAATGAGATACCCTCTCATCCTTCTAAACTCCAGAGTGTACAAGCCCAGCCGCTCCATTCTCTCAGCATTTGACAGTCCCGCCATCCCGGGAATTAACCTTGTAAACCTACGCTGCACTCCCTCAATAGCAAGAATGTCCTACCTCAAATTAGGGGACCAAAATTGCACACAATACTCCAGGTGTGGTCTCACCCATTTTGGGTGAGAAAAATGGGTGTGGTTATGACCATCAGGGATCTGCAGGTCCTCTGCCTGTCTGTTCTGATACATGGGTTCGAATTTGGAGACACAGCTTGGAAACAGGCCCTTCGGCCCACAGAGTCCATGCCGACCAGCGATCGCCAGTCCATACTAGTTCTGCGTTATCCACTGTCACATCCACTCCTTACACACTAGGGGGCAATTTGCAGAGGGGGCCGATTAACCTACATACCCGCACGTCTTTGGGATGTGGGAGGAAACCAGAGCACCCGGAGGAAACCAACGAGGACACTGAAAAAAAACGACCCACAGTGCTGGAGTAACACAGTGGGTGAAGCAACATCTCTGGAGTACATGGATAGGACCCGTTTCGTGTCAGGACCCTTCTTCAGACTGATTGTTGCAGAAAGCTGGAAGAGAGGTGGGGGGGGCGGGACAAAGCCCGGCAAGAGAGAGGCGGACACAACGTGAAGGAGGGTTTTGATTAGCTAATGGTTTGGACAAAGGCCAGAGATGAAAAGAGAAAAAGCATGAGAAAGGAGATAAGAATAGAAGAGGTGTGAATTGTGAAGCGAGAGGAAGGAATTAAGGTGGAAGGAGAGAAATGGATGCAAATCCACATTGGGCACAGGGAAGAGAGGGAGAAAAATGGCGGAGGTTATTTTAGGCCAGAAAACCAATCTTTTTTTGGATTAAAAATTATTTGCCAGCTTTGCTTTCTTAGTGCTACAGCGTGGTGTAGCAAACTAAAGCTGCAAGATACTCATTTGTTCCTGAATCTGCGGCATTATTGTTCAGGTGTAGGAAAGAACTGCCGAAGGTAGACAAACTTGCTGGAGAAACTCAGCGGGACGCTGAGTTTCTCCAGCAAGTTTGTCTACCTCCGATTCTCCAGCATCTGCAGTTCCTTCTTGAACAAAGAACTGCAGACGCTGGTATAAATCGAAGGTAGACACAAAATACTGGAGTGACTCAGCGGGACAGGCGGCATAGAAACATAGAAACATAGAAAATAGGTGCAGGAGTAGGCCATTCGGCCATTCGAGCCTGCACCGCCATTCAATATGATCATGGCTGATCATCCAACTCAGTATCCTGTACCTGCCTTCTCTCCATACCCCCTGATCCCTTTAGCCACAAGGGCCACATCTAACTCCCTCTTAAATATAGCCAATGAACTGCCCTCAACTACCTTCTGTGGCAGAGAATTCCACAGATTCACCACTCTATGCGTGAAAAATGATTTTCTCATCTCGGTCCTAAAAGACTTCCCCCTTATCCTTAAACTGTGACCCCTTGTTCTGGATTTCCCCAACATTGGGAACAATCTTCCTGCATCTAGCCTGTCCAACCCCTTAAGAATCTTGTAAGTTTCTCTGGAGAGAAGGAATGGGTGACGTTTCGGGTCGAGACCCTTCTTCAGCACTATTGTTCATATTGTGCTATCTTAGCTACTTCACAGGAAGGTTAATTTTGCTAATCCCTTCCCGACATGTCACCTCAGAAGAATAGCATTACCTTTATCCATTCTGCAGTCCCAACTGGTTAATTTCCACACCAAATTTCCGTTTTCCCCACCGAATATTGAAGAGTGGTGTTAAAATTAATAGGAGATTAAATGATAAAAGACAAATAAGTGAAAAGCTTTGGTTTTAGTGCTATCTAAAGGGCTCATATAATACTCTCCATAAATACAATGGTGAAACTCAAGTACAATAGGTAGATCGAAGGGGAAGATACAGAGTGCAGAATATAGTTCTCAGCTTTGTAGCGCATCAGTTTAGTTTGGAGATACAGCGCGGAAACAGGCCCTTCGGCCCACCGACTGCGCACTGTCCCGCTTTCACGACCTAATTCCCGACCTCTGCCGAGTTTGCCCTTGACTCATACTCGCAGCATGGTCGCCATGAGGTCGTAGGAGGTCGTAGGTCACTTCCTCAGGCTCGTGAGTGGTCTCCGCGTACTCGTGGCCTCAAGTAGGTCGCGGCGTTTTTTCCAGCCTGATAAAAAATGTCCACGAGTAAAAAAAAAGTTGTCATGGAAAAAATCGATACGTTTTACTCGTAGGTAGGTCGCAGTAGGTCGTGATGGTAGTCGTAGATAGTCGTAGGTCGGTAACTAGACCGAGAAAAAAAAAAGCCAACATGACATCATTTTATCATGTGTTCATTTTCCACTCGTAGGCAGTCGTAGTTGGTCTTAGGTGTGGAAGACTGAGGTCGAGGGGGGTCGTAGGAGGTCGTAGACATAGTTGTAGGAGGTTGTAGGAGGTCTTTTAATTTTGCAAGTCAACACGACCTTGACATTTTTTTCAACTCGTCTAGGGTGTTCTAAACTCGTGGATTAGGTCGTCCAAGTGGGACAGGCCCTTAACTCTATCCTCCACACACTAGGGACAATTTATAACATTTATAATCAAGCCAATTAACCTCGTATTTGGAGTGTGGGGGGAACCGAAGTTCTCAGAGAAAAGCCACGCAGGTCAAGTGGAGAAAGTACAATCTCCGTTGAGACAAGATCGAACCCGGTTCCTGACTGGCTGCATCGTGGCTTGGTTCGGCAACTTGAGTGTCAAGGAGCGGAAAAGAATGCAGAAAGTTGCGGCCACTGCCCAGTCCATCATCGGCTCTGACCTCCCCACCATCGAAGGGATCTATCGCAGTCATCAAGGACCCACACCATCCTGGCCACGCACTCATCTCTCCGCTACCATCGGGCAGAAGGTACAGGAGCCTGAGATCTGTTACATCCAGGTTCAGGAACACCTACTTCCCCACAGCCATCAGGCTATTAAACTTGCCAACAAACAGACTCTGAACTGTAACAGCCTATTGCACTTTATCTGCTTATTTAGGTGTATATTGAACTGAACTGTTCTGTATTTATGCCTACAATATCCTGTTGTGCTGCAGCAAGCAAGAAATTCATTGTCCTATCTGGGACACATGACAATAAACTCTCTTGACTTGACTTGACTTGGGTCTCTGGCGCTGTAAGCGCTGTAAGGCAGCAGCTCGACCGCTGCGCCACCGTTCCGCCCGTTCCAGAGACAGACTCCAAGGTCCACAATGGGGTAGAGGTGAATCAACCAGTACACAGACACATCACACCCCCTGCTCATTCAAGTCCTGTTGGTATTTTTCCATCGTGCCTGCTGCCACCTTTTGCTTCCCCCATCCCCCTCCCCCCCACACACACACAATATACCACCTCACACTCAGCTGTATTAAATTTAATCTGCCACCTGTCTGTCAAGTCGATGCTGACACGTCAATGCTGGGAATAGAAAAGCTGAGATTGAAATGCTCCCAAGTTAGTTGAGCATGGCAGACGGAAATATTTAATGCCGTTGTTGAGGGAACTATGTGGAGCTTATATTGAAAAGTCAGCAAAATTCAGGTGTATCAACATCAGACCCTGTTTCACAGTGTTGTTAGAACACTTTGTTTCACATACAGTGAAATAATGAGTTTTGAAGAGATCTCCCTATTTCTACCACAATTAGGGAGCGGTCCTGAACTACCATCTACCTGATTGGTGACCCTCGGACTATCCTTGATCGGACTTTACCCTGCACGAAACATTATCCCCTTATCATGTATCCCTAGACCAGGGGTTCGGCAACCTACGGCCCCCGGGCCGAATGCGGCCCGTAACCCGAAATCATCTGGCCCGCAGGTGTATATTTTTTCTGTGATCATCCGGCCCGCAGACTTCCCTCAACTCCGGTACCTCCTGGGCTCGAGGCCGCGCGGTGATGCAAGGAGTCCTGCGCTGGCGGTCGCAATGGCGGAGCTGCCGAGCGCCGAGCTCTGGCTGTACCGCATCCTGCGCAAAGCCGCCGGCACGGGCCGCGCACCTTCTGCGTCTGGCCTTCACTGTCGGGATCGGGGGTTGTCAATAGGCCGGGGACGAGTGAGTGTGAGTATTTGGGTCACCGCCTTCAGGACAGAGCCAAGGCAACGGTCCGTAAGTACGCCATGTTGGCGAGCGCCCGTAACTAGGGGCCAGTGCTCCGGGTGGCGTCCTCGAAGAGGCGGGATCCATGTGTACACGTGATAGATGTGGCCCGCCATCCGCTCACAGACATGCGTCCTGGCCCCTACGCAGAACAAAGTTGCCCAGCCCTGCTCCACACTGTAAATTACTGGTTTGTAATCATGTATTGTCTTTCCTATGACTGGTTGGCACGTAGTAAAAAGCTTTTCACTGTACCTCGGTACGCGTGACAATAAACTAAACTGAACTGGTCCAAGCTGTGTCCTACAGCAAGTCACAGGCCCTTCGGCCCAACTCATCCATGCTGACCGTGATGGCCCTTTTAAGCTGGGGTTGGAAATGTCTTCTTTATATTAGGCTTTGCAGACACAAATAGGATGAAGGAGTGTGATTTCGGGTCATAAGACATAAGCGATAGGAGTAGAATTAGGCCATTCGGTCCATCGACTCTGCTCCATTTCCCATCGAGTCAGGCAGCATCTATGGAGGGAATGGACAAGCATCCGGGTTGGGACCAGGGTACTATGTTTACACAGACACAAAAAGCTGGAGTAACTCAGCGGGACAGGCCACAACTCTGGAGAGAAGGGATGGGTGATGTTTCGGGTCGAGACCCTTCTTAGGGTCTCGACCCAAAATGTCGCCCATTCCTTCTCTCCAGAGATGCTGCCTGTCCCGCTGAGTTACTCCAGCTTTTCGTGTCTATCTTTGGTTTAAAACAGCATCTGCAGTCCCTTCTTGGGGTGGGAGATTGCAACCTTCGCCCTGTTTCGACGAATGCAATCAACCCGGCGTGCACAAACAAATAAGATCAAATAGAACAAGTTGTCCTACAACTTTAGGCTGTGCACGCCATACGCAAGAAGAAGAAGAAGTCCCTTCTTACAACTAATGTGCTTTACTTGGCTTAGTTTAGAGCTACAACAGATAAATGCCTAAAAGAAACTAAAGGCAGTGGAACAGACAGGCCCAGGTGGACTAACTGCACATTATTTTACTTGACAGAGTTAAGACTCTGAGCATTCATGTGAAAAAGAATTTCAATTAGGAAAAGACTGAAATATGAAAGTGGATTTGTTACAATTGAAATATCTTTTACACGCAGTTGCACAAAGTTTAGATTTTGACTCATTCAAGGGCAGCCGGTGTTAATAACCAAGTCTTTTAACTCGGGCTTGGATGAACGAAAATACCTTCCTTGATGGAAGGAATGCAACAGGCCAAGGGCTGTTACAGAATATTGAGAAGAGCCATTTCGGTTTTAGTAATAACCCAGTCAAAATGCAGGCCGCATAACAATACTTCAAATGAATAATATATATGCACAATTAACGAAATGTCAGAAGTCAACACAAGGTGTTCGGGGAAAACATTGTGAAAGATATTTGAGTCAAGTTGAGTTTATTGTCCTGACCCAAATTGTCACCTTATCCATGTTCTGCAGAGATGCTGCCTGACCCGCTGAGTTACTCCAACGTTAGGGATTGTGTTAGGGTTAGGTGTTGTGTTGAGCTTATTGTCTTATGTACAAGTACAATGAGGAACAAGGACAATGTAAATCTTGCTTGCAGCAGCACACATGGACATATATAACATAAAACAGTCTGAAGAAGGGTCCCAACCCAAAACGCCACCCATCTTTTTTCTCCAGAGATGCTGCCTGACCCGCTGAGTTACTCCAGCATTTTGTGTCTATCTTTGGTATAAACTAGCATCTGCTGTTCTTTGTTTCTACATAGAACAGAACAGCACAGGAACAGGCCCTTCGGCCCGCAATGTCTGTGCTGAAGGTGATGCCAGGACCAACTCTTATCCTCCTGCACGAGATCCCCATCCCTCCATTCCTTGCATAACCATGTGCCGATCCGAAAGTCTCTTCAATGCCACCAACGTACTGTATCTACTCCACCTCCTCCACCTCCAACCCTGGCAGCGCGATCCCGGCACCCACCACTCTTTGCGGAAAAAAACCTGCTCCTCCTTTAAACTTTCTCCACCCCGCTCTCACGTGAAAGCTACATGTGAGCTATTCTGCTTATTTGTTTAGCTTAGTTTGGAGATACAACATGGAAACAGGCCTTATGCCCCAGCGAAGGTAGACACAAAACGCTGGAGAAACTCAGCGAGTGAGGAAGCATCAATGGAGAAAAGGAATTGGCGACGTTTCGGGTCGAGACCCTTCTTCAGACCCGAAACGTCGCCAATTTACATTTTGGCCAACTGATTGTGGATGATCAGCCATGATCGCATTGAATGGCGGTGCTGGCTCAAAGGGTCAAATGGCCTACTCCTGCACCTATTGTCTATTGTCAATTCCTTCTCTCCATAGATGCTGCCTCACCCACTGAGTTACTCCAGCATTGTGTGTCTACCTTCGATTTAACCAGCATCTGTAATTCTTTCTTCAACATCTTTGCCCCACTGACTCCATGCCGACCATTGATCACCCATTGACACTAGTTTTATGTTCCCCTCCTTCCTCATCCACTCCCGACACACTAGGGGTCATTTTTACCATTAACCTACAAACCCGCACGTCTGTGGGATGTGGAAGGAAACCGGAGCACCTGGAGGAAACCCACGAGGTCACAGGGAGAACATGCCAACTCCGCACAAACAGTACCCGAGGTCAGGATTGAACCCGGGTCTCTGGCGCCGTGCGGCAGCAGCTCTACCCGCTGCACCACTGTGCCGACCACTAGTTTGGCTGAGATAAGTTTCTTCAAATGTAATCACTCTTGTGTCGAACCAAAACAAGCTTGTTATTCATTTCTTGTGTCGTTGAACTCGTGAGGCTTTTGTCCACAAAGCTTTTTCTATCTCCTCTGATTGAGGCAGCCAGGGTAAAGTCATCACAAAATCAGTGGCATCTCAGACTGTGTCAGATGAAAGATGTACAAGTACTGATCACCAATTAATTTGATCTCTGTCACCTCACAATTGGACGGGAATAAAAGCAACATTTTGAAAAATACCGATGAATATTTGCAACAAAAAAAATAAAGCAGTATGAAATGCAGGAAATGGAGTGTTCTCTCATGTATTAACAGAGAAACATAGGTGCAGGAGTAGGCCATTCGGCCCTTCAAGCCAGCACCGCCATTCAATATGATCATGGCTGATCATCCAGAATCAGTACCCCGTTCCTGCTTTCTCCCCATATCCCTTGATTCCGTTAGCCCTAAGAGCTACATCTAACTCTCTCTTGAATACAATATTGTTGACAACTGATAGAACTAAACTAAGTGCAGTATTGTACGAAAGCTTTAAAATTATTATACACCAGTTTATTTGAATGTACGATGTCAATGCGATTATTGGTAATCATTCTTTCCACTTGAGTGGGATAAGAAGTCTGATGTTTATTGAAAAGACGGAGAAGTGGATGAACAAGAAGCAGTGGACTAGATATCAGTTGGCCGAAATGTGAAATCGAGGTTCTATTTTAGATAGTCACAAGGAACTGCAGATGCTGGTTTACAAACAAAAAAATCACTAAGTGCTGGAGTAACGCAGCGGGTCAGGCAGTACCTCCGGAGAACATGGACAGGTGACAATTCAGGTTGGGACCCTTAGTGGTAGGGAGAAGAATGCTGGAAGAGAGGTGGAGGGGGGGGGCAAGTGATAGGTGGATACAATCAATGGTATGAAGGCAGACACAAAAAGCTGGAGTAACTCAGCGGGTCAGGCAGCATCTCTGGAGACAAGGAATAGGTGACGTTTCGGGTCGAGTGCCTTCTTCTGACTGAGAGTCAGGGGAAAGGGAAACCAGGGATATAGGACAAATGAATGGAAGGTTTGCCAAAAGCAATGATGATCAAGGAAAGATAGAGCCCACAATGGTCCATTGTTTGCTGTGGGATGGGTGATTACGAGATTTATACAGACACTGAAACTCAACAGGACGGCAGTAAAACTAGAAGGACGACCAGCGTGGGGGAGAGAGGGGCTGTAAGGGTTACTTCAAGTTAGAAAGATCAATATTTATCCCACTGGGAATGAACATTGAATTCTACAATTCTGGGTAACGGCCCAACCAACTTGTGTCTTCTCATTACTGTATGTTGGATCTAGAGTTAGAGATTTAGTTTCCACCTTAGTCTGCTTCCACATGTCAAACAAATAATTCATGGCACAGGAGGTGCTGTCGAATACTGAAGGGCCATGTTAAGGCGTTGTGTAGTGCAAGGTCATCGTTAATTATGGGTTACAGCACGGGAGTCTTTCTCACTGCCATTCCACTATCACCTCTCATTAATCAATACCAATGTTCTCATCAATAACACAGCATCCATGACTCTGGAGAATGGACATTAACAGAAAAAGATAGAGTCAAACAGCACAGAAACAGGCCTTTCGGCCCATCTTGTCCATGCCCTATCTACGCTAGTCGCACCTGCCCATGTTTGGCACATATCCCTCTACACCTTTCCTATCCAATTACCTGTCCAAATGTCTTCTAAATACTGTTACAGTACCTACCTCAACTTCCTCCTCTGGCATCTCGTTCCATGTACCCACCGCCCTCGGAGGGAAAAAGTTGCCCCTCAAGTTCTTATTAAATCTTTCCCCTCTCACCTTAAACCTATGTCCTCTAGTTCTTGATTCCCTGAGTTTAGTTTCGTTTAGATTAGTTTAGAGATACAACATGGAAACAGACCCTTCAGCCCATCGAGTCTGCATTGTTCAGCAATCACCCATAAACTAGTTCTATCCTACACACTAAGAACAATTTACAGAAGCTAATTAGCTTAAGGGCCTGTCCCACTGTACGAGTTTACCCAAGAGCTCCCCCGAGTTAAAAAAAAAAATCAAACTCGTCGTAAGTACGTAGAATGTACGTAGCGGGTACGTCGGAGCTCGGGGACGTCTCTTAGCGGCTCGTAACGCTAACGGCAGGTACTCGGGAAACGCAGTGAGCTCGTGAAGACTCGTGAAGTTTTCTTCAACTTGTTGCAAAATGTCCACGAGAGCCCCGGGTACCTACGAGCGGCTATTACCGTAATTCTCCGAGTTCGAATCAGGGGAAACTTGGGAGAACTCTTGAATTACCTCGTACAGTGGGACAGGCCCTTTACAAACCTGCACGTCTTTGGAATATGGGAGGAAACCAGAGCACATGGAGAAATCCATGAGGTCGCAGGGAGAACGAACAAACACTATACAGACAGCGCCGATAGTCAGGATCAAACCCGGGTCTCTGGCGTTGTAAGGCGGCAACTCTACCGCTGCGCCACAGTACCACTTCACTCTGGGTAAAAGACTGGGCATTAAGATCTTTAAAGACATAAGCAGATTAATAGTTCAAGAAAGAACTGCAGATGCTGGAAAAATCGAAGGTAGACAAAAATGCTGGAGGAAATTAGCGGGTGAGGCAGCGTCTATGGAGCGAAGGAATAGGCGACGTTTCGGGTCGAGACCCTTCTTCAGACAGAATAGTAATTACCTTTATTCAGGATTGCAGAAATGTGTTGTGAAGAGTGTTTAAACTTTCAATGTAGACAATAGCCAATAGACAATAGGTGCAGCAGTAGGCCATTCAGCCCTTTGAGCCAGCACCACCATTCAATGTGATCATGGCTGATCATCCACAATCAGTACCCGGTTCCTGCCTTCTCCCCATATCCCCTGACTCCGTTATCTTTAAGAACCCTATCTAGCTCTCTCTTGAAAGTATCCAGAGAACCAACCTCTGAGGCAGAGAATTCCACAGACTCACAACTCTCCGTGAGAAAAAGTGTTTCCTCGTCTCCGTTCTAAATGGCTTACCCCTTATTCTTAAACTGTAGCCCTTGGTTCTGGACTCTGGGAACATGTTTCCTGCCTCTAGCGTGTCCAAACCCTTAACAATCTTATATGTTTCAATAAGATACCCTCTCATCCTTCTAAACTCCAGAGTGTACAAGCCCAGCCGCTCCATTCTCTCAGCATATGACAGTCCCGCCATCCCGGCAATCTGGTATTAAAATATGATACCACATTAGATGCTACTTTGTAGAATCATAATTTAATTTCTGTCTGGATTTCATCGAGCTGTTCATCTGCAAATTCTCTTTTTCTTTTCAAAATAAATTGAAAATAAATAATATGTCCATCCATTCAGTAGAACGTGATTAGCAATAGCATTTGGAAATATCAAGCAGCAAAAACAATCGTTGGCCCCTATCATGCAGGAGCTTGATCGCCCCTGACGAGGAGTCCCGCCGCCGGCTACGGGATTAGGATCGCCCCGTCAACGGAAGGCTCGAGGCACCCGACCGCGGGAGAACAAAGAAGGGAAGAGATTGAACTTTTTTTTTGCCTTCCATCACAGTGAAACCCCTGTCCCACGGTACGAGTTCATTCCAAGAGTTCTCCCGAGTTTGCCCTGATTCGAACTCAGAGATTTATGGTAATGGCCACTCGTCGGTACTCGGGGCTCTCGTGGACATTTTTCAACATGTTGAAAAATCTTCACGCGTCTTCCCGTGCTTACCTGCCGTTAGCGAGTCTCCCCGAGTACCTGCCGTTAGCGCTAAGAGACGTCCCCGAGCTCCGACGTACATTCTCCGTGCTTACCACGAGTTTGATTATTTTTAACTCGGGAGAGCTCTTGGATTGAACTCGTACCGTGGGACAGGGCTATTAGGAATGTGGAGGAGTCACTGTGGTGGATGTTTATGTTAAAATGTATTTTGTGTGTCTTGTTGCTTTTTATCGGTACGACTGTATGGCAAATAAAATTCCTCATATCTTGCAAAACATACATGGCTAATAAAGTAATTATGATTATGATTACTGGACTAGTTCTGCCGTTAGTTGTGTGCTGGCTTAATCAACTACCCACTGAACAAATCAGTCCTGTAACATATACTTATGAAATCACTGATATTTATGTATTAATGTGCATCAAATTCAATTAATAATTGCACAGCTCAACACTAGGGGCGGCACAGTGGCACAGCGGTAGAGTTGCTGCCTTACAGTGCCAGAGACCCAGGTTCGACCCTGACAATGGGTCCTGTGTGTACTGAGTTTGAACGCTCTCCCTGTGACCGTGTGGGTTTCCTCCAGGTGCTCGGGTTTCCTCCCACACTCCAAAGACGCACAGGTTTGTAGATTAGTTAGCTTCGGTTAAGATGGTCCCTAGTGTGTAAGGTAGTGCGAGCGTACGGGGTGACGAATGGTCAGCGTGGTCTCGGTGGGCCGAATGGCCTGTTTCCACACTGTACTGTATCTCTAAAGTGAATGGACAATAAACTACACAAAATATTTGGTATCGTAATAATTATCTTACAATCCTTGGACGCGTGTTACCATTAATGTAATTCAATATACAGAGAAAATACATTAGATATTCTGTGCCACGTTTTATTTTCAGCTCAATTATTTAAGTTTTATATTTTACTCGACCACGGGGGACCCGTTGGGTCCCGTCTCCTCAACACGCGGTTGCGGGGGGGGGGGCCTTCGGCATCACACACACACACTAACCCCCCCCCCTTGATATTATATTAATATTATTCATTCGCTCTTTTTACCCCATCCCCGCCCTATCCACTCAAGCATAACCCCCAACTGCGCAGGCGTGGCTTGACAGGGGGGGGGGGTGGAGTGGGAGAGGGAAAGGGGTAGAGAGGGAGAGGGAGAGGGGTAGAGATTGAGGGGTGGGGGGGAGTGCGGCATCTCAGGGGAGGGCTGGTTCCAGAACGCAATACTCCACCACTCACCCCTAGGTCCCAATATTCACCACTCCCTAGAGAGGGAGGGGTGGGGGGCAGAGAGGGAGGGCGGCAGAGAGGGAGGGGCAAAGAGGAGGGGGGGCAGAGAGGAAGGGGGGGGTAGAGAGGGAGGGGGGCAGAGAGAGCCCCCTACACCCACCTCTCCTCCTCTATCTCCTCCCCCTCTCCTCCCCCTCTCCCCCCGCTCTCCTCCTCCCCCTCTCTCCCTCCCCCCCCTCTCTCCCCCCCTCTCCCCCCTCTTTCTCTGCCCCAGGGAGGGGGTAGAGAGGGAGGGGGAGGGGGTAGAGGCAGCGCTTACCCAGGTTGTAGAGCAGAAGCCTCCCCACCAGGCTAGATTTTTATAACGCAAAAAAGTTTTGCCATAAACTAATTCAACGGATCATATGCTTTATTGTCCAATGTTTGAGATATCAATTGATGTGATTTACTGCATTGCCGCAGCACGACCAAGGTGGAATTTCATGTTTCATTGCGACCCCATTATTTTGATGCAGCCTAGAAAATTATAAATCTCACAGTTCGGCTTGTAAAGAGCGACAATGAAAAATTGGTCTTTTTTTGGCGGCAATATAACGGTAGGGAAATGAGCATTGTACATCATTTATATTGGTTTAAAAGCTCACGCTGATTGCTATGACCTTTTTTTGTCAGTACAAACTCCCACTTGAAGCAGTGGAGTGTCCTGGTACAACAGCCATTACACTTCCTTTCCACAGTGAAGAGAAAGGTTTGCAATTGTGACCACGCCGGCAGTTTCTCGAGCATTTAAATTTTTGTAAGATCTGCTTTTGACATTAATAATTAATCTCCCACTCTGCTCAGCGTTGCTTGAGTCCCCTCGCCAATCCCTGCCCGCCCCAATGCTGTGTTTGGTTTTTGCTGCAGCTTATTATTAATAGAAACATAGAAAATCGGTGCAGGAGGATCATGAGGATTGTGATTATGGCTGATCGTCCCCTATCAATAACCCGTGCCTGCCTTCTCCCCATATCCCCTGACTCTGCTATTTTTAAGAGCCCTCTCTAGCTCTCTCTTGAAAGCATCCCGAGAACCTGAATTGGAGGCTTGCGATATTTAGATGGCAGCAGATTACACTCTGGGAGTTTCAATGAACCAGGGTGAAAAATTAATAAAAATAGGAAATGCACTGAGTTTGTTGAAACATAAACTGGCAGGCCGACTGAGAGACTCTCACTCAAATGCAATGCATCTTTCCCATCACACTGTGTGTAAAAATAGCACTGCTGCTGTGCCTTTGCAGAAACTCATTTCAGATTTTTTTTTTAAACGTGTCATAGAAATGCTCTTTCTATTCCATATTTTGGTGTTTTTGCTAAAATAAAGAACCTGGTTTCATTTAAACCCAACTCGGGAAACTATGCCACAGCTATATTCACTGTATTTTGTAGTTGCATTAAAACAACATGGAAGTTGTGAAATTCTAACGCTATCAAGACACAACCACAAAAAAATACGGAAACACCATTTTAATCAACAAAATAATCAGCTACTTTAAAGCCCGGAATTTCATTTAGTTGTCAATTTTGAAGGATAATCACCTTGATTAGAGGGCGGTGGAGGCCGGTTCTCTGGATACTTTCAAGAGAGATTTAGACAGGGCTCATAAAGATAGCGGAGTCAGGGGATGTGGGGAGAAGGCAGGAACGGGGTACTGATTGGGGATGATCAGCCATGATCACATTGAATGGCGGTGCTGGCTAGAAGGGCCGAATGGCACCTATTTTCTA